>CM016616.1:44788466-45407837 GCA_005393395.2 Gossypium australe
TACTCTCTCCATTCCTGTTTTTGATTTGGCAAGTAATCTATGTTAACCTGTAAGTCTCTCGATTCCTTTCAGTTCTCTCTTTTACTGTTTAAGCCAAATGGTGCGATCCCTTATTACTGATTCTTCTCCTTTCTCCTATGTCTATGTTCTTTCGAGTTCTAGAACTTCCGATGGGTGAAGAGGGTGCTAGTAATAAAGTGATGGCAAAGGTACCAGCTGAGTTTGAGCGCGTAGCCTCTACTCCCAAGTTTAAGCGGCGTAAGGTGTCGGTTGTTTGGGATTTTCCACCAGGATACGGAAGGGTGGCTGCACCGAGCTCTGAACAAGTAAGCAAATCACAGTCGACCGATCTAGTCAAGGTTCTGGCACTCGTGGATTTTTAGTACTCTACGTAATCAGGTGTGTAATTGTTTTCCGTAAATGATAAGCGGCTTAAAAGTCGAAAAGGGTGTGTAACAGTACGCCCAATTTCGTGACTGTCAAACGCGGGATAAAGGTGTGTATTCACACCCCTATCTATCTATGAATCGGCAAAAGTCGATAAGCTGAAATGCCAGAACCTCGACATTCAAGGCCTCACGAGCGTGCGGATGTGGGTAGCAGACTGCAGAGATCACCACGTGCGTTTTCATGGATTGGGGCCATTATAGGCCTCAATGGGTCGAAATGGGCCGCGTGGGCCCAATGGGCTTATGGGCCCACACGAGTAAAATCCTCGGTAAGTGATCATTGATATGTTGGTTTATGAGGCTCACGATGCCGTATGTGAATCTGGACTAAATAAGCCATACGAGCGTGTGGGCCCACTTGGGCCCAATAGTGGGTTTTGGGCCCATATACACTGTCCTGGTCGTGTAGGTTATCTGAGTCGCTTGAAGTGACAATAGACCCTCTAAGAGGTCGTAATAAGTACCGAGACCCCAATATTTGTAAAATTACCAAAATACCCCTATATGACAAAATGACTATTTTGCGCTTGTGGGTAAATGATTGACTTAGATATGAATTTGATTGATTTGACTGTGATCATAGGACTGTGTTTTAACTAACTTGACTATGGTCGTGTGACTGATATGCTTTTAATATATGTTTAAATGACTGTTACTGAGCATGGCAATTCTGCATACACCTTTGATGATTGAGCATGACATACACGGCATATTGCATGGGGTTGGGATATTGTTACGGAGGAAGTGTACGACCCGTTGCCATTCTGTACAAGGCTTCCAACCTTTCTGCGATATTTATGGCTTTTAGCCGTTCTGTCTATTGCACTAAGCCATTCTGTTGACTTAGTGCCGCAACCGGTGCTAAGCTTGGTGTGTTGGCTGGGTGGGTCAATTTTATCCCCACATAGTGTGTTGGTTGGTACGGGTGGTGTATTGGTTGGATTGGGCTGGATTTTTGTCTGCATATTTGCATTTGATACTGATTCTGTAATGGGCTTAGGTCCACTTGGTTCTTTGATAAACCATAAAAGTAACATATTTTAATCCCACATTTAGCATACTTTTGGATGATTTATCCCTTGATTTGTGTAAAAAGGTGCGCTTAATCCTTTCTTTTCATGTCTTATACTCAGGAAAGCACCGGAGGATGGAAAGAACAACAAACGCGCCTAAAACGGACCAAATTGCGCCAAAGTGGAAATTGACACGTCCTGGACTTAAGCCCACATGACCGTGCCTACCTGATAAACTAGAACACAGCCTGATCCCGATTCACACGGCCGTGCCTCATTAAAGAAATCCAAACATAGCCTAAAGACGATTTACACGGGCATGTGCCATGGCCGTGTCCCTGTCGCTGGAAAGAAGAGTTTCATTCGAAAAAGGATACTTAGGGGCAAAGAAACCTATTTCAAAAGCCTATATAAGCCCCCTAAGTATAACCTAAAAGGGGGGGCGGTTAGCTAGGCCAAGGAGCCAAGTCAAAAAGGTCAGATTTGTAGGAAACACTCGAAGATAGCCAGTTGATCCATCTCAAGAAGCCGGGATTCTATTTAAGACGGCGGATCTCTCCTTCAATTCCTTCAGGGGGTTTTAGGGATTTTTTATGTTTTTTTATCTTTTCTTTTGAGATGTTTTCTTTTATTATTATGAACTAAACCTTCAGATACCTGAAAGGGATGAAACCTAATACGGATCTTGTCATTGTTTTTTGAACTATATTGTAACGGTCTGGTTTATACCCTAGATGGAACAGTGGTTTCGGGACCACAAATCTGAGTCCGTATAATATTTTAATATTATTTTCTGTGTCGTTGATATGTGACAAAGCATGTGTTAAATTTTCGTAAGCTAATTTGTTCGTTTGTGTGTTTAATTTGACAAAAGGATTAAATCGCGTAAAGTTTAAAAACGGCTTTTCATTTGATTAAGTGGTTAATTGATGTGGCTTTGGATTGGAAGGGTTTTATGTTGCAATTTGGCCAAAATATGGCCAGTGGACGGCAACATGGTTTTTATAATATGTTTTTATATGTTATTTTATAAGTTAAATTTTATATTATATTTATTCATTAAGTTATTATTATTAAACAAAGCATTAAAAGAAAAAGAAAGCCATATTGCTTTATCATTTGGCCGAATGTTTTAAAGAAAAAGAAAGTGTAACACCCTAAATTTAAGGGCTTGTGCATTTTATGTGGTGCTCGCTTAAAATGTTAATTTGAGATCTTGAGGTACAAAAAGGGGGCTTAGGCTTGGGCTAAAACCTGGGTTGGTTTTGATATAGAGCTATAGAAAATTAATTGAATAGATATTTCTGTTTAAATTGCAAGGTGGGCTTGTGGCCCAAAAATTTGGAAGTGTTGTAAGGGGAGCATATAGGTGGCATCATTAAGGGAAGGATTGGGCCAAGTGAGGGCTACTTAGGGCCCAAGTTTTGGGTTAAAAATTCGGCACTTAGGAGGGAAGGGGGGACGGCACACTAGCTACAAAATAGGGGAATTAATTCTTTTATTTTGATTATTAAATGATGATAATAGGAGGAGAGGAAATAGGGCTATTTTTAAGGAGGTAAGGGATAAGGATGTGAGTTATCTCTTTGGTTGCAGAGTTGGCCGAAACTCAACTACAAGGGGGGAAGAATCGGTTTAGTATAGGCTTTTGTAGAAGCCGAAATTCTGCTAACAAGATCTCTTCATCTTTTTCTTTCCTCTGCCAAAATCTTCACTTGTTCCTTCCTCTGAAATTTTTCTTTCTTTTCTTCCTCTATTAGGCCGAATTCTCTGACAACTCTTTTCTCATTCTTTTCAAACACTTAAGCCGAATTCTCCTTGCCCATATTTCTTCCTTTCATAGCCGAATCTTCAAGGATTCATCCTCTTTTTCCCGAAGTTAAGTAAAAGCCGAAAACGCGAGATCTAGTCTTTTGTATGTGTGCCGAAATCATTCTGAGCTACCTACCTGTGCCGAAATTTTTAAGGAATCAATAGGTATGTGTCGATTCTAAGTTTCTAATATTTCTCCGGCTTTTCAAGGTTTCTAGCCGAATGGCTATGTAGTAACTAATCAAAGGTTTTTCTTATTCCTCCGGCATTTTGGGATCTGAAGAGAAGTTTAACGCTTAGATCTGTAAGTCAAGGTTCAGTAACTTTTGAGTGGGGTTATTTTTGGGATTTCAAGGTAAGCGATTTATTAATTTTAATGTGTGATTTGGGATTTGTTTAATCTTAGCCGATTGTTGAAGGGGCTAGATCTTTGTGTGTTTTTTCGATTTTTGAGCAAGACTTTACACTGAGGGTAGTAGATCTGGATAACAAGGTTATCGACTAGGATATTGGATTTCGCGATATCAGGTGTGTAACACTTCCCCACCATCTAGATCTAATTAATATGTACATGTTTATAAGTTTTATATGTTACAATAAATGCCGAAATCTCGGTTTAATGATGGAAGCCAAAAAGGGTAAAAGCAAATCACCAGGTCAGTAAATGTTTTGATTATATGATATAAGTAAATTGACTTTCTGTGATTGCATGGGTTGGGTTTGATAAAGGAGGAAGTTTTACGTTGTAGCGGTATTTTACCGTGATTTGTGTAGCGGCTTTGCCGGGATCTGTGTAGCGGCTTTGCCGTGATCTGTCTAAGTGGCTACGGCCATGATCTGATGATGAGCAGCAAGATTGCCATCAAGGCGTGTAGCGGTGTGGGTCGATTGTAGAAATCCCCAATGGTGTGCTTGGCTGGTACGGGGGCATGTAGCGAATGAACATCTAGGTTTTGGGTTGGGCTTGCATATTAGTTCTTGTTATTATATGTGTTAAACTGTTTAATCTGTTTTATGGGCTTAAGGCCCAAATCTAGTGGTACATGAGGGTTGCACACTGAGTCTCGCGACTCACCCTTTTATTTTAACTATCTCAGGTGACACTTAGTGCAACGGACCGGGCCAGAGAGGAACGCGAGGTGGCCATGCATAAGAGCTATTGGATCCAACAAAGAGGCTTTTAATTTAATGGATTATATTTTTTTATTAATGAGTTTTAAATTCCGTTGTAATAAGGCCTTGGACCACTAGACTCGTACTTAAGTTTTGGGTTTTTTGTTGGGCTTCTATTGTTGGGCTTTAAGTTTTTTTTTTTATGTTTAAAATACCTTAAGACATGGATAATTATTGGGCTTGTAATTTAAGGTCCACCAATCCACTTTATAATTTTATGTTTTATACTTACTAATAAATCCCTAAGTTTTCAGTTTTAGTATTTAAACCTGACAATTGTTTTCTTAAGTGCTACATGTTTTATAAAATCACTTAAGTGACATACCAGATCCGGTTGTAGCGTTTGGGCCGGGTTTGGGGTGTTACAGAAAGAATAAAAGCTTAAGGGTTCGGTTGGTTTCAAGCTTGAATTCAAGGTTAGTTTTTTATCCGTTTTTGATAATTTCTACGTTTTTGTAATCGTTGCTTTGAGAACTACAAAACCCATGTATTAATTTTGTGGATTGATGATGCTTGTGTGATATGCCATTGATGATATGTTGAGTTTTATAAGGATTTATGGTGTTAAATGAAAGATTTGAGCTAGATGAACGTGTTTTGTTCTTGAAGTTTTGATGAATTTAGCTAAATAGGGCTAAATTGTGAAAATAGCAAATTGAGGGACTAAATTGCTAATTTGATGGAAAATATGGGCTTGTACGATATATATGTACATTCGGCTAAGCATGAGTGTGGGTTGATTTTGTGAATTTGATGTTTTGAGAAAAATGGACTAAATTCTTATATTGTGCAAATGTGAGGGTTAATTTGTAAATAACCCTAAATATGTGTGTATGGATTGAATTGAATGAAATAGGGATTAAAAGGGTTAATTCTGAATATGTTTAGATCAATAACCGAGGAAAACAAATTTAGATCACGAGAAAGCGAAAGTAACCGAGTAGCCGTTTTCATTCCGATATTTCGAATCTGAGGTAAGTCACTATGTAAATAAACGTACTTGTATGAAATTATAATTGTTCATATGACTAATGTTGATAATGGATACTTATGAGAGGTTATGCATATGAATTCCGAGATAAGTCCGATATAGTGACTAAGTCCGAGAAGTCCTGTGTGAACCTAGGAAAGCGAGGAAAGCGAGGTGGCCTTGCATAAGAGCTATTGGATCCAACAAAGAGGCTTTTAATTTAATGGATTATATTTTTTTATTAATGAGTTTTAAATTCCGTTGTAATAAGGCCTTGGGCCACTAGACTCGTACTTAAGTTTTGGGTTTTATGTTGGGCTTCTATTGTTGGGCTTTAAAGTTTTTTTTTATGTTTAAAATACGTTAAGGCATGGATAATTATTGGGCTTGTAATTTAAGGTCCACCAATGCACTTTATAATTTTATATTTTATACTTACTAATAAATCCCTAAGTTTTCAGTTTTAGTATTTAAACCTGATAATTGTTTTCTTAAGTGCTACATGTTTTATAAAATCACTTAAGTGACATACCAGATCCGGTTGTAGCGTTTGGGCCGGGTTTGGGGTGTTACAAATTGGTATCAGAGCCCGGTTCAAAACTTGGCTCTGGGGTTTTTAGGCTCAAAACGTTTTCTAAAAATGGGCTTTTGAAACATATATGTTTTTAAAGGATTACAGGTTTGTTAGCTCAGCATGGCACCTACGTCTCCGGCCCAAGTCCGCCAGGTAAGTATTTTGAACCATTGTGTGATATACTTATGTGGGCTTGATGGGCTTATTGGGACGTAGATTAATTAGATTAGAATTTGATGGACTCTAGGCCTAGCTTAAACCGCTTCTTAAATTTCATAAGACTTAACTTCACTAAACAAACCCATAAATAAGTTGTAAGGCTTGGGTGTGGCAACAGGCATACGCATGTCTAGGATTGGATCCGGAAGAGCCTGGTATTTAAGCAGTCCTAGTGACTCACCTCCTCTTCACTGGAATCCTACCTGGTGCGTAGTGACTGTTCACCTTAGCCGAGTTAGTGTGTGGCAATAGACATACGTATGTCTAGGAGTAGATTCAGGGAGAGCATGGTATTTAAGCAGTCCTAGCGACTCACCGCCTCTTCACTGGAATCTTACCTGGTGCGTAGTGACTATTCACCCTAGTGACGAGAACTTATTGATGGGCTAAACCTTATGATTAAAACCCGAAAGGGACCAGCCATCCTCTTGAAAAAAAAATCCCCAAGTTTTGTAAAAATTCTCAAAGTACCTTTGATTTATGAAAAATTTCCAATCAACCATGATTTGTAAACTTTACCCGAAAATCTCACATTTACAAGAATAACCCGGACCATGAAACTAGATTTCACCAAAAGTACCCCTGTTAAAAAAAAAAACAAACAACATCAAAGTTTGAAAAATTACCAAACTACCCTCATTTGCAAAATGACCAAAATACCCCTAGTTTGTAAAATTACCGAAATACCCCCGGATTTCAAAATTATCGAAATACCCCCAGATTTTCAAATTACCGAAATACCCTCGAATTTCAAAATTACCGAAATACCCCTCAGATTTCCAAATTACCGAAATACCCCCAGATTGCGAAATTACCGAAATACTCTCGGGATTGCAAAATTACCAAAATACCCTTATTTCACAAAAATCACCAAGGACCCTATTTTGAAAAATTACGAAAATACCCCTGTAGGATAAAATTACGAAAATACCCCTGGGTAGTGGAAAACAACAACAACAATAACACTACCTTTCTGTAATGAACGTGAGTTCATGGATGTTGATGATTGAATGTATGAACTTGAGACTGTATTGTGAGTATGAATTCGAAAGAACTACTTTTTAAAACTATTATCCATAAAACTGTTCGCGATAAATCAGTGGAAAGAATTAATGATTCATAAAATTCTTAATCAGATAAACGCAAATTGGAAGAATGAGTACAAGGGGTTGAGGACGTCCACCGCGTGGACGCGGTAGGGGTAGGATGACCTTGTCTGAGTCAGTAGGGTCTGGCCACGGGTCAGGAAACGAAATGCCAGATCCTCCAGCTGTGGAGGGAGAGTTACGAGATCAGGCGACTGGAGATGATGCTGTATCTCAGGCGATGTTGCGAGTCCTTGAGAGAGTTGCGGGAGTAGGCATGGGCACAGGAGCCCGAAAATCTGTGCCGGAGCGACTTAAGGCCAATGGGGCAGAAGTGTTTAGGGGAGTTTCTGGTGTAGCCGCTAACACAGCTGAGTATTGGATGGAAGCGGCTGAGCGTATAATGGATGACTTAGATTTTACGATGGAGGAGAAGTTGAAAAGAGTCGTATCTCTTCTTCGAGACGAGGCTTACCAGTGGTGGCTCACGGTGAAAGAAGGTACTGCTGCAGATCTGATTGACTGGGATTTCTTTAAGGAGTCATTCCAGGGAAAGTATGTTGGGGCCAGCTATATTGATGCACAAAGGAAAGCATTCTTGAACCTGGTACAGGGAAGTAAGACTGTGGCTGAATATGAGGTAGAGTTTCTGTGTTTGAGCCACTACGCTCGGGGAATGGTAGCAACGGAGTATGAATGCTGTGTTCGGTTCGAGGATGGGCTACGGAATGAGTTAAGGGTACTGATAGCACCGCAGCAAGAGAGTTTTTGTGATTTTGGTGGATAAGGTTAAAATAGCTGAGGAAGTGAAACGGGTTGAGAGACAAGAAAAAGATAAGGATCGGGGTAAGAGTAAGAGAAGTTTTGGGCCATCAAGAGCATCTGGGAATTTTCAGAAAAAGCCTAGGACTGATGGGCCAGCTCGTGCTCCGACGGGCCAGAATCAAGCATGTTCTACATGTGGGAGGACGCATTATGGGGAGTGCAGAATGAAAACAGGTGGATGCTTTAGGTGTGGATCCACAGAACATCTGATTAAGGACTGTCCCCAGATGGATCAGGTACAGCCGGCGGGTCGAGGTTCTGATCAGGCTAGGAGAGGTGATCAGCCTGGACCAAGGGGTCGTGGTGCAGTCAGAGGAGGAAATGGATCTGGTCGAGGTCGTGGAGCACCTGGTAGAGGTGCCGGTAATGTAGATACAAGGTAGCCGGGTCTAGTTTATGCAGTTCGTTGACAGGAGGATGGTGACGCACCGGATGTCATAACCGATACGTTTCTTATAGCTGACAGCCCTTTTCTTGCTTTGATTGATATTGGGTCAACCCACTCCTATGTTGCATGTTCGATATCTGAGACCTTAAGTATAGATTCTGAAACAACTACTAGGAAGATGACTGTGGTTAGTCCCCTAGGACAATCTAGGGTAGTGGGCAAGCTATTTAAGGATGTACCGTTAGAGACTCAAGGGGTAGTGTTTCCGGCAGACTTAATGGAATTACCATTTTGAGAGTTCGATCTTATCCTAGGAATGGACTGGCTGACAAAGCATCGTGCTAAGTTGGATTGTGGGTCTAAGCGCATGGTGTTAAGTACCCCGGAAGGCGGGGAGGTGGTTGTGTTAGGAGAAAGAAGGAACTATTTGTCTAACGTAGTATCGGCTTTGAAAGCTGTTAAGATGATTCGGAAGGGATGTAACGCCTTTTTAGCTTTTATTAGTGCTTTGGATGCTAAAGAGGTGACTGTCGATGAGGTTCGAACAGTCAAGGATTTCACGGATGTATTTCCGGAGGAGTTGCCAGGATTACCCCCTGATCGCGAGGTGGAGTTTGGAATAGAACTACTCCCGGGTACGGCTCCGGTATCCGTTGCTCCTTATCAGATGGCGCCGAAGGAGTTGGTGGAGCTCAAGGCTCAGATTCAGGAACTGTTGGATCGTGGGTTTATTCGACCAAGTGTGTCTCCATGGGGAGCGCCGGTTCTATTCGTGAAAAGAAGGACGGATCCATGCGTATGTGCGTGGACTATCGTCAACTAAATAAGTTGGCGATTAAGAATAAGTACCCATTACCGAGAATCGACGATTTGTTCGACCAGCTCAAAGGAGCTTCGGTCTTTTCTAAGATTGATTTAAGGTCGGGATATCATCAATTAAGGGTTAAAGAAGGAGATATTCATAAGACGACGTTTTGAACTCGGTACGGTCATTATGAGTTCTTGGTGATGCCGTTCGGGTTGACGAATGCACCAGCCGCCTTTATGGATATGATGAACAGGGTATTTCAGCCATACCTTGATCGGTTCATCGTAGTATTCATCGACGATATCCTGGTCTATTCCAAGTCTAAAGAGGAGCATGATGCACATCTTTGTGTGGTATTGCAAATTCTGAGGGAGAAGTAGCTGTACGCAAAGTTCAGTAAGTGTGAGTTCTGGCTGAAGGAAGTGACTTTCTTAGATCATGTAGTTTCTGTAGAGGGAATTAGGGTGGACTCGCGGAAGATAGAAGCTGTTTTAGATTGGAAGTCGCCGAAGTCTGTGGCAGAAATACAAAGTTTCTTAGGATTAGCAGGGTATTATCGAAGGTTCGTTGAGGGGTTCTCTTCAATAACGGCACCTTTAACTAAGTTGTTGAGGAAGGGAGTATCGTTTGTGTGGACTGACAAACAACAAGAGAGCTTTGAGAAGCTGAAGAGAATTTTGACGGAAGCTCCGGTGTTAATTCAGCCAAAGGCAGGAAAAGAATTTACCGTTTACTGTGATGCATCACACACAGGTTTAGGGTGTGTGTTGATGCAAGATGGAAAAGTGGTGGCATATGCGTCTCGACAGTTAAGACCACATAAGCTAAACTATCCTACACATGATCTGGAGTTGGCGGCAATAGTGTTCGCCCTGAAGATTTGGAGACACTACTTGTATGGGGAAAAGTCAGTTATTTATACTAACCATAAAAGTCTGAAGTATCTCCTTACTCAGAAGGAGTTGAACCTAAGGCAGAGAAGGTGGATCGAGCTGTTAAAGGACTATGACTGCTCGATTGAGTACCACCCGGGCAAGGCTAACGTGGTGGCGGATGCGTTGAGTAGGAAGGCGATAACGAATTTAAGAGCAATGTTCGCACATCTTAGCCTGTATGAGGATGGTAGGTTGGTAGCTGAACTACAAGTAAGACCTATGTGGACAAGTCAAATCAAGGAGAAGCAACTTGTGGATGATGTCTTAGGTACTCGAATCCAACAAGTGCAGAAGGGTGAAGTAGAGGACTACAGTCTGAACAATGATGGAGTTTTATGTTTCCGTGGAAAGGTTTGTATGCCAAAAGGTGAGGGGTTAAGACAGATGATTCTTCAGGAATCGCATAATAGCCCTTATGCTATGCATCCTGGAGGAGTTAAGATGTATCGGGATTTGTGAGAGCAGTTTTTGTGGCCAGGGTTGAAGCGAGAAGTTACGGAATATGTGGGGAAGTGTTTGACGTGTCAGCAAGCCAAAGCTGAACACCAGTTGCCTTCAGGGTTGTTGCAACCGGTGAAGATTCCCCAATGGAAATAGGAAAGAATTACGATGGATTTCGTTAGTTGGTTACCCCTCACGCCCACTAAGAAAGATTCAATTTGGGTAATTGTGGATCGGCTGACGAAGTCTGCTCACTTCATACCGATTCGAGTGGATTTTTCTCTACAAAAGTTGGCTAAGTTGTACGTGGCTGAGGTTGTAAGATTACACGGTGTACCAGTATCGATCATATCGGATAGGGACCCAAGGTTCACGTCACAATTTTGGAAGGCTTTTCATCAAGCAATAGGAACAAGGTTAGGCTTTAGTACCACTTTTCACCCACAGACTGATGGTCAGTCTGAGAGGGTAATTCAGATTCTGGAGGATATGCTAAGGGGTTGCATCATTGATTTTTGGGGTACTTGGGAGGAGTATTTACCCTTGGCTGAATTCGCGTACAATAATAGCTATCAAGCTAGTATTCAAATGGCACCGTATGAAGCATTATATGGAAGGAGATGTCGTACTCCAACTTGTTGGATGGAGTTGGGTGAACGTCAGGTATTGGGTCCAGAACTAGTTTCGAAAACGAAGGAAAAAGTTAAGTTAATACGGGCTCAATTGAAAGAAGCGTCTGATCGGTAGAAGTCTTATGCGGATCTAAAGCGGAAGGAGGTGGAATTCGCAGTAGGAGACCAAGTTTTTTTGAAGGTTTCTCCATGGAAAAAGGTAATGAGGTTTGGACGAAAGGGTAAGCTAAGTCCTCGATTTATTGGGCCTTATCGGGTGTTAGAACGTGTGGGCCCAGTGGCTTATCATTTGGAGTTGCCTGCAGAGTTAGAACAGATACATGACGTATTTCATGTCTCGATGCTGAGACGTTATCGATCTGATCCATCGCATATAGTGCCGGTGGAAGAGATTAAGGTAAGGCCAGACTTGTCTTTTGAGGAGGAGCCAGTGCAAATCTTGGATAGAAATGTAAAAGTTTTGAGAAGGAAGTCTGTCCCTTTGGTCAAAGTTCTGTGGCAAAATCACGACGCAGAAGAGGCGACATGGGAGTCAGAGGATGTTATGCGACATCAGTATCCCCATCTCTTTTGATCAGGTAAATTTCAAGGACGAAATTTATTTTAAGGGGGTAGAACTGTAACACCCTAAATTTAAGGCCTTGTGCATTTTATGTGGCGCTCGCTTAAAATGTTAATTTGAGACCTTGAGGTACAAAAAGGGGGCTCAGGCTTGGGCTAAAACCTGGGTTGGTTTTGATAAAGAGCTATAGAAAATTAATTGAATAGATATTTGTGTTTAAATTGCAAGGTGGGCTTGTGGCCCAAAAATTTGGAAGTGTTGTAAGGGGAGCATATATGTGGCGTCATTAAGGGAAGGATTGGGCCAAGTGAGGGCTACTTAGGGCCCAAGTTTTGGGTTAAAAATTCGGCACTTAGGAGGGAAGGGGGGACGACACACTAGCTACAAAATAGGGGAATTACTTCTTTTATTTTGATTATTAAATGATGATAATAGGAGGAGAGGAAATAGAGCTATTTTTAAGGAGATAAGGGATAAGGATGTGAGTTATCTCTTGGGTTACAGAGTTGGCCGAAACTCAACTACAAGGGGGGAAGAATCGGTTTAGTATAGGCTTTTGTAGAAGCCGAAATTCTGCTAACAAGATCTCTTCATCTTTTTCTTTCCTCTGCCAAAATCTTCACTTGTTCCTTCCTCTGAAATTTTTCTTTCTTTTCTTCTTCTATTAGGCCGAATTCTCTGACAACTCTTTTCTCATTCTTTTCAAACACTTAAGCCGAATTCTCCTTACCCATATTTCTTCCTTTCATAGCCGAATCTTCAAGGATTCATCCTCTTTTTCCCGAAGTTAAGTAAAACCCGAAAACGTGAGATCTAGTCTTCTGTATGTGTGCCGAAATCATTCTGAGGTACCTACCTGTGCCGAAATTTTTAAGGAATCAATAGGTACGTGTCGATTCTAAGTTTCTAATATTTCTCCGGCTTTTCAAGGTTTCTAGCCGAATGGCTATGTAGTGACTAATCAAAGGTTTTTCTTATTCCTCCGGCATTTTGGGATCTGAAGAGAAGTTTAACGCTTAGATCTATAAGTCAAGGTTCAGTAACTTTTGAGTGGGGTTATTTTTAGGATTTCAAGGTAAGCGATTTATTAATTTTAATGTGTGATTTGGGATTTGTTTAATCTTAGCCGATTGTTGAAGGGGCTAGATCTTTGTGTGTTTTTTCGATTTTTGAGCAAGACTTTACACTGAGGGTAGTAGATCCGGATAACAAGGTTATCGACTAGGATATTGGATTTTGCGATATCAGGTGTGTAACACTTCCCCACCATCTAGATCTAATTAATATGTACATGTTTATAAGTTTTATATGTTACAATAAATGCCGAAATCTCGGTTTAATGATGGAAGCCAAAAAGGGTAAAAGCAAATCACCAGGTCAGTAAATGTTTTGATTATATGATATAAGTAAATTGACTTTCTGTGATTGCATGGGTTGGGTTTGATAAAGGAGGAAGTTATACGTTGTAGCGGTATTTTACCGTGATTTGTGTAGCGGCTTTGCCGGGATCTGTGTAGCGGCTTTGCCGTGATCTGTCTAAGTGGCTACGGACATGATCTGATGATGAGCAGCAAGACTGCCATCAAGGCGTGTAGCGATGTGGGTCGATTGTAGAAATCCCCAATGGTGTGCTTGGCTGGTACGGGGGCATGTAGCAGATGAACATCTAGGTTTTGGGTTGGGCTTGCATATTAGTTCTTGTTATTATATGTGTTAAACTGTTTAATCTGTTTTATGGGCTTAAGGCCCAAATCTAGTGGTACATGAGGGTTGCACACTGAGTCTCGCGACTCACCCTTTTATTTTAACTATCTCAGGTGACACTTAGTGCAACGGACCGGGCCAGAGAGGAACGCGAGGTGGCTATGCATAAGAGCTATTGGATCCAACAAAGAGGCTTTTAATTTAATGGATTATATTTTTTTATTAATGAGTTTTAAATTCCGTTGTAATAAGGCCTTGGACCACTAGACTCGTACTTAAGTTTTGGGTTTTATGTTGGGCTTCTATTGTTGGGCTTTAAGTTTTTTTTTTTTTTTTTATGTTTAAAATACGTTAAGACATGGATAATTATTGGGCTTGTAATTTAAGGTCCACCAATCCACTTTATATTTTTATGTTTTATACTTACTAATAAATCCCTAAGTTTTCAGTTTTAGTATTTAAACCTGACAATTGTTTTCTTAAGTGCTACATGTTTTATAAAATCACTTAAGTGACATACCAGATCCGGTTGTAGCGTTTGGGCCGGGTTTGGGGTGTTACAGAAAGAATAAAAGCTTAAGGGTTCGGTTGGTTTCAAGCTTGAATTCAAGGTTAGTTTTTTATCCGTTTTTGATAATTTCTACGTTTTTGTAATCGTTGCTTTGAGAACTACAAAACCCATGTATTAATTTTGTGGATTGATGATGCTTGTGTGATATGCCATTGATGATATGTTGAGTTTTATGAGGATTTATGGTGTTAAATGAAAGATTTGAGCTAGATGAACGTGTTTTGTTCTTGAAGTTTTGATGAATTTAGCTAAATAGGGCTAAATTGTGAAAATAGCAAATTGAGGGACTAAATTGCTAATTTGATGGAAAATATGGGCTTGTATGATATATATGTACATTCGGCTAAGCATGAGTGTGGGTTGATTTTGTGAATTTGATGTTTTGAGAAAAATGGACTAAATTCTTATATTGTGCAAATGTGACGGTTAATTTGTAAATAACCCTAAATATGTGTGTATGGATTGAATTGAATGAAATAGGGATTAAAAGGGTTAATTCTGAATATGTTTAGATCAATAACCGAGGAAAACAAATTTAGATCACGAGAAAGCGAAAGTAACCGAGTAGCCGTTTTCATTCCGATATTTCGAATCTGAGGTAAGTCACTATGTAAATAAACGTACTTGTATGAAATTATAATTGTTCATATGACTAATGTTGATAATGGATACTTATGAGAGGTTATGCATATGAATTCCGAGAAAAGTCCGATATAGTGACTAAGTCCGAGAAGTCCTGTGTGAACCTAGGAATAGATAGGATTAGCTGTGTCATGACATAGGTATCTCTTTTGTTTTATCATGTAAGACCACCTCTGGGACGTTGGCGTTGATTTGGGACTCGTGTAAGACCACGTCTGGGACGTTGGCATCGATATGAGCGTTTCGTGTAATACCATGTCTGGGACATCAGCATCGTATTGATTCGTGTAAGACCCTGTCTGGGACAGTGGCATCTATATCTGTGTGCATGTAAGACCTCGTCTGGGACGTTGGCTTTGTACGATTATTCTGAGCTTTCTGAGTATCCTACTACTAATGGTTCAACGGGCAAGTCTATGATACGAAATTCAAATTCGAGCAATGATCAGTTAAGTGAATAATTGACCGTTCCAGGTATGTTTGATTTATACACACAATGTGTATAAAAAGGTAAGTACTTATGTTATTTCGAATTGAAGAAATGTATGATTAAATATGAGTATGTCAATGAGATACAAGAATGGTTATGAAAGAGATATATTTATGTATGAATCTAGAATTGATGAATGTGGTAAATGTGGTCAGAAATATGGAACAAGGCATATATGTGAGAAGTTTGTTATGCATATTAAATGTACCTATGTATCTATATGTCTAAATGTTTCATATTAAGTTTATTTTTATATGACTTACTAAGCTTTTTGAAAGCTTACTCTGTGTGTGTGTTTAGTCTGTTTTATAGGTTGTTACAGCTACTGAAGGCTCGGGACCGTCGGGGATTGTCATTACACTTAACAACTTATGTTTGGTACATTTTGGATTTGTAAATAGCTAGATATGGCATGTATAAGCTAGTATTTTGGTATAAGTTGATATCTGAACTTAGCTATGTGATTTGGCTAATTATGAGTTGAAATTATGCATTATGATCATGATATGTGAAGCATGTTTTGGCATGGTTAGTTGATTCATGAAATGGTCAAGCTTTTGAGTTAAGGAAATGAATGTATTATGCTTTTGTTATATATGTTTGGGTCTTGGAATTTGACATTGTTCAAATGGTTATTGAATGTATAGAATTAATGGTTAATTGGTGTTCTTGCTTGACATATAGGTATGAAATGAGTTGGTTGACATTGCTTATAGGCATGACCCAAATGGGTGGATTTTTGGCCTTGAAAATGGCCTATTTTGTCATACGGTTGAGGCACACGGGCGTGCCTATTAACCATGGGCTAAGTCAGTAGCTAGCTTAAAAGCACAAGGCCGTGGCACACGGTCGTGCCAGCAGCCTAGCAGCCGTGTGAATTTTGACAAGATCGACCACGGCCAAGTTCCACGGGCGTGTTACGTGGTCGTGGGTGTATAGTCAGTTTCGACCACGGGGTGGACACACGGGTGTGTCTAATAGCCGTGGGAGGCACACGACCTGCCCACACGGGCGTGTAACCCCTGAAACTTAGAAAAGTTTTAAATTTTCGAGAATGTTTATATGTGTTTCGGTTTAGTCCTGGCCCAGATTATAAGCATGCTTAAGGTCTCGATGATTCATTTAAGGGACATTCTGATTGAAATAGATGTACATTTGTATGACATTTCTGTATAAGTTTCTGAATCTGTCCGGTAGCGCCTTTAACCCTAGTCTGGCGACGGTTACGGGTTAGGGGTGTTACATTTGGTTGGTATCAGAGCTACGGTTTAGCAGATTCTCGGACTAACGTAGCGTGTCAGAGTCTAGCTATACATGCCATATATCTGAATTGTGATAGTGTGATGAATCCTGACATCTAAAATGTGATTTTGATATATTAATGGATCCCGAAAGTGCCATAGCTGACGACGTAAAAAGTAATGCGCCTGCTCTCGCGCAAGGGAGAACGCCCTCTGATTCGAGACCGGCTCAAGCGGTCAAGAGGGAGAAGCTAAACAAGCTTTCTTCCAGATGATGAGTAAATGGTTCACTCAATTCGTAAGAAATAAACCGACTGTATCGCAACCTCCGCCCTCGGTTAATTCCCTTCAGACATCTGATATACCTCCGACTGCAAATCTAAATCCATAGAATAAGCCTCCGGTTGACAAGATTCGTAAGTATGGGGCCGAAGAGTTCGGGGCCACTAATGATGATGATGCTGAAAAGGCTGAGTTCTGGATTGAAAACACGATCCGGGTATTTGATGAGATGTCTCTGACTCCGGAAGAATGCATAAAGTGTGTTGTATCTTTGCTTCGAGATGCAGCTTATCAATGGTGGAAAACCTTAATCTCTGTTGTTCCAAGAGAACAGTGACATGGGATTTCTTTCAGATCGAATTCTGGAAGAAGTATATTAGTGAGAGATTCGTTGATTAGAAACGGAAGGAATTTCTGGAACTTAAACAGGGCCGAATGACTGTTTTTGAGTATGAACGAGAATTTGTGAGACTGAGTCAGTATGCTCGAGAATGCATATCATCTGAAGCTATAATGTGTAAAAGATTCGAAGATGGCCTTAATGAAGATATTTGTTTGCTAGTCGAGATTTTAGAAATAAAAGAGTTTGTTGTACTTGTTGACCGAGCTTGCAAAGCTGAGGCACTCGAGAAAGATAAAAGAAAAGCTGAGTCTGAAGCTCGAGATGTGAGAAAAAGATTTCAGAGTAAATCATTTCAGTCTACTCAGAAAAGATTCAGAGATAATCAAAGTCGTTTTAGTGATAATGTGGGACACTCGAATAGAAATCAATCTAGACCGCAAATGAGTTCTAAAACTGCAGCAACTTCAGTGGCTAGCGTTGGAAATGCTCGATCTGAGAGACCTGAATGTAAACATTGCGGAAAAAGGCATCCGGGAAGCTGTAGATTAAACAATAGAGCTTGCTTCAGATGTAGATCACTTGATCATTTTATCTGTGATTGCCCTGAGACTGTCGAGCTAGGAACTATTCAGAATTTGAAATATGCTAATGCACCTGTGAGAGGTAGACCATCGAAGAATGTAAGAAATATTAGTGGTAGTGAGAGAACTACGAGAGACAATGTTGTCAGATCTGAAGCTAGAGTGCCTTCCAGAGCATACGCTATCCGAGCTCGAGAGGAAGCTTCATCACCAGATGTTATAACGGGTACTTTTACTCTTTATGATACTTCTGTGATTGCATTAATAGACCCTGGTTCTACGTATTCTTATATATGTATGAATTTAGTATTCAGCAAGACTTTGCCTGTAGAGTCTACTGAGTATACTATAAAAGTATCAAACCCCTTAGGTAAAAGTGTCCTTGTTGACAAAGTATGCAAGAACTGTCCGTTAATGTTTCGAGATATCAGATTTCCTGCTGATCTGATGCTTTTGCCATTTGATGAGTTCGATATCATTTTGGGTATGGACTGGTTATTTTTGCAAGATGCTGTTGTGAATTGTAAAAGAAAGACTATTGTTTTAAAATGTCCGAATAATGAGATTGTACGGATTGAGTCTGATGATTTGAATGGGTTACCTGCTGTGATATCTGTATTAAAAGCTCAGTGTTATGTGAAAAAGGGATATGAGACATATTTCACTTATGTGATTGATTCGAAAGTATCTAGAAAGAAAGTTGAATCAGTGCCTGTTGTTTGTGAGTATTCCGATGTGTTCCCTGAAGAGTTACCGGGTTCACCCCCGATTCATGAAGTTGAATTTGGTATTGATTTGTTGCCTGGTACTACAACTATTTCGATGGCTCCGTATAGAATGGCACCAACTATTCATAGATGACATATTGATTTATTCATGTGATGAAAATGAGCATGCAGAACACCTGGGAATTGTGTTGCAAACTTTGAGAGAAAAGCAATTGTATACGAAATTCAGCAAATGTGATATCTGGTTACACGAGGTTAGTTTTCTGGGATATATTGTGTCAGCTTCTGGAATCTGAGTGGATCCGAGTAAGATTTCTGCTATTTTGAATTGGCAACCTCTGAAGAACGTGTCTGAAGTCCGCAGTTTTCTGGGTTTGGCTGGTTATTACTGTAGATTTGTAAAGGGGTTTTCAGTGATAGCTACTCCGTTGACTAGATTACTTCAGAAAGATGTTAGATTTGAATGGTCAGATAAATGCCAGAAAAGTTTCGATCAGTTGAAAACTCTGTTAACAGAAGCTCCAGTGTTAGTACAGCCAGAATCGGGTAAAGAATTTGTTATATACATTGATGCTTCGTTAAATTGTAACATCCTAGATTAGGGGTTATGCATTCGTGCGTTATTTATGAGATAGTGGGCTCAGTGGGTGTGTTGGATGTGTTCTGAGGAGTTTTAGGAACCCTAAGATATGAGGAAATGTAAGGAAAGGTATGGAAATATATGGAAATGTAAGGAAATGTATGGAAATGTATGGAAATGTAAGGAAATGTATGGAAATGTATGGGAATGTAAGGAAATGTATGGAAACTAGGAAATGTAAGGAAATGATTTAGAAATGATTCAAAAGAGGAAAGTAAACATTTCGAGAAACTTGGAAATGTAAGGAAATGTTAAGTTTAAAGGAGGCAAACGAAAATTTTTGGAAACTTGGAAATGTAAGGAAATGTCAAGTTTTAAGGTTTAAAAAGAGGAAATTAAGGCAAGGTGGCCTTAAGAAAATTAGTAGGAGGAATTTGACACACAAACAGGCTTGGAAAAGTGGCCTGGAGATGCCACTTAGGGCCTCTAGAAATGGCGCCACATATAGGAGTATTGGGCCAAGGTTCGAGCTGCATGGGAAGCAAATAAAAAAAATTTTATTTTGCTACAAGGAGCAGAGAGGTGGACGGCACATGGCTATAAATTAGGAGCTTTTATTCTTTTATTTTTAAGAGATAAATAGAGGATAAATAAAGGATTTATTTATCATTATTTTCAAGAGATAATTGTTGGATTAAATTCTTTTATTTTGTGATAATTAAAAGGATAAAGCTACCAAATAGAAGAGTGGTGGCCAAGTAAGGGACTCTAGCCTAGTAATTTTGGCTATAAAAGGAAGAGTAAGGCTATTCTTCATTCATTCTTTTCTCTTCAAGAAAACCTCTGCCGAAATTCTCTAAAGTTTCTCCTCTTCTCTCTGCCGAATTCTCTCTGCCATTATTCTCTTTTCTCTTTTCTTTTCTTCTTCTATTACAAACACAATCAAAAGCCGAAGATACCAATAGCCCTAGTCGATTTCTCACTAAGCCTCAAGAGCCGAAATTGTTATCCACATCAAGGCCATAGCCGAATAGTTTGAGACTTCAAGCAAAGGAACTGTCGATATCTAAAGTTAGGGTAAGATCTCATTCGGTTTCATCCTTTTTCTTTTAAGATTTACCAAAATCTAGGACTAATCCCATTAGAAACTTGTTTGCCGAAATTTGGAAGGATCTTCCGGGATTTACTAAGTGTCGACTACAAGGAAGGAGAAGTTCTTTTCCCGAAGGTACACCATAAGCTACGTGTTCCCTAGTTATTCGGTGAATTTCGGCATTTAAAATCCACAAGGTAAGTGTCTATAGCATTCGGCCAAGGCTTATTTTAGTGTTTGGATCTATCTTTTATTATCTTAAAAGCCGAAAACTAATATGTTAAAGGGATCTAGAGTTGGCCGAATACAAGGAAGAAGGATACAAAGTTTCGGGACTTGCTTCTTAAGTCAATCGGCAACAAGGTAAGTTTTAGTGTACTAATCCTACTAGGATTTGGATTTATGGCCAAATGGTTCTTTACTAAGTATTGAATGATTGATTAAATGTAGAGATCTGAGATCTAAGGCATTAGATCAAGCTTTTCGGGATTTGGATTGGAAACCCTAAGCGAATCAGGTGTGTAATCCACACTAATTCTTAATATGTTTTATGGCAATATTTAATATGTGCATGTTTATAAGAATGTGAATATGGCTAAGGTACTGTGTTACGGTACAAAGTACTCAGGTACGTTTCCTACTCGTACTAGGATTACGAAATATGTTATATTTTAACATGTGAAAAGTGACATGAATGTGAATTTAAGTATGATATGCATGATATGAATAATATGGGGCATTCGGGTTATATGAGAAAGGGGAAGTGAATGTGGTGACTTCGGTCTCACTATCTGAATGTGGTGACTTCGGTCACATTATCTGAATGTGGTAACTTCGGTTACATTATCTGAATGTGGTAACTTCGGTTACATTATCTGAATGTGGTGTCTCATGACACAATTATCTGAATCTGGTGGCTATGCCACGAATTTTATATGGGCGATGAGCACGTCGACTGCAGCGACTGCCTTCGATGGTGTGTAGCGGAAGGAGGGTTGACTTAGTAGTCCCCACGGTGTGCAGGTTGGTACGGGGATGTGTAGCGGATGGCATCTAGGTTTGGGTTCGGGTTTGCATCATTATCTTGAATTAGTATGTGAACATGATATGTATGGTATGCCTAAATCTATTAAATTTTAGTGTTGGTTACACATTGAGTCTGTTTGACTCACCCGTTGGGGAAATATTTTTCAGGTGATGAGCAGTAATGGACCGGGTCGGCAGGAGCTCAAAGGTGGCCATGCACAGCAAGCAAATTTTTATTCTAGACATTTTATTTTATTTAAGTACTCTACAATTTTATTTTGGGTTTTGTTTTATGTAATAAGGCCATAGTGAACTATTTTATTTCTGTCTTATTGTTTAATTATGTTTACAAATTTTTATTAAGTTAAAGATTAAGTAATTTAATTTTTGAATATACTCTATATGTTTTATCACTTAAAATTAAAAAGGGTTTTCAATATAAAATCGAATTCGCTTTCAACTCAAGCCCAACCCAAAACAATATTTTTTTTTTTAAAATCGCACAAGTTTTTCCTAAGAAGCAAAAGAATTTGAACCGGTTTTTCTTGAGGAACATACCAGACCCGGTCAAGGCTCGTGGGCCGGGTTTGGGGTGTTTCATAAATGGTCTGGGGTGTGTATTGATGCAGGAAGGCAAAGTTGTAGCTTATGCCTCGAGACAGTTAAATCCTCATGAAAAGAATTATCCGACACACGACCTTGAACTTGCTGCGATCGTGTTTGCACTTAAGATTTGGCGCCATTATCTGTACAGTGAGAAATGTCATGTGCTTTCAGATCATAAAAGTTTGAAATATCTGATGACTTAGAAAGATTTGAACCTGCGTCAAAGAAGGTGGTTAGAACTGTTAAAAGATTACGAGCTAGTGATAGATTATCATCCGGGTAAAACAAACGTTGTTGCAGATGCATTAAGTCGAAAATCATTGTTTGCACTACATGCTCTGAATGCCCAGTTAGATTTGACTAATGATAGTTCTGTGATAGCTGAATTAAAATCAGAACTGTTGTTCTTACAACAGATATGTGATGCTTAGAAATTTGATAATGAATTGCTAGCGAAACGAGCTCAGTGTGAAGTGAATTCCGAATCTGAATTTCAAATTGTTGATGATTGTTTGAGATTCCAGGATCGTATCTGTGTTCCGAGAAATCCAGAGTTGATTCAGTTGATTTTGAGTGATGCTCATAACAGTAGTCTATCTGTTCATCCGGGAAGTACTAAAATGTATCATGATTTGAAAAGACACTATTGGTGGTCTGGTATGAAACGAAACATTTCTGACTTTGTTTCGAAATGTTTAGTTTGTTATCAAGTAAAAGCTGAACATCAAGTTCCGTCTGGTTTGCTACAACCAAATCTGATTCCCAAATGGAAATGGGATAGAGTGACGATGGATTTTGTTTCTGGTTTGCCTTTAACTCTGAGAAAGAAAGATGCAATATGGGTCGTGGTTGATAGATTAATGAAAACTGCCCATTTTATCTCGATAAGATCTGATTATTCACTTGACAGATTAGCCGAGCTTTATACTTCTGAGATTGTGAGATTGCACGGGGTGCCACTATCCATTGTGTCAGATAGAGATCCGAGATTCACATCGCGATTCTGGAAGAAATTGCAAGAAGTTTTGGGCACGAACTTACACTTTAGTACAGCTTTTCATCCGCAAACAGATGGCCAGTCTGAACGAATTATTCAGATTCTTGAAGACATGTTGAGATGCTGTATACTTGAGTTTAATGGTTCGTGGGAACAGTATCTGCCATTGATCGAATTTGCGTATAATAATAGTTTTCAGACGAGCATGAAAATGACACAATATGAAGCTTTGTACAGACGTAAATGTCGTACACCTCTGTATTGGACCGAGCTTAGTGAAAATAAGTTACATGGGGTTGATCTGATAAAAGATTCAGAACAGAAAGTGAAACTAATCCAAGATTGTTTGAAAATAGCATCTGATCATCAGAAGTTTATGCGGACTTGAAACGAAAGGATATAGAATTTGAAACCGGTGACAAAGTATTTCTGAAAGTGTCTCCGTGGAAGAAAGTGCTCCGATTTGGACGTAAAGGTAAATTGAGTCTGAGATTCATTGGACAGTATGAGATCATTGAACATGTCGGACTTGTTGCATATAAATTAAAGTTGCCGTCTGATTTAGAAAAGATTCATAATGTATTTCATGTCTCGATGCTTCGTAGATATCGATCCGATTCGTCACATGTGATTGCCCCATCTGAAATTGAAATTCATCTGATATGACTTACGAAGAAAAACCGATCCGTATCTTAGCCCGCGAAGTGAAAGAGTTGAGAAACAAGAAAATTCCGTTAGTAAAAGTATTATGGAATCGACACGGAATTGAAGAGGCAATGTGGGAGCTGGAAGATTCAATGAGACAGCAATATCCGACCCTGTTTAACGGTAAGATTTTCGGGGACGAAAATCCCTAAGGGGGGAGAATTGTAACAGTCCAATTTATACCCTAATCAGAACAGTGGTTTCGAGACCACAAATCTGAGTCTGTATAATATTTTAATATTATTTTCTGTGTCGTTGATATGTGACAAAGCATGTGTTAAATTTTCATAAGCTAATTTGTTCGTTTGTGTGTTTAATTTGACAAAAGGATTAAATCGCGTAAAGCTTAAAAATGGCTTTTCATTTGATTAAGTGGTTAATTGATGTGGCTTTGGATTGGAAGGGTTTTATGTTGCAATTTGGCCAAAATATGGCTAGTGGACGGCAACATGGTTTTTATAATATGTTTTTATATGTTATTTTATAAGTTAAATTTTATATTATATTTATTCATTAAGTTATTATTATTAAACAAAGCATTAAAAGAAAGAGAAAGCCATATTGCTTTATCATTTGGCCGAATGTTTTAAAGAAAAAGAAAGAATACAAGCTTAAGGGTTCAGTTGGTTTCAAGCTTGAATTCAAGGTTAGTTTTTGATCCATTTTTGATAATTTCTACTTTTTTGTAATCGTTGCTTTGAGAACTACAAAACCCATGTATTAATTTTGTGGATTGATGATGTTTGTGTGATATGCCATTGATGATATGTTGAGTTTTATGAGGATTTATGGTGTTAAATGAAAGATTTGAGCTAGATGAACATGTTTTGTTCTTGAAGTTTTGATGAATTTAGCTAAATAGGGCTAAATTGTGAAAATAGCAAATTGAGGGACTAAATTGCTAATTTGATGGAAAATATGGGCTTGTATAATATATATGTACATTCGGCTAACCATGAGTGTGGGTTGATTTTGTGAATTTGATGTTTTGAGAAAAATGGACTAAATTCTTATATTGTGCAAATGTGAGGGTTAATTTGTAAATAACCCTAAATATGTGTATATGGATTGAATTGAATGAAATAGGGAATAAAAGGGTTAATTATGAATATGTTTAGATCAATAACCGAGGAAAACAGATTTAGATCGCGGGAAAGCGAAAGTAACCGAGTAGCCGTTTTCATTTCGATATATCGAATCCTAGGTAAGTCACTATGCAAATAAATGTACTTGTATGAAATTATAATTGTTCATATGACTAACATTGATAATGGATACTTATGAGAGGTTATGCATATGAATTCTGAGATAAGTCCGATATAGTGACTAAGTCCGAGAAGTCCCGTGTGAACCTAGGAATAGATAGGATTAGCTGTGTCATGACATAGGTATCTCTTTTGTTTTATAATGTAAGACCACTTCTGGGACATTGGCGTTGATTTGGGACTCGTGTAAGACCACGTCTGGGATGTTGGCATCGATATAAGTTTTACGTGTAAGATCACGTCTGGGACGTTGGCAGCGATATAAGTTTTACGTGTAAGACCACGTCTGGGACGTTGGCATCGATATGAGCTTTATGTGTAAGACCATGTCTGGGACATCGGCATCGTATTGATTCATGTAAGACCCTGTCTGGGACAGTGGCATTTATATCTGAGTGCATATAAGACCTCGTCTGGGACGTTGGCTTTGTACGATTATTCTGAGCTTTCTGAGTATCCTACTAGATTCCTAATGGTTCAACGGGCAAGTCTATGATACGAATTTCAAATTCGAGCAATGATTAGTTAAGTGAATAATTGACCATTCCAGGTATGTTTGATTTATACACATAATGTGTATAAAAAGGTAAGTACTTATGTGATTTCGAATTGAAGAAATGTATGATTAAATGTGAGTATGTGAATGAGATACAAGAATGGTTATGAAAGAGATATATTTATGTGTGAATCTAGAATTGATGAATGTGGTAAATGTGGTCAGAAATATGGAACAAGGCATATATGTGAGAAGTTTGTTATGCATATGAAATGTACATATGTATCTATATGCCTAAATGTTTCATATTAAGTTTATTTGTATATGACTTACTAAGCTTTTTGAAAGCTTACTCTGTGTGTGTGTTTACTCTGTTTTATAGGTCGTTACAGCTACTGAAGGCTCGGGACCGTCGGGGATTGTCATTCACTTAACAATTTATGTTTGGTACATTTTGGATTTGTAAATAGCTAGATATGGCATGTATAGGCTAGTATTTTGGTATAAGTTGATATATGAACTTAGCTATGTGATTTGGCTAATTATGAGTTGAAATTATGCATTATGATCATGATATGTGAAGCATTTTTGGCATGGTTAGTTGATTCATGAGATGGTCAAGCTTTTGAGTTAAAGAAATGAATGTATTATGCTTTTGTTATATATGTTTGGGTCTTGGAATTTGGCATGGTTGAAATGGTTATTGAATGTATAGAATGAATGGTTAATTGGTATGTTCTTGCTTGACATATAGGTATGAAATGAGTTGGTTGACATTGCTTATAGGTATGACCCAAATGGGTGGATTTTTGGCCTTGAAAATGGCCTATTTTGTCACACAGTTGAGGCACACGGGCGTGCCTATTGACCGTGGGCTAAGTCAATAGCTAGCTTAAAAGCACACGGCCGTGGCACACGGTCGTGCCAGCTGCCTAGCAGCCGTGTGAGTTTTGACAGGATTGACCACGGCCAAGTTCCACGGGCGTGTTAGGTGGCCGTGGGTGTACAGTCAGTTTCAACCACGGAGTGGACACACGGGTGTGTCTAATAGCCGTGGGAGGCACACGGCCTGCCCACGCGAGTGTGTAACCCCTGAAACTTAGAAAAGTTTTAAATTTCCGAGAATGTTTATATGTGTTTCGGTTTAGTCCCGACCTGGATTATAAGCATGCTTAAGGTCTCGATGATTCATTTAAGGGACATTCTGATTGAAATAGATGTGCATTTGTATGACATTTCTGTATAAGCTTTCGAATATGTCCGGTAGCGCCTTTAACCCTAGTCCGGCAAAGGTTACGGGTTAGGGGTGTTACATATATGATAAATACTTAATTTTTTCTTAATTATGCGTTCTTAATTCTTGTGTTGATATTTCCGGGATATTAATTCAAGTTTGATGTGCTTAGCTGGTGGAGCAGAAGTCCCTGCTTAAGAGTAGATCTAGCATAGTTAAGCGGAGTTGATCGCACGCCTAGAGATAGGGTGATGAGATTTTGCCGGATTAGGGTGAAACCTAATATGGGAGTCCACAGATCGAGTTAATGCGATTCTAGGGGTTTTAATTAGAAAGATATTTCAATTAATCAACCTAGGGTTGGACGTTATTCGCCTAGAGAGAGGGTTTAATATAACTGAGGGAATCTTACGGATCAAGTCAAGTGAATACATCGTCTAGTTCAGTGTTAGATAACAAGTGAAGTCTAGGTGAATTCTTCCTAAGGGTATCGTCTTAATCAACCGAGTTTTTCCGCATAGTATTTCCCCAATCCATTCCTTTTTTCTTTACGTCTTTAGCTTAGTAGTTAGTTAAATTTAGATTAAATAACAACTTGAATTATTTTAGGCTAGATAATAAAAAGAAATTTAGTATTAGTACTTTTAGTTCCTTTGGGTTCGACATTTCGGTCTTGCCTTAACTATACTACTGTTAGATAGGTGCGTTTGCCTCAAAAATCGTTGTTAGAATTAGTTTCTAGGTTCGATCATTCTCATTATAAATTTAAAACTCTGAATTCGATGATCAATTTTTTGGTGCCGTTGCCGGGGAACTAAAATATTAAGAAAGCTCTATTTTTATTACTTTAGCCATTATTTTTTATTTTCCGCAATTTACTTTTATTTTAGGTTAAATTTTGATTTTGCTAAATTTTCTTTTTTTCCTTTCCTAGCAAGTACCTCTAGTTTATAATTAGAAGGAACCCGAAAGGACCATTAGTATACGACAGTGATATTGAAGCTACCGCTCGCAGGAATCGCAGAGAAATTAGGCGAGCCCTAAATTACACAGAAGAAGAGCAAGAAGGCAGATCCAATCCTACTGAAGGGATGGACGAGAATAATCCACCACCACAAGATGTGGTAGAAAATAATGCTCCGCGTACTATGTATGATTATGCTAAACCTCATTTAACAGGAGCAGAATCGAGTATTGTTAGGCCTGCTATAGCTGCTAATAATTTTGAATTAAAGCCTAACACTATACAAATGATTCAACAATTTGTTCAATTTGATGGGTTACAAGACGAAGACCGAAATACTCATATAGCAAATTTTTTAGAGTTCTGTGATACCTTCAAAATAAATGGCGTTTGTGATGATGTCATACGTCTTCAGTTATTTCCCTTTTCATTAAGGAATAAAGCCAAACAGTGGTTAAACTCGTTACCACGAGGGTCAATCACTACATGGGATCAAATGACCAAAAAAATTTTATTAAAATATTTCCCACCGGCTAAAACGGCCAAATTACGAAATGATATCTCTTCTTTTGTGCAGATGGATTTAGAGACATTATACGACGCATGGGAGAGACACAAGGATCTCTTGAGAAGGTGTCCACACCATGGTTTACCCTTGTGGCTCCAAGTCCAAACTTTCTATAACGGTGTGAACCCCTCAACGAGCCAACTAATTGATTCAGCCGCCGGTGGAACCCTGAACAACTGAACTCTAGAAGCAGCCTATGAGTTTATTGAAGAGATGTCACTAAATAACTATCAGTGGCAGGTTACAAGGACAAAACCAACAAAATCAGCCAGAGTTTTTAACCTCGACGCAATAACCATGCTATCAACACAGGTAGAGATGATGAATAAAAAACTTGATAGTTTGTGTTCTTCGCAGGTACATCCATTAATGCAGTGCGGCGCAAGTGGAACTGTAGCGAATCTTGAGTACCCACCCTACCAACCGGGCACAGAAAGCGAACAGATGAACTATATAGGTAATAGTTTCAGATCTAATAATAAACCGTATAGTAATACTTATAATCCAGGTTGGAGGAACCACCAAATTTTTTCATGGGGAGGTCAAGGAAATCAAGGAAATCAAAGACAACAACCTCTTCAAAATTTCCAAAACCAGCCTTATCCACAGGAAAAGAGGCCGAACCTCGAAGAGATGCTGACAAAATTGATGGTAGCCACAGAAACCCATCTCCAAAAAACTGAGACAATGTTCGATAATCAACAAGCATCAATCAAAGGGATTGAGAGCCAAGTTGGAGAACTTACTAAGTCAATTAGACAACTTACTAAGATAGTTTCTGAAATTCGATCAGAGATTTCCAAACGACCGCAAGGGCGTCTACCAAGCAACACTGAGATTAACCCAAAGGAGCAAATCCAAGCCATCACAGCTCATGATAGTATAGGGTTAGATAAATCTAATCCAATACAAGAAAGCGAGGTAGAAGAAGGTAAAGTTGAGGTAACACAAGAAAAGCCAAAACTGGTAATCAAGAAGTACCAACCTCACATTCCTTATCCCGAAGCGATGAAAAGAGATGATACAGAGGAACAGTTCGGTAAGTTTCTTAAACTTTTAAAGAAATTACGTATCAACTTACCTCTTCTAGAAGCTCTTTCACAGATGCCAGATTCGAGGAAATTTTTAAAACAACTCTTGACGAACAAGCGTAAGTTAGACAAGGAGTTGTAAACTAACCAAAAACGCAGATTCCCAGGCCACACGGCCTTGCACACGGCCGTGGCTGTGGCCGTGTGGAAGTATAGAATCACCATACTGACATACCAGAGGCAGTACGAATCAGACCCAACTAGTTTTCGAAGTCACGGACCCAACCACCCCCCACGGGCACAGACAAAACGCCACGGCCGTGCGATGCGGCCGTGGACGATACTGACTTACCACCAACGGGCATGGCAATCTGAAAAATAGGCATGGGAGAAACAACACGTCTTGAAACACGACCGTCCAAGGCGGCCGTGTGAATCGACACACCCTCGGTCCACGGGCGTGGGAGAGCATCAGAAACCAAAACTCTATTTAAACCCACACTCCCTTTCCCCTTCTTCTCACCAACTCCCTATCTTCTTTCTTCCTTCCTTTCTCAGAATTCTCCCCTCTCCATAATAATTCTCTATACTCTTGAGCTACACCAGAGCCATGTCAAAGAAGCAGAAGAAGGCAAACGTAGTCTCCTCAAGGGAGACCCCTATACATAAGCTCATGCTGGCTGCTTCATCCAAACAACAAGCCAAGGGTCTTTGAGACCATTTATCTTTTGTTTTACTTTTATCTTCTCCTTTATTTTCCTTCTCTTTGATAATCTTATGCTTAATTTAGTTTATTTTACTTTAGTTTCTTAGTGTCAGGTTCAAAAGGCTGCTTGGGAATCACGCCACTTCCACCACCGCCAGCACCACCATAGCCTTAGAAGTCACACCTACCTCGCGAACCATCTACCAATAAGGATTCTCAAGCCCCTTTATCTCTTAACCTTAGTTTATTTACATTTTTACTTTATTTCCCTTTATCTTTCTTGTCTTTAGTTTATTTTAAATGTATCTTAATAATCCCTGGCTAATTCTCTACGAGCTCCCCAATTTCTTCATCTAGCGCAGAGCTCGGTAGCAACAACCACCCCTATCGACTTCCAACTCCGGGAAACCATCCAAATTCAGGAAGTTTCACCTCTCCCTCTCTCTTAAATTACATATCTATGTTTGTACATTGAGGCAATGTACATCTTAAGTGTGGGGGGTGAATAGTTATTTCAAGAAAGTGCCTAACTTTCTGCATTATTCTCAAATCCCTGAATTATTCCTTGTTCCAAAGTAAGTTTCTCATATTATGACTAGAATGAAATTTCTTTCGATATATGATTTTTATTGATGTGTTTTGGATTAAGTCATTGATAATTGTGCATTGATGATTAAATTTGAAGAAAACTAGAGAATCAAGCATGACAAGTCTATTTTTCAAAAATTTTAAAATTTTTAGGTTGTCTACCTGAATCTGAATGATATCTTGAAATTTGAAATTTACGAGGTTGATATCAAATACCCATAATTTTTGTGAGATTTTGAGCCTTATAGAGCATATATTCTTTTTCTTGCTCACTTTATTGATTATGAGTGTGTCAACATTGAACTGTTATTCTAGAACTTGCCTCGATTATACATGTCAAGACCACACCCTTGATTTGATATTCAGAGATGATAAAGGCACCTAGGTTTTAACCCACTCACTCTACTAAAAACCTACCTCCATAATTAACCCCCAGTGAACCCCGTTGATCCTAACAACCTTTTTTATTGACTCACCCATTAATATTACGCCAAAACCCTTTGTATTTGTTATCACCATTTTCTTTTGACTACCCTTATATCGAGATTTGATTTGATTAGTTACCTAATTATATTATTTCAGTAGCTGAATTTATCCTTTATTATTAGATTTGTTATTAAAAAATAAAAAAAAATTGAAGTATATTCAGTATTAATATTATGAAAAGTGAGCTTATATAGTTAAAGTCTATTTATCAAAAGAAAAGCTCGTATTATTAGGGTTATTACTTTTCAGTTGATGTAATTTTCGTCTCAGTATTTCTAGATAAGTAACTTGTCAATTCGATCTCAATTCTAACCTTCTAATTCAGCCTTTATCCACACCTTTAACCCTAGCCCCGTTACAACCCTTTTAAAGACCTTTTGATCTGTTTATCATCTCATTTTACAGTGGTGGAGATTTGATTTTCAGGCAAGCCTATGGGATTAACTTTTAAGGTTCGACTTTTGAGTACTTAATTTTGAACCTTAAACACTTTGAGTGATTTGAGTGAATCTTTTGTGAGGATATCAATCCTTGTCAGTTTTGAATTAAAGGTAATTTTTTAGATAAGGGGAGACACCTACGTTTTCGTGATACAAATGTATGACTTATATTGTTTGAATCTTTAGGATGCTTTGAGTTAAATTATCTATGTGTAAATTATCTATGGATTATGATGAGACATTGTTGATAGGAATTATGAATTATGGAAAGTTCATTTTAATTGTAAGTTGAGAATTTTGCTTGAGGACAAGCAAAAGCTTAAGTGTGGGGGTATGTGATAAACCGTAAAAGTAACATATTTTAATCCCACATTTAGCATACTTTTGGATGATTTATCTCTTTATTTGTGTAAAAAGGTGCTCTTAATCCTTTCTTTTCATGTCTTATACTCAGGAAAGCTCCGGAGGATGGAAAGAACAAGAAACGGGCCTAAAACAGACCAAATTGGACCAAAGTGGAAACCGACACGGCCTGGACTTAAGCCCACACGACCGTGCCTCCCTGATAAACTAGAACACGGCTTGATCCCGATTCACACGGCCGTGCCTCATTAGAGAAATCCAAACATGGCCTAAAGACGATTCACACAGACGTGTGCTATGGCCGTGTCCCTGTCGCTGGAAAAAAGAGTTTCATTCGGAAAAGGATACTTAGAGGCAAACAAACCTATTTCGAAAGCCTATATAAACCCCCTAAGTATAACCTAAAAGGGGGGCAGTTAGCTAGGCCAAGGAACCAAGCCGAAAAGGTTAGATTTGTGGGAAACACTCGAAGATAGCCAGTTGATCCATCTCAAGAAGCCGGAATTCTACTCAAGACGACGGATCTCTCCTTCAATTCCTTCAGGGGGTTTTAGGGATTTTTTATGTTTTGTTTTATTTTTTGAGATGTTTTCTTTTATTATTATGAACTAAACCTTCAGATACCTGAAGGGGATGTTTTCTTCTGAACTATATGATAAATACTTGATTTGTTCTTAATTATGTGTTCTTAATTCTTGTGTTGATATTTCCGGGATATTAATTCAAGTTTGATGTGCTTAGGTGGTGGAGCAAAAGTCCCTGCTTAAGAGTAGATCTAGCATAGTTAAGCAGAGTTGATCGCACGCCTAGAGATAGGGTAACGAGATTTTGCCAGATTAGGGTGAAACCTAATATGGGAGTCCATAGATTGAGTTAATGCGATTCTAGGGGTTTTAATTAGAAAGAGATTTCAATTAATCAACCTAGGGTTAGACGTTATTCGCCTCGAGAGAGGGTTTAATATAACTTAGGGAATCTTACGGATCAAGTCAAGTGAATACATCGTCTGGTTCAGTGTTAGATAACAAGTGAAGTCTAGGTGGATTCTTCCTAAGGGTATTGTCTTAATCAACTGAGTTTTTCCAAACAGTATTTCTCAATTCATTCTTTTTGTCTTTGCGTCTTTAGCTTAGTAGTTAGTTAAATTTAAACTAAATAACAACTTCAATTATTTTAGGCTAGATAATAAAAAAAAAGTTAGTATTAGTACTTTTAGTTTCTTTGGGTTCAACATTCTGGTCTTGCCTTAACTATACTACTTTTCGATAGGTGCGCTTGCCTCAAAAATCATTGTCAGAGTTAGTTTCTAGGTTCGATCATTTAAAACTCTGAATTCGACGATCATTCTGTTAATGGGCTAAGGCCCACCTGATATTGTGTTTGTGATGGGCTCAGGCCCAGTTTGTTTCTGCATACAGTATATCTGACTGTTTGTATTATAAGGGATTACAGACTGAGTTTTCGTAAACTCACCCCGTTTTTAACCTTTCAGGTAATCCCCAGCCTTAGGTGATTTGGAGCTTCGAGAGACTCGGAGGTGGCCACACGATCACTGATGCTCTGCTGTAGACTTTTTATTTGAATTTTATATTTTGGGTTTTAATTATATTATAAGACCTTTGAGGGATTAAATTTTTAAATGGGCTTTAGATTTCCTTATTTAAAACTGCTAAACACGAATTTTAAAAATTAACAACTATTTTCAAAATCGCTTAAAAATAGACGTTTTTATATTTCAAACTATAGGAGCTTCCACGATTGGAATTGTAACACCCCATACCCGTATCTGTTGTCGGAATAAAGTACGAGGCATTACCGATGAGTACGGAACAGTTACAGACAATTTAAACTATTTATCGCTCATTTGATCCTTATTCTTCACCCACATTTAATACATACAAAAACCAATTTAAGATATTCAACCGTGCTTTATACTTAATACCATTTGTTAGTCGCACACTTCATATAATTAACAAGAAATGTATATGGGCTCAATTCTCATGAAATTTCTTTTGTACCTATACTTTTTCACATTATGTACTCATATATCATAAAACAATCATAGCTCTGTATTTCATGTGCATTTTTATAACAATTTGTCTTGGTTTCAAACTACTTCATATTGGAGTTTTACTTATCAAATTATTTGAAACATCATCTTTACACATATAGTGCACTTGAGGTGCACAATTCTATAATTATGAATGAACACATTTATCAAACATATGCCATGTTTTTATATATATCATAGTCTCATATTTCCATGTACAGGTATCATCATCTCATATTTCTGCATATATTTACTTTCCACATTATGAACTCAAATAACATATACAAGACATACCAATGTATTTCAAATACGTTTTCATAATATTTCATTTAGAATTTAGATTATTTCATATTAGAACTCTTCTTATTAACTCATTTGGAGTACCAATTCATACGGATAATACACTTAAGGGTTTACAAATATATAATCACAAATGAACTCATTCATCAACCAAGTTCTATGTTCATGTCTCATTAACTCGTATTTCCTTATATCATACAATATATACCATGATTGATGAGCTCATCAATACCATGATTTCCATTCCCTTGTTATTTTTCCATATTTTTCCTGTTGAATTTCTCGAAATTTCATGGATTTTCAGGGGTACACTTTAGTGTACAAATTCGGGTTCGTCAATTCATATTCATATGCTCACATTTCTATTTCAGAGAGCACACTCCCGAGAACCTTATCCTTATAGCGGGATTACCAGTCCAGGCTAAATCCCCTGTAAGAGAGCACACTCCCGCGAACCTCATTTCTTACAGTGGGATTACCAGTCCAGGCTAAATCCCTTGTAATATAAACTCATAGAGTATTGTCGGGATTACCAGTCCAGGCTAAATCCCCTGCAACGATAATTACTCTAATGAGCTTGAATCTGAATTACCAGTCCAGGCTAAATTCAGACCCTAATTCGGATTACTCGTTCGGGCTAAATCCATTTTCCACATATTCTTCGGGAGGGCTATATCAGGATCACCCGTCCGGGCTAGACCCTTTTCACACATATTCTTCGGATCACCCGTCTGGGCTAGATCCTTTTTACCGTCAATTCCTTTTCAGAGATCCATCGAATTTTCCTTTCATTCAATCGGGATTTATTTTCCCTTTTTATCAAGAATGTCAATACTTTATCAATTATCATACAATAAACATTCAAATCATATTCACATCAATAAAAATATATTTCAAACATGTAAGAATAATATTCAAGTCACTTGAACTTACAATTCGATTTTTATACCATAACCATGATCTTAGTTTCATAATAAATATTTGAAATAAAATATTATATCATTTCTAATTCAACATTTATCGATTATAATCGGGCAAGTGATCAATTTATACATAAGTCATTCATATATTTTCCTCCTCCTCCTCTCCATTCCACATCCTTAGTATAAATAACACATTTGTAAGTAACAATATCTATAATTTTTTTCACTATTTATTTATGTGAATATTCAAGCTATTCATCCGTGTCACAGTCACTAAATTATTTTTATCTTGAGATACAACACTCCAAATTAAGATCCGCTAATTCTCCTAAAATTAGACTCACGTAGCTTCTTACTATAAAATTTTCAGAAATTTTTATTTAGCCAATAAGTACAGTTTATTCTTTAAAGTCACCCCTATTCTGTTGTCTGACAGTTCCGACCCTTCTTCACTAAAAATTAATTATCTCATTGTACGAAATTCAGATGATGTTTCTGTTTATTTCTCTTGAAAATAAACTCATTATGGATTTTAAAAATATAAATTTAAGCTCCTAATCATTTTCTTCCATTTTTTTTATGATTTTCCAAATAAAAACAATGGAACCCGAAATCATTCAGACCTTGTCTCACAAAACCTATTATATCTCATGATTTACAATTTCCTTGCTTACATTGTTTCTTCTATAAGAAACTCGACTCAATAATATTTAATTCCATATTTTATTCATCTTCTAATTCAATTTCTACAATTTGTGGTGATTTTTCAAAATTAGACTACTGCTACTGTCCAAAACTATTTTAGTGCAAAGTGTTGATTTCCATTTTGCCTCAAATTTCACAGTTCATACAATTCAGTCCTTGTCCAATTTACCCCACAATTGGGCTAATTTTTCTCAATTAATACTTTATTTTATCATTTTAAACTACTTCATAACCCTTGAAAATCAGAACTTTAGCATTAGACCTTAATTCCAAACTCTTTCAGAATTAGGTCCTAAAACCAATTTCTATCAATTTTAATTAATAAAATCATCATATATCAAAATTAAAGCTTCAATTATATGTTTATTCATCATATGCTTCCAGCACTCATCCATAGAAACTTTAAAAATTAGCCATAGAATCAAAAACTCATGGTATAGTAAGTTGGACCCAATTGTAAAAGTCCAAAAACATAGAAATTTCAAGGAGAAAGCAAGAATTAAACTTACATGAAGCTAGAGTATGAAAACCAGCTTGAACCCACTTCCATGACTATTTTTCAGGTGATGAAAATGAAGAGAAATGAAGAGAATTCTAGATATTCCAATTTGGTCCCATTTTTCTTTAGCTAATTTTGGCAATTTTCCAATTTTGTCCTTATTTCACCCATTTCCTGATTTTTCTCAGCTATTGCCGCCCAAAATATCTCCTTTGGGCTTATTTGCACTTTAGGTCCTTCCTCATTTGACAATTAAGCTATTTAATCCTTTTAGCAACTTTTACACATTTTTCAATTTAGTCCTTTTTATTTAATTAACCACCCGAACGTCAATATTTTCTAGCGAAATTTTAATACTACCTTATTGACATTCCGTAAATATTCATAAAAATATTTATGATTCAGTTTATAACACCGAGATCTCGATACCTCTTTTTCTCAATTTCTTGACCAAATAAATCTTTATAAAACACAATGTACTATTTCAAAAACCTTTTAAAAGCTACATTTGGCTCGTAAATATTAAATAATATAATTTACGAGTTCATTTGTTGGGTTTGGTAGTCTCGAACCACTATTTCTGACATCGTTGAAATTTGGGCTATTACAGGAATAACCTAAAGTATCAATGCCAGAGATTAAGTAACAGTTTTTTGATGAGATGATTTGCTTAACTCGAGCAAAAGGATTTAAATATAGAAATGAAATTTTAACAACAAACTCAGTTTTCGAACGACACTTTGATGTGACACGCCAGATTTGGCCATAACGTTTGGGCCGAGTTTGGGGTGTTACAATATCATAGAGAAAGAACAAGTAAATCCATCCCAAGTGAGTCTAAGTTTACCTTAAGGGGAGCTATACCTGAATTGGTTAGAAGCAAAAGTTCAAAGCAACCAAAGGTCAATGACTCTTTTTTAAAGAGTTTTCGAAGGAAGATAGGTGAAGCGGTATCTAAATTTTTAATATATGAAAGACTTCATTTTCAATTAGAAAGCTCTCCATGGTTGTATAACTTAATTCAAGTGTCAACAGAAGTTGGACAAGGTGTAAAGCTCCCAACACCTTATGAGGTTTCAGATGTGTATTTGGAGTCAGAGTATCAACGAGTTCATGATTGGGTAAATGGACTAAATACTCATTGGAAAGAATTGGGTGCAACTCAAATGTGTGATGGTTGGACCAATAGTTTGAATCAAATGCACATCATTAATTTTCTTGTTTATTGCAGTAAAGGAACCATTTTTTGGAAATCGGTAGATGTCTCAAGTGTTCGTAGTAGAGATGCTGAATTCTACTACAGTTTGTTAGATTCAGTTGTAGAAGAAATTGGAGAAAATTACATTGTCCAAATAGTGACTGATAATGAGGCAGCAATGAAAACTGCTGGAAAAAAATTAATGTTGAAAAGAAAACACCTATATTGGACCTCATGTGCAGCTCACTGTTTAGATTTATGCCTTGAAGATATTGGGAAAAAGCCCAGTGCAGCAAAAGTGTTAGATGAGGAAAGAAAGTGACTTGCTTTATATATAATCACATTTGGACTGTTGATTTGATGAAGAAGTATACACAAGGGAAACAAATACTTCGACCCGCTCTTACTCGATTCGCAACTCATTTCATTCAACTTCAAGAGATAATAAGACAAAAGCAAGGTCTGAGAGAAATGTTTAATTCAAAGGTTAGTATTTTATAATTAGTTAATATAATTACTTAAATATAGCAACCTTTAATGATTTTATTAGTTCCAAATAATTTAAATTATATTATTTTAAAATTTTTCTTATGAATATATAGGAATTTAAAGAATCAATGTAACACCCCTTACCCATGTCCGTCGCCGGATTAGGTTTAAAGGCGTTATTGGACAAATCGGAAACTTTCATAACATTTCATACATTTCATTCATCAGTCATACACACAATGTCCCTTAAATAGGTCAAAGAGACCTTAAACATGCTTATAAACCGAGTCGGGACTAAACCGAAACACATACAAGATTTCATGGAAAATTTAAAACTTTTCTAAGTTTCAGGGGTTACACACCCGTGTAGGCAGGCCGTGTGCCTCCCACGGCTATTAGGCACACCTGTGTGTCCACCCCATGGTCGAAACTAACTACACACCCACGGCCACCTAACACACCCGTAGAACTTGGCCGTGGTCGATCCTGTCAAAATTCACACGGCTGCTAGGCAGCTGACACGACCATGTGCCAAGACCGTGTACTCTTATGCTAGCTACTGACTTAGCCCACGGTTACTAGGCACGCCCGAGTGCCTCAACCGTGTGACATTATAGGCCATTTTCAAGGCCAAAATGCCACACACTTGGCCATACCTACAAGTAAAGTTTACCATTCCATCTTATGCATATATGACAACCAAAAACATACCAAAATAACCATTCAAACCATGCATTCAATACCAATTCCAACCATGCCAAATTACAAGACTCAAACTCAATTAATCACAAACATAATTTATTCATTTGCTTACCCAAAACTTGACCATTTCAAGTGCTTCAACCATACCAAGATATGCCTTATATATCACAACCATTTAAGCAAATTATCAACTCATAACTAGCCAACTCACATGGCTATATTCATATAACAAACTTATATAAAAAACTAGCCTATACATGCCATATCTAGCTATATACATTTTCAAAGTGTACCAAAAATGAGTTTAGTAGTGTGATGACGATCCCTGATAGTCCCGAGCCTTCAGTAGCTTTGACGACCTATAAAACAGAGAAAACACATACAGAGTAAGCTTTCCAAAAGCTTAGTAAGTCAATATACAAGCAAACTTAGCATGAATTGCACATAACCGAATTAATAAGATGACCAATATGGTTTTCATGACAAAAATCACCTCATTCTTTCTTGAGCTCATATGCTTAGCCATAACTTACCATATTTCCAAATCACATACCATATATGCATATAGTTCATCTAGTCAAGACTTTACATATCATATCATCAATTCCATATACATAACATCATAATATGCTCACATAGATACTTACCTTATATACTCATTTAGTATATAAGCAACGTACCTAAAAGGGATATTCATTCACTTAATTTATCAAAGCTAGGATTTGCAATTCGTATAACAGACTTTCCTGTTGAACCATAAGGAATCTAGTAGGATACTCAGAAAGTCGGAATAGTCATACAATGCCAACATCCCAGATGAGGTCTTACATGCACTCGGATATCGATGCCACTATCCCAGACAGGGTCTTACACGAATCAATACGATGCCAATGTCCCAGACATGGTCTTACATGCAAGGATCATAACGATGCCAACGTCCCAGACGTGGTCTTACACGTAAAGCTCATATCGATACCAACGTCCCAAACGTGGTCTTACACAAGTCTCAAATCAACGTCAACGTCCCAAACGTGGTCTTACATGATAAAAATAAAACATATACTTATGTCATGACATAGCTAATCCTATCTATTCCTAGGTTCGTACGGGACTTCTCGGACTTAGTCACTATATTGAACTTATCTCGAAATTCATATGCATAACCTCTCATAAGCATTCATTATTGACATTAGTCATATAAGCAACTACAATTTCATACAAGTACGTTTATTTGCATAGTGACTTACCTCGGATTCGATCTATCGGAATGAAAACGGCTACTCGTTTACTTTCGCTTTCCCGCGATCTAAATCCGTTTTCCTCAGTTCTTGATCTCAAAATATTTAGAATTAACCATTTTATTCACTAATTCATTCAATTCAATCCATATACACATATTTAGGTCTATTTACAAATTAACCCTCACATTTGCACAGTATATCAATTTAGTCCATTTATCTCAAAACATCAAATTCACAAGATCAACCCACACTCATGCTTAGCCGAATGCACATATATATCATACAAGCCCATACTTTCCATCAAATTAGCAATTTAGTCCCTCAATTTGCTATTTTCACAATTTAGCCCTATTTAGCTAAATTCATCAAAACTTCAAGAACAAAACATGTTCGTCTAGCTCAAATCTTTCATTTAACAACTAAACTCATCTCAAAACTCAACATATCATCAATGGCATTTTTCACAAACATCATTAATACACAAAATTGAGGCATGGGCTTGATAGTAAACTAAGCAACGATTACAAAAACGTAGAAATTATCAAAAACTGAAGAGAAAACTCACCTTAATTTAAGCTTGAAATGGCTGAACCTAACTTAAGGTTTTCTTCTTTTTCTTTCTTTGATTTTCGGCTAACAAAGGATGATAAATCGTGGCCATTTTCATGTTTTTATTAAACATATAATCATTTAATACATAAAGATATTTTTAACCTTTAAGTCAAATATAATAAAACATATAATTCAAGGTCATTTATGACCTTAGCCATCCACTAACCACTTATTGGCATATTTGCCTATTAAGGCCACAACATTCAAAAACCACACCACTTAAGTACTTTAACAAATAGCAAGCAACTTTCACATTTAATGCAATTCCATCCTTTTGTCAAATTAAACACACAGATGGACAAATTAACTCACAGAAATTTACCACATGCTTAATCACATAACAATGATTAAAATGTTATTCGGACTCAGATTCGTGCTCCCAAATCCACTGTTCCAACTAAAGTATAAACCAGACTGTAACAATTCTCCCCCCTTAGGGATTGTCGTCCCTGAAAATCTCACTGTTAAACAGAGTCTGATATTGTTGTCGCATTGAATCTTCAGGCTCCCATGTAGCCTCTTCAGTTCCATGTCGATTCCATAGTACTTTTACTAATGGAATTTTCTTGTTTCTTAACTCTTTCACTTCACGAGCTAAGATATAGATTGGTTTCTTTTCATATGTCATATTAGACTGGATTTCAATTTCAAATGGGGAAATCGCATGTGACGGATCGGATCGATATCTATGGAGCATTGAAACATGAAATACATTATGAATCTTTTCTAATTCAGATGGCAACTTTAATCTATATACAACAGGTCTGACACGTTCAATGATCTCATACGCTCCGATGAATCTCAGACTCAATTTGCCTTTACGTCTGAATCGAAGCACTTTCTTCCACGGAGACACTTTCAAAAATACTTTGTCGCTGATTTCAAATTCTATATCTTTTTGTTTCAAGTCTGCATAAGACTTCTGACGATCAGATACTGCTTTCAAACAATCTCGTATCAATTTCACTTTCTGTTCTGAATCCTTTATCAAATCAACCCCATATAGCTTATTTTCACTAAGCTCAGTCCAATACAGAGGTGTACGACATTTACGTCCGTACAAAGCTTCATAAGGTGCCATTTTGATGCTTGACTGAAAACTATTATTATACGCAAATTCAATCAATGGCAGATACTGTTCCCACGAACCGTTAAACTCAAGTATACAACATCTTAACATGTCTTCAAGAATCTGAATAATTCGTTCTGACTGACCATCTGTCTGCGGATGAAAAGCTGTACTGAAGTGTAATTTCGTGCCCAAAGCTTTTTGCAACTTCTTCCAGAATCGCGATGTGAATCTCGGATCTCTATCTGACACAATAGATAGTGGCACCCTGTGCAATCTCACAATTTCAAAAATATAAAGCTCAGCTAATCTGTCAAGTGAATAATCAGATCTTACCAGAATAAAATGAGCAGTTTTCATTAATCTATCAACCACGACCCATATAACATCTTTCTTTTACGGAGTCTAAGGCAAACCAGAAACAAAATCCATTGTCACTCTATCCCATCTCCACTCAAGAATCAGAATTGGCTGTAGCAAACCAGATGGAACTTGATGTTCAGCTTTCACTTGTTGATAGACTAAACATTTTGAAACAAAGTCAGAAATGTCCCGTTTCATACCAGACCACCAGTAGTGTCGTTTCAAATCATGATACATTTTAATATTTCCAGGATGAACAGATAGACTACTATTATGAGCTTCACACAAAATCAACTGAATCAACTCTGTATTTCTCGGAACACAGATACGATATGGAATCTCAAACAATCATCAATAACTCGGAATTCAGATCCAGAATTTGAATCGCACTAAGCTCGTTTCGCTAGTAATTTATTATCAGATTTTTGAGCATCGCATACCTGTTGTAAGAACAATAGTTTTGCTTTTAATTCAGCTATCACCAAACTGTCATCAGTCAAATCTAACTGGGCATTCAGAGTATGTAGTGCAAACAATGATTTTTGACTCAGAGCATCTGCAACAACATTAGCTTTACCCGGATGATAATCTATCACTAGCTCGTAATCTTTTAACAGTTCTATCCACCTTCTTTGACGCAAGTTTAAATCCTTCTGAGTCATCAGATATTTCAAACTTTTATGATCTGAAAACACATGACATTTCTCACTGTACAGATAATGGCGCCAAATCTTAAGTGCAAACACGATCGCAGCAAGTCCAAGGTCGTGTGTCAGATAATTCTTTTCGTGAGGCTTCAACTGTCTCGAGGCATAAGCTACAACTTTGCCTTCCTGCATCAAAACACACCCTAGACCATTTAACGAGGCATCACTGTATATAACAAATTATTTACCCGATTCTGGCTGCACTAACACTAGAGCTTTTGTTAACAGAGTTTTCAACTGATTGAAACTTTTCTGGCATTTATCTGACCATTCAAATCTAACATCTTTTTGAAGTAATCTACTCAACGGAGTAGCTATCACTGAAAACCCCTTTACAAATCTACGGTAATAACCAGCCAAACCCAAAAAACTGCAGACTTCAGACACGTTCTTCGGAGGTTTCCAATCCAGAATAGCAGAAATCTTGCCTGGATCCACTCGGATTCCAGAAGCTGACACAATATGTCCTAGAAAACTAACCTCGTGTAACCAAAATTCACATTTGCTAAATTTCGCATACAATTGCTTTTCTCTCAGAGTTTTCAACACAATTTTCAAATGTTCAGTGTGCTCATTTTCATCACGTGAATAAATCAAGATGTCATCTATGAACACCACAACAAATCGATCTAGGCACGGTCTGAAAATTCTATTCATCAGATCCATAAAAACAGCAAGAGCATTAGTTAGTCCAAATGGCATAACTAAAAACTCATAATGCCCGTACCTTGTTCTGAAAGCAGTCTTTGGAATGTTTGAATCTTTAACTCTCAACTGATAGTATCCCGATCTAAGATCAATCTTAGAGAATACATTAGCTCCTTTTAACTGATCAAATAAATCATCTATTCGAGGCAACGGATATTTATTCTTTATTTTCACTTTATTCAACTGACGATAATCGATACACATCCTCATCGTGCCATCTTTCTTTTTCACAAACAGAACAGGAGCACCCCAAGGCGAAAAACTCGGTCTAGCAAACCCACATCGGTCAATTCTTGCAACTGTGACTTTAACTCTTTCAACTCTGTTGGTGCCATTCTATACGGAGCTATCGAAATAGGTGTAGTACCAGGCAACAAATCAATACCAAATTCTACTTCTCGAATCAGAGGCAAACCGGTAATTCTTTAGGGAATACGTCAAAAAACTCACAGACAATAGACACCGATTCAACTTTCTTTTTGGGCACTTTCGAATCAATTACATAAGCAAAATATGCCTCATATCCCTTTTTCACATAACTCTGAGCTTTCAACACCGATATCACAGCAGGCAATCCATTCAAATCATTAGACTCAACCTGCACAATTTCATTATTCGAACATCTCAAATCTATAGTCTTTCTTTTGCAGTTCACAACAACATCATGCATAAATAACCAATCCATACCCAGAATAATATCAAACTCATCAAATGGTAGAAGCATCAGATCAGCAGGGAAACAGATATCTCGAAACATTAACGGACAGTTCTTGCATACTTTGTCAACCAGGACACTTTTACCTAAGGGGTTCAATACTTTTATAGTAAACTCAGTAGACTCTACGGGCAAAGTCTTTTGAATACTAAATTCATGCATATATACGAATGCATAGAACCAGGGTCTATTAATGCAATCACAGAAGTATCATAAAGAGTAAAAGTACCCGTTACAACATCTGGTGATGAAGTTCCTTTCGAGCTCGAATAGCATACGCTCTGGCAGGCGCTCTAGCTTCAGACTTGGCAATATTGTCTCTCGTAGTTCTCTGACTACCACTGACATTCCTTACATTCTTCGATGGTCTACCTCTTGCAGGTGCATTATCAGATCTCAAATTCTGAACAGTCACTGGCTCGACAGACTTAGGGCAATCACGGATAAAATGATCAAGTGATCCACATCTGAAGCAAGCTCTATCATTAAGTCTACAACTTCCCGGATGCCTTTTTCCATAATGTTTACATTTAGGTCTCTCAGTCCGGACATTACCAACACTGGCCACAAAAGTTACTGGGGTTTTGGAACTCATTTGCGATCTAGCTCGATTTCTATTCAAATGTCCCACATTATCTCTGGAACGACTTTGATCATCTCTGAATCTTTTCGAAGCAGACTAAAATGATTTACTCTGAAATCTCTTCCTCATATCGCGAGCTTCAAACTCAACCTTTCTTTTTTCTTTCCCGAGTGCCTCACCTTTACAAGCTTGATCAACAAGTACAACAAACTCTTTTATTTCTAAAATCTCAACTAGCAAATGAATATATTCATTAAGGCCATCTTTGAATCTTTTGCACATTATAGCTTCAGATGATACACATTCTCGAGCATACTGACCCAGTCTCACGAACTCTCGTTCATATTCCGAAACAGTCATACGGCCTTGTTTCAATTCCAGAAATTTCTTTTTTTTTCTGATCAACAAATCTCTCACTGATATATTTCTTCTGGAACTCGATCTGAAAGAAGTCCCATGTAACTCGTTCTCTCGGAACAACAGAAATTAAGGTTTTCCACCATTGATAAGCCGCATCTCGAAGCAAAGATACAACACACTTTATGCATTCTTCCGGAGTCAGAGACATTTCATCGAATACCCGGATAGTATTTTCAATCAAAAACTCGGCCTTTTCAGCATCATCATCATTAGTAGCCTGAAATTCTTCGGCCCCATACTTACGAATCTTGTCAACCGGAGGCTTATTCCACGGATTCTAATTTGCAGTCGGAGGTATATCGAATGTCTGAAGGGGATTAACTGGGGGTGGGGGTTGCGAAACAGTCGGGTTATTCTTCACAAATTGAGTGAACCACTCACTCATCATTTGGAAGAAAGCTTGTTTAGCTTCTCCCTCTTGATCGCTCGTAGACAGTCTCGAATCAGAGGGTGCTGTCCCTTGCGCGGGAGCAGGCGCATTACTTTCTATGTCGTCAGCTACGGCTCTTTCGGGATCCATTACTATACAAAAATCACATTTTTATATGTCAGGATTCATAACACTATAAGAATTCAGATATATGGCATGTATAGCTAGACTCTGACATGCTACGTTAGTCCGAGAATCGGCTAAATCGTAGCTCTGATACCAACCAAATGTAACACCCCTTACCCATGTCCGTCGCCGGATTAGGGTTAAAGGCGTTACCGGACAGATCAGAAACTTTCATAACATTTCATACATTTCATTCATCAATCATACACACAATGTCCCTTAAATAGGTCAACGAGACCTTAAACGTGCTTATAAACCGAGTCGAGACTAAATCGAAACACATACAAGATTTCATGGAAAATTTAAAACTTTTCTAGGTTTCAGGGGTTACACGCCCGTGTGGGCAGGCCGTGTGCCTCCCACGGCTATTAGGCACACCCGTGTGTCCACCCTGTGGTCGAAACTAACTATACACCCACGGCCACCTAACACGCTCGTGGAACTTGGCTGTGGTCGATCCTGTCAAAATTTACACGACTGCTAGGCAGCTGGCACGACCGTGTGCTAAGACCGTGTACTCTTATGCTAGCTACTAACTTAGCCCACAGTCACTAGGCACGCCAGTGTGCCCCAATCGTGTGACATTATAGGCCATTTTCAAGGCCAAAATGCCACACACTTGGGCCATACCTACAAGTAAAATTTACCATTCCATTTCATGCATATATGATAACCAAAAACATACCAAAATAACCATTCAAACCATGCATTCAATACCAATTCCAACCATGCCAAATTACAAGACTCAAACTCAATTCATCACAAACATAATTCATTCATTTGCTTACCCAAAACTTGACCATTTCAAGTGCTTCAACCATACCAAGATATGCATCATATATCACAACCATTTAAGCAAATTACCAACTCATAACTAGCCAAATCACATGTCTATATTCATATAACAAACTTATATAAAAAACTAGCCTATACATGCCATATCTAGCTATATACATTTTCAAAGTGTACCAAAAATGAGTTTAGTAGTGTGATGACGATCCCTGACAGTCCCGAGCCTTTAGTAGCTTTGACGACCTATAAAACAGAGAAAACACACACAAAGTAAGCTTTCCAAAAGCTTAGTAAGTCGATATACAAACAAACTTAGCATGAATTGCACGTAGCCGAATTAATAAGATGACCAATGTGGTTTTCATGACAAAAATCACCTCATTCTTTCTTGAGCTTATATGCTTAGCCATAACTTACCATATTTCCAAATCACATACCATATATGTATATAGTTTATCTAGTCAAGACTTTACATATCGTATCATCAATTCCATATACATAACATAATAATATGCTCACATAGATACTTACCTTATATACTCATTTAGTATATAAGCAACGTACCTGAAACGGATATTCATTCACTTAATTTAACAAAGCTCAGATTTGTAATTCATATCACAGACTTGCCCGTTGAACCGTAAGGAATCTAGTAGGATACTCAGAAAGTCGGAATAGTCATACAATGCCAACATCCCAGATGAGGTCTTACATGCACTCAGATATCGATGCCACTGTCCCAGGCAGGGTCTTACACGAATCAATACGACTCCAATGTCCCAGACATGGTCTTACACGCAAGGATCATAACGATGCCAACGTCCCAGACGTGGTCTTACACGTAAAGCTCTTATCGATACCAACGTCCCAGACGTGGTCTTACACGAGTCTCAAATCAACGCCAACGTCCCAGACGTGGTCTTACATGATAAAAACAGAGCAGATACCTATGTCATGACATAACTAATCCTATCTATTCCTAGGTTCGTACGGGACTTCTCGGACTTAGTCACTATATCGAACTTATCTCAAAATTCATATGCATAACCTCTCATAAGCATTCATTATTGACATTAGTCATATAAGCAACTACAATTTCATACAAGTACGTTTATTTGCATAGTGACTTACCTTGGATTCGATCTATCGGGATGAAAATGACTACTCGTTTACATTCGCTTTCCCGCGATCTAAATCTGTTTTCCTCGGTTCTTGATCTCAACATATTCAGAATTAACCATTTTATTCACTAATTCATTCAATTGAATCCATATACACATATTTAGGGCTATTTACAAATTAACTCTCACATTTGCACAGTATATCAATTTAGTCCATTTTTCTCAAAACATCAAATTCACAAAATCAACCCACACTCATGCTTAGCCGCATGTACATATATATCATACAAGCCTATATTTTCCATCAAATTTGCAATTTAGTCCCTCAATTTTCTATTTTCTCAATTTAGCCCTATTTAGCTAAATTCATCAAAACTTCAAGAACAAAACATGTTCATCTAGCTCAAATCTTTCATTTAACAACTAAACTCATCTCAAAACTCAACATATCATCAATGGAATTTTTCACAAACATCATTAATACACAAAATTGAGGCATGGGCTTGATAGTAAACTATGCAATGATTACAAAAAACATAGAAATTATCAAAAATCGAAGACAAAACTCATCTTAATTTAAGCTTGAAATGGCTGAACCTAACTTAAGGTTTTCTTCTTTTTCTTTCTTTGATTTTAGGCTAAAAAAGGATGATAAATTGTGGCCATTTTCATGATTTTATTAGACATATAATCATTTAATACATAAAGACATTTTTAACCTTTAAGTCAAATATAATAAAGCATATAGTTCAAGGTCATTTATGACCTTAGCCATCCACTAACCACTTATTGGCATATTTGCCTATTAAGGCCACAACATTCAAAAACCACATCACTTAAGTACTTTAACAAATAGCAAGCAACTTTCACATTTAATGCAATTCCATCCTTTTGCCAAATTAAACACACAGACGGACAAATTAACTCACGAAAATTTACCACATGCTTAATCACATAACAACGGTACAGAAAATAATATTAAAATATTATTCGGACTCGGATTCGTGGTCCCGAAACCACTATTTCGACTAGGGTATAAACCGGACTGGTACAATCAAAATGGGGACAGCAAAAGTCAGGGCCTGCTTATGAAGCCAAAAAAATTGTTTTAGGAAAAGATTTTTGGAAAAAAGCCAGTGACCTCATAAAAGTTTACGAGCCCCTAGTAAAAGTATTGAGACTTGTGAATAGTGATGAAAAACCAACAATAGATTATCGATATTTCACCGAGCCCCTCATAAAAGTTTACGAGCCCCTAGAGCTAAACGAGCAATTCAACAAGATTGTCGATATTTCATCGAGTACGAAAAGATTATTGACAATAGATGGAATTTTATTCATTCCGACTTACATTTAGCTGGCAAGATAAAACGTTTCATATAATTAAGAAATATTTTTATATTTTATTATTTTAAGCTTTAAATTATTATTGTTTGATGATATTCTTATAAATTATACTTAGGTTATTTTCTCAATCCTTAATTTCAATTTGGGGTGGAGCATTCTGAGAATGTACTAATAGAAACATTAGAAGGTACACGATCAGTAATTGAAAGATTAGGACCTTCTCTTGATACTCAAGTCAGAATGGTTAATCAGGTTAGATTCAAGTACTACTATATGTAACTTAGTTACATAATTTGAAATAAAATTATTTTTTTTATTTTTACTCTATCTTTTATTTATGCAGTTGTTACTATTTAGAGATAAACATGAGACATTCGATACTCCACAAGCACAAAGAGCTTGGAAGCAAATGAATCCGGATAAACAGTTAATTAAATTATTTAATTTAATTTATATTATTTAATTATATTGTACATTTTGAAGTTATTTTGAAATTTAAATAATATTATGCATGTAACACCCCCAGACCCGGCCCAGACGTTATGGCCGAATCTGATGATGTCACATCAAAGGGATAATTCCAGAACGACTTTGTTTAGTTAAATTTATGTTCAGTAGGAAGTTTTTATAGTTGACTTAAGATTTAGAAACCCAAAATCCTTGCAACTTGTTAAGTTATGATGAAAGCCCATGTTTTAAAAAAACATCCATATGTTATAGTTATTTCGAAAACCATGTTAAATTTTAGAAATTTATTTAAGTTTAATAATTAGGTAGTTGAAACAATAATAAAACCCAAAGGTAAAGTCAAATTGGAGATACAAGGCCTTATTACATCCCAATGAAAATAAAGTAATTAAAATAAAGTCATTCGAAACTAATTAAAAAATTCTAAGTAGCTTGCAGTGTGGCCACCTTCGAGTCCTCTTCCATGTCGAGCCGTCTACTGAGAGTAACCTAAAACATTAAAAAAAGGGTGTGAGTTTCGAAACTCAGTATGTACGACCCTTGGTAATCCAACCAACATGCGATTATCACATTGGGCCTAACCCTACCAAAATCGGTGGTCTTGGGCCCTAGCCCACAATGACCTCATATCACATCAGTATCACATGAATGCAATGCTCCCATCCCAAATCCAACCCTGCATTCCATTTCCCTTCCAACCCTACACTCATGTGGGGATATAAATATCAACCCACCCAATCCTACACTCCAAAGGTAGCACCAACAGCGGCACTACTCAAACGTTGCAGTAAGGCTGCTAAGCATATAATGGGCTTAAAGCCATCGGTGGATCCACGATCGTCAAGCGACTATGCGATCCTTACATATCTTCCTCCGTATCATCAAACCCACCCAAGTGCAACATATATCTCATGAATGCAACATACACATTTTTACACATTAAGCACCTAGGGGTATTTTAGTCATTTCACTACCCAGAGATATTTTTGTAAATCTACCCTAGAAGGTATTTTTGTAATTCTACCCTACAGGGGTATTTTCGTAATTTCTTTCATCTCGGGTTTTAGTTATGAACTTTGGCCCATCAACAAGTCCTTGCGGCTAAAATGAACAGACACAATGCACTAGGTAGGATTCTAGAGAAGAGGAGGTGGGTCATTAGGACCGCTTAAGTACCAAGCTCTCCCTAGATCCAATCCTAGACATGCATATGTCCATTGCCACACTCTAACCTAGCGACTTGTCCACAGACATGTTTGATTATTAAATTAAGTTTTATGCCATTTGAGAATTTATCGAAACTAGGCCTAGAGTCCATTAAAACCCTAGCATGCATTTCTAAAATCCCATAAGGCCCACTAAGCCTAATCATGTCCATATAGCCCATTAAGCCCAATCATGTTTATGTAGCCCATTAGGCCCAATCATAATCGAATCATACAACCATCCATATCATTCCATCAATCAATTTTACATCTCAACTCTTGCCGGTTTGGGCCCACGAACTCGGTAGGCCTATTTAGTCCGTCTGGCCCGGTTGGCCAAATAGTGGCCCGAGACCATGAGATCGCTCTCTTGGCCCCGAAAAATGTATTGGTCTTCCCACACGAATGTTCGCAAGCTCGTGTGGTGTCCGGCGCCAACCTTTCGGCTTTTCGGCTTTTCGGAATTCTGGCTTTTTTTCGAGATTTCGGCTTTTGTCGATTTGTTGTGTGTGAAATGTATGTACACACCTGGTTAATGCGACGTGCTACACTATCCCCAGCCTTGAACCTACAACCAATACCAATATCCAATCAATCACACACTTAACCACAATATTTACCCAAAAACCGAAGCCTTACCATAACCTTACCGTGTGCCACCAATTCTAGTAGCCCTGTAACATCCTGAATTTATGGGCTTGTGCATTTTGTGTAATGTGTGCTTAAATTATTAATTTAAGGATTTGAGGTGCAAATGGGGCTCAGGTTTGGGCTGAGGCTTTGAATAAATATTTTATTTAGACACTCTAGGGGGCTTAAATTAAAGTTTTAGTAGTTAAGTGACATATTGGGCTTGTGGCCCAACAACTAGGGGCACAGTAAAGGGGAGCTATAAGTGGTGTCACAAGTGCATGAGGAGGGCCCAAATTTTGGCAGCTTGAAGCCCAAGTTATAGGGCTAAAATTTGGCACTTAAAAGAGTAAGGGGGCGGCACAAGGCTATTATTTAGAGATTTATTTTATATGGATAATAAGCAGATAAAGGCTATTTTTTGAGGGGATAACAGATTAAGATAATGGAAAAGGGATAGTAGTTATCAGGTGTGGCAATGTTGGCCGAAAATCAATCTCTGTTAAGGGGAGGAATCGGGTTTCTATATGCAGAAGGGGGTGCCAAAATTTGCTGCAAAAGCTCTCATCTTTTCTCTTTTCTCTGCCAAAATTTCTACTCTATTCTCCCTCTCCTTTCTTTTTCTTCAGTTGGCCGAATCTTCTCTTTCTCATCTCTTTGAGACACCTTAGCCGAATCATCAAGCCTCTCTTTACTCTCTTCTCACTTTCCTTTGTTAGCCGAAACATACCACCCAGATCTTCTAAAAGAAAAAGCCGAAAACGCCATAGTTTATCTTTTTCGGGATTTTTCATAAAAGCCGAAATCATGAGATCTAGTCTTCTGTGTGTGCCAAAATCATTTGATTTGAGAAAACTAAATCTTTTTCAGCTTTTCAAAGCCCCTATCCTAATGGCTATTTAGAAACTAATCTCTTATTTCTCTCTTATTTTTGACATTCCGGGATCTGAAGATGTAACATCCCAAAATAGGGGTTATTTGTGATTGAATTATTTTCTTGTGTTTGAATTGCTGTGATATTATTCGTGGTGTTATAAGACTTAATTAAGGGTCTTGAGTAAGCTCGGTTTAGTAGGATAATTCTTAGTATGGTTTATTTAATGAAGTGGATTATGTGAGCTTAGCACTTAAGTTAATTTAAGTATCAATAAGTGACACAAGATGAGTGCATGGCAAGGTGGTAAAGGCGCATGGATTATAGCTTGAGGTTAGAGGTTCGAGTAGTATGTTTAACATTTTAAAAGTTTATTTTTGTATGTTAGCATTAATGGCCGGTCAACCTATGATTATGATAGGTTGGACCTTCATCTTTTGGTAAGTTGAATTCATATTTAAGGAAAGCATGGAATAAGGGATAAGATTCTTGAGTTTATGGCATTAAGAGGGGACAAAGGCTTGTAATAAGGAAAATGTTTTGGAAACAAATTCATGGCCTTTTTACCATGAATTTGGACGGCAATGTGGCTAAGGGGGGATGTGGCCGAATATGCTAGTTGTTGGTAAGGTTTAGGAGTTGTTTTGGTCATTTCTAGCAATTGGTGCAAAAGTTTGCAAAACACTCTCTCAACCTCTTTTCTTTTGGCTGAATTTTACCTTTTGATAAGCCTAAACTCTTTTGACCATTTAGTCATTTTGCTCATCTTCTATTTTTCCTTCTCATTCTCTCAAAACCGAATCTTGAGTATTGTCTTCAACCATAACCGAAATTTCTATTCCTTTTTGTCCATTATTTCTTTTCTTTCTTAGCCGAATCTACATTCTTAGTGTGCCGAAATTCCTTTCTTCTACTTTGGGTAGCCTTGGCCGAATATCAAAGCAAAGGTGATTTCTTTTCAAGTGTTTTTCCAATCGGTTTGGGTAGGTAAGTGTGTTAGCCGAATGGTTATTTCTTTTCCCTTTTTATTCCTTGTCGACTTGGATGAATGGATGAACCGAGATATGGCGTTCGTGATGGCTAACTATTTCTTCTCTTAAACCGATTCTATCTAGGTACTTCGGGTTTATAAGTGATCAATCCAAACTTCTCTCCTCTAGCAATCGGTTTTGGTAAGGTGGTAAGGATCTATAGTTTTTATTTATTTAGTATTCGATTAAGCCAAAGATTATTGATGAGAGCAATGTCAATGGCCGATTGTAGGGTGGTGAAACAAAGTTTTAAAGCGTGTACAAGGCGAGTAGGTAAGGATTCGGGTTCGTGAGATAATCTTTCTATTTATTTGGTTTGGCCGAATAGGCCATGTCATTAATGTCCATTTTTGGCCGAATATAGGGGCAAGGAAAACTTGTGTGGCCGATTTGTCTATTCGGGATTTAGGACTCTCGTTAGTATCAGGTGTGTGCATACACATCTTATAACCTTTTTAAATATGCTAAGTGTTATATTATGCCTAATCGGTTTGTGTAGACATGAATGTAATACCATCATGGTATTAACAAGGACTCGGGTAAGTCTTTATTGCTTTGAGATTATAATTTGATGCTTTTGGGAAGCATGACACATTTGGTATGTGCAATATTTGATTTATGGCAATGATAAATCTATGAATGTTGTTAAATAAACCTATTAGCATGATTTCAGTAAAAGTATATAATTTTTGATATGGGTTGATGAGTGGAGGGGGCAGTGATATTCGTGTCGACGGACACCAGTGTTTTGGCATCACATCTGTGACTATATGTCACCAGTGGTTTGGCACCACCAGTGGTTTGGTACCACACGGGGTAGAGAAAGGCGTTTGGATGGTTAGGTTGGGTGCATTTTAAACTTATGCATGTTAATTGGTTATGATTTGTGTATGTTATTGCACTAAATCGGGGAAGGGTTACACATTGAGTTTTGGTGACTCACCTTCTCCTTTAATTTTTTTCAGGTGACTCGTAGATCGCGGGTGAGGAGCCGGATGGACTCGAGGTGGCCATGCAGTGGAGATTTTTAATAAATGAATTTTGGATTTTATATATTTTTCTTTTGGGTTTATGTTGCTTAATTGTAATAAGGCCTCCTAGGATGATTTTATTATTGCTGCATGCTTGAATGTTTGGTTTAATCTATTTGATGATGTTAATACGGTTGCACATGTTTTCTCAAATTAAACGCAAAATGTTTTTAAAGTACTATCGAGTACATTTGAAATTTTTAAACAACTCGACTCAACAAATATTTTTAAGTGTGGTTTTTAACAAAGAAAATTCAAATTGAAAGGCATTTCAACTACTTTTGAAATCGGTTTTAAAATGGTTTTCAAAATGTTTTCTCTGTAGCAAACCAAATTCGGTCATATTGATTGGGCCGGGTTTGGGGTGTTACAGAAGAGGAGTCAATCGCGTAGATCTCTAAGTCATAAGTTCAGTAATACTCGAATCGTGTTACTTTTGAGATTTCAAGGTAATGAGATCTATTGATTTTAGTGGGTAAATTCGGGATTTACTAACCCTTGGCCGATTGTAGGGGAGGCCAAATCTTCGTGTTTTTCTGGCTTTTAAGCAAGGTTATAGACTGGAGGTAGTAGATCCGGGTAGCGGGGATATCGACTAAGAGTATATCAGGTGTGTAACCTTTCACACTATTAGATTGATTGCTAATATATATGTATAAATCTACTATACCCTGTTAAATGCTAAAATCCCGGCATGACAAGTGAAAACCCGAGAAGGGTAAAGGCTAATCATCAGGTTAGTGATTTCTGTTCTTCTTCAGTGAATGTTCCTGTTAAAACGATATGCTTTGTATGTTGATTTCTCTGTATGCTTGGGGTTGGGAGATTGATGAAAGGGGAAGTGATCTGTTCTGGTGGCTTTTGCCATTTCAGCCTGGTGACTCTGTCACATACTCTGTTTCTGGTGGCTTTTGCCATTTTAGCCTGGTGACTCTGTCACAACTCTGACGATGAGCAGCTAACTGCAGCATGACTGCCATCGATGGTGTGTAGCGGTGTGGGTTGATTGTAGAAATCCCCAATGGTGTGACTGGCAGGTAAGGGTGGCGTGTAGCGGATGGAAACCTAGGATTTGGGTTGGGCTTTGCATATTTTCTTATATATTATATTTTGTATTATGTTCTGTGGGGTTAAGGCCCAAATCTAATGGTGCATGAGGGTTGCACACTGAGTCTCGCGACTCACCCTATTATTTTAATAATTTCAGGTAGCACCTAGTGCATCGGACCGGGCTGGAGAGGAGCGCAAGGTGGCCATACGAGAGAGTACCTGATCCAGCAGAAGATTTTTCTTATAATTCTATTTTTAATATTTTCGGATTAAGGGTTTTAAATTTTCATTGTAATAAGGCCTTGGGCCACTAGACTATTATTTATGCTTTGGTTTTATGTTGGGCTTTTGTTACTGGGCTTTTACAATTTATGTTTAACTTAAGCTAAGACATGTATAAGATTTCGATTCTTATTTAAAATTCATTAAGGTATTTCTATAACTTTAAATTTTATACGAATTAATAAATTACTACGTTTTCGGTATAAACATTTAAACCTGATAATTGTTTTCCAAAGTGCTACATCTTTTTGTAAAATTTCCTTAGTGACATGCCAGATCCGGTTGTAGTGTTTGGGCTGGGTTTGGGGTGTTACAAGCCCTTCCTTAGCTACTATTCACGAATATCCCCTAGATCTGCACCCACACATATACTATCAAAAATCAAGTGACTCATATTCCACACAAGTCACCTCTATAAGCCACACTTACATTCGGCCACTTACTAATCCACAATTGAGAGGAGTACACTTACCACTTGCTAGCGATCCTTACCACGCTTGCGATATTTGAACCCTACCCTTGTTAATACAAGGTTAACGACAAGAAGGAGTTAGATAGCCCTCCGGCTTTTACCAAAACACACTAAAGGAGGTTGACTTAGTACTTACCGAATCCAACCTTTGATCCTACGGCCTAGATAGCTACTGAACGAGATCCGACCTTTAAAACTTGATTAAGAGTAGATAACAGCAACCAAATTGTGATGGAGGAAAAAAAACCTTCATATTTTCAACCTTCATATGGTTATCCACAACCATATGGTTATTATCCACCATTTCCTAATTATGGTGTGCCATACCAGCCTCAAATGCATCCTTCACCACCAATGTATCACCCACCTCCACCTCTCATGTATCCTCCTCCTCAAATATATCCTCCATATCAATTATATGAAAACCAAAGTGAAAATGTTACTTTTTTTGGATATATTTTTGGACAAAGGCCAAGAGAATCAAGTCAAGAACGCTCTCAAAGTGAAGGTGAAGGATCTGATCTTCCTCGTCATTCCACTAATTGGTGAAAACTAAATCGTACCACTACCATTATTTGTAAGGTATGTTTTTTTTAAATAAAACTTTTGTTAATGTTCTTAATTTTGATGATATTAAAACATTTAAAATATATCTTTAGATAAACGAATGAAGTATATTTTATGAAAAGATAATTAAGAATCGAAGCATGTTAAACTATATATGAAAGTAGAATGAGAGTGAGAATAAGTGGTAGGAAATAGAAATAATTAATGAGAATCTATACATTTATCTATTCCTTTTTCCTTTTACAGCGTAGAATGTTTATATCTTCACCATCTTCAAAGCTGTCAAGAAATATTGTAGACATCTCTCAGGTATGAATTTTTAATTATTTTATCTATAAAAACTTTCAAACTTATTAAATATGATAAATGTTTAATATTTCTTTTTACTTTGTTATTAGTTAATATAACACTCTTAGAAAATTCGTAAATAAATGTAAGAATAATTAATGATTATAAAAGTTGTGCTCTTATATCATATTAATAAAAGTTCATAAGTGCTAGAAAACACTTTAAAAATCATTAAAAGTGACTTTTTATAATTATAATTATAATTATTATGTTTTACAATAAGTTATGTGAATTTTTAAAAAATTCTCGACCGCGATACCCGCAGTGACCGCAATAGCATCCGTTATGTTCGCAACCGCGATAAACTCAACGCGTCCAAAAACATGACCACGACTGCAATTTAAATCCTTGGGCATGGGTATTGAAGAAATTGAGTACATTTCATTTTACAAGCCTAGGGACTAAATTGTAAAAATGTCAAACTTTAGGGGTAAAAATGTAATTTTTGCCGTGATGTGATTTTAGGCTATTTGAATAGTATAATAATTAAATAAGTTAAATGTGATATTATAGATCGAGAAAAATGAGGTTCGAAATTAGAACGGGGGGAAAACAAGTATTTGACGATTTAGTCATTTTTGTCATTTTTATGCCAAGGTAAGTTCATATGTTTAATAAGCATTAAATTATATAGTTATAAATGCTTAATTGTTATAATTATGGTAAATGCTATATTATTGAAATGAAATGTGAATGTTATTGAGTATGTTACTACGGAAATGATCGACAGAGATCCGATACAGCGAAAATCCTGGTTGAACCTTAGGAATAGATAGGATACAAATGTCATGACATTAGGGTTACTGAGATTACGTCTAAGACCATACCTGCGATACGGCATTGGTACGGTACTGTATGTACGAGATTCCCGAGTATCCTTTAGTATTCCAAATGGTTCAACGGGAAATTCAACGGGTATATCAAAGAAGAGAAAGAGTGTATAAGTATTACGAATTGGTACAGGTATGTACGTAAAGTTTATAAGCATTGACTTCATGAAATTGTGAATTCATGATTTTCCTCGAGAATTTTTTTTGTGAAAGCCTTGTGATTTTTGGTCTATACTTGTGATGTACTAAGTACATGGAAAATCCGGTTAGTGATCATAAAATTGGCTTTCAGGCCAAATTGAGTTATGATATAGCATGTTTTATTCACGCAAATTGTGATTTATCAGATATGAGAAAATGGGAAGATAAGAACATAGGCAACTGAAAGATGCTAAAGTATATGCTTGAAATGTAAATACTCATAATTAATGAGCATGTTTACTATGAGGTTTGAAATGATTTGTTATTTGCTGTAATATGTTACAAATGAGAGATTATGGTTGTTAGGCTAATGCCAAGATATGTTAAATTATGCTGATAAGTTGATGGAGTAAATATTATGATTGAATAAGAATTATAACTATGAGATATATAGTAATTTGTATTATCTTGTGTTTAAATTGTTGAACTTGATAAAAGATTTATGAGAGTTGCTTATTATTTTCATACAGACTTACTAAGCTATATATATAGCTTACCCACATCCTTTCCAATGTCTCATAGGGTCATTGAGCTAGCTCGGGTTAGAGTTCGCCGGAGATCCTATCACACTATCAAGCTATCATTTTAGGTATAAGTGAAATCAAGTATTTTAAGTCTATGGCATGTATAGGGACTTAGTCATTTGTTAAATGTGTCATTGTGATTGTAGCCAATGTATTGGCTTGTGATTGTCAAATGCTTGTTTTGATAATTGACCATGTAGATTGGTTTATTTGGGCTATCATGGTTGTAAGCCAAAGTATATATATATATGTGTGCTAATGACTTTGGTGATATGGTCATGGTGTGCTTGGTGAATGATAGAAATGTTATTTATGACATGAAAGTGAGATGTTTGGAAATGTGGTCTATTGATGAAATGATAAAGTGGTGTACAATTGGGTAACTTGAAAGTAGTCAATTTTGACTTAGTAAATGTTGTGAGTATGATAGATGTGGATATTGTGTTGGTCATAATTGTGGATGATTTGGTTACCCAAGTATGTTATGTATGTGCCTTGAATTGATGTAAGTGTATGTGTGTACAAGGGTAGCAAATGGCTTGGTAAATAGCCTTTAATTTGTCCACACGAGTAGATACACGATGGTGTTTAGGCCGTGTCTGACACACGGTCCGCCCCACGGGCATGTGTTCCAGCCGTGTGTCCCCTCCACCTTAATTGTTGCAAAACAGAATGTCCAGAATTGAGCACACGAGCAGAGACACGGGCGTGTGTCTTAGCCGTGTGTGCTACACGGCCTAGCACACAGGCATGTGGCACGACCATTTGGCACAAGTCAGAGAGCACCCTATTTTGAACATGGCCTGTAGCACGGGCGTGTCTAAGGGTCACACGGGCTGTCCCTTGGACCACACGGGCGTGTCAGCCCTGTAACATGAAAATTTTTATAAGTTTTGTAAAATTTTCTAGAGTTATCGGTTTAGTCCCGAACCACTTCCAAAGCATGTATTGAGCATCATAGGCTCGTTTTAGGGACGATATGAATGTGCGTGAAAAGTTTTAATTTGAATGGAAATTTATGACTCGAAAATGTATGTTTGCTTGTGTTTATGTCTGGTAATGCTTGTACCTTGTTCCAGCATTGAATATGGGAAATTGGTGTTACATTTAGTGGTATCACAGCTACGGCTTAGTCGGTTCTCGGACTAACGTAGCGTATGTGAGTCTAACTATACATGCCATATTACTACCTGTGATATTCTTATATCTCCCGACTCTGATGAAATTATTTTGTTGAGGCAGAGATGCTTTCCAATCGAGCTACTTTTTAAAATGCTAAAAGTGATACTAAGATATTTGAAAATGTGTTTGTGATGAGTCGAAACTTGGAAAGGTATAAATAAGAATTCATGATATGTATGTGATGATGTATAAAATTGAATAACCATAAGTTGAGAAATGTGGATAAAATGTCATTGTTCTGGTTGAACGTTGTATTTCGATGGATTATGGTGATTTTATGAAACATATAAAATGTTTTAAATGTTGCAAAAAGGATTTAGCCTGGAAGGGTAATCTTGAATTAAACCCTCTCGAGCATGAGTTATGAAATGGATTTAGCCCGAACAAGTAATCCAGAGTAAGCCCTTTAGAGCATATGTTACTGAAAGCATTTAGCTTGGACTGGCAATCCTGTTATATAATATGTGGCTCGAGAGTGTGCTCTATGAATATGTGCCAAAAGGGCACTTTTGAATATGAATTGATGGATTGTTGATATGCATACCTTGAGTATACTACCCGAGTATCCATTGAAATTACAATAGTTCAATGGGAATTATTCTTGAAATATGGAAAGGTGAAACGAAATGAAAGTTTATATTATGATAAGCTCATTTATGTTTATTTGACATTCATATGATGTTATGTGCCTAATTTGTTTGATTAAGTGAATGTGATAAGTAAACTTACTCAAATTTATGGAATGTATGTTTAAGAACCATTGTTTGAATAAAGATAATCGGAAAGTTCGTGTAACATAAATATGTATGTTAATTAGCTTGAAGTGAATTATATGATTGTGAAGATATTTTGTTGACGATGAATGCTAAGTTATATGTGTGTATTTATGAGAGTGGAGTTAGAGGCTTTACGACCTCACCCCCTTACCAATGTGGTATTTTATAATGAAATTTCACAAGATTTAAGTTGAATGAGCTCACAAGTGAAAGACTAAAGATTTTAGTAGCGGAATGATTAATAATATGGTCAGAGTTAAGAATAGTTTGGCATGTGAATATAGTTTTGGAAAAGATGCCAGGTTATTCTAAAGATCATTCAGATTTAGCCATGTCACGGTTAAAGAAAATGTTAATCTCGGCTAATCTACTCATTCAGGTACGATGTCTAAAGTATGTATCTACTGGAATTTCTTCCAGATTGATTTTCATTAGTGAATGGAATAACACGGGATTAGTGATGACAGAATTAGTAAGAGGAATGATATTTGAATCGTAAAGATGACTGAGTGTAACAGTTGTAATTGAATAGATTATGATGATCTCTCATGGGTATTTTATGTACTCATTTATCCTCAAAGATATATGCCATTGTTTGTTTTCTAATGAAATTCTTATCGTATAAGAATGCTAGTTGCTTATAATGTTAGATGAAAACACTGTTAGTCTGGTTGGTTGATGAGTGGCATTTCTTATATCTCTTTTCGGGATTCTATTCTATTATGTTTAGAATGAAAGTTGTTGGTGAAAATTTATGTGAGGCTATTCTTCTATTGCTACTGGCTGTTGTTTCATTTTATATATATTTGGAAAATAGAATATCTCTGTTACAATTGATTCCAGAGCGTATAAGCATTGTTTTTCTTCTAGTTTTCTCTGAGGAATCATTAAGATCTTTATTATTTTTTATGATTTATGTTCTTGGACTTCCTGTGTGGTATCGTATCTTGGATTTCTTTTTCTCGGTTTTCTTATCATCCTTATCTCGTTAATTATCAATCATGGGTCATCTTTAAAGTGTGTTCTGTGGCTTGTGATAACTATGTCTATTATGGTTGTATTTCTGGTTCAGTCATAGGAACATGGTGATTCTGGTATCAGGATTTTTCTAATTTTTGTGAGAGGAATTGACATCGGCAAAGGTATAGATAGTGGAAGCTCAAGCTCAGATTGTACGATGGTTTTCTTTTCTCAGGTAAGTTTGATTCAGGTCAATGAGTTCAATCAGGATATTTTGTTTCCTTGATCTAGTGCAGTTGTAAGGATTTTGGTTAGCATGTTAAGGGAATTACAAAAGATTGTATGTTTGAGTTGTTTGACAGCATGAAGAAGAGAGTATTTTGATATGATATTATTTGATAGTTGAGATCGACTCAATTGTTTTATCTGAGCGAGCTGGTTAGTTGAAAGGTAGTTTGAGTTATATGCATTTAAGTTTATCCTCAGGTAGGAAGATAAAATCTTGTACATTCCCGAGTAAATTGACGAACAGTCTGGATGAAGAATTTATATTAAAAAAAAGGGTGTGATACTAGGACGTACCTATTAGATCAGTTCTAATTGGATGATATTATTATGAGTTAAAGTTGTTTTGATTGATAAAGTTATCACATTTTTGAAAGTTTAAATGGTCTATTGAGTATTAGCAAAGTTGAAAATAGTTGAAGGTATTGTTAACCGAAGCACTGATTCTGGGTCCAGTTTTAATTGAGTAAAGAATTTGTAATTTTTCAGTGATGTACTATCAAACGGATTGGAATGTGTTTTGATACAAGAATGTAAAGTGATTATGCTTTCAGACGGTTAAAGTCACATGTAAGGAACTGTCCGGCGGGTGATTTGGAGTCGATCACTTTTTATGTTTGTGTTGAGAATTTGATGACATGTCCCTTGGCCCTATAACATGAAAACTTTTCCAAGTTTTGTAAAATTTTCTAAAGTTATCAGTTTAGTCCTGAACCACTTCCAAAGCATGTATTGAACCTCGTAGGCTTGTTTTAGGGACGATAGGAATGTGTATGAAAAGTTTTAATTTGAATGGAAATTTATGACTCGAAAATGTATGTTTGCTTGTGTTTATGTTCGGTAATGCCTTGTACCCTCTTCCAACGTTGAATACAGGTCAGGGATGTTACAATTCCTAAAATGATTAGCAACCATCTTTATTCCGTGTTAAGTGTGGTGATGATAAATGAACTCTGTTGGCTGTGTATGAGAAGTCTGCATGAAATTTGCTTGATGCATGGGTATTTGCCAAAGTAATGCGATATACGTAGCATGTTTAAAGTTGTAGTGTATTCTATGTTGGTATGTAAGTGAAATGCATATATCACATTATTCAAATGTGGGAAATAATTGACGGGATAGATGAAGTTAGGATAGGAAAAAGTGTAACTCTGTTACATACCACCATATGGTATTGTTATGTGCAAACCATGATGTGCGAAGCTCCGGACTTTGCAGAGGGAACATTGCGATGTTCGAGCATTAAGTTTAGGAAAACAAGTGGATGAATTGATTGAGGAAAATGAGAAATTTGAATTTTGTTAAGATTCTGCTATCTGCGAATGCTAGGAGCAAACTGTGATGTGCGAAGCTTCGGGTGTAACAGCCCGTTTTTGGTCAAATTAGAATAGTGGTTTTGGGACCACATCTGAGATCAGAATATTTATTTTATTATTATTTTAATGTTTACAACAGGATTGAGTGATTGTGAGAAAATTTCGTTAAGAAATTTTATCGTTTGAATGGTCAATTTGATAAAAAGGACTAAATCGTGTAAAATGCAAAAGTGCCGTTCTATTAGATAAAGGTGTCTAATAGCTATATAACCTTAAATTTAAGGTCGTTAAGTGGTAAATAGACCATTAGTTTAATAGTGGATGATAGTGGCATGGCATTTGGTGTAGTTATTAAATGTTTTAAAGGTTAAATAAGTAAATTGATTATTAATGGTTAATTAAATTAAAACAAAGCCAAATTTCTATCATCTTTTATCATATTCAACCGATTCTTCATGTGAAAATGGGGTTAGGTATTCGGTAACTTCAATCTTGGCAATTAGGTATGTATTTTGTCCCGTTTTTAATTATTTCTATGTTTTTGCAGCTAGTACTAGCTAGCCCAGGGACTATTTTGCAAAACTGTTAAGGATTTTGAATGTTGCCATTGATGAATAAGAAGGTATTTTGAAGTTTCTTGATATAATATGAATGTTGGTTGTGAGATATATAAGTTTTGTTAAGTGATTTTTAGATAAAATGCAAAATAGGGTTTAAATTGAGAAATGTGTAAAGTTAGTGGTTAAAATGTGAAATAAATGAAAAATATGGGCTAATATGAGTACTAGAGAAATTTGGCTAGCATGGGTGGTGACTAAATTGCATGAATTTGTGATTTTATGAAATAAAGACTAAATTGTAAAAATGTGAAAGTTTAGGGGTAAAAGTGTAAATGTGCCTTAAAGTATGTTTTGAACTAAATTGAATGAATAGATGATTGAATAAGTTAATTTTGAATACATTTAGATCAAGAAAAACAGTATTCAGATCTAGATCGAGGAAAAACAAAAGTTATCGACTAATCGACTAGATTCACCATTTTAACATCCAAGGTAAGTTCATATGTTATAAATCCATTTTAAATGTATTTTTATGCTTTGATATAGCATGAATTGTGTTTATGTGATTACAGATGAGTTCGGAAATGATTCGATGAAGATTCGACAGTTGAAATCCCGATTGAACCTTAGGAATAGTTTAGGATGCTAGTGACATGTCATTAGGTATACTTGAGTTGGCTTCGGGCCATGATTTAGCACTATGTGTGAGAGATAAACTGATTTGACTTCAGGCCATGCATATTGGCCGATTTGGCTTCGGGCCATGCATATCGGCTGATTTGGCTTTGGGCCATGATATCAAAATTTCTGATAAGTTACCTTGATTTGGCTACGGGCCATGGTATAGGTACTTATTGAGTGAGACCTTGAGTATCTGACTTCTATTTCGAATGGTTCAACAGGTAAAAGAAAGAAGTGGTTGAATATGAGATTGGTACGAGATAGTACAGGTACGTACGGAAATGAATTAAGTATTGAAAACTATGAAATTGATGAGCTTCTTGGTAAGTTATATGTATGATCATATGATGATTTGAGATTTAATAGGTTTGTTGCATATTATTTTCTATTATATGAATGATTAGTGAATGATGATAGTTGCTTATTGTTAACATTGGGTCTTACTAAGCTATATAGCTTACTTTGTTACTTTTCCAATGTTTTATAGTGATTTCAAAGCTAGCTCGGATCCGGGGATCGTCGGAGAATTCATCACACTATCCACTGACTTTTTGGTACTTTTGAAACTTTGTTTTAAGTATATGGCATGTATAGGTATTTGAGTTATATTGGTTATGTTTTTGTAATGACTTTGGCCAAATGAATTGGCTTGTAAATGCATATATATTGGTTTGTATGTATATAGCCATGGGTGATGGCTTAAGTTTGGTATATTTGGTATGTTTGAATCATGTGCAAATATATGTACTTATGTCTTGTGTTTATTGAGTTGGTTGTGATGATTGATTATAATAGGTTCTATGAATGGTAAATTGATGACTTGTGGAAATAGGTATGCTTGTGAAATTCAGCCTAATAATGCATATTTAATAATGGTCATTTTAATGATTGAGTAGACAAGGATTGGTATGAGATTAGTTAGTATATTGTGGTACTTAGGTGCCTTGAATTGGTTAGTATTGAAATGGTAAGATTTAGACTTGGTTTGGTCGTTTTGGAATGTATATTATGCTAATATTTGTTGTCAATTGTGTAGGTGAAAATGTGTACCAAATGGGGTGGCAAATTGGCTTAGTAAATAGCATATTTTTGTCCACACGGGTAGAGACACGGGCGTGTGTCTCAGCCATGTGTGACACACATTCATGATACATGGCCGTGTGTCCCCTAGTGTGGAAATTGAAATGAATTCAGTATGCTCCACACGGCTTCACACACGGGCCTGTGATTGGCAGTTTGGCACAAGTCAGTACACCCCCTAAATGGCACATGGCCTAACACATGGGCGTGTGACTTGGCCATGTTGCATAAGCCAGTATACCCTATAGGTTTGACACGACCTAACACACGGCCTGGCACACGGAAGTGTGTGGGCACTTCGAAGGGCACATGGGCTAGACACACGGGCGTGTGGTTGGCCATGTGACCCAAGTCAGTATGTACCCCCTGTTTTCACACGGGCTGTGACACGGGCGTGTCTGGTGGCAGTGTGAGACACACGGCCTAGCCACATGGGTGTGTGTCCTCTTTTTAAAGCAAATTTTCTAATTTTCATGAAAATTTCTTGAGTTACCGGTTTAGTCCCTAACCACTCTCAAAGTATGTTTAAGGCCTTATAGGCTCTAAATAGGGACAAATTGATTGAGATTGAATGATGAATGATTGAATTGAATAATTGTATGTTAAATAGTTGTTTAATTGTTTTGTACGTTCGATAATGCTCCGTAACCCTATTTTGGCTTTGAATACGGGTGAAGGGTGTTACACCGGGCATTGCGAGGGGGACATTTTTGTGTTCGAGCATTAAGGTGGATATATGATCAGATGTGTAACACCCCAAACCCGGTCAATACGTCACGATCGAATCTGGTATGTCACTAAGGAAAATATTATGGAGAAAATCGAATTAAGAATTTAATTTTAGTGAAAAACTCTTTAAAATTTTATATTAAAAAGAAAATAGATGTATAATAAGTTTAAACTGATAATTTACTTTGAAATTTCATAAATAAAGCTTTAAAGCTTAGTTGATAATTCATAGGTTAGAAAACATTTGTATCATTTAAGAAAAACTCGAATTATTACTATGAAAACATTTGCATTTGAATGTGGAAACTTAATATTTGGAAATCATTTAAATTATAGAAAACACTAAATTTACATTTTACTATCAAACGATTTATATTACCCGATGGTAAGATTTTAAAACCATTGCGTTTTTATTATTTTAGAAAACTTTGGGCTCAATTATTAAATTAACCAAATAATTTATAAGCCATAATTAAAACATCTCCAAAGCATATAAATAATCCAAAACATAATTAAAGAGGCCTTATTACAAACCCAAAATAAAACAAAAACCAAATTTAAATAAATTTAAAGTACCCCAATTCGAAGTTCATGTAAAATCAAATTTTATTGCATGGCCTCCTCGAGTTCATCCGGCTCCATATCCGCGAATTTACGAATCACCTGAAAAAGTAAGGGAGAAGGTGAGTCACCAAGACTCAGTGCATAATCCCTCTCCGGGTAAATGCCACGTACTTACACAAATTATAACCAAGCAGTATATATATATGTAATGCACCCAAACCTAGCCAACCGTAACACCTTTTTCTACCCCGTGTGGTACCAAACCACTGGTGGTGCCAAACCATTGGTGACCAAAGTCACGATATTCAATATTGTGATACCAAATCACTGGTGACCAAAGTCACGAATAATCCATCTGTGGGGCCAACCCACGTGTGATACCAAATCACTGGCAACGATCCCATATCTCAAAAGTGGGGCCAACCCACGGTGGTATTAAACCATAGGGACGAGTCGCTATGAGGTGCCAAACCTCTGGTGTCCCAACGACACAAATGTGATACCAAATCACTGGTGACCAAAGTCACGAATAATCAAGTTGTGGGGCCAACCCACGTGTGATACCAAATCACTGGCGACAATCCCATATCTCAAAAGTGGGGCCAACCTACGGTGGTATTAAACCACAGGGACGAGTCGCTATGAGGTGCCAAACCTCTGGTGTCCCAAAGACACAAATGTGATACCAAATCACTGGTGACCAAAGTCACGAATAATCAAGTTGTGGGGCCAACCCACGTGTGATACCAAATCACTGGCGACAATCCCATATCTCAAAAGTGGGGCCAACCCACGGTGGTATTAAACCACAGGGACGAGTCGCTATGAGGTGCCAAACCTCTGGTGTCCTAAGGACACAATATCAATCTTCCCCCTCCTCTCATATTGCCCATACCAATGCAATAGATAGACAAATCATGTCAACATACTTTATTATGAATCACATAACAAAAATATCATAAATCGTAGATCATGATTTCAATCCTCATGTATTAACAACATATAGAAACGGACTTACCCGAATCCTTATTCATACCATTATGGTATCATATCAAGATCTCATCGTTTTCCCACTTTGATAATATGATTAGTAAATTAATATTATAAATACATATACATAACCGAGTTATAAAGTGTGTAAGGTACACACCTTTCACCAATGCAAATACTAACTTCCGAAAATCCGATCTACCGCATTAGATCACCTTGTCCTACAATCGGCCAAAACTTAGATTATAAACAAAGGCCATTCGGCCAATAACACCTTAATCCCATTGAGTTATCCTTCGAAATACCAATCTTACCTAAAAGCTTACCCAAAATGATTGGCAAAGAAACGAGGCTTAGATTGATTGCTTCCAACGTCCCGAGGAGCCTAAAAGAATAATTGGTTCCTAAAATAGTTAGAACCTTGCAAACAATGCCCAAAGATTCGGCCTTTGTCCACAAGAAAATGACTTAGAAAAGAGAAAAGAATTAAAGGACATACGGCCATGAATACTTACCTATTATCCAAAAATCGATTGAAGAGAACCAAAGAGAATCTACCCTTGAATATTCGGCCAAAATAACCCCAAAAGAGAGGAAGAAGATTCGGCTATGGTGGAGTAAAAAGAAAAGAAAAATAGAACGGAAATGGATGGTTTAACTTTGAGCAAATGAAAAAGAAATGGAATTTGAGAAGGAGAAAGATTCGGCCAAGAGAAAGTAAAAAGAAAATGTGATTATGAACCAATATCAAAAGAAGAAAAGAGAGAGATGTGGGAGAGAGAGGTTCGGCCAAACACCTTATTTGCCGAAAAGAAAGTGCACAAATGTTAAGTGAGGTTTCGGTTTCAAAAGGAAAGATGAGAGAAAGAAAATAACATTTTTGGTTCAAACAAAATGAAGGCTAAACCAAAAGCAAAATTTGCACAAAATGCATAAGAGGGAGTTTTTGGAGAGGAAAAACAAATGCAAAAAGATGCACAAAAACTAAAATTGGCCAACTATTCCCCCCAAACTTCCTATCAACATTCGGCCACCCCCCTAGCCACACATGCCGTCCACATTCAAACACTAATGGCCTTGGAATAGTTTCCAAAACATCTTCCTTAAGCCAAGCCTTATGTCCCCCCATCCTTCCATAACCTTAAGAATCTTATCCCAAAATACAAGCTTTCCTATTTTGCTATTCAACTTACCATAAGATTGAAAGTCCAACCTATCATAATTAGAGTTTGACCGACCATTAATGCTAGGATAAAAATAAAGTCTTCAAAATGTTAAACATGCTACTCGAATCTCTATCCTCAAGCTACCCATCATGCATCCTACCCACCTTGCCACTAACTCCACATGTGCTTAATTTAACACTTAAATTAACTTAAGTGTCAAGTTCACTTAATCCACTTCATTAAATAAACCATACTAAAAATTATTCTAGCTTCCAAAATAAAATCAAGCCTTCACAAGACTATGCTAAACACACAAAATTCATACCCAAGCCAACACAAATAATACTCAAATTTTAGGATGTTACAAGATGGCACTGATGGCTATTAAGTTCCATAGAGCAACATTGTGACGACGGTTAGCTGGCTCTATGGGGTGACACCGTTATGGCGATAAGGTCCTTCGGGGTGACACCTCCAAGAGGTTCAAGGTGTGATCACTGGAATGAGAGTCTTAAAATTTATAAAGAAAATGATTGAACCTACAAAATAACTCTGACAACGATTAAAGGCAAGTGTACCTATCGAACAGTAGTATATCTTAGGCAAGACTGGATTGTCGAACCCAAAGGAACTAAAAGTACTAATGATAACCTTCTTTTTATTATCTAGCCTAAAATAAGTGAAGTTGTTTAAATCTATGACTAAGCTAAAGAAGCAAAGACAAAAAGCATGAATTGGGAAATAACTTGAAGGAAGACTCAGTTGATTTAAGACGATACCCTCAGGAAGAATCCACCTAGACTTCACTTGTTATTTAACCCTGAACCATACGATTTATTCACTTGAATTGATCCGTAGGATTCCCTAAGTTATATTAAACCCTCTCTCGAGGCGAATAACGTCTAACCCTAAGTTAATCAATTGAAATATCTTTCTAATTAATAACCCCCTAGAATAGCAGTAAATCGATCTATGGATTCTCATATTAGGTTTCACCCTAATCCGGCAAAATCTCATCACCTTATCTCTAGGCGCGCGAACGACTCCGCTTTAATTATGCTAGATCTATTCTTAAGCAGGGACTTTTGCTCCACCACCTAAGAACATCTGACTTGAATCAATATCCCGGAAACATTAACACAAGAATTAAGCGCACATAATTAAGAACAAATCAAGTATTTATCTTATAGTTCAGAAAACAATAACAAGTCTCATCTAGGTTTCATCCCCTTCAGGTATCTGAAGGGTTTAGTTCATAAATAAAGAAAACATCTCAGAAGAAAAGATAAAACAAAACATAAGAAATCCCTAAAACTCCCTGAAGGAATTGAAGGAGAGATCCACCATCTTGAGTAGAATTCCGGCTTCTTGAGATGGATCAACTGGCTATCTTCGAGTAATTCCCACAACTTTGACCTTTTCGGCTTGGCTCCTTGGCCTAACTAATCGCCCTCTTTTAGGTAACACTTAGGGAGTTTATATAGGCTCTTGGAATGTGTTTCTTCGCCCCAAAGTATCCAAATTCGAATGAAATTGCTTTTTGCCACGACAGGGACACGACCATGTCACAAGCCCGTGTGACTAGTCTTCAAGCCGTGTTCGGACTTCTTTAATGAGGCATGGCCGTGTGAATCAGGGGTAAGGCCGTGTTCCAGATGATCAATGCAGCACGGCCGTGTGGGCTTAAGTCTAGGTCGTTTGGATTTTGTGATATGGCCCATTTACTCCGTTTTGGGCCCATTCTATGTTCTTTTCATCCTCGGGTGCTTTTTTGGGTATAAGACATGAAAGGAAAGGATTAAGAGTACATTTTTACATAAATCGAGGCTTAAATCATCCAAAAGCATACTAAATGTGGGTTTAAAATATGTTATTTTGACAGTTTATCAAATACCCCACACTTAAGCTTTTGCTTGTCCTCAAGCAAAATTCTCAACTTACAATTAAAACAAACTTTCCATGATTCATAATTCATATCAACAATGTCTCATCATAATTCATAGATAATTTATACATGGATGATCTAACTCGAAGAGTTCTAAAGATTCAAACAGTCAAAGTAATACATTTGTAGCATAAAAACGTAGGTGTCTCCCCTTATCGAAATAATTACCTTTGATTCAAAATCGACAAGGGTTGACATCCTCACTAAAGATTCACTCAAATCACTCGAGGTGTTTAAGGTTCAAAATTAAGCTCTCAAAAGTCGAACCTGAAAAGTTAATCCCATATGCTTGCCTAAAAATCAAATCTCCACCACTGTAAAATGAGATGATACACAAATCAAAAGGTCTTTATTAGGGTTATAACGGGGCTTCGGTTAAGGGTATGGATATAGGCTGAGTTAGAAGGTCAGAATCGAGACTGATCTGACAAATTGCCTAACTAAAAAAATTGAACTAATCCTAAATAATTATATCAATTGAAAACTAATAATACGAGCTTTTTCCTCAAGATGTGGAATTTCAACATGTAAGCTCACTTAGTAGAACTAATACTGAATATACTTCGTTTGTTTTTTTTAAGAACAATTATAAAAGATGAATTCAACTACTGAACTAATTTAGTTAGGTAACTTAATCAAATCATATTTCGATCAAAGGGTAGTCAAAAGGAATGGTGATAACAAATACAAAGGAGTTTTGGGTTAATATTAGCTGGCGAGTCAATAAAAAGGGTTGATAAGATCAACGGGGTTCACTAGGGGTTAATTATGAAGGTAAGCTTTTTAGTGGAGTCAATGGGTTTAAACCTAGGTGCCTTTATCATCTCTGTATATCAAATCATAGGTGTGGTCTCAACATGTATAATCGAGGCAAGTTCTAGAATAACAATTCATAGTTGACACACTCATTAAAGTGAGCATGGAAAAGAATATATGCTCTAATAGGCTCAAAATCTCACAAAAATTATGGGTGTTTTGACATCAACCTTGTAAATTTCAAACTTCTAGATAATATTCAGATTCAGCTCAACAACCTAGCAAAGATTTTAATTCTTAAAAAAACAGACTTATCATGCTTGATTATCTAATATTCTTCTAATTTAATCATCAATGCACAATTAACTATGACTTAATCTAAAACGTATCAATAAAAATCATAAACCATCAGAAATTTCATCCTAATTAGTAATATGAGGAATTTACTTAAAAACAAGACTAAATTCATGGAATTGAGAATAATGAAGAAAGTTAGGCCGGATTTGAGAATAATGCAAAAAGTTAGGCCCTTTCTTCAAATAAATATTCACCCCCCACACTTAATGTGTACATTGCCCTCAATGTACAAAGAAAGATATTCAATTTAAGACAGAGGGAGAGGTGAAACTTCCTGAATTTGGATGGTTTCCCGGAGTTGGAAGTCGATAGGGGTGGTTGCTGCTGCTGAGCTCTGCGCTAGATGAAGAAATTGGGGAGCTCGTAGAGAATTAGCCAGGAGTTATTAAGACACATTTAAAATAAACTAAATATATATTTAAAGATAAGAAAACTAAAGAACATGAAAATAAAAAGTAAAATAAAGTTAAAAGAAAAGGTGGATGGAATGAAGAGTCCTTATTGATGGATGGTTCACGAGGTAGGTGTGACCTTTAGGGCTGCTGAGGTGCTGGCGGTGGCGGAAGTGGTGTGATTCCCTAGCAGCCTGAAGAACCTAACACTAAGAAATTAAAATATATTAAACTAAATTAAGCATAAGATTGTCAAAGAGAAGGAAATTGAAGCAAAAGAGAAAAGAAAAATAAAAACTAAATGGTCTCAAAGACCCTTGGCTTGTTATTTGGATGAAGCGGCCAACATGAGCTTATGTATAGGGGTCACCCTTGGTGAGATTATGCTTGGCTTCTTCCGCTTCTTTGGCATGGTTTTGGTGTAGCTCAAGAGTTATGGAGAGGGGAGAAAAAGGAAGAAAAGAGAATCAGAAAAGTAATGGAAAGTGGATGAGAAGAATGAGAAAGGGAGGTTTAAATAGAGGCTCAATTTTGACATTCTCCCACGCCCGTGGACTGAGGGCGTGTCGATGCATACGGCCACTTCGCACGACCGTGTGTCTAGGCGTGTTGATTCTTCATGCCCGTTTTTTAGCCAGCCACACCCGTTGGTGACAAGTCAGTATGTTGGCACGGTTGGGAGGCACGGGCGTGTCCTGCCCGTGGTTGGTAAGTCAGTAGCTTCACACGGTCGTAGGGCATGGCCGTGCCACTTTGTCGGTGCTCGTGGGGGAGTGGTTGAGTTCGTGACTTCAAAAATTAGTTGGGACCGATTCGTACGACCTCTGCTATGTTAGTACAGAGATTTTTTGTGGTCCACACGGTCACAGCCACGACCGTGTGCAAGGCCGTGTGGCTTGGAAATCTGCACTTTTGTGTTAGTTTAAAACTAAGAGAAGAAAAGAAAAGAAACTAAAAATAAATACGAAAGTAAATAGGGTTAGTGCTCGGGTTGCCTCCCGAGAAGCGCTCATTTATAGTCTTAAGCTAGACTTTTCTTGTATTTGAGACAAAAAAAATCAGTGAGGTTTAAAGGTTTGAATATCTTCCCTCATGCTTACAGTTCTATTTTCTTGATAAAGTTTAAGTCGAGAAGCGTTTACCTTAAAAGTGCCGAATGTTGGATTGCTTACCTCGACTGTTTCGTGTGGGAAGATATTGTGTACCTTAAGAGGAATTTCTTCATTTGTTTTCAGGCCTGATGTGGTGATGTGAGGGTCGGCTTTGTCTAACAGTACCTGGTCTTTTATTTTGAAATGGTTTGACGTTCCTATGAGCTCTTCTGGGGGCTCCTTAGGTTTTACTTCGTGCGGTTCCTGTTCTTCTATGAAGGATGTCGTCCACTTTTCTAATTTGTCGATCTCAAGGCTTCGTTTGTTGTGTGATCTTTCTGTGTTGATTTGAGGGTCATGCTTCTGCTTAGGTGGCGTTTCCTGTGATGAAGCTGGAACAATTTGGTTACCAACTGAATTTACTTTCTCACCTTCATCAATTGTTGTCCTGGCCGAGTCAAGAGCTTGTAGGCTGATTGATTCGTCACCTACACAAATTATGATTCTCCTGTGGCAACATCAATTTTAGTCTTGGCAGTTGCTAGGAAGGGTCTTCCTAAATTTAAGGGAATTGAATTATCCTCATCCATGTCTAAGACAACAAAATCTACTGGGAAAACGAATTTATCAATTTTTACAAGAACATCTTCTATAATACCCCTAGGAATTCTAACAGTTTTATCAGCTAATTGAATGCTCATCCTAGTTTGTTTGGGTTTCCCTACACCTAGTTGTTTAAACATTTTGTAAGGCATGACATTTATGCTTGCCTCTAAATCAGCTAACGCATTATCAACAGTTAAACTACCAATTAAACATGGAATTGTAAAACTCCCTGGATCTTTTTGCTTTCGCGGTAGTTGTAACAGTCTGAATTTGGCCCTAATCGGAATGGTGGTTTTGGGACCATGATTCCGAGTCCGAGATATATTTAAATTATATATTCTGTGCTTATTATATGTGAATTAATGTGTGTGAAAGTTTCGTAGGAAAATTTAATCGTTTGTCTGCTTAATTTGACAAAAGGGCTTAATCGCGTAAAATGAAACTTTGATAGTTAAATGTGTAAGGGCTAAATTGTTGTTGTCTCTTTAAATGGGTGTTTTTAAAAGGAAATTCACCCATTTTTAAGATAGTGGCCGGCCATGTACCATAATAACCTTAAGTAGTAATATTATTTATTTTATAATGGAAGGTTAAAATAGTAATTAAACAAATGGTTAATATATATGATAATTAAAACAAAAAAAATAAGCCAATGCTTTGTTCATCTTCTTTGTCCGAATGCATGCAAAAGAAGAAAAGAAAATAGCCAAGTTAGTTCGGCACCTATTTAGCTAAATTAAGGTATGTAACTAGCTCGGTTTTTGTTAATTTTTACGTTTTTGAAATCGTTGCTTCGAATATTAGTTGACCCATGTTAGAATTTTTGAATTTGAGCATGCTTGATGTTCGGCCATTGTTATGTTCTTGTAGTTTTTGATGTTTGATGATTTTATATTAAAGATATGTTAAAGATTAACAAGTTTTGAATTGGAAATTTTGGTGAATTTGAGTATTTTGGGCTAAATTGCAGAAATAAATTTTTGAGGGGACCAAAATGCAAAATAAATGAAATAAATGGACTAGAAGGGTCCCTATGAATATTCGGCCCTTATGTGTTATAATGAAATTTTGTGTATTTTGTGTTTTGTACAAATAGGACTAATTTGTAAAAATGTAAAACATTAGGGGTAAAATGGTAATTTGCCAATTTATGTGTTTTGGGACTAAATTGAGATGAAATGTGCTTGAATGAGCTAAATTTTAATGTGTTGAGATCAAGAACAAAGAAAGACGGATTTGGATAGGGGAAAGGCAAAGGTTATCGAATAGCCGGTCTTCGTTGTTCGTCGATAGTTGAGGTAAGTCTGTAAGCAATTTAATATCGTTAACATCAATTATATCATGGTTTATAAGCTGAATTATGAAATTTGTGATCATGGAATATGGTAAAGCCGAATTTGGATAGTGAATTATGGAAATGAAATGTTGTTAAATTTTAATTGAAATGATATGATAAGTGATATGTATAATGTGTGATTTATGAAATTTTGGACAGCATGTAATGTGAATGAGTTGATAATAATACCGTTATTCAGGCTTCGAGCCTAGCAGGCCTTGTGCCGGTGAATTTTATCGGGCTTTGAGCCTAGCAGGCCTTGTGCCGGTGAAGTATTTCGGGCTTATTGCCTAGCAGGCTTAACGCTGGTGTATATTTCATGCTTTGATGCCTAGCAGGTGTAATGCCCGTGATGTGTTAAAAATGGATAAATTATGAATCATACAAGGTGAAACACATTTAATGCTATGAGCTAAAAGCTCAGGTAAGTACAAGCCTTTTCTTTTATAATTATAAAGAGTATGGTAAGTTGATGTAGCATTATTTGAATTAGGTATGACATGATATAGTTGATGATTCAATGAGAAATTTGATATATGCTATTGAGCTTATCATGGTTGTGTATGAACATTGAATAATAGAATATGAGTTTAAATGTGTTATTTTGGGAAAATCGACTATAGGTGAAAAATGTTAAGAGTGAAAGAGTTTGAATATACTTGCACATGTTTACAAATGAGTATATGTGATTGATATGAATGTTGTACTCACTTGACTTGAAGTATGCTAATACTTGTAGCATAATTTTTGTGTTTTAATAAACTACATGCGTATGGTAATAAAGTACAAACACTTATATAAATGAATTGATAGTATTCGGCCATGTTTAAATTACATGTGGGAATGTTTCTATTAAATGTTATAAACTTAAAGGTTAAAATGCTTAAATGTTAGATAATTATATTAAAATTTGCTTGAGACTTACTAAGCTAGTGAGATTACTTTGTGTGTGTTCCTTGTTTCATTTTATAGATCTTAATCAAGCTACGAGCTCAGGGGATCATCACTAAAGTCATTCACACTATCGGCTCATATTGGTACCTATAAGATTTTAGACTTTTGTTCCTAAGGCATGTATAGGCTAGCTAAGTTTATGAATGATGTTAGGTTAATGTATATAAGCCATGCGAATGTGGCTAGTACTTAATGTTAATGTTTGATGATATAAATCTATCCTTGATGTGATATGCGTGCATGTTTTGGTTGGAAAATGAATGAATATGTTAGATATATAATTGTATATATGTTTCATGTTGAATAAGTATGTTTGTGCGTGAATTATTGCCATGAGGTCATTATGTGTAAATTTTGCTAATCGTTGGAAATGGTCATAGGTAGAGATTTATCAAGAATGGGATTAGTATTGATATATGTATATATATAACTTTCGAATCTATGTTTATGTATATTAGTCTTACGAAAATGATTTGAATTGAATCATTAAAATTTAACATAGTTATTATAAGTTCTTAAATCAAGTGTTAAGAGTGTTTGCTTTATTAATCCAGCCATGGTTTAATTATAGGTAATTTATGAATGCTATGTCTTTTAAACAATGTGGTGAACGAGTTGATTCATGTATATGATTGGTATGGTGTATATGTAAGTGGAAACTCATTGAAGTGATTATGTACTTGGGTGTTTGCTAAATTGTTGTCTGTGTTTTAGTGTTTAAAATATGGTTTATAAATTCATGGGAAATGTACGAATCATACATATATGATTGTATGAGCTACAATAGTATATTCGAACATGTATATATATTATCATAATTACATATGTGATTAATTTATTATAAAGAGGAAATTTTGTGTAGTTAGCTTTGTTATATGCGAATACAGATTGAATCATGGATATGTGAATATTCAGCTATAGAAATAGTATATCTTGTCTATGCTATGTGTGTATATATATATATATATATATATATATAATTTGATATATGATTTGGAGTGTTATAATTATAGACATGTGATTAATTTGAACCTAGAAATATTATTATTAAGGTTCGAAATGGTTAATAAGATAAGTGTATTAATGTATTTCTTTTGAAGCATGGAAGTCTAAATGTCTATTTTTGAGTGAATATTATTTGGTAATACCTCATAATCCATATCCGGTGACGGATACGGGTGAGAGGTGTCACATTTTATTGGTATCAGAGCTTACAGTTTAGTTGATTCTAGGACTACCGTAGTGCGTGTGAGTCTAGCTATACATGCCTTATTATATATACGATAGTTTGGTGACTTCTGATATTTCAAATTGTGTTTATTTTAGTAAATGGATCCCGACAGAGCTGTAGCTAATGATGTAGAGAGTGTAGCGCCTGATCTAGCACATGGGTCAGCACCAGTAGACTCTCGACCTGTCTCGGGTAGCCATGAGGGGAGGCTAAGAAAGCCTTCTACCAGATGATGAATGAATGGTTTACCCAGTTTATCCGGACTAATCTGGCTGTACAACAACCTCTACCCCCGAATAATCCAACTCCGGTACCTTCAGCACCTCTGATGATAGATCCGATGAGATCTAGTAGGCCTCCCGTTGATAAAATCAGGAAATATGGGGCCGAAGAATTTAAAGCTAATGATGATGATGACGCAGAGCGAGCTGAGATGTGGCTTGATAACACTATTCAGGTACTTGATGAGCTATCCTGTACTCCAGATGAATGCCTGAAGTGTGCTATATCGTTACTACGGGACACTACATATCACTGGTGGAATACACTAGTATCAGTGGTTCGAAAAGAAAAAGTGACTTGGGATTTCTTCCAGATCGAGTTCCGTAAGAAATATATTAGCCAGAGATTCATCGATCAGAAACAAAAAGAATTTTTAGAACTGAAACAGTGTCGCATGACTGTGACTGAATATGAGCAGAAATTTGTCAGATTGAGCTGATATGCCCGAGAGTGTGTTTCAACTGAAGCCATTATGTGTAAAAGATTTGACGATGGTCTGAATAAAGACATAAAGTTGCTTGTTGGCATTCTTGAAATCAAAGAGTTTGTAGTACTTGTCGAACGAGCTTGCAAAGCCGAAGAGCTTGGAAAAGAGAAAAGAAAAGCCGAGTTTGAAGCTAGAGACATTCGGAAAAGATCATCGAGTAAGACTTTCATTCTGTATCAAAGAAGTTTAAAGATGACTCCAGTCGACATAAGGCTACTTCAGACTTCTCTAGACGAGATCGACCTCCTACGGGTTCTCGAGCTACTTCGATGGCCTGTGTTGGAAATGTCCAGCAGAATCGGGCTGAATGCAAGCATTGTAGTAAATGACATTCTGGGAGCTGTAGATTTCGTGATCGGTCCTACTTTAAATGTGGATCATCAGATCATTTTATTCGGGAATGTCTAATGCAAGTCGAGCAAAATATGGCCCAGAATATCAGACCGAGTAACGCATCAGCACGAGGCAGACCACCAGACAATCGGGGAATGTAGGTGGCAGTCAGAGAGGAACTAAGGACACTACAATTCGATCTGAGGCTCGAGCACCTGCTAGAGCATATGCTATACGTGCCAGAGAAGATGCTTCTTCCCCAGATGTTATTACTGGTATTTTCACCCTTTATGATACTACTGTGATTGCATTGATTGATCCGGGTTCGAATCATTCATATGTGTGTGAAACTTTAGTATCTAATAAGACTCTGCATGTTGAGTCTATTGAGTTTGTGATTCGTGTGTCCAACCCCCTGGGTAGGTGTGTTCTAGTTGACAAAGTGTGTAAAGGTTGCCCATTGATGATTCGGGACTCATGCTTTCCAGCTGATTTAATGTTGTTGCCTTTCGACGAGTTCGATATAATTCTGGGAATGGACTGGTTAACTTTGCATGATGCAGTGGTGAATTGCAAAAGAAAGACTATTCATTTGAGATGCCAGCGCGGTGAGATTATCCGGGTTGAATCTAATGATATGAATCGGTTACCGGCGGTAATATCTTCGATGTTAGCTTGTAAGTATGTGAGAAAAGGGTGTGAAGCTTACTTGGCCTATGTGTTGGATAATAAAGTATCTGAAAAATAGATGGAATCAGTACCAGTTGTGTGTGAATATCCAGATGTATTTCCTGAAGAATTACCGGGTTTACCACTAGTTCGAGAGATTGAGTTTGGTATTGAACTAATGCCGGGGACAACTCCGATTTCAATAGCTCCGTATCGGATGGCACCTACTGAGTTGAAAGAGTTGAAAGCACAGTTACAAGAGTTGACAAATAGGGGCTTTGCAAGACCGAGTTTCTCTCCTTGGGGTGCACCAGTTCTGTTTGTGAAGAAGAAAGATGGGACTATGCGATTGTGTATTTATTATCGACAGCTGAATAAGGTGACTATAAGGTATAAATACCTGTTACCTCGGATTGACGATTTGTTTGACCAGTTGAAAGGGGCTTCAGTGTTTTCAAAGATAGATCTGAGATCGGGCTATTATCAGTTGCGAGTCAGAGATTCCGATGTGCCAAAAGCTGCATTCCGAACGAGGTATAGGCATTTTGAGTTTCTGGTTATGCCTTTTGGACTTACTAATGCACCTTCCATTTTTATGGATTTGATGAATTGGGTTTTCAGACAATATTTGGATCGGTTTGTGGTAGTGTTTATAGATGATATCCTAATCTACTCTAGGGATGAAATCGAACATACCGAGCATTTGAGATTGGTGCTACAAACTTTGCGAGATCAACAGTTGTATGCAAAGTTTAGTAAGTGTGATTTCTAGATGAGTGAGGTCAGTTTTCTAGGTCATGTTGTTTCAGCATCAGGTATTCGGGTTGATCCGAATAAACTATCGGCTATACTTGATTGGAAACCACCAAAGAATATTTCTGAAATTCGAAGCTTTCTGGGACTTGTGGGATACTACAGACGGTTTGTGAAAGGTTTTTCTGTGATAGCTACACCTTTGACGAAACTACTGCAGAAAGATACCAAGTTCGAGTGGACGGAGAAATGTCAGAAAAGTTTTGATCAGTTGAAAGCTCTTTTGACCGAAGCTCTAGTGTTAATTCAACCTGAGTTGAGTAAAGAATTTATTGTTTATAGTGATGCCTCTTTGAATGGTTTGGGTTGCATTTTGATGCAGGAAGGTAAAGTCGTAGCCTACGCTTCAAGATAGTTGAAGCCACATGAAAGGAATTACCCGACACATGATTTGGAACTAGCAGCTATTGTATTCGCGTTGAAGATTTGGCTTCATTACTTATTCGGGGAGAAATGTCATGTCTATTCAGATCACAAAAGTTTGAAGTATCTGATGACTCAGAAAGATCTAAACCTAAGACAGCGTAGATGGTTAGAGTTGTTGAAAGATTACGAGCTTGTGATTGACTACCATCCGGGAAAGGCTAACGTTGTTGCAGATGCTTTAAGTCGAAAGTCATTATTTGCTCTTCGTGCGTTGAACACACATATGGTTATGTCTGGTGATGGTTTGATCATAGCCGAGTTGAAAGCAAGACTGTTTTTCATTTAGCAAATTTGTGATGCATAGAAAATTGACAAAGACATGATTGCTAGACGAGTTTAGTGTGAAAATGATTCAGAGTCAGAGTTTCGAATTGATGAAAACGATTGTTTGAACTTTAAAGGTCGAATATGTGTTCCAAGGAATGTGGATTTGATTCAGATGATTTTGAACGAGGCTCATAATAGTCTAATGTCGGTACATCCGGGTAGCACGAAAATGTATAACGATTTGAAACAGTTTTATTGGTGGCCTGCCATGAAACGGGATATATCTGAATTTGTTTCAAAGTGTTTAATTTGTCAGCAAGTAAAAGTCGAGCATCAAGTACCTTCTGGGTTACTTCAGCCGATCATGATACCTGAATGGAAATGGGATAGAATTGCTATGGATTTTGTATCCAGTTTGCCTACGACACCGAGCAAGAAGGATGCAGTCTGGGTTATAGTGGATAGACTGACCAAATCAACTCACTTTGTGCCAGTTCGTACAGACTATTCGCTTGATAAACTTGCTGAATTGTATGTATCACAAATTGTGAGGTTACATGGTGTGCCGAGTTCCATTGTTTCAGACAGAGACCCGAGATACACATCGCGATTTTGGAAAAAGTTGCAAGATGCTTTAGGTACTAAATTACACTTTAGCACGGCTTTTCATTCGTAGACGGACGGTCAATCTGAACGAATCATTCAGATACTTGAGGATATGTTGAGATGTTGCGTCCTCGAATTTGAAGGTACGTGGGAATGATACTTACCTTTGATTGAATTTGCTTATAATAATAGTTTTCAATCTAGTATCAAAATGGCACCTTACGAAGCTCTATATGGCCGCAAGTGTCGTACACCATTGTACTGGACCGAGCTCAGTGACATTAAGATACACAGGGTTGATTTGATTAAAAAGACGGAACAGAAAGTGGCTATAATCAGAGATAGTTTGAAAGCTGCCTCGGATCGTCAAAAGTCCTATGCTGATTTAAAACATAAAGACATTGAATTTCAAGTCAGGGACCGTGTATTTTTGAAAGTTTCTCCGTGGAAGAAAGTACTCTGATTTGGTCGGAAGGGCAAACTAAGTCCGAGATTCATCGGACCGTATGAAATCATCGAACGTATCGGGCCTATTGCTTATAGACTGAAGTTGCCTTCTGAATTAGAAAAGATACACAACATATTTCACATTTCGATGCTTCATAGATATAGATCAGATCTGTCCCATGTGATCGCCCCGTCTGAGATTGAAATCCGATCCGATATGACGTATGAAGAGGAACCGATCCGTATTTTAGCTCGTGAGAAAGAGTTAAGAAACAAGAAAATTCCGTTAGTAAAGGTACTATGGAATCGACACGGAGTAGAAGAGGCTACGTGGGAGCCTGAGGATTCAATGAGGCAACAATATCCGACTTTGTTTAACGGTAAGATTTTCGGGGACGAAAATCCCTATGGGGGGAGAGTTGTAACAGTCTGAATTTGGCCCTAATCGGAACAGTGGTTTCGGGACCACGAATCCGAGTCCGAGACATATTTAAATTATATATTCTGTGCTTATTATATGTGAATTAATGTGTGTGAAAGTTTCGTAGGAAAATTTAATCGTTTGTGTGCTTAATTTGACAAAAGGGCTTAATCGCGTAAAATGAAACTTTGATAGTTAAATGTGTAAGGGCTAAATTGTTGTTGTCTCTTTAAATGGGTGTCTTTGAAAGGAAATTCACCCATTTTTAAGATAGTGGCCGGCCATATACCATAATAACCTTAAGTAGTAATATTATTTATTTTATAATGGAAGGTTAAAATAAATGGTTAATATATATGATAATTAAAACAAAAAAAATAAGCCAATGCTTTGTTCGTCTTCTTTGGCCGAATGCATGGAAAAGAAGAAAAGAAAATAGCCAAGTTAGTTCGGCACCTTTAGCTAAATTAAGGTATGTAACTAGCTCGATTTTTGTTAATTTTTACGTTTTTGAGATCGTTGCTTCGAATATTAGTTGACCCATGTTAGAATTTTTGAATTTGAGCATGCTTGATGTTCGACCATTGTTATGTTCTTGTAGTTTTTGATGTTTGATGATTTTATATTAAAGATATGTTAAAGATTAACAAGTTTTGAATTGGAAATTTTGGTGAATTTGAGTATTTTGGGCTAAATTGCAAAAATAAATTTTTGAGGGGACCAAAATGCAAAATAAATGAAATAAATGGACTAGTAGGGTCCCTATGAATATTCGGCCCTTATGTGTTTAATGAAATTTTGTGTATTTTGTGTTTTGTGCAAATAGGACTAACTTGTAAAAATGTAAAACATTAGGGGTAAAATGGTAATTTGCCCATTTATGTGTTTTGGGACTAAATTGAGATGAAATGTGCTTGAATGAGCTAAATTTTAATGTGTTTAGATCAAGAACAAAGAGAGACGGATTTGGATCGGGGAAAGGCAAAGGTTATCGAATAGCCGGTCTTCGTTGTTCGTCGATAGTCGAGGAAAGTCTGTAAGCAATTTAATATCGTTAACATCGATTATATCATGGTTTATATGCTGAATTATGAAATTTGTGATCATGGAATATGGTAAAGCCGAATTTGGATAGTGAATTATGGAAATGAAATGTTGTTAAATTTTAATTGAAATGATATGATAAGTGATATGGATAATGTGTGATTTATGAAATTTTGGACAGCATGTAATGTGAATGAGTTGATAATAATACCGTTATTCCGACTTCAAGCCTAGTAGGCCTTGTGCCGGTGAAGTATTTCGGGCTTATTGCCTAGCAGGCTTAACGCCGGTGTATATTTCAGGCTTTGATGCCTAGCAGGTGTAATGCCGGTGATGTGTTAAAAATGGATAAATTATGAATCATACAAGGTGAAACACATTTAATGCTATGAGCTAAAAGCTCAGGTAAGTACAAGCCTTTTCTTTTATAATTATAAAGAGTATGGTAAGTTGATGTAGCATTATTTGAATTAGGTATGACATGATATAGTTGATGATTCGATGAGAAATTTGATATATGCTATTGAGCTTATCATGGTTGTGTATGAACATTGAATAATAGAATATGAGTTTAAATGTGTTATTTTGGGAAAATCGACTATAGGTGAAAAATGTTAAGAGTGAAAGAGTTTGAATATACTTGCACATGTTTACAAATGAGTATATGTGATTGATATGAATGTTGTACTCACTTGACTTGAAGTATGCTAATACTTGTAGCATAATTTTTGTGTTTTAATAAACTACATGCGTATGGTAATAAAGTACAAACACTTATATAAATGAATTGATAGTATTTAGCCATGTTTAAATTACATGTGGGAATGTTTCTATTAAATGTTATAAACTTAAAGGTTAAAATGCTTAAATGTTAGATGATTATATTAAAATTTGCTTGAGACTTACTAAGCTAGTGAGCTTACTTTGTGTGTGTTCCTTATTTCATTTTATAGATCTTAATCAAGCTACGAGCTCAGGGGGTCATCACTAAAGTCATTCACACTATCGGCTCATGTTGGTACCTATAAGGTTTTAGACTTTTGTTCCTAAGGCATGTATAGGCTAGCTAAGTTTATGAATGATGTTAGGTTAATGTATATAAGCCATGCGAATGTGGCTAGTACTTAATGTTAATGTTTGATGATATAAATCTATCCTTGATGTGATATGCGTGTATGTTTTGGTTGGAAAATGAATGAATATGTTAGATATATAATTGTGTATATGTTTCATGTTGAATAAGTATGTTTTGCGTGAATGATTGCCATGAGGTTATTATGTGTAAATTTTGCTAATCGTTGGAAATGGTCATAGGTAGAGATTTATCAAGAATGGGATTAGTATTGATATATGTATATATATAACTTTCGAATGTATGTTTATGTATATTAGTCTTACGAATATGATTTGAATTGAATCATTAAAATTTAACATAGTTATTATAAGTTCTTAAATCAAGTGTTAAGAGTGTTTGCTTTATTAATTTAGCCATGGTTTAATTATAGGTAATTTATGAATGCTACGTCTTTTAAACAATGTGGTGAACGAGTTGATTCATGTATATGATAGGTGTGGTGTATATGTAAGTGGAAACTCATTGAAGTGATTATGTACTTGGGTGTTTGCTAAATTGTTGTCTGTGTTTTAGTGTTTAAAATATGGTTTATGAATTCATGGGAAATGTGCGAATCATACATATATGATTGTATGAGCTACAATAGTATATTCGAACATGTATATATATTATCATAATTACATATGTGATTAATTTATTATAAAGAGGAAATTTTGTGTAGTTGGCTTTATTATATGCGGATATAGATTGAATCATGGATATGTGAATATTCAGCTATTGAAATAGTATATGTTGTCTATGCTATATATATATATATATATATATATATAAAATTTGATATATGATATGGAGTGTTATAATTATAGACATGTGATTAATTTGAACCTAGAAATATTATTATTAAGGTTCGAAATGGCTAATAAGATAAGTGTATTAATGTATTTCTTTTGAAGCATGGAAGTCTAAATGTCTGTTTTTGAGTGAATATTATTTGGTAATACCTCATAACCCAAATCCGGTGACGGATACGGGTGAGAGGTGTTACATTTTATTGGTATCATAGCTTATGGTATAGTCAATTCTAGGACTACCGTAGTGCGTGTGAGTCTAGCTATACATGCCTTATTTATATATACAATAGTGTGGTGACTTCTGATATTTCAAATTGTGTTTATTTTAGTAAATGGATCCCGACATAGCTGTAGCTGATGATGTAGAGAATGTAGCGCCTGATCTAGCACATGGGTCCGCACCGGTAGACTCTCGGCCTGTCTCGGGTAGCCAGGAGGGGGAGGCTAAGAAAGCCTACTACCAGATGATGAATGAATGGCTTACCCAGTTTATCCAGACTAATCCAGCTATACAACAACCTCCACCCCCGAATAATCCAACTCCGGTACCTTCAGCACCTCCGATGATAGATTCGATGAGATCTAGTAGGCCTCCCGTTGATAAAATCAGGAAATATGGGGCCGAAGAATTTAAAGCTAATGATGATGATGACGCAGAGCGAGCTGAGATGTGGCTTGATAACACTATTCGGGTACTTGATGAGCTATCTTGTACTCCAGATGAATGCCTGAAGTGTATATCGTTACTACGGGACACTGCATATCACCGGTGGAATACACTAGTATCAGTGGTTCCAAAAGAAAAAGTGACTTGGGTTTTCTTCCAGATCGAGTTCCGTAAGAAATATATTAGCCAGAGATTCATCGATCAGAAATGGAAAGAATTTTTAGAACTGAAACAGGGTCGTATGACTGTGACTGAATATGAGCGAAAATTTGTCAGATTGAGCCGATATGCCCGAGAGTGTGTATCAACTGAAGCCATTATGTGTAAAAGATTTGAAGACGGTCTGAATGAAGACATAAAGTTGCTTGTTGGCATTCTTGAAATCAAAGAGTTCGTAGTACTTGTCGAACGAGCTTGCAAAGTCGAAGAGCTTGGAAAAGAGAAAAGAAAAGCCGAGTTTGAAGCTAGAGACATTCAGAAAAAATCATCGAGTAAGACCTTTCATTCTGCATCAAAGAAGTTTAAAGATGACTCTAGTCGACATAAGGCTACTTCAGACTTTTCTAGACGAGATCGACCTCCTGCGGGTTCTCGAGCTACTTCGATGGCCAATGTTGGAAATGTTCAGCAGAATTGGGCTGTGCAAGCATTGTGGTAAATGGCATTCCGGGAGTTGTAGATTTCGTGATCGGTCCTACTTTAAATGTGGATCATCAGATCATTTTATTCGGGAATATCCAATGCAAGTCGAGCAAAATACGGCCCAGAATATCAGACCGAGTAACGCATCAGCACGAGGCAGACCACCTAGACATTCGGGGAATGTAGGTGGAAGTCAGAGAGGAACTAAGGACACTGCAGTTCGACCTGAGCCTCGAGCACCTGCTAGAGCATATGTTATACGTGCCAAAGAAGATGCTTCTTCTTCAGATGTTATTACTGGTACTTTTACCCTTTATGATAATACTGTGATTGCATTGATTGATCCGGGTTTGACTCATTCATATGTGTGTGAAACTTTAGTATCCAGTAAGACTCTGCCTGTTGAGTCTACTGAGTTTGTGATTCGTGTGTCTAACCCCTTGGGTAGGTGTGTTCTAGTCGACAAAGTGTGTAAAGGTTGCCCATTGATGATTCGGGACTCATGCTTTCCAGCTGATTTAATGTTGTTGCCTTTTGACAAGTTTGATACAATTCTGGGAATGGACTGGTTAAATTTACATGATGCAGTGGTGAATTGCAAAAGAAATACTATTGATTTGAGATGCCAGCGCGGTGAGATTACCGGGTTGAATCTAATGATTTGAATGGGTTATCGACGGTAATATCTTCGATGTTAGCTCATAAGAATGTGAGAAAAGGGTGTGAAGCTTACTTGGCCTATGTGTTGGATAATAAAGTATCCGAAAAACAGATGGAATCAGTACCAGTTGTGTGTGAATACCCAGATGTATTTCCTGAAGAATTACCGGGTTTACCACCAGTTCGAGAGATTGAGTTTGGTATTGAACTAATGCCGGGGATGACTCCGATTTCAATAGCTCCGTATCGGATGGCACCTACTGAGTTGAAAGAGTTGAAAGCACGGTTTGGCTTCTTCTCTTACGGATATGGCTGATTTTGGAAATTTTGAGGAGATTATTGTCTTTGATTTCCTTGACCTTCCCATGAAAAATTTGGGTGGTTTCTCCAACCTGGATTGTAAGTATTACTATAAAGATTATTGTTGGATCTGAAATTATTACCTATATAGTTCATCTGTTCGCTCTCTGCGCCCGGTTGGTAGGGTGGGTACTCAGGATTCGCCACAGTTCCACTTAAGTCGCACTACATGACTGGGTGTGCCTGCAAAGAATACAAACTATCAAGCTTTTTATTTATCATCTCTATCTTTGTTGATAGTGTGGTCACTGCATCGAGGTTGTAAACTCGGGTTGATTTTGTTGGTTTGGTCTTTGTAACTTGCCACTGATAATTATTCAGTGACATCTCTTCAATGAACTCGTAGGCTGCTTCAAGAGTTCTGTTGTTCAGGGTTCCACTGGTGGGTGAATCAATTAATTGCCTCGTTGAGGGGTTTACACCGTTATAGAAGGTTTGGACTTGTAGCCATAAGGGTAAACTATGGTGCGGACACCTTCTCAAGAGATCCTTATATCTCTCCCATGCGTCGTATATTGTCTCTAAATCCATCTGCACAAAAGAAGAGATATCATTCCGTAATTTGGCCATTTTGGCTGGTGGGAAATATTTTAATAGAAATTTTTCGGTCATTTGTTCCCATGTAGTGATTGACCCTCGTGGTAACTAGTTTAACCACTGTTTGGCTTTATTTCTTAATGAAAAGGGAAATACCCAAAGACGTATGGCATCATCAGAAACGCCATTTATTTTGAAGGTATCACATAACTCTAAAAAATTAGCTATATGAGTGTTTGGGTCTTCGTCCTGTAAACCATCAAATTGAACAAATTGTTGAATCATTTGTATTGTGTTAGGCTTTAATTCGAAATTATTAGCAGCTATAGCAGGCCTAACAATACTCGATTCTACTCCTGTTAAATGTGGTTTAGCATAATCAAACATAGTGCGTGGAGCATTATTTTCTCCCACGTCATGTGGTTGTGGATTATTCTCGTCCATCCCTTCAGTAGGATTGGATCTGCCTTCTTGATTTTCCTCTGTGTAATTTAGGGCTCGCCTGATTTCTCTGCGATTTCTTCGAGTGGTAGCTTCAATATCACTGTCGTATACTAAAGGTCCTCTTGGGTTTCTTCTAGTCATAAACTAGAGGTACCTGCTGGAATAGAAAGAAAGAGAATTTAGCAAAATCAAATTTTAACCTAAAATAAAAGTAAATTGCGAAAAATAAAAATAATGGCTAAAGTAATAAAAATAGGGCTTTCTTAATGTGGAATTAAAAACTTGATCGCTGGAATCAGAGTCTTAAAATTTATAAAGAGAATGATCGAACCTGCAAACTAACTCTGACAACGATTAAAGGCAAGTGTACCTATCGAACAGTAGTACAGCTTAGGCAAGACCGGATTGTCGAACCCAAAGGAACTAAAAATACTAATACTAACCTTCTTTTTATTATCTAGCCTAAAATAAGTGAAGTTGTTTAAATCTACTACTAAGCTAAAGACGTAAAGACAAAAAGAATGAATTGGGAAAAAACTTGAAGGAAGACTCAGTTGATTTAAAATGATACCCTCAGGAAGAATCCACCTAGACTTCACTTGTTATTTAACCCTGAACCATACGATTTATTCACTTGACTTGATTCGTAGGATTCCCTAAGTTATATTAAACCCTCTCTCAAGGCGAATAACGTCTAACCCTAGGTTAATTAATTGAAATCTCTTTCTAATTAATAACCCCGTAGAATAGGAGTAAATCGATTTATGGATTCCCATATTAGGTTTCACCCTAATCCGGCAAAATCTCGTCACCCTATCTCTAGGCGCGCGAACGACTCCGCTTTAATTATGCTAGATCTATTCTTAAGCAGGGACTTTTGCTCCTCCACCTAAGAACATCTGACTTGAATCAATATCCCGGGAACATTAACACAAGAATTAAGCGCACATAATTAAGAACAAATCAAGTATTTATCTTATAGTTCAGAAAACAATAACAAGTTTCATCTAGGTTTCATCCCCTTCAGGTATCTGAAGGGTTTAGTTCATCACAAATAAAGAAAACATCTCAGACGAAAAGATAAAACAAAACATAAGAAATCCCTAAAACTCCCTGAAGGAATTGAAGGAGAGATCCGCCGTCTTGAGTAGAATTCCGGCTTCTTGAGATGGATCAACTGGCTATCTTCGAGTGATTCCCACAACTCTGGCCTTTTCGGCTTGACTCTGGGCCTAGCTAACCGCCCTCTTTCAAGTAACACTTAGGGGGTTTATATAGGCTCTTGGAATGTGTTTCTTCGCCCCAAAGTATCCAAATCCGAATGAAACTGCTATTTACTACGACAGGGACATGGCCATGTCACTCGCCTGTGTGACTAGTCTTCAAGCCGTGTTCGGACTTCTTTAATGAGGCACAGCCGTGTGAATCGGGAGTAAGGCCGTGTTCTAGATGATTAATGTAGCACGGCCGTGTGGGCTTAAGTCCAGGCCGTGTGGACTTCGTGATATGGCCCATTTACTCCGTTTTAGACCAGTTTTATGTTCTTTTCATCCTCGGGTGCTTTCCTGGGTATAAGACATGAAAAGAAAGGATTAAGAGTACCTTTTTACATAAATCGAGGCTTAAATCATCCAAAAGCATACTAAATGTGGGATTAAAATATTTTACTTTTACGGTTTATCAAATACCCCCACACTTAAGCTTTTGCTTGTCCTCAAGCAAAATTCTCAACTTACAATTAAAACAAACTTTTCATGATTCATAATCCCTATCAACAATGTCTCATCACAATACATAGATAATTTATACATGGATGATCTAACTCGAAGAGTCCTAAAGATTCAAACAGTCAAAGTCATACATTTGTAACATAAAAACGTAGGTGTCTCCCCCTAAATAAATAATTACCTTTGATTCAAAATCGAAAAGGATTGACATCCTCACTAAAGATTCACTCAAATCACTCGAGGTGTTTAAGGTTCAAAATTAAGCTCTCAAAAGTCGTACCTAAAAAGTTAATCCCATAGGCTTGCCTGAAAATCAAATCTCCACCACTGTAAAATGAGATGATACACAAATCAAAAGGTCTTTATTAGGGTTGTGACGGAGCTTCGGTTAAGGGTATGGATATAGGCTGAATTAGAAGGTTAGAATTGAGACTGATCTGACAAATTGCCTAACTTAAAAAAATGAACTAATCCTAAATAATTACATCAACTGAAAACTAATAATACGAGCTTTTTCCTCAAGATGTGGAGTTTCAACATGTAAGCTCACTTAGTAGAACTAATACTGAATATACTTCATTTTTTTAAGAACAATTATAAACGATGAATTCAACTACTGAACTAATTTAATTAGGTAACTTAATCAAATCATATCTTAATCAAAGGGCAGTCAAAAGGAATGGTGATAACAAATACAAAGGGGTTTTGGGTTAATATTAGCTGGTGAGTCAATAAAAAGGGTTGTTAGGATCAACGGGGTTCACTAGGGGTTAATTATGAAGGTAAGCTTTTTAGTGGAGTCAATGGGTTAAAACCTAGGTGCCTTTATCATCTTTGTATATCAAATCATAGGTGTGGTCTCAACATGTATAATCGAGGCAAGTTCTAGAATAACAGTTCATAGTTGACACACTAATAATCAATAAAGTGAGCATGGAAAAGAATATATGCTCTAATAGGCTCAAAATCTCACAAAAATTTTGGGTGTTTTGACATCAACCTTGTAAATTTCAAACTTCCAGATAATATTCAGATTCAGCTCGACAACCTAGCAAGGATTTTAATTCTAAAAAATAGACTTATCATGCTTGATTCTCTAATATTCTTCTAATTTAATCATCAATGCACAATTAACTATGACTTAATCTAAAGCATATCAATAAAAATCATAAACCATCAGAAATTTCATCCTAATTAGTAATATGAGGAAATTACTTAAAAACAAGACTAAATTCAGGGATTTGAGAATAATGAAGAAAGTTAGGCACTTTTACCCCCACACTTAAGATGTACATTGCCCTCAATGTACAAGGATATATAATGTCAATAAAATCAAAAGAGAGGGGAGAAAGTAACACTTCCTGAATTTATGGATGATCTCCTTGGATTGGCAGAGGTCGTGGTTACTGATGACTTATGTAGTAGTGAATTACTCCTAGTGATTTGTTCGTTTATATGGAGTGTGATTTGATACTGTGAAGTCACCAGTTAGAAATCTTGGAGGCGTATTTAAATAAATATATGTTAGGAATACTCGAAGGTTAGATGTGAATGATAATCATGATAAAAGTTTGCAAAAAGTTCAAACTAAGACAAATAGAAATTAAAATAAATGGAAAATAAAAGTAAAAACTTAAAATAAGGAAAAGAAAAACTAGATAAAAGGACTCAGAGGTCCTCATCATCGGCCGAGTCCTCTAGTGGTACTGGTGATGAGATATAGAAGTGATGGCATATCTGCTGGAGGGTGGCCTCAATCCCATCAAAACATCGAGCGGTATCAACTAAATACTGCTTAAATTGGGTGAGGCGTGCAGAGATATCTGACAATGAAGCTGCTGTATGGGATGGCTGCTGGCTCGTGTTAGGTGCCTCCTGTGATGGTGGTGGGACATCATCAGTAATGTCCTCGGGTTACTCCTCGTTTGTGGGGATGGGTAATTAGTACTGAGGAGGGTCAGTTCCACGATGATATTTAATCATCCTCATTTGTAGCATCGTCTGGATGCCCTGAGGTACCATCTGGCCCATCAATGTGAGTGAAGAGGTTTGTGCTTCTGTGTTGAGAAGGCCAAAGTGTCGAGCTAATCGTGTGATGTACGACCCCATCGATAAAATCCCTTTCCGGTGTGGCTCTGTCTGGTGCTGAATTGCATCGGCTATGAAGTATGTGAGGTCAAAAATGTGCCTCCTCGCCATGCACGATAAGTAGTAGACGTCATGCGTATTTACCACGCCAGTGCTCTCTCGTCGACCTATAATAGTGTGAGCGAGAATGGCATGAAGGTACCTCAGATATGGGGGAAGGGATGTCGCCTTGGAGCGACTGGGGTCGTAGATGCCTGTGGTGGGGTTTAAGCTACGCCAACAGTTGATAGGGGTGCAGTGGAGCTGACGGTTGAGCTCGGAGAGTGGATTTTCTGCTATAAACTCATTTGTATAGAGTCCGAGTGCCATCCCAAATTGCGGTATGCTCAGACGACGTACCATGACCCCTAAACTGAATTGCACTGTACCAGAGTCGTCATATTGCGCCATCACTGTTTGTAGGGTAAAAGTGGTGCAAAACTTGAGGGTTAGTTCTAAATATGTAGGCTCGATGATGGAGAAAAATTGTTCCCATGGGTCGATCGAGAGGAGTGCTCGAATGTCGGTTGCTAGCCTGACCTGTTCCACGGTATCTCGGAATGCCTTTTATCATTCTTCCTGGGCTTCCTAAGAGAATTGGAGGAAGCTGTGTCATTTTTCGGAAGAGGCACTGGCTGAGGACGAGCCAGGTCCTTTTCTTTTCTTGGTGGGTGCGGCCGTGGTTCATTTCCCTCGTGATGATGACATTGTACCTGAATGTTCACGTAATGTTTGTATCCAATTAAATCAAGTACTTTTATTTAGACCCGGGATATTAAAGGCTAAATACAATTATTCAAACTATGAGCAGTGAATTCTATCTAATCACTATCCAAAACAAACTGTTCAATTTAACAATGGAATTGCAAAATAAAGTAAATAATACTTAAATTGAAAAAGAAACTTAACTAACATGCAAAAATTGAATTAATTAATGGATTATTCTAAAAGAACCTAACTAATACTTACTAAAAAAAATAATCAATAAAAGTCATTGTAAGCAAAACAAAACAAAATTTATCAAATAGTCAGTTAAGAGAATGAAGTAATGGAGGGAACCAGGGGTTGTGATGGTGTAAATCGGCTGGACACGGGTGAAGCACGGTAGTGCTGCAAGGTTTTTTGCAGGTGCACGGTTATGGCGAGGGTGTGGCTTACTGCAGCACGGCGATGGCGTAGGCGTGGGGTGTGGTTTTGCAAGGTTTTTGGAGAGAAAGGAGGGTTGAGAGGTTTTTTAGGGGGGTTGAGGACGTGGGTGTGGCCGAAATTGGGAAAAATGAGGCTGAGAAATTGTTTAGGGTTGATTTTGGGGAGGGTGAGCGGTTTAAGTTGCTTAAATAGGGTTGAGAACACAGGCAGGCCGTGTTTTTCGTGATTTTAAATTTTAGGCGCATTCAGGTATTTGGCCACGGCCATGGGTATTTATGGCAAGCCCGTGTTCTTATTCACACGGTCAAGTAGAACAGGCATGTTTCGCCCATTTTCGACAAGTCAGTATGTTGGCACGGTTAGCAGGCACGGGCGTGTTCAGCCCGTGTTTGGCAAGTCAGTAACCTCGCACAGGTAGTCAGCAAGGGCGTGGACTGTTATTGCAGCCCGTGTTGGGACAAGAAATTCTTCTCTGTTTGTGCACGGCTACTGGCACGCCAGTGGTTCTTCCCCTGTTTCCCTCACGGCCACGGCCATGGCCGTGTGCAAGACCGTGTGGCCTGGAAATCTGCACTTTTGGTTAGTTTAAACTAGGTATTCAGAAAAGGAAATAATTTGAAAGAAAAATGTGAAAATAAATTGTGTTAGTGCTCGGGTTGCCTCCTGAAAAGCGCTCGTTTATAGTCTTAAGCTAGACTTACCCTGTTTTCATTTCTAAAAGAAGGTTCACGGAGCTGAAGCTCCTCTCTCATATCCCTAAAATCTGCACCATTATAAATTTTGAGTCGATGACCATTTACCTTGAATGTGCCTTTAGTGGGGTGAGTTACCTCGATTGTGCCATATGGAAATATTGTTTTGATCATGAATGGGCCTAACCATCTTGATTTCAGCTTCCCAGGGAATAGTTTAAGCCTTGAGTTGTATAGCAAGACCGAGTCCCCTACTTCGAATTGTTTTAATTTCTTGAGACGAGCATCATGGCGTCGTTGTAGTATAGTCGTGAGTATTACCGCCTATCACGCGGGCGACTCGGGTTTGATCCCTGGCAACGGCACCAAAAACTTGATCGCTGGAATCATAGTCTTAAAATTTATAAAGAGAATGATCGAACCTACAAACTAACTCTGACAACGATTAAAGGCAAGTGTACCTATCGAACAGTAGTATAGCTTAGGCAAGACCGGATTGTCGAACCCAAAGGAACTAAAAGTACTAATACTAACCTTCTTTTTATTATCTAGCCTAAAATAAGTGAAGTTGTTTAAATCTACTACTAAGCTAAAGACGCAAAGACAAAAAGAATGAATTGGGAAATAACTTGTGGAAGACTCAGTTGATTTAAGATGATACCCTCAGGAAGAATCCACCTAGACTTCACTTGTTATTTAACCCTAAACCATATGATTTATTCACTTGACTTGATCCGTAGGATTCCCTAAGTTATATTAAACCCTCTCTCGAGGCGAATAACGTCTAACCCTAGGTTAATTAATTGAAATCTCTTTCTAATTAATAACCCCCTAGAATGGCAGTAAATCGATCTATGGATTCCCATATTAGGTTTCACCCTAATCCGGCAAAATCTCGTCACCTTATCTCTAGGCGGGCAAACGACTCCGCTTTAATTATGCTAGATCTATTCTTAAGCAGGGACTTTTGCTCCTCCACCTAAGAACATCTGTCTTGAATCAATATCCCAGAAATATTAACACAAGAATTAAGCGCACATAATTCAGAACAAATCAAGTATTTATCTTATAGTTCAGAAAACAATAACAAGTTTCATATAGGTTTCATCCCCTTTAGGTATCTGAAGGGTTTAGTTCATAACAAATAAAGAAAACATCTCAGAAGAAAAGATAAAACAAAACATAAGAAATCCCTAAAACTCCCTGAAGGAATTGATGGAGAGATCCGCCGTCTTGAGTAGAATTTCAGCTTCTTGAGATGGATCAACTGGCTATCTTCGAGTGATTCCCACAACTATGACCTTTTCGACTTGGCTCCTTGGCCTAGCTAACCGCCTTTTTTTAGGTAACACTTAGGGGGTTTATATAGGCTCTTGGAATGTGTTTCTTCGCCCCAAAGTATCCATATCCGAATGAAATTGCTCTTTGCCACGACAGGGACACGGCCATGTCACACGCCCGTGTGACTAGTCTTCAAGTTGTGTTCAGACTTCTTTAATAAGGCACGGTCGTGTGAATCGGGGGTAAGGTCGTGTTCCAGATGATCAATGCGGCACGGCCGTGTGGACTTAAGTCCAGGCAGTGTGGATTTCGTGATATGGCCCATTTACTCCATTTTGGGCCCATTTTATGTTCTTTTCATCCTCGGGTGCTTTCCTGGGTATAAGACATGAAAAGAAAGGATTAAGAGCACCTTTTTACATAAATAGAGGCTTAAATCATCCAAAAGCATACTAAATGGGGGATTAAAATATGTTACTTTTACGGTTTATCAAGGCGTAAGACCATGGCTCGACTATGGAAACCAATATAGTTGATAACTCTTGAAAAGAGTTATAATTCATGCCTTTAGAATGGGTCAACTGTCTATACTTAAGTCAACTTATTTGCATTTTAGGATATTATTTTAGCATTTTTAGAATGTTGCATAAGGATCTTGGCCGGTGCTTAAATGTTATTATTTGTTACTATTAATTGTCTGCGGGAAGGATTTGTCTTGTTGTAATTGGTAGGTGCAGGATATGGAAAGAAAGTAGAGGAGTGAAGGTTTGTCGTGGCACAAGGTTGGACAGTTTGTCAACATGGATGCCGTAACAATTTTAGGAAGAAGACCGAGTCAATACTTAACGCATACCTGTTTCAGCCCAACTGTACTTATACTAGAAAAATATGCCTAAAAAAGAAGGAAGAAAATCATGAGCTGTTTGATTTACCCTAGGGAAAAACATTATAAAATGTAGCACCCTTAACCCGTGCCTGTCGCCGGAAAAACAGTTACAGAGCATTACTGGATTTTTCAGAACATTTACAAATAATTCACGTTAATTACTATTCATTTTTCGAGTTTATTCATAATGTCCCTTAAATGGCCCCTCGAGGCCCAATATGAGTATTAGAATCAAGTCAGGACAAAATTGGGAACTCAAAGAATTTTTTGTGAAATATTCAAAAATTTCCAAGATGCAGGGCACACATGCCCGTGTGGCCAGGGCACACTCCTGTGTGACCCTAAGACACATGCTTATCACGAGTCATGTCTGACCCCGTGTAACTCTCTGACTTGTGCCACACGACGAGCCACATGCCCGTGTGTTAGGCCGTGTGGTTAATTAAAATTTTCAAAATTAAGTGCAAGTTTCACACGGCCAAGACACACGCCCGTGTTTGAGGCCGTGTTGCACACATGGCTAAGACACACACCCGTGTCTCTACCCGTGTGCTCAATTCTGAGCATTCTGTTTCTCAAATTTAAGATGCATGGGACACACGGCTTAACCACACGCCCATGTACTAGGCCGTGTGTCATACACGATCAAGACACATGCCCGTGTGTCTACCCGTATGGACAAAATAAAGCATTTTCTAGCCTCATTCTTCACCCAAAACTTTGCCATGTACCTACATCAAAACTTGCATTCATATACCAACCAATCCAAGCATTATTACCAAGTTAATTCTATCATTTGACATGGTATATCAGTACATGCATACATATTTATAGTTTTATACTTAATAGATATATTCATTTAGCATAACTCAACCAATCCATAATATGTATATACTCATGTTATTACCATAGAATAGCCTTAATAGACATACCAAAACAAATTATTACTAGCCATTCCAATGGCTAGTTTACAAGCCACATTTATATGCCAATAATGGCCAAGTTACCTATACTTGCCATTATACCAAAACAAGTTTACTAATTATACCAAAACAAGCCAGTGGATAGTGTAATGATGCTCCAACCTATCCCCAACCTTAGCGAGCTTCCGAGCTCTACAACAGGAATTAAACTTACCAAGTTCATTTATTAGAATTAAGCATACAACATGTTTTTCCATCAATTTGGCAAATTGCCTAAACACATACACTCAATCTAACAAGTTAGTCATATAATTTACTTGTACATCAAATGCTATATTATTTCAAGACATTATTCATTTCATCTCATAATTCTCATATCATGTCAAGTATTTTGTCTGTTGAATCATTGAAATTCCGATGGATATTTATATAGTACACTCAAGGTGTACAATTCAATAACCCGTCAATGCATATTTAGGAGTACCCATTAGGGAACTTAAACAGAAAGCACACTCTCAAGCCACATATCATATAACAAGATTACTTGTCCAAGCCAAATCCTGTTTCCAACATATGCTTACAAAAGCTTAATCAGGATTACCCATCCGGGCGAAATCCTATCTATAACGTATACTCAAGAGGGCTTATATCAGGATTACCAGTCCAGACTAAATTCTTTATGTAATGAGGTCGATAGGATTAATCGTTCAAGCTAAATCCTGTCAGCCACAAATGCAAGACCTCATTCAATAAGGGAAATCACATTTATCCATAGAAATCCAATATTTAAACAGAACTTAACCCTTTTCAAACAGTTTCAAACATGTATTCATTTCTTATATTGTAACATCCAAATAATTCGCATAAATATAAATCACCTTCTATACAAATATAAAATTAAATTCAACATATTTACATGCTCAATTTACACAAACTTACCTCGATAATAGTTTGTATAAGACAATATACTAATCCAAAACTTTCTCTTTTCCTCGATCAAGCTTCGAATTTGAGTTATCCGGATCTATATAAATGAATTTAATCACCAATTTCTCACATTTCATATTTATTTGGACTCAATTTACATCCTAGGTAAAATTACCATTTTGCCCCTAATCTTTCCATAAATTCCTATTTCGTCTCTAGGCTCGGAAAATAAAATTCATGCAATTTACTCCTTATTCCAAGCCTAACCGAAATTTCAATATAAAATTTACAGCACATGTATTCCAAAAATTTCATAATTTTTCTTCAATTTTCACAACTTTACAATTTAGTCCCTAAATCATGTTTTCATCAAAATTCACTTTGTAAAAGTTGTTTATCTATCAACAAACTTTCATTTTCCACCATAAATTTTAAATTTTCAGCATATTCATCCATGGAATAATTTCTATACTTTGATAGCTTTTCAAATTAATTCCCCAAATAGATAGAGTAAACTATCCCGGTTTCAAAAATATAAAAATTACTAAAAACGGGACAAGAAAACTTACCCAATTAAACTTGATTAGTTTCGTCTCTCTCTCCTAGGGTTTGCATGCCATTTTTGGGGAAGATGATATAAAATAAGATGATATTTCTATTTAATTTAATTATCATCTTTAATTTTATCACTTAAGAATTTTCGTTCTCGAAAATCTTACCAGTAAAGAGGTTCGGGTATTGCTTCCTCATGGTATCCTCCGGTTCCGAGGTAGCCTCTTCTATACCATGTCTCTACCAGAGGACTTTTACCAATGCTACCTTTTTATTTCTTAACTCTTTTGTTTCACGTGCCAAAATTTTGATTGGTTCTTCGCTGTAAGTCATGTTAGGCTGAATCTCAACTTCTGTCGGAAAGATAACATGTGAAGGATCCGATCGATACCATCGTAAAACAGATACATGAAAAACATTATAATCCGATCAAGTTCTTGTTGTAAGGCTAACCGATATGCAACAGGTCCAATTATTTCTATATTTTCATATGGTTCAATGAACCGTTGACTCAATTTCCCTTATGACCAAACCGAAGAAATTTCTAACGCCCTAAAACTTAGGAATTTTTTTTTTGCATGTTTTTAACATAAATACCTATCTGCTTTAGTGGCTAAGTGATTTGAGTGTGTTTGGGAGTGTCTAAGAAGTCCTGGGTTCGAGCCTGGGCTTGTACAAAATTTAGGTTTTTGGGGAATAAAACCCTTGCCTTTGGTTCGTAAGCTTTTAAATAATTGTAGGTAAAGCATAACATAAAAAGCCTGTTGGTCTAAGGGGTAAGTGGCGTGCTACCTAGGCCAGAGGACTGAGCTTCGACTCTTGGTAGTGGCAAGGGAATATTTATTTTGTTGCTGAGCTGTGAGAGGTGATGGAGTTTGTCTGAAACAACGAAGTGGTTGAGGTGAATTTGAATTGAATGGTTAAGGGGAGGTGTGATCAGGTGGAGTGTTTTGAGGAGGGATTTAAGGAGAAAATCAAGGGATGAGGGAAGAGGTAGTGGTGTGCTGAATTTGGACTCTATGGCACTCAAGAAATCGGCTATAGAGAGATTCCCAGTTTCTATTTGCTTGGTAAATGTGGTACTCTCTGTTGAAATCTCTCTTTTCCCATTTCTTTTTCTTTTCAATTTCTGCATTTTTCTCTCTTTAGCCAAATGTGGTAAGGGTGTCTACACTTTCTTTAGTTGCGCTTTTTGACAACCATTTCTCCTTAGCCAAATACCTTTCTTCTCTCTTCATGTCCTCTTTTCTTTTTCCCCTGTGTTGGTCGAATAGGCCTTTGTTGTCTCTGCTGATTTCCTTTCTCTCTTCTCCCCTAAACTGAACCTCCTCTTCTCCCTCAAGTATTGTACCACCGATTTTTGGTTCTGTGTACTACCAAAACTAGTCCTCTTCTTCTACCGATTGACTCCTTTCTCTTCTGTAAAATCCAGCATGTCCTAAAAAGCTTCTAATAGCCTTAACTGAACTAGGGGGAGATAATTTTTCTATAGTTTCAATCTTAGCTTTATCTACCTCAACCCCTGTACTAGAAATCTTATGTCCTAACACAATCCCCTCTCTAACCATAAGGTGACATTTTACCCAATTCAAGACAAGATTCGTTTCCTCACACCTTATTAGAACTCGTTCTAAATTTTTAAGACAAAGGTGGAAAGAGTTACCGAATACTGAGAAGTCGTCCATAAATACCTCCATAATATCTTCCACAAGTTTATCAAAGATGGGTAGCATGCAACGCTGAAAAGTAGCAGGAGCATTACATAATCCAAAAGGCATTCTACGATAAGCAAATGTACTATATGGACATGTAAATGTTGTCTTTTCTTGATCTTCAGGAGCTATGGGAATTTGGAAGTAGCCGGAGAGTCCGTCCAATAAGCAGTAGTACATATGCCCAGACAACCTTTCTAACATCTAATCAATAAAGGGTTCTGGTTGCGTCATTCAGCTTCCTATAGTCAATGCAGACTCTCCAACATGTGACTGTTCTTGTAGGAATCAATTCATTCTTTTCGTTGGCTACAACAGTCATGCCTCATTTCTTTGGAACTACCTGCATAGGACTTACCCAGGTGCTGTCAGAAATAGGATAAATTATTCCTGCATCTAGGAGTTTAATTACCTCAGCTTTGACAACTTTTTTCACATTGGGGTTCAAACGTCTCTGAGGTTGCACACAATGTTTATACTCATCTTCCATTAAAATTTTGTGGGTGCAGAATGATGGGCTTATTCCTTTAATGTCTGACATTTTCCATGCTATGGCCTTTTTGTGCTTCCTTAGTACCTTTAGCAAATCTTCTTTCTCCTTGGGTCCTAGTTCTGAAGAGATGATTACTGGAAGTGTAGAATTTTCCCCGAGGAATGCGTATTCCAAATGTTTTGGCAATTGTTTCAGTTCTAACTTGGGTGGCTCATCAATAGAGGGTTTTTGTTTTAGTTCATCATTGATGTTAATGTCCTCTATTTCCGTCTGTCTAGAGGATGATGTATTGGGATTCACTTCATCAATATCGTCATCTTTCCCCTCACCTTGTGAAAGACACAGTTCCATCGTGTCACTGTGCATGATTTCCTGCAAAGATCCTTGAAAAATGTGATTAGTGGCATCAACAAAGTAACAAGAATCATCTTGTTCTCTAGAATATCGCATGGCATCATAAATTTGGAACACAATTTTTTCATCTCCTACCCTTAGTGCGAGTTTACCCTCACCAACATTAATGACAGCACTAGAAGTAGCTAGAAAGGGTCGTCCTAAAATTCAAGGTACCTCTACGTCCTCATTCATGTCAAGCACAACAAAATCAACGGGAAATATAAATTTATCTACTTTTACCAGAACATCTTCAACAATTCCCCTAGGATACTTAACAAATCTGTCAGCTAACTGAATACTCATCCTAGTGGGTGTTGGTTCTCGAGACCAAGTTGCTTAAACATTTTATAAGGCATTAAATTAATGCTGACACCTAAATCAGCTAATGCTTTTTCTATGCTCTAACTACCAATTAAACAGGGAATAGTAAAACTTCTTGGATCTTTCAATTTGGTTGGCAGTTTGTTTTGAATGATAGCTGAGCATTCTTCATTAAGTTCCATATTGAAATTTCCTCGAGCTTCCTTTTATTTGTTAGAAGCTCCTTTAAAAATTTTGCATATGTTGGCATCTGCGAAATAGCTTCAACAAAAGGTAAGTTAATATGTAGTTGTTTGAAAAGTTCAAGAAATTTACCATATTGTGCGTCTAGGCGGTCTTTCTTCAACTTCATTGAATACGGGATTGTTGGTTTTATTTCCTCTTTCTTTGTTTTGATTAACTCCTTTCCACTTCTTAATGTCATTGCCTGGACCTGCTCTTTTTCCCTAGGTAAGCTTTCTGATCGCATTTCAGAAACTAACCTAGTAAGTTGCCCGATCTGATTCCTGAACTCTTGTGTCAATGCCTCAAGTTTTGCTTCTACTTTTTGGAAACGTGTTTCTGAGGCTGTTATAAAGTTTGTTAGCACCTCTTCAAGGTTCGGCTTCTTTTCCTGTGGGTAGGGTTGTTGTTGGAAGTTTTGGGAAGGTTGTTATCTTTGATTTCTTTGACCGCCCCATGAGAAATTGGGGCGATTCTTCAAACCTGGATTATAAGTATTACTATAAGGGTTATTGTTAGATAAAAAATTATTACCCATATAGTTCATTTGCTCGTTCTCCATGCCCTGTCCGTAGGGTGGGTACTCAGGATTCACCACTCCTTCACTTGCGTCGCACTGCATTACTAGATGTGCCTGCGAAGAACCATAGAAACTATCAAATTTTTTATGTAGCAATTCTACCTGATTTGATAGCGCGGTTACTGCATCAATGTTGAAAACTTCGGCTGCTTTGGCTGGCCTTGTCCTTATAACTTGCCATTGATAGTTATTCAATGACATCTCCTCTATAAACTCGTAGGCTGCTTCAGGAGTTTTGTTGTTCAGGGTTCTGCCAGCAGCTGAATCAATTAGTTGCCATGTTGAAGGGTTCACACCATTGTAAAAAGTTTGGACCTGTAGCTAGAAAGGTAATCCGTGGTGTGGGCACCTCCTCAACAAATCTCTGTATCTCTCCCATGCATCATAAAGTGTCTCTAAATCCATCTGCACAAAAGAAGAGATATCATTTCTCAATTTGGCCATTTTGGCCGGTGGAAAATATTTTAATAAAAATTTTTAGGTCATTTGGTCCCATGTAGTGATTGATCCGCATGGAAGAGAATGTAACCACTGTTTGGCTTTATTCCTCAAAGAAAAGGGAAATAACCGAAGACAGATGGCATCATCAGAAATGCCATTTATCTTGAAGGTATCACAAAATTCTAGAAAATTCGCTAAGTGTGTGTTAGGATCTTCATCCTACAAACCATCAAACTGAACAAATCGTTGTATCATCTGTATAGTGTTAGGTTTCAGTTCAAAATTATTTGCAGCAATAGTAGGCCTAACAATACTAGACTCAGTTCCTCTTAAACTAGGTTTAGCATAATCATACATAGTGCGTGGAGCATGATGTTCGGCCATCTCTGGAGGTGGCGGATTATTCTCTGCCATCTCTTCTGTAGTATTAATCCCGGCTTCTTGCTCTTCTTCTATGTAGTTTAAGCTTCGCCTTATCTCTTTGCGATTTCTGCGAACGGTACCTTCAATATCGCTGTCGTAAAGTAAGGGTCCTGTCGGGTTCCTTCTAGTCATAAACTAGAGGTACTTGAAAGGAGTGAAAGAGAGAAATTAGCAAAAATAAAAATAGACTAAAAAATAAAAGTAAATTGCAAAGAATAAAAATGGCTAAAGTAATAAAAATTGAACGTTCTTAATATTTCAGTTCCCCGGCAACGGCGCCAAAAACATGATCGTGTCTGTCAAGTCTTAAAATTTATAAAAAGAATGATCGAACCAAGAAACTAACTCTGACAACGATTTTTGAGGCAAGCGCACCTATCGAACAGTAGTATAGTTTAGGCAAGACCGAAATGTCGAACCCAAAGGAACCAAAAGTATTAGTTCTAACTCTCTTTTTATTATTTAGCCTAAAAATTAAAGGATTGTTTATCTAATCTAAATTAATCAACTACTAAACTAAAAATGCAAAGACAACGAGAAAGAATTTGGGAAAATAGCTTGAGAGAAACCAATTAATTAAGACGACACCCAAGGAAGAATCCACCTAGACTTCACTTGTTATCTAACTCTGAACCAGATGATTTATTCATTTGACTTGATCCGTAAGATTCCCTAATGTATATTAAACCCTCTCTCGAAGCGAATAACGTCTAACCCTAGGTTGATTAATTGAAATCTCTTTCTAATTAAAACCCCTAGAATCGCATTAACTCGATCTATGGACTCCCATATTAGGTTTCACCCTAATCCGACAAAATCTCGTCACCCTATCTTTAGGCGTGCAATCAACTCCGCTTAATTATGCTAGATCTACTCTTAGGCAGGGACTTTTGCTCCTCCACCTAAGCACATCACACTTGAATTAATATCACGAAAATATCAACACAAGAATTAAGAACACATAATTAAGAACAAGTCAAGTATTTATCATAGAGTTCACCAAACGATAACAAGATTCATCTTAGGTTTCATCCCCTCAGGTATCTGAGTGTTAGTTCATAACAATAAAAGAAAACATCTCAAAAGAAAAGATAAAACAAAACATAAGAAATCCTTAAAACCCCCTGAAGGAATTGAAGGAGAGATCCTCCATCTTGAGTATAATTTCGGCTTCTTGAGATGGATCAACTGGCTATCTTCAAGTGATTCTCCACAAATCTGACCACTCTGGCTCGGCTCATTAGCCTAGCTAACCGCCCCTTCTAGGTTATGCTTAGGGTGTTTATATAGGCTTTTGAGATAGGTTTCTTTGCCCCTAAGTATCCTTTTCCGAGTGAAATTGCTCTTTTCCACGACAGGGACACGGCCATGGCACACGCCCGTGTGAGACGTCTTTAGGCCGTGTTCAGACTTTTAATGATGCACGTGGTCTTGGGCCCAGGCCATGTCGATTTCTATTTTGGCCCAATTTGGTCCGTTTTAAGCCCGTTTCTCGTTCTTTTCATCCTTGGGTGCTTTCCTAAGTATAGAACATGAAAAGAAAGGATTAAGAGCACCTTTTTATATAAATCAAGGGATAAATCATCCAAAAGCATGCTAAATGTGGGCTTAAAATATGTTACTTTTATGGTTTATCAGTTATTGGCCATTCTTGCTACTCAATGCTCAATGCCATGTTTTGATCAACCTTCATTATTCATTCGATTTAAACGCACACTTAGTGCCAATTTCATAGCCGAAGCTTAAATATCATCGTACACTTAGTGCCTTTACTTTAAACCAAATTTATCTCGATACCGCACACACAGTGCCAATCAATAAAGCTGAGGCTTCCATTACTTCGCACACAAAGTGCTATTCACCTCTGTCCCGTTTCTAATTACGCACACTTAGTGCCATATCTTTCAAAATCACAACTAACATTTATAATTCATCGATCACATAGTCTTTCATTTCATAGTACATGAGTTCAAATTAAACATTTCATATTATAAACGAACTTACCTTGGACGTCGAAATAACAAAACAAGTAAACTAATCGAGCACTTTACCTTTACCTCGATCTCGATCAAAATCCCTCTTTTCTTGATTTATACATATTTAAATTTGGCTCATTCAATCACCAAATCATTCAATTTAGTCCAACCACACATATTTAGGGGATTTTACAAAATAGCCCTCACATTTTCACATTTCGACACTTTAGTCCCTATTTCATAAAATCACAAAATACACAAAATTTCCATTCACACATGCTTAGCCGAATTTTCCCCTAGCTCATACAAACTCACATATTTCATTTATTTCACATTTTAGTCCTCCAAATTCTCATTTTCACAATTTAGCTCAAATTACTCAATTTCATCAAAAATTCAAATACAAACTATGTTAACCCAACATTAAACTTCCATATTCCACCAACTATCAACACAAAGCTCACATATTCATCAATGGCATATATCAAAATCATCATCAAATTCTAAAATTAAACCATGGGTTTGATAGTAGGCTAAGCAACGATCACAAAAACGTAAATATTATAAAAAAACCGATCAAAAACACATACCCGATTGAGCTATGAATGTGTCGAATTCAAAAAAGCTTCAAACCCTTATTTTCATTTCAATATTCGATGGAAGGAAGATTAATATGGCTTTCATTTCTTTTGTTTTTAATTTATTACACATTAATAAGCTTTTTACCATTTTACCCTTAAATTATAACATTTAAAATCCACTAATATAAGCCCATTTTTGTCCATCCATTCTTTTAATGGTCTATTATCAACATAAGGACTTCTCATTTAAAAAGCCATGCCAAATAAGCACTTTAACAATCAGCACACAACTTTTGCAATTTATGCGATTAAGTCCTTTTTGTAAATTAAGCACATAATCGATAAAATTCTCACACAGAATTTTCACACATGCTTAATCACACAGTGTAAACATTAAAAATAACATAAAAATATTCTTTTGACCTCGGATTTGTGGTCTCGAAACCACTATTCTGACTAAGGTCTAAATCGAGATGTTACAAGGAGTGTTCGCGACAAATCGAAACTAGGTGTGTAAACACTGCCAAATCATAAACTGGCAAAAGCTTGAAAAAGTATGAAAATCTACACTACACGAGCGTGCGCTCGCTCATGTGGTGAACAGAACGCATAAAACGTGGGCGTTAGACTACCGAGGCCACCACGAGCGATTTCGTGGTCTTGAACTGTTTTCGGCCATATTGGGCCAAAATGGGTCGTGTGGGCCCAATGGGCTTTGGACCCCACACGGATAAACCTCACAAACATGTGGAGAATTTTGGGCCAAGTTGTGTGAACTACATGGCCGATCCATTTTTGGGCTATGTAGGCCTAACGAGCATGTGGGGCCACATGGGCTCGCATTATGGGCCTTGGGCCCATTTGTACTGTACGACTATAAAGGTTGCACGGGTCGCCCGAGATGACTGTAGACCTACTGATGGGTCGGTAAGTACACCTAGACCCCAAACTGATAAAGTGACTGCTATGCGCTATGGTAAAATGACTGTTACGCCCCTATGTTATGTATGACCGTCTATGAGCATGCCATGATATGTGTATGTATGTTTCATTCATGTGTGATATGTTGCATGGGATGGGATTAATATGATTGGAGGAATTGTAATGTACTGGCAGCTCTGATGCAAATACTGTTTAGTGTCGCAACCGGTGCTAATTTTTGGAGTGTAGGGATGGGTGGGTGATTTTATCCCCACATGGAGTGTTGGGCTGGACGTAGTGGAGTGTAGAGGCTGGATGGGTAGGATTTCTGATTGCATGCTTAAACTGTTATGGGCTAAGGCCCACACTGATACTATAATAGGCTAACGCCCAACTGAACTGTACTGTTATTGACTTGGGCTCAAGCCTAGACTGTACTTGCTTAAAAGCATGATTGGCTGTTTAAATGCATGGGGTTACACACTGAGTTTTCGTAAACTCACCTCTCTGTTCATCTGTACAGGTAATCCTCAGTCGTAGGCGGATCGGTGCTGCGAGGGACTCGAAGGTGGCCACACAACCGCATTCATTTATTTATTTAAGTTTATTTCCTATGAATTTAATTGTGTTTTTGTTATGTAATAAGGGGATCTTACATATTTTGGTTTACATTTGATTAGTAGTAGAATGCAATTTTCGAAAAGATAATTGGTTTTCAAAACACCATATTTTCGTAATTTATAATAAAAGTTTTCGGTGTTTAAAATATAGTGACAAATTAAAATGATCAACGTTCTACTAAAATCACTTAGTTTTGAAAGAACAAGACACCCTAGTTTCTGTTAAGATACATAAACGAGTTTTTATAATAAGCATGGATTTTTCTAAAGAAATGATGTTTTTGAAAAACACTTCAATGTGATATCGCCAGATTCGGCTAGAACGTCTGGCCGGTTTTGGGTGTTACATTTAGTGGTATTAGAGCCAAGTTACAAAAACTCAGCTGTGGTTTTGGGTTTCTTCTAAAAACTCAAAATTTTTAAAAAGAACTGTTCAAAGTAATTTGAAAGTATTTTGAAATATTTTTTTATGTGTGGCACACCGAATCTCCGGTGCCAATATTGTAAGTCCTCGAAAACCTATGCTTGCTTAAAATGAAATATGGATACTATTATCAATAGTAGACTGTATTGAAATGTTTTGTTTAGGGAAAACTAAGAGTGTAGTAAGACTGTGTTCTGCAAAATAAGCTCTTAAATACTAACACTATTTTTCATAAGACTTCTGTTAAAAAACACTGGAACTGTAAACTGATGCATAAAATTTCTAAACAAATAAAACGCAATTGGATAATGAGCACCAGAGGTACTCGTGGAAGGGGTACAAGAGGCAGTGGTAGAGGCCGTAGAGTGGCTCGAGCTGGGTCCTCATCTTCTGGTGACCTACCAAATTTGGATACAAGTGAGACGCTGGCCTCACCAGGGACTGAGACTGGGTCGCATGGTCGAGTGGCTGGGGACGACGCATTGTCACAAGCTATGTTGCAAATTCTGGAGAGGGTTGCTGGGCCTAATATTGGTACTGTGGGCCGTGGGTCGGTCACGAAACGACTCCTGTCTAATGGGGCTGAGATCTTTAGGGGTACCGCAAGTGTTGCCCGTAGCGTGGCTGAATATTGGATTGAGGCTACAGAGAGGGTCATGGATGACCTCGACTGCACCCTTGAGCAGAAATTAAAAGCTACAGTGTCCTTGCTGCGAGACAAAGCCTATCAGTACTGGCTTACAATTAAAGGGGGTACTCTGGTTGACTGATTGACATGGGAATTCTTTAAGACTGCTTTTCAAGGAAAGTATGTGAGCGCTAGTTATGTGGATGCCTGGAGAAGGGAATTTCTAAATTTGACTCAGGGGGATAAGTCAGTGGCAGAATATGAGGCAGAATTTTTGCGATTAAGCCGCTATGCACTTGGGATGGTGGCAACTGATTATGAGCGGTATGTTCGTTTTGAGGACGGCTTCAAGGATAGTCTGAGAGTATCGATAACTCCACAGAGGGAGCGAGATTTTGGCACAACTGTTGATAAGGTGAAGATCACTGAGAAGGTGAAGCGTACAGAGCGTCTGAATAGAGAAAATGGTAGGAATAAGAGGGATTCGGAGCCCTCAAGTTTCGTTCAGAGGCCGAATAAAAAGGCCAGAGCGGATGGGCCAGTCAGAGTTAGAGCCCCTATTGCTGCTACTAGACCGCAGCCATGTGGTGGCTGTGGTAGACGCCATCACGACAAATGCTGGAAAAGGATTGGGGCATGTTTGAGGTGCGGATCACTAGAGCACGGTATTAGAGATTGTCCACGGAAGCCTTTTTAGATGCAAGCTGCTGGCCAGAGTATTATTCAGCCACAGAGAGGTGTCCAACAGCCGATGAGAGGCTATGGCCAGGCTAGAGATGGAAATGGTATGGGCCGTGGTCGTGGAGCACCGGGCAGAGGTGCTGGTCATACTGAGGTGAGGCAGCCAGCTCTGGTTTATGCTGCACGTCATTGAGAGAACGGAGACTCCCTAGATGTTGTTGCTGGTACGTTCTTTATCCATAAGGTACCTTTAACTACACTGATTGATGTTGGGTCTGCACATTCTTATATAGCATGCTCGGTGTCTGAGACCTTGGGTATAATGGTTGAAACCACTACGAGTGAAATTACTATGTTGAGTCCTTTATGGCAGTCAGTTAAAGTAAATAAATTGTTCAGAGATGTACCTTTGGAGGTACAAGGAGCCATCTTTTTGGCGGATTTAATGGAACCACCTTTTGGTGAATTTGACTTAATACTGGGAATGGATTGGCTGGTTGAGCATCAAGTGAATTTGGATTGTGCTGCTAAGTGGGTGGTACTGAAAACTGCAGAAGGGGATGAAGTGGTGGTAATAGGGGAACGTCGATATTATTTGTCAAATGTGATCTCTACCTTGAGGGCCGAGAAGTTGGTTCGTAAGGGTTGTGAAGCGTATTTAGCCTTCACCAGTAGGGTTGATTCTAAGGTTCCATCTGTTAAAGATATCAGAACAGTCAGAGATTTTTTGGATGCTTTTCCTAATGAACTACCTTGATTACCCTCAAACCGTGAAGTTGAATTTGGGATTGAGCTCCTACCGAGTACAGCTCCGGTGTCTATTGCCGCCTAGAATGGCACCGAGGGAGCTAGTGGAGCTTAAGGCTCAGATTCAAGAGTTACTGGATTGAGGGTTCATCCGCCCTAGTGTGTCACCATGGGGAGCGCCAGTGTTATTTGTGCAAAAGAAGGGTGGATCCATGCGTATGTGCATCGGCTACCGGCAACTAAATAAATTGACTATTAAGAATAAGTACCCCTGCCAAGGATTGATGATCTATTCGACCAGTTTCGAGGAGCTTCGGTCTTCTCTAAGATTGATCTCCGATCGGGGTACCATCAACAGAGAGTCAAAGAGGCTGATGTTCACAAGATAGCGTTTAGGACTCGTTATGGTCATTACGAGTTCTTTGTGATGCTGTTTGGACTGGTGAATGCACCGGCGACATTTATGGATCTGATGAGCCGAGTCTTCCAGCCTTATTTGGATCGATTTGTAGTGGTGTTTATAGATGACATATTGGTGTATTCGAGAACTGAGGATGAGCATGACACACATCTCTGAGTTGTTCTACAGATTTTGAGGGAGAAATAGTTATACGCTAAGCTCAAAAAGTGTGAATTCTAGCTATGAGAGGTAACATTTCTGGGCCATGTGGTATCTACTGAAGGGATTAGAGTGGTTCGTCAGAAAATTGAAGTTGTTTTAGATTGTAAGCTGCCTAAGATGGTAGCTGAGATTCAAAGTTTTCTGGGTTTGGCAGGGTATTACAGACATTTTGTTGAGGGGTTTTCGTTAATTGCTGCACCTCTAACCAAATTGTTGTGTAAAAGGGTACCGTTTGTCTGGACTGATAAGCAGCAAAAGAGTTTTGTGAAATTTAACAAGGTTATGACGGAGGCCCCTGTCTTAATACAGCCGGAGTCTGGGAAGGAATTCACTGTCTACAGTGATGCATCACATGTCGGTTTAGGTTGTGTGTTGATGCAAGAGGGTAAGGTAGTGGCATATGCGTCTCACCAGCTTAAGTACCATGAGGTGAATTATCCGATGTATGATTTGGAGTTGGCCGCGGTGGTATTTGCACTGAAAATTTGGAGGCATTACCTATACGGTGAGAAGTGTATCATTTACACAGATCACAAGAGCCTCAAATATCTTCTTACTCAAAAGGAGCTAAATCTCAGGCAGCATAGATGGGTTGAGCTATTTAAGAATTATGACTATTCGATTGAATATCATCCTGGTAAGGCCAATGTGGTGGCTAATGCACTGAGCCATAGGGCTATGACGGATCTGATAGCGATGTTTGGTCGTCTCAGCTTATTTGATGATGGTAGTTTGTTGGTCGAACTCCAAGTTAAACTATCGTGGGTTGAGCAGATTAAGGGTAAACAGTTGGAATATGGGTCTTTGGGTCCTCGTTTCCGACAGATTGAGAATGGGGAAACTTCAAATTTTTGATTGAATAGTGAAGGGGTACTCTTTTTCCGTGGGAGAGTGTGTGTACCAAGAGATACTGATTTGAGGCAATCTATATTGCGAGAAGCGCATAGTAGTCCCTATTCTATGCATCCCGGCGGGAATAAAATGTACCGAGACCTTCGAGAGTTATATTGGTGGCCATGTCTTAAGCGTGAAGTTACCAGCTTTGTGAGTAAGTGTCTGACCTGCCAACAGGTTAAAGCCGAACATCAGTTACCTTCAAGGTTGCTTCAGCCAGTTAAGATTCAACTTTGGAAGTGGAAGAGGGTAACTATGGACTTCGTTTGTGGGCTGCCCCTAACGCCTACTAAGAAGGATAAAGTATGGGTCATAGTGGATTAGTTGACCAAGTCAGCCTATTTTATACCAGTTCGTACTAATTATTCTTTGCAAAAGCTGGCTAAACTGTATTTGGCTGAGATAGTGAGACTGCATGGGGTACCGGTTTCTATCATATCAGACAGAGATTCTCGTTTCACGTCTCGATTCTGGAAGAAGTTACACGAGGCTTTGGGAACAAGACTGGACTTCAGTACTGCATTTCACCCCAGACAGATGGTCAATCTGAAAGGCTGATTCAAATACTAGAAGATATGTTAAGGTGTTGTGTAATAGATTTTCGAGGCTGTTGGGAAGACTATTTGCCTTTAGCAGAGTTTGCGTATAACAATAGCTACTAGTATAACATACAGATGGCACCATACGAGGCATTATATGGTCGTAGTTGTCATACTCCGTCGTGTTGGACTGAGTTGGGCGAGCGGCGTGTTCTGGGCCCTAAACTGGTTTCTGATACTGAAGACAAAGTCAGATTAATTCGGGATCGATTGAAGGCAGCATCAGACAGACAAAAGTCGTATACAGATTTGAAGCACAAGGAGATTGAGTATTCAGTGGGGGACTTTGTCTTTCTTAAGGCCTCATCATGGAAGAAGGTACTGAGGCTTTGACGAAAGGGCAAGTTGAGCCCTAGGTTCATTGGGCCTTATCACATACTAAAACGTGTGGGACCGGTTGCCTATCAACTTGAGTTATTTCCAGAGTTGGATCGGATTCAAGATGTATTCCACGTCTTTATGCTGAGGTGTTATCGCTCTGATCCCACGCACGTGATTTCGACTGAGGAGATTGAGATTAGACCGAACTTGACTTTTGAGGAGAAACAGATACAGATCTTCGATCGCGATGTGAAAGTCTTGAATAGGAAGTCTATCCCACTAGTTAAGGTAATTTGGTGCAATAATAGTTCAGAGGAGGCCACGTGGGAGCCTGAAGAGATGATGCGTCAACAATACCCTCATCGATTTTAACAAGTAAGTTTCCAGGTCAAAATTTTCTTTTAGGGGGTAGAGTTGTAACGCCCCAAAACTTAGGAATTTGTTTTTGCATGTTTTTAACATAAATACCTATCTACTTTAGTGGCTAAGTGATTTGGGTGTGTTGGGGAGTGTCTAAGAAGTCCTAGGTTCGAGCATGGGCATGTACAAAATTTTCGTTTTTGGGGAATAAAACCCTTGCCTTTGGTTAGTAAGCTTTTAAATAATTGTGGGTAAAGCATAACATAAAAAGCCTGCTGGTCTAAGGGGTATGTGGCATGCTACCTAGGCCAGAAGACTGAGCTTCGAATCTTAGTAGTGGCAAGGGGATATTTATTTTGTTGCTGAGCTGTGAGAGGTGATGGAATTTGACTGAAACACCGAAGTGGTTGAGGAGAATTTGAATTGAATGGTTAAGGGGAGGTGTGATCAGGTGGAGTGCTTTGAGGAGGGATTTGAGGAGAAAATCAAGGGATAAGGGAAGAGGTAGTGGTGTGCTGAATTTGGACTCTATGGGACTCAAGAATTCGGCTGTAGGGAGATTCTCAGTTTCGGTTTGCTTGGTAAATGTTGTACTCTCTGCCAAAATCTCTCTTTTCCCATTTCTTTCTCTTTTCGGTTTCTACATTTTTCTCTCTTTAGTCGAATGTGGTAAGGGTGTCTACACTTTCTTTAGTTGTACTTTTTGACAACCATTTCTCCTTTGCCGAATACCTTTCTTATCTCTTCATCTCCTCTTTTCTTTTTCCCCTATGTTGGTTGAATAGGCATTTGTTGTCTCTGCCGATTTCCTTTCTCTCTTCTCCCCTAAATCGAACCTCCTCTTCTCCCTCAAGTATTGTGCTGCTGATTTTCGGTTCTGGGTACTGCCGAAACCAGTCCTCTTCTTCTACCGATTAACTCTTTTCTCTTTGGTAAGTAAGTATAACACTTGAAGTTTCGGCTTTTGAGTTACTAAGTGAGGTTTTGTTTAACTGTGTTTGAGAGCAATAAATCGAAGGTGAAAGGCTGTGCTAGTGCCGAACCTACCCTCTTTTCGATTCTCTCGCTCTCCTTCGGAAAGTTCTTTAAAGAATCATCATTTCCTTTCCTTCTTCTGCCTTATGTATTAATTGATAATAATCGTATGGCAGTTAAGGAAAGACTCTGGAAACTCCTAATCAATCATTGAAGTCTAAGATTGTGGGGAATCACCGTGGCTGGATTGAAGGTAATGCTATATAAATGGATTGTTGATTTTGGGTTTCTTGTTAACCGTAAAGTAAAACTGATAGCAGTGTTCGATTGACCAAATTTAGGTTCGTGAGTGGCTAAACGACTGTTCGCGACGAATCGAAACCAAGTCTAAACTGAGCTGTTACAATGGCTGTTCGCGACGAATCAAAACCTGGTGTGTAAACACTACCAAATCGTAAACTGGAAAAAGCCGGAAAAAGTATGAAAATCTGCGTGACACGAGCTTGCACTCGCTCGTGTGGTGAACCGAACGCATAAAACATAGGCTTTAGACTACCGAGGCCACCATGAGCAATTTTGTGGTCTTGGGCCATTTTGGGCCATATTTGGCCGAAATGGGCCGTATGGGCCCAACGGGTTTGTGGTCCCTACACGAATAAACAGTACAAACGTATGGAGAATTTTGGACCAAGTTGTGTGAACTACATGGCCGAGCCATTTTTAGACTATGTGGGCCTAACGAGCATGTGGGGCCACATGGGCCATTCTAGGCCTTGGGCCCATTTGCACTGTATGACTGTTAAAGTTGCACAGGTCGCCCGAGACGACAATAAACCTATTGATGGGTCAGTAAGTACACCTAAACCCCAAACTGATAAAATGACTGCTATGCCCTATGGTAAAATGACTTTTACGCCCCTATGTTATGTATGATCGTATATGAGCATGCCATGATATGTGTATGTATGTTCCATTCATCTGTGATATGTTGCATGAGATGTGATAAATATGATTGAAGGAATTGTACTGTATTGGCAGCTCTGCTGTAAATACTGTTTAGTGCCGCAACCGATGCTAATTTTTGGAGTGTAGGGATGGGTGGGTGATTTTATCCCCACATAGAGTGTTGGGTTGGACGGAGTGGAGTGTAGAGGCTAGATGGGTAGGATTTCTGATTGCATGCTTAAACTGTTATGGGCTAAGGCCCACACTGATACTGTTATGGGCTAAGGCCCACACTAATACTATAATGGGCTAAGGCCCAATTAAACTGTACTGTTATTCACTTAGGCTCAGGCCCAGACTATACTTGCTTAAAAGCATGATTGGGTATTTAATTGCATGGGGTTACACACTGAGTTTTCGTAAACTCACCTCTTTGTTCATCTGTATAGGTAATCCCCAGTCTTAGGCGGATCGGTGCTGCGAGGGATTCGGTGCTGGCCACACAACCGCATTCATTTATTTATTTAAGTTTATTTCCTATGAATTTAATTGGGTTTTTATTATGTAATAAGGCCTCTTTAATTTTTAACTTTTAATTTTGGGGATCTTACTTATTTTGGTTTACATTTTATTAGTAGTAGAACGCGATTTTCGAAAAGATAATTGGTTTTCAAAACACCATATTTTCGTAATTTATAATAAAAGCTTTCGCATCAAACTTGTGTTTAGAATATAGTGACAAATTAATATGATCAACGTTCTACTAAAATCACTTAAGTTTTGAAAGAACAAGACACCCTAGTTTTTGTTAAGATACATAAACGAGGTTTTATAATAAGCATGGATTTTTGTAAAGAAACGATGTTTTCGAAAAACACTTCAATGTGATATCGCTAGATTCAGCCATAACGTCTTGGCCGGGTTTGGGGTGTTACATTTAGTGGTATCAGAGCCAGGTTGCAAAAACTTGGCTGTGGTTTTGGGTTTCTTCTAAAAACTCAAAAATTTCAAAAAAAAAAAGTATTCCAAGCAATTTGGAAGTATTTTGAAATGTTTTGTTGATGTGTGGTACACTGAATCTTCGGCGCCGATATTGTAAGTCCTCGAAAACCTCTGTTTGCTTAAAATGAAATATGGATACTATTATCAATAGTAGACTGTAATGAAATGTTCTGCTTAGGGAAAACTGAGAGTGTAGTAAGATTGTTTTCTGCGAAAACAAGCTCTTAAATACTGACACTATTTTTCATAAGACATATGTTAAACAACACTGGAACTGTAAACTGATGCATAAAATTTCTAAACAGATAAAACACAATTCAATAATGAGCACCAGAGGTACTCGTGGAAGGGGTACAAGAGGCCGTGGTAGAGGCTGTAAAGTGGCCCGAGATGGGTCCTCATCTTCTAGTGACCTGCCAACTTTGGATACAAGTGAGACACCGGCCTTACCAGGGACTGAGACTGGGTCACATGATCGAGTGGTTGGGGACGATGCATAGTAGATATTTTTCCAGTTACCTTCAAATTCCAAAATACAACATCGAAGCATATCTTCTATTACATGTTTGGATTGACCATCAGTCTGAGGATGAAATGCAGTGCTGAAATGCAACTATGTACTTAGAGCTTCCTGCAATTTGCTCTAGAATCGAGATGTAAATCAAGGATCTCTATCAAAAATAATAGAGACAGGCACTCCATGTAATTTGAAAATTTCAGAGACATATAATTCAGCCAATCTATCCAAAGAAAAATCCATACGTACCGAAATAAAGTGTGCAGACTATGTCAATCGATCAACAATTACCTAAATGACATCTTTCTTCTTTGGATATAGGGGTAATCTTGATACAAAGTCCATGGTAATTCTTTCCTATTTCCATTCCGGTATTGTAACTGGCTGTAATAATCCTGAAGGCAATTGATGTTCAGCTTTTACTTGCTAACATATTAAAAATTTAGATACATATTCAGAATATCCTGTTTCATTCCTGGCCACCAGTACATCTTTTTCAAGTCATTGTACATTTTATTACTTCCCGGATGAACAGACATAGTACCATTATGAGCTTCATTCAAAATCTTTTATACTAGTTCTAAATTCTTCGGTACATATATTTTGCCTCTGAATAACAGACAATCATCAGTCCAAATTTTAAATTCTGAATCAAGAGTCGATTCACATTGTCTTTGTTTTTCTTGTAACTTACTATCATCTTTCTGAGATTCAGAAATCTACTGAAAAATGTTGGTCTATCTTTTAACTCAGCTATGATCGAACCATCATCAGACAATGACAATCGGGTATTCATTGCTCGCAAAGAAAACAGGGGATTTTCTACTCAAAGCATCTGCAACTACATTGGCTTTTCCCGGATGGTAGTCAATAACCAAATCATAATCTCTCAATAACTCAAGCCACATGTATTATCTCAAATTCAAATCTTTCTATGACATCAAATACTTCAAACTTTTATGATCAGTGAATATGTGACATTTTTCACCAAACAAATCATGCCGCCATATTTTCAATGCAAACACAATTGTTGCTAATTCAAGATCATGTATCAGGTATTTTTTTCATGTGGTTTTAGCTGTCTTGAAGTATAGGCTATTACTTTACCTTCTTACATCAGAACACAACCTAAACCATTTAACGATGCATCACTGTAAATTATAAATTCCTTACCCGATTTAGGCTGAACTAACATAGGTGCTTCTGTCAATAATGCTTTCAACATATCAAAACTCTGCTGACATTTATCGGACCATTCAAATTTTACATCTTTCTATAATAAATGAGTCATCGGAGAAGCTATCATCGAGAACCCTATTACAAACCTCTGATAATATCCAACAAGTCCCAAAAAACTTCTAACTTTAGACGCATTTTTTGATGGTTTCCAATTGACAATAGCTAAAATTTTACTTGGATCTACTCGAATACCTTCTGCAAATACAATATGTCCAAGAAAATCAACTTCCCGTAGCCAAAATTCACATTTACTAAATTTGGCATACAATTGTTTTTCACGCAGTGTTTGTAGCACAATTCTCAAATGATTAGCATGTTCATTTTCATCTCGTGAATATACCAAAATATCATCAATAAATACCACCACAAACCTATCTAAATATGGTCTAAAAATTCTATTCATCAGATCCATAAACACTGCAGGTGCATTTCTCAAACCGAATGGCATCACAAGAAACTCATAGTGTCCATACCTAGTTCTAAAAGCTGTCTTTGGCACATCTAAATCTTTTACTCGTAGCTGATAATAACCAGAACAGAGATCAATATTTGAAAATGTAGTGGCACCTTTCAACTGGTCAAATATATCATCAATACGAGGCAATGTATACTTGTTCTTTATTGTAACCTTATTGACTTGTCTGTAATCAATGCACAATCTTAACGATCCATCTTTCTTCTTTACAAATAAAACTAGTGCACCCCAAGTTGAGAAACTGGGTCGAGCAAAGCCTCTACTCTTGCAACTGTGTTTTCAACTCCTTTAATTCGGTAAGAGCCATTTTGTAAGGTGCTATAGATATGGGTGTTGTCCCCGGAACAAGATCTATAGAGAATTCCACTTCTCTAACTGATGGTAAACCAGGTAATTCTTCTGGAAATACATTAGGAAATTCACATACAATCGGTATTGACTGAATCTTCGACTCAGATACTTTAGTGTCCAACACATATGTAAGATAAACTTTATAACCCTTTCTGACATATTTCTGTGCTGATATTGCTGAAATCACATTAGATAACCCATCTAATTTATCAGATTCAACATGAAAGTAACTCACCACTTTGACATTTCAACACAATGTATTTCTGTTTACAATTCACCACTACATCATGTTGGGTTAACCAGTCCATTCCCAAAATCACATCAAATTCATCAAATGGCAATAACATCAAATCAGCTAAAAAGAAATAATCTTTTACCATTAATGGATAGTTTTTACAAACCTTATCCACCATAACAGATTGGCCCAAAGGATTTGAAACTTTAACCACAAATTTAGTGAACTCAATAGTTAAATTTTTAACAGACACTAAATTTGTGCATATGTATGAATGTGTAGAACCAGGATCAATCAAAACAGTAATATTAGTATCAAGTAGAGAAAATGTACCAGTAATGGCGTCAGGTGCAGAAGCATCTTCTCTAGCATGAATAACATATGTCCTTGTCGTGCTCGTGCCTCAGATTTACCTATTGAATCTTTTGTAGTACCTCGGCTACCACTGGCATTACCTGGGTGACGAGGTGGTCTGCCTCACGAAACAGGATTGCTCGGCTTTGGAATCTGTTCAACATCTCTTTCAACCCTTTTTGGGCAATCTTTGAGAAAATGATCAAGAGAACCACATCGGTAACAGGCTCCACTTCTCAAACGACATTCCACAAAATCAAATTTGTTGCAATGCTTTCACTTTGGTTTGGGATTCCCGACACTTCCCACACTCGTTACAGATGGGGACGAAGATCTCAGGTTAGAACATTGAGAACCTCGTTGTTTTCCCAAATATCCCACTGATGTTATAAAACGATCATAATACTTCTTTGATTTCTTAGAAGCAGATGATTGCGACTTGCTCATAATTCTTTTACCAGAAACTCAAGCTTCTCTTTCAGTTTGTTTCTTTTTCTTTACTTAATTCTTCAGCTTTATGTGCTCGATCGACCAGTACCACAAATTCTTGAATTTAAGAATTCCGATCAACAATTTAATGTCTTCATTTAAGCCCTCTTCAAATCGTTTACACATTTCAGCCTCAGTTGGAACCCATTCTCTGGCATACTTGCTCAATCGAACGAATTCTTGCTCATACTTAGATACAATCATGTTTGCTTGTTTAAGTTCTAAAAATTCTTTCTTTTTCTAATCCAGAAATCTCTAATTAGCATACTTCTTTTTTATTTCAGTCTAGAAGAATTCCTATGTAATGTTCTCTCTAGGTACCACTAAAGTATGGTATTCCACCAATGATAAGTTGTGTCTTTTAGTAAAAATACTGCACATTTCAAACATTCAGCGGGTGTATAAGATAATTCGTCTAAAACCTGGATGGTATTTTCCAGCCAAAACTCAGCCCTTTTTAGATCATCTTCTGCAGTAGCTCTAAATTCCTCTGCCCCATATTTATGGATTTTATCTACCGGAGGCTTACCAGTTCTAACAGGTTCAGCACCCTGGGGAATCTCAGGAACCAGTTGAGAAGCAAGTGGGGGAGTTTGTTGTACAGCAGGATTTGTTCTCAAATACTCAGTAAACCATTCATTCATCATTTGAAAGAAGGCTTGTTTTGCCTCCTCACTTCGGCCTTCGGATTCAGGCCTTCTATTACTAGATGCAGCTCTTTGAACTGAAGCTGAAGCATTGCTCTCAGCTTCTTCGGATTCAGCTCTAGCTTGGTTAGATGACATTACTATATGAAAAACATATTTACAATGATTAGGAGATATCACACTATCACAAATTATATAATGGCATGTATAGCTAAACTCATACTTGCTACGTTAAGCACAAGAATTGGCTAAATCGTAGCTTAGATACCAATAAATGTAACACACCTAACCCGTGTCTGTCGCCGAAAAAGGGTGATAGAGCATTACTAGAATTTTCAGAACATTTACAAATAATTCACGTCAATTACTATTCATTTTCTGATTTTATTCATAATGTCCCTTAAATGGACCCTCGAGGCCCAATATGAGTATTAGAATCGAGTCGGGACTAAATTGGGAACTCAAAGAATTTTTAATGAAATATTCAAAAATTTCCAAGATGCAGGGCACACACGCCCGTGAGGTCATGGCACACTCATGTGTCACGAGCTGTGCCTGACCTCGTGTAACTCTCTGACTTATGCCACACGGCCAGCCACACGGCCAGCCACACGCCCGTGTATTAGGCCATGTGGTTAATTAAAATTTTCTAATTTTCAAGAAACTTTCCTGAGTTACCGGTTTAGTCCCTAACCAATCTCAAAGCATGTTTAATGCCTCATAGGCTCTTAATAGGGACAAATTGATTGAGATTGAATGATGAATGATTGAATTTAATAATTGTATGTTAAATAGTTGTTTACTTGTTTTGTAAGTCTGATAATGCTCCGTAACCCTATTCTAGCATTGAATACGGGTCAAAGGTGTTACACTGGGCATTGTGAGGGGGGACATTTTGGTGTTCGAGCATCAAGGTGGATATAAGATAAGATGACACTGATGGCTATTAGGTTCCATAGAGCAACATTGTGACGACGGTCAAATGGCTCTATGGGGTGACACTGTGATGGCGGTAATGTCTTTTGGGGTGACACCTCTAAGAGGTTCAAGGTGTAAGACCATGGCTCGACTATGGAAACCAATATAGTTGGTAACTCTTGAAAAGAGTTATAATTCATGCCTTTAGACTGGGCCAATTTTCTGTACTTAAGTGAACTTATTTTCATTTTAGGATATAATTTTAGCATTTTTAGAATGTTGCATAATGAGCTTGGACAGTGCTTAAATGTTATTATTTGTTAATATTAATTGTTTGTGGGAAGGATTTGTTTTGTTGTAATCGGTAGGTGCAGGATATGGAAAGGGAGTAGAGGAGTGAAGGTTTGTCGTGGCACAAGGTTGGACAGTTTGTCAACATGGATGCCGTAACAATTCTAGGAAGAAAACCGAGTCAATACTCAACGCATACCTGTTTCAGCCCAACTGTACTTATACCAGAAAAATCTTCCTAAAAAAAAGGAAAAAAATCATGAGCTGTTTGATTTACCCCAGGGAAAAAGTTTATAAAATGTAGCACCCTTAACTCGTGTCTGTCGCCGGAAAAAGGGTTACGGAGCATTACTGGAGTTTTCAGAACATTTACAAATAATTCACGTCAATTATTATTCAATTTACGAGTTTATTCATAATGTCCCTTAAATGGACCCTCGAGGCCCAATATGAGTAATAGAATCGATTCAGGACTAAATTGGGAACTCAGAGAATTTTTAATGAAATATTCAAAAATTTCCAAGATGTAGGGCACACACGCCTATGTGGTCAAGGCACACGCTTGTGTGACCCTAAGACACATGCTTGTCACGAGCCGTGTCTGACCCTATGTAACTTTCTAACTTGTGCCACACGACCAGCCACACGCCCTTGTGTTAGGCCGTGTGGTTAATTAAAATTTTCAAAATTAAGTGCAGGCTTCACACGGCCAAGACACACGCCCATGTTCAAGGCTGTGTTGCACACACGACTGAGACACACGCCCGTGTCTCTGCCCGTGTGCTCAATTCTGAGCATTCTGTTTCTCAAATTTAAGATGCAAGGGACACGCGACTTAACCACACGCCCATGTACTAGGTCGTGTGTCACACACGGTCAAGACAGACGCCCGTGTGTCTACCCGTGTGGACAAAATAAAGCAATTTGTAGCCTTATTCTTCACCCAAAACTTTGCCATGTACCTACATCAAAACTTGCATTCATATACCAACCAATCCAAGCATTATAACCAAGCTAATTCTATCATTTGACATGGTATATCAGTACATGCATACATATTTATAGTTTTATACTTAATAGATATATTCATTTATCATAACTCAACCAATCCATAATATGTATATACTCATGTTATTACCATAGAATAGCCTTAATAGACATACCAAAACAAATTATTACTAGCCATTTTAATGGCTAGTTTACAAGCCACTCTAATGGCTAGTTTACAAGCCACAATTATATGCCAATAATGGCCAAGTTACCTATCCATGCCGATATACCAAAACAAGTTTACTAATTATACCAAAACAAGCTAGTGGATAATGTGATGATGCTCCAATCGATCTCCAACCTTAGCGAGCTTCCAAGCACTATAAAATAGAGAAAATAAAACCTAATAAGCATTATGTGCTTAGTAAGTTCGTATAACAAGAATTTAACTTATCAAGTTCATTTATTAGAATTAAGCATAAAATAAGAAGGTTTTTCCATCAACTTGGCAAATTGCCTAAACACATACACTCAATGAAACAAGTTAGTCATATAATTTACTTGTACATCAAATAAACATGGATGACCTCATCATGCTATATTCTTTCTGTAACACCTCTCACCCGTATTCACCATCAGAATAGGGTTACAGAGCATTAGCGGACTTTCAATACCTTTAAACATACATTTCATATACAGTTTATCATTTCATATACAATTCAATCACAACCAATGATAGTATCCCTTAAAGGAGCCTACAAGGCCTTAAACATGCATTAGAAATTGTTCAGAACTAAACCAGTAACTCGGGAATTTTTTGTGAAACTTATAAAATTTGGCTTTATACAGAGGACACACACCCGTACGGCCAGGCCGTGTGTCTTACACGGCCACCAGACATGCCCATGTCACGGGCCATGTGAAAACATGGGGTACATATTGACTTGGGTCACAAGGCCAATCACACGCCCGACTGTTTAGCCCATGTGCCCTTTGAAATGGCCACACACGCTCGTGTGCCAAACCGTGTGGTAGGCTGTGTCAAACATGTTGGGTATACTGACTTATGCAACACAGCCAAGTCACACGCCTATGTGCTAGGCTGTGTGCTAATTAGGGGGTATACTAACGTGTGCCACACGGCCAATCACACGCCCGTGTGTTAGACCGTGTGGAGCATACTGACTTTATTTTAATTTCAACACCAGGGGACACACGGTCGTGTAATATAACCGTGTGTCATAAACGGCTGAGACACACACCCGTGTGGACAAAAATAGGCTATTTGCAAAGGCATTTTGCCACCCTAATTTCATATACCTGCACAAACATAATTTGAAACATTTTGTAACTCAATAGGTAGCCAATCCATAACATTTCATACACATATTTGAATACTTATATGCAACCAAAGCATTATACTAAGTTAAGCCAAATCAAATGGCTTTATCGTATACCATAACATGTACCAAAATCACTAGTTTAAGTAACCATAACTATCATCTTTATAACTAGCCTATACATGCCATATTTACATATATCCATGAGTTAAAAAGTACCAATCGGCAACTGGACAGTGTGATGCATAACTCTGACTTTATCCGAATCGAGTGAGCTATCAAACCTCTATAAAACACAGAAAAGAAACAGAGTAAGCTTTATAGCTTAGTAAGCCCGTATAATTCAGAATTTAACTTACCATTTATACATAATAAAACAATTAAACAAAGTATATCAAATTCACTTGCCAAATGCCTATACACAAGCATTCATAAATATGTTAGTCTCATAAGTACATATAATCAACCTTTATCTCAATTTCATACATCAATGTATTATATCATACCAAATTCATATAACGTGTATAACATATGTAACAATTCATCCTCATTCATATAATCGACAATCCATTTATATAACCAATAATTTATCCGTATAACCATTAACAGATATATGCCCGTTGAACCTAATAGAATATCGATAGATACACGAGTGATACACACTAAGTGTATTAATCGATAATCCGTCAATTCATCATCGTATTCACTTTTTCAAGCAATGATCGGTGAACTCATCCTGAGCTGATGAACAGTAAGCTCTGACGAGCTGAGAACAATAAACTCTTACCAGATGATATATCAGCAAGCTCATACCCGTTGCGGTGAGTCCGCAACACATGCAGGATCTCAACCTAAACTGTAACCCTAGTGACATGTCACTCGTATCCTACGAATTCCTACGGTTCAAACGGGGCTCGGTAACCATCAGACTATATCAGTTTGGCATTCAAATTTCAAGTACATCATTCACTCAATTACATACATTCATTTCAAACAATTAAAAGTATTTAAAAGTTTGATTCAAATTATACGAACTTACCTCGTATCGCTCGGATAACAAATATCGGCTAATTGTCAACCTTTCCTTTTCCCCGATCTAGATTCAATCCTTGCTTATCTTGATCTATATATATATTTCAAAATCAGCACATTCAGTATTCGTCTATTCAATTTAGTCCAAATTTCACTTTAAGGCATTTTTACACATTTGCCCTAATATTTCACATCTTTTACAATTTAGTCCTTATCAGATAAAATTGCAAATTCATGCAATTTAGTACAAACCCATGCCTAGCCGAATTTAATACATGTTACTAGTAGCCCATATTTTCAATTTATTCACACCTTTAACCACCACATTTCACATTTTCTCAATTTAATCCCTTTTTGACATTTTTGTCAAAAATCACTTTACAAAAGCTATTAATCAAACACCAAGATTTCATATTTCATCATCAAACATCAAAGAATAGTTTTGCAAAATAGTCCCTGGGCTAGCTAGTATTAGATGCAACAATCACAAAAACATAGAAATCATTAAAAATAGAACAAAAACAGACTTACAATTGAGCTCCAAAGCGTCCGAAGGCTTCAAACCCTTAAGAAGGGTGTTTTTGTTCATGAAATTCGGTAATAGCAAGAAGATGAATCAAATTTTGGATTTGTTTTATTAACTTAACCTTTAATTACCAAATACAAAAAATTAACCTTAAAACTAATTCAAAATTTCATTTATGCCAAACCATTAACATCCACTAACCAACTAATGGTATATTTACCACTTAAGAACCTAAACTTCAAGGTTCTATAGCTATTTGACATTATTAGCTAATAGAACATCATTTTTGCAATTTACACGATTTAGTCTTTTTTTATCGAATTGACCATTCTAATGATAAAATTTCTTAATGAAATTTTCACACAATCACTCAATTATGTAGTAAACATTAAAATAATAATAAAATAAATATTTTGACCTCGGATTTGTGGTCCCAAAACTACTGTTTCAATTTGACTAAAAACGGGCTGTTACAACTCTCCCCCTTAAGGATTTTCGTCCCCGAAAATCTTACCAGTGAATAGGTTAGGGTACTATTTTCTCACAGCTTCTTCAGGATCCCACGTAGCTTCTTCAATCCCATGTTTATACCAAAGAACCTTCACTAGGGCTGTGCATTTATTTCTCAATTCTTTGATTTCACGAGCTAAAATTCTGGCCGGTTCTTCGTTGTAAGTCATATCAGGCTGAATCTCAATCTCTGACGGAGAAATCATATGTGAGGGATCCGATCGATAACGCCGCAACATTGACACGTGAAACACATCTGACCAAATTGAAGAACCTTTTTCCACGATGACACTTTTAGAAACACTCGGCCCCTGACTTGAAACTCAATTTCTTTACGTTTCAAATCCGAGTATGATTTCTGTCAATCTGAAGCTGCTTTTAAACTGTCGCTAATCGTTTTAACTTTTTCTTCAGTTTCTCTGATCAACTCAACCCCGTGAATCTTTTTCCCACTTAGTTCAGTCTAGTATAATGGAGTTCGATATTTGCGACCATATAAAGCTTCGTACGGTGCCATCTTTATACTCATTTGATAACTGTTGGTGTACGCGAACTCAATCAACAATAAGTATTTTTCCCAACTGCCCTCAAACTCTAAAATACAACATCTCAACATGTCTTCAAGAATCTGAATAACTCTCTCAGTCTGACCATCAGTCTGAGGATGAAAAGCAGTACTGAAATTCAACTTTGAACCCAGATCTTCTTGTAGTTTCTTCTAGAATCGCGACATAAATCTCGAATCTCTATAAAAAATAATAGATAGTGGCACTCCATGCAATCGAACAATTTCAGAAACATAAAATTCAACTAGCTTATCAAGTGTATTGTAACACCCCAAACCCGATCTATGCGTTAAGACCAGATTTGGTTGTCACACAAAACGAACATACATCTAGTCATCTGATGATTTAAAGAAATCAGATCCTCAAAACTATTTTGGAATTTAAGTTTATTAAACTGATGTTAATTTAAACTCTATAATTTAAGACATAAGAGTTTATAAATTAAAACTTAGAAATTGATTGGTTAAAATTTTACTAGAAGTTTAAAAGAGTTCAAAAGAAATTTGAAAACAAGTTTCTAAAAAAATTTACGAGAATAAAATATTTAAGAAAAACCCCTTTTTGCACGAGGATTTAAGAAAACATTTATATAAAAAAAAAGAATAGTCCCATTTAAGTATTTAAACATAATTAAAATCCATCCACAAGTAAAAATCCATAAAAATAATACCAAAGGCCTTATTACATCATAACTGAAATAGTAATTAAATAAAAATACTTAAGAGTAGTTCAAAGTTCACAAAAACCATCATTCGAAGTATGGCCTCTACGCAGTCATTCCCGGCCCAAGCCTCCATTAATGATCGTTACCTGAGAACTCAGTGTGTAACCCAATTACCAAGTCCACTGGGCCAAAACCATTTAAGCATTTAATTGAGCTTGGGCCCATTTACAAATGTAACAATATAACAGGTATAAAATGCATGTGATATGCAATTCCCAACCAAGCCTAAATTTCCATCCGCTACACACCTCCAGTACCAAATAGCACACCTGTGGGGAGCTTTAGTCACCCACCCCGCCAACACATCAACTGGGCATTAAGCCATAAATTAAATTGGGCATGAAGCCATTAAACTGGGCACGAAGCCATTAACTGGGCACGAAGCCAGTAACTGGGAACGAAGCCATCTTCTCTTCGTCAAATATCCCAACCCATGCAATCATGTATATAAAATGCATAACAATTCATTCATATGATAAATCCAACATAAGGCCCATAAAAAAATTATTACAAATCTGGCCTATTTCACAATTTGGCCCAATTCACAATTTGGCCCATTTCATTTCATATCACACTTGGCCAATTTTATCAAATAATTCATATGGCCCATTTATCACATGGGGCCCAAAATATCACTTTTTATCATTTTAGCCCATTAAGGGGCGATTCCGAAATTTTCTCGATTTTAATACCGATTTCACGCTCTTAACACTAAAGTGTTAATATACCATATTTTCCGATTTCACCAACTTTGGGATTTTTAGACTAATGCTTAATTACGGTATAGTCATCTAACCCATGAGATAAGTGTGAAATTACACACCTGATTACAGTGAGGACTATACTTTCCCGATCGTCGATACCTAAATACGTTTCACGCTTGATTAGAACACTAATACTTAATATAATTCTATGCTAAAGATAAGCGATCTAGATCTTTACCCTCGGAATCTCGAACAACTACTATTTGGCGGTTCTCCCCGGTTGACGGTTCACAACCCAGTGGAAAATCCCGAATAGCTAATGGCTCCGGACTACGAACAACTTCAAATAATTGATTCTCCCCGGATGAGGGTCCACAACCCGGTGGAAAATCTCGGATTGCCGAAACAGCCCTCCGCTTGAAACTAGAGGGAAAAGCGAATCTGCCCCTCTTTCGAACACTATTCACCACCCTTTTCGACCCTATCTTGTTTGCCTCCATTGACAGAAGAATATTTGTCCAACTAATATTTCAGAAATTAAGTCTATAGGTTTTAAGGACGAAATCGGCTTACCACGAAATCTTACGTCCACGGGATGAAAATCGAGCGATAACGTCCCTAAGATAAAATCGATTAATAACCCATTTTTGACGAAATAACGAGTAATATGGAAGTCCTTGATAGAAACCCTTACCTTAACACTTTGAACTGAATCCTAGCGATTCACGATGATTACGAATACTCCGAGTTTCGGCCTTCTCTATATCACTATAAAGACGAAAAAGATTGTCTAAGAGAAAGAGATAGAGGATACTTTCGGTCAAAAGACCCTCCCAAACAAAAGTAGATTCGGCAAAAGAAAAGATGAAAAAAATAAAGAATCGAAGAGGGTTCTTACCGATTAATCAAAACGATTGCAAAGGAAATGATTGATAAGAAAATATATGTGAAGAGGAAGATTCAGCTAAGAAGAAAAATGGAAGAAAATGATACCATTCGGCCATGGAGGAAAAGAGAAGGGAGAAAATGTGTTTGTAAGAAAGAGCAAAAAGGAGAAAGAAAGAAATAGAGGATGAGAGGTTTGTGTTTCGGTTTTCAAAGGTGAAATGTTTTCGGCACATGGGGAAGAGTGACTTGAGAGGTTAGGCAAAATATGACCAAATGGTCAAAAAGAAATGACCAAAAGAAGAAAACAAGATGTTCACTAATGCACAAAATGCATTCGGCTAGGGAGAGAAAGATGAAAAGAAAGGATTTTGTGAAAAGCACAAAATGACCAAAATGAAAGTGACCAAACTTGCTACACATTCTTACCAATACCTCCAACAACATTCGGCCACCCCCCTAGCCCCCAAAACCGTCCAAGTTCATGGACAAAGTTTGGCCATTCCAAACTTTCCAAAACACACCCCTTAAAAAGTGCCTTGTGCTCCCCTTACATACCATAAGCTCATGATTCCTTTCCCTATGTTCAAGTCTTGCCTTAAACCATTAGCCACCTTGCCATAAAAATAAAGTCCAACCTACCAAAAATAGAGCTTCGCCGACACATGCTAGAAGAGTGCAAAAATTTAAAGTCACAAAATGCATACCATGAGATTAGAACCTCTTCCCTCAAGCAACACTCATGGCGCCAACACCACTTTACTACTAGCTCACTTATGCTAACTTTTGTCACTTAATTTCCTTAAACATCAAGGTTACTTGTTCCACTTCAATAAAGTACTCATTACTAAAATTTATTCTAATTCCGAATAAATCCCGAGCCTTCTCAAGACTATTAAACACACAAATTGAATAATTCACAAGCTAAGCACCAAAATTATGCAACATATCGATACTCAATTTTTAGGATGTTACATGTATAATCAGTACATACCGGTATGAAATGACAACCCATATAGCATCTTTCTTATTCAAAGTTAGGGGCAATCTCGATACAAAATCCATTGTAACTCTATCCCATTTCCACTCGGGAATCATCACAGGTTGCAATAAACCTGATGCTACTTGATGTTCAGCTTTGACTGCTGACAAATCAAACATTTAGAAACAAACTCTGAGATAGCTCATTTCATGCCTTGCCACCAATAAAATTGTTTCAAATCATTGTATATTTTGGTACTCCCCGGATGAACAGATAAGTAGCTATCATGCGCTTCGTGCAAAATCTTCTAAAAGAGTTCTGAATTTCTCGGTATGCAAATTCTATTCTGGAACCTAAAACAATTATCGGCTCCAATCTGAAACTCTGAATTAGGGATAATCTCACATTGAATTCGTTTAACTTGCAATTCACGGTCATCTTTCTGAGCTTCACATATTCTTGTTTAGCTTTTAATTCAGCTAAAATAAACCCATCATCACAAATCATCAACTAGGTATTCATTGCTCGTAAAAACGAAGTTTTTCAACTCAGGGCATCAGGAACAACATTAGCTTTTCCTGGGTGATAATCAATCACAAATTCGTAATCTTTCAATAAGTCAAGCCATCTTCGTTGTCGCAGATTCAAATCTTTTTGTGACATCAGATATTTTAAGATTTTGTGATCCGTATATATGTGTCATTTCTTACCGTATAAGTAGTGTTGCCAAATTTTCAATGCGAACACAATTGCAGCCAACTCTAAGTCGTGCATCGGATAGTTATTTTCATGCAGTTTCAATTGTCAGGAAGTATAAGCTATAACTTTCCTTCTTGCATCAGAACACATTCCAGACCATTTAATGACGCATCACTATAAATCACAAACTCTTTCCTAGATTTAGGTTGAACCAGAACTGGTGCTTCAGTCAGCATTACTTTCAACTGTTCAAAACTCTATTGACATTTTTCTGACCATTCAAATTTCACATCTTTCTGAAGCAGTCGTGTTATTGGTGTCGAAGTCATCGAAAATCCTTTCACGAATCTTCGGTAATAGCCCGCTAAGCCCAGAAAACTACAAAATTTAGACACATTTGTCGAAGGTTTCCAATCACCATTAGCAGAAATCTTACTTGGGTCAACTCTAATACCTTCGGCTGAAACAATATGCCCCAGAAATCCAACCTCTCGGAGGCAAAACTCACATTTATAGAACTTTGCAAACAATTTCTTATCATGTAGAGTTTGTAACACAATTCTCAAACACTTGGTATGTTCAGATTCATCTCGCAAATAGATCAGAATGTCGTCAATGAATATAACAATAAATTTGTCTAAATACGGTCTAAATATTTGGTTCATCAAGTCGATGAAAACTATAGGAGCATTAGTTAATCTGAAAGGCATAACAAGGAATTCATAATGTCCGTACCTCATTTTGAACGCGATATTCGGCACATCTGAGTCTTTAACTCGCAACTGTTAATAACCCGATCTCAAATCAATCTTTGAAAACACTGTTACACCTTTCAACTGATCAAATAAACAATCCGCGGTAGAGGGTATTTATTCTTTATAGTCACTTTATTCAGTTGTCTATAATCGATACACATTCTCATCGTGCCATATTTTTTCTTGACAAACAATACCGTGCACCCCAGGGCGAATAACTCGGTCGTCCAAAACCTCTGTCTGTCAATTCTTGCAACTGAGCTTTCAACTCTTTCAATTCTGTTGGAGCCATTTTGTATGGAGCTATCTATATCGGTGTTGTTCCCTGTACTAATTCAATACTAAATTCAACCTCTCTGATCGGTGGTAAACCCAGTAATTCTTCTGGGAATACACACAAAAACTCACAAACAACAAGTACAGATTCAATCTTTGATTCAGTCACCTTTGTATCCAGTACATATGCAAGATATGCTTTATAGCCCTTTTTTTTATACATTTTAAGCTAACATAGACGATATCACAGTAGGTAATTCACTCGAATCATTAGACTCAATCCGAAGAATTTCACCATTCTGACATTTCAATTCGATAATCTTTCATCTACAATTCACAACTGCATCATGCAGAGTCAACCAGTCCATACCCAAAATCACATCAAACTCATCGAACGGTAGAAGCATCAAGTCAGCAGGAAAACAGTAACCCCGAGTCATCAAAGGACAATTCTTACAAATTTTATCAACTAAAATAGACTTGCCTAAGGGGTTCGATACTTTAATTACAAACTCTTTAGACTCGACATGTAAACTCTTTTTAAATACTAAATTCATACATATATATGAATGGGTTGATCCAGGATCTATCAACGCAACTATATCAGTATCAAAAAGAGAAAAAGTACCGGTAATAACGTCTGACGAAGTTTCCTCCTCTCGTGCACGAAAAGCATAAGCTCGAGCAGGTGCTCGTGCCTCAGATCTCACAGCAGAATCTCTCATAGCACCTCTGTTACCACTCGTATTTCCAATGTTTCGGGGTGGTCTCCCTCTAGTAGCCGTATTACTTGCTTTCGCCAGTTGATCTTTTATAGCTATAGACTTTTCTAGACAGTCCCAAAGATAATGATCAAGAGATTCACATCTAAAACAAGCTCCACTCAATATTCTACATTCACCGTAATATAACACCCCTAACCCATATCCATTTCCAAATTAGGGTTACGGGCATTACCATATAAATCATAACTTTTATTCAATCAACTAAATCATATCTAATCAAACTTAAATGATGATATGCATATAAGCAAACAACTACATATACATATAACATACTTATTCTACTAAAACCAAATCATATACGGTACAAGCATTGATAAACATAAGCTGAACATGTAAAATATATTTTGTTAAAAATTTTCAAAATAATGCAAGTACTGTAGGCCACATTTACAATATCTTTAGTTACTGGAAACATCCAAACAAATAACCCAACCGTATTTATGATAAAAGAAGAAAAAGAAAAAAAAAGTGATAAAATTATCATCATATGCGAACTCACTATAAGGCCGAATATATCAGCACAAAAGACATTAGCAAATGTCCAAACTTACAAGCTCAATGTACATCATATAAATACATATTTACTTATTCAAATATACAAGGTTTCATATATGCAAATATATGTACCTAACTTCTACCAAAATTCAGAAAGAACCAAATAATCAATCAAATCAATGATTACATAAATTCTTTTGCATGCACATAGTTAGACTCATATACAGACATTTATACTATAAATGTATAAGATCATCTTAACTCATGCATTTTTATCATTTCTAACAAATCATATTATCAAACTACTTAAGTATCTATTCGGCCTATACCCATTATTTCAACCAAATAATCATACCAAAACTCATATATATGTATATGTATATATACCAAATGTTTCACATTTACCAATAGCATGTGTCAATTCGCATTTTGCCAAGAATGAATTTAAGTCCTCATTAAACAATATTGAATACAAAACATAAATATAACCAACACATCACACTTATTTTCTATGACTAATTTCACATTATTAAAACATTAACTTATCCCATAATGCCATTACCTACAAAACCAAATTATACTTATTATATGCGCCTATCCATAGCCGAACATAAGCTAAATGAATCCATACAATTCTTGCATCATAATGACATAACCATATACACCATTTTATCATTAAAAACCATATGTCTCCACAACAAACTAACACAAAAATATAAGCCATATTCGTATGGCTATATTGCATATAAAGACAAAGTTTCCAACTCAAACATGGACATTATCCAACCTATACATGCCTTTATCCAAAATAAACCAAACTAAAGGAGTACCAAAAAGATGATAGTGTGGTTGACTTTACTGACGATTTCCTGAGCCCGTAGCTTGACCAAATCTATAAAACAGAACATTGAACACACACAAAGTAAGCTTACTAGCTTAGTAAGTCTCAAGCAAATTTCTATATATATATATATATATATATATCATTCAAGCACTTAAACATTTTAATTTTTAGACTTATGGCATTAAATATAAACATTTTAACATGGCCAAATGCTATCAATTCCCTAACTCAAATATTTGCACTTTATAACCATAAACATGTAGTTCACTAAAACACCAAAAATATATCACATATATTCGCATATTCCAAGTCAAGTGAGTAAAACATTCACATTAATCATATATACCTATTTGAATACTTATACAAACACATCTTAACCCTTTCACTCTTAATATTTTCACTTAAAACCGATTCTCCAAAATATCACATATAAGCTCAAATTCTATTATAATGTTCATACTCAATAATAGTAAGCTCAATAGCTTATATCAAAATTTCCTATCGAATCATCAACCATATCATAACACACTTAATTTAAATAATACTATACCAACTACCTTACCCCTGGTAAATAAAAAAAAAAGGCTTAAACATACCTGTACTTTTAGTTCATGACTTTAAATACATTTCTCCTTGTATGATTCATGATTTCTCCATCTGGCATTAAGCCTGCTAGGCATCAAAGCCAGAAATGTACACCGACATTAAGCCTGCTAGACCAGAGGTCTGAAATTTGATCACCGGCATTCAGCCTGCTAGGCAATAAGCCCGAAACATTTCACCGGTACAAGGCGTACTAGGCTCAAAGCCTGATATTTTTATTACCAAACCAACTCATTCACATTACACATTAACAATATCACAAATATCACATATAAGTCACATCACTATCACATAGTTAACTCAATGAATTCGATTACATACATTGCTAGATTACTTCCTCATATTTAGCTTTAACATGATTAATTCCACAAGTTCATAATTCAATATGTATGCTAGGTTATAATCAATTCTTATGAAATTAATTTGCTTAAGGACTTACCTTAGCTATCGATGGACGACGAAAACCGACTATTCAATAACCTTTGCCTTTCCCCGATCCAAATCCCTTTTTCTTTGTTCTTGATCTAAACACATTAAAATTTAGTTCATTAAAGCACATCAATTTAGTCCTAAAACACATAGATAGGCAAATTACCATTTTACCCCTAATGTTTCACATTTTTACTATTTAGTCCTATTTGCATAAAACACAAAATACACAAAATTTCACTATACAACCTAACGGCCGAATATTCATAGGGACTATAAAAGTCCATTTATTTCATTTATTTTGCATTTTAGCCCCTCAAAAATTTATTTTTGCAATTTAGCCCAAAATACTCAAATTCATCAAAAATTCAAAGACAAAACTTGTTAATCTAGCACATATTTATCATAATTTATCCTCAAACAACCGAAACAATTAACTGTCATCAATGGCTCAACTCAAAATATTTATCAAACACAAAAATTAAAGCATGGGTCGGATAGTATTCAAAGCAATGATCTCGAAAACGTAAAAATTATCAAAAACCGAACTAAAACTCACCTTGAATTTAATCCAACAATGGCCGAACCAAGCTTGCTTTTCCTTTCTTTTTCTTTATTTAGTTTCGGCAATGAGCTTAGAAAAGATGAACATGACATGTTTATTTTTCTTTTATGTTTTATTACATATGTTATTATTATATTACTATTTTAACCTTATCTTATAAAATTTTATAACATATAACTTAAGGTTACTATTGTCATATACCACCCACTAACTTAAAAAATGGGCTATTTGCCCTTTTAATTCCTCATATTAAAAAGCCATTATCATTTTAGCACTTTTCACTATAGTATGCAACTTTAACACTTTACGCGATTAAGTCCTTCTTGTCAAATTAAACACTCAAACGATAAAATTTTCATACGAAACTTTCACACACATTAATTCACATATAACAAACACCGAAAATAATATTTAAAAAAATTTCTAGACTCGGATTCGTGGTCCCGAAACCACCGTTCCGATTAGGGTCAAATTCGGACTGTTACAACTCTCCCCCTTAAGGATTTTCGTCCCCAAAAATCTTACCGTTAAACAAAGTCAGATATTGTTGCCTCATTGAATCCTTAGGCTCCCACGTAGCCTCTTCTACTTCGTGTCGATTCCATAGTACTTTTACTAACGAAATTTTCTTGTTTCTTAACTCTTTCATTTCACGGGCTAAAATACGGATCGGTTCCTCCTCATACGTCATATCGGATCGGATTTCAATTTCAGACGGAGAAATCACATGCGACAGATCCAACCTATATCTACGGAGCATCGAAACATGAAATACGTTGTGTATCTTTTCTAATTCAGAAGGCAACTTCAATCTATAAGCAACAGGCCCGATACATTCGATGATCTTATACGGTCCGATGAATCTTGGACTTAGTTTGCCTTTTCGATCGAATCGAAGTACTTTCTTCCACGGTGAAACTTTCAAAAATACCCGATCTCCGACCTGAAACTCAATGTCTTTACGTTTCAGATCAGCGTAGGACTTTTGGCGATCTGATGCAGCTTTCAAATTATCTCTGATTATAGCCACCTTCAGTTCAGTCTCTTTAATCAAATCAACCCCGTGTATCTTATTTTCACTAAGTTCGGTCCAATATAACGGTGTGCGACACTTGCGACCATATAGAGCTTCATAAGGTGCTATTTTGATACTAGATTGAAAACTGTTATTATAAGCGAATTCAATCAAAGGTAAGTATCTTTCCCACGTACCTTCAAACTCAAGGACGTAACATCTCTACATGTCCTCAAGTGTCTGAATGGTTCGTTCAGATTGACCGTCTGTCTGCGGATGAAAGGCTGTGCTAAAGTGAAGTTTGGTACATAAAGCATCTTACAACTTCTTCCAAAATCGCGACGTAAATCTCGGGTCTCTGTCCGAAACAATGGAACTCGGTACACCATGTAATCTCACAATTTGAGATACATACAACTCAGCAAGTTTATCGAGCGAATAGTCCGTATGAACTGGAACAAAATGGGCTGATTTGGTCAGTCTATCCACTATAACCCAGACTGCATCTTTCTTGCTCGGGGTCGTAGGTAAACTGGATACAAAATCCATAGCAATTCTGTCACATTTCCATTCAGGTATCATGATCGGCTGAAGTAACCTAGAGGGCACCTGATGTTCGGCTTTTACTTGCTGACAAATTAAGCATTTCGACACAAATTCAGATATATTCCGTTTCATACCAGGCCACCAGTAGAATTGCTTCAAATCATTATATATTTTCGTGCTACCCGGATGTACCAACAATCGACTATTATGAGCCTCATTCAATATCATCTGAATCAAATCCACATTCCTCGGAACACAAATTCGGCCTTTGAAGTTCAAACAGTCATTTTCATCAATTCGAAACTCTGACTCTGCATTACTTTCACACTGAATTCGTTTTGCCATCGTATCTTTGTCAACTCTCTGAGCATCACAAATTTGTTGCAAAAACAACGGTCTTGCTTTTAACTCCGCTACAATCAAATCATCATCAGACATAGCCATAATGACTTCCGACTTAAAGCATCTACAACAACGTTAGCCTTTCCCGGATGATAGTCAATTACTAGCTCGTAATCTTTTAACAGCTCTAACTATCCGCGTTGTCTCAGATCCAGATCTTTCTGAGTCATCAAATACTTTAAACTTTTATGATCTGAATAGACATGACATTTCTCCCCGAATAAGTAATGACACCAAATCTTCAACGCGAATACAATAGCTGCTAGCTCCAAATCATGTGTCGGGTAATTTCTTTCATGCGGCTCCAATTGTCTCGAAGCGTAGGCTACGACTTTGCCTTCCTGCATCAAAATGCAACCCAAACCATTCAAAGAAGCATCACTATAAACAACAAATTCTTTACCCGATTCAGGCTGAACTAACACTGGAGCTTCGGTCAAAAGGGCTTTCAACTGATCCAAACTTTCTTGACACTTTTCTAACCATTCGAATTTAGTGTCTTTCTGTAATAGCTTTGTCAATGGGGTAGCTATTATAGAAAAACCTTTCACAAATCGTCTGTAGTAACCAGCAAGTCCCAGAAAGCTTTGAATTTTGGAAATATTCTTTGGGGGTTTCCAATCGAGTATACCCGAGATTTTATTAGGATCAACCCGAATGCCTGATGCTGAAACAACGTGACCCAGGAAACTGACCTCATTCAACCAAAACTCACACTTACTGAACTTTGCGTACAATTGTTTATCTCGCAAAGTTTGTAGCACCAGTCTTAGATGCTCAGCATGCTCGGTTTCATCTCTGGAGTAGATCAGAATATCGTCTATAAACACTACCATAAACCGATCCAAATACTGTCTAAAAATCCGATTCATCAAATCCATAAAAATAGCAGGTGCATTAGTAAGCCCAAAAGGCATAACCAGGAACTCAAAATGTCCGTACCTTGCTTGAAATGCAGTCTTTGGCACATCAGAATCTCTTACTCGCAACTGATAATAACCCGATCTCAAATCTATCTTCGAAAACACTGAAGCCCCTTTCAACTGGTTAAACAAGTCATCAATCCAAGGCAACGAGTATTTATTCTTTATAGTCACCTTATTTAGCTGTCGATAATCAATACACATTCGCATAGTCCTATCTTTCTTTTTCACAAATAGAACTGGTGCACCCCAAGGAGAAAAACTCGGTCGTGCAAAGCCTCTATCTGTCAACTCGTGCAACTATGCTTTCAACTCTTTCAATTCAGTAGGTGCCATCCGGTACGGAGCTATTGAAATCGGAGTCGTCACTGGTACTAATTCAATACCAAACTCTATCTCTCGAACTGGTGGTAAACCCGATAATTCTTCAGGGAACACATCTGGGTATTCACACACAACTGGTACGAATTCAATCTGCTTTTCTGACACTTTATTATCCAACACATAGGCCAAGTAAGCTTCACATCCTTTTCTCACATACTTACGGGCTAACATCGAGGATATTACTGCCGGTAACCCATTCAAGTCATTAGATTCAATCCGAATAATTTGACCGCTCTGACATCTCAAATCAATGGTCTTTCTCTTGCAATTGACAACAGTTTCGTGCAAAGTTAACCAATCCATTCCCAAAATTATATCGAACTCGTCGAAAGGCAACAACATTAAATCAGCTGGGAAGCATGAATCCCGAATCATCAACGGGCAACCTTTACACACTTTGTCGACTAAAACACATCTACCGAAGGGGTTTGATACTCGAATTACAAACTCAGTAGACTCAATAGGCAGAGTCTTACTGGATACTAAAGTTTCACACAGGTAAGAATGAGTCGAACCCGGATCAATCAATGCAATCACAGTAGTATCATGAAGTGTGAAAGTACCGGTATTAACATCTGGAGAAGTAGCATCCTCCCGAGCGTGAATAGCGTATGCCCTAGCAGGTGCTCGAGCCTCTGATTGAATTGTGGTATCCTTTGTTCCTCTCTGACTGCCACCTACATTCCCCGAATGTCTGGGTGGTCTGCCTCGTGTTGACGCGATGCTCGGTCTTGTATTCTAAGCCGTATTTTGCTCGGCTAACATCGGGCACTCTGGAATAAAATGGTCTGACGATCCACATTTAAAACAAGACCGATCATGAAATCTACAACTTCCAGGATGCCATTTTCCACAATGCTTGTACTTAGCCCGATTCTGCTGAACATTACCAACACTGGCCATCGAAGTAGCTCGGGAACCCACAGGAGGTCGATCTCGTCTAGACATGTCTGAAGTAGCTTTATGTCGGCCGAAGTCATCTTTGAACTTTTTAGATATAGAATGGAAAGTCTTACTTGATGATCTTTTACAAGTGTCTCTAGCTTCCATTTCAGCCTTTCTTTTCTCTTTTCCGAGCTCTTCAGCTTTGCAAGCTCGTTCGACAAGTACCACAAACTCTTTGATTTCAAGTATGCCAACTAGCAACTTTATATCTTCATTCAGACCGTCTTCGAATCTTTTGCGCATAATGGCTTCAGTTGATACACACTCTCGGGCATATCGGCTCAATCTGACAAACTTCCGCTCATACTCAGTCACAATCATGCGACCTTATTTCAGTTCTAGAAATTCTTTTCGTTTCTGATCGATGAATCTCTGACTGATATATTTCTTGCGAAACTCGATCTGGAAGAAATCCCAAGTTAATTTTTCTTTCGGAACCACCGATACTAGTGTATTCCACCAGTGATATGCAGTGTCTCGCAGTAAAGATATAGCACACTTCAGGCATTCATCTGGAGTACATGACAGCTTATCAAGTACTCGAATAGTATTATCAAGCCACATTTCAGCTCGCTCCGCATCACCATCATCATTGGCTTTAAATTCTTCGGCCCCATATTTCCTGATTTTATCAACGGGAGGCCTACTAGATCTCATCGGAGGTGCTGAAGGTATCGAAGTTGGATTATTTGGGGGTGGAGGTTGTGGTACAACTGGATTAGTCTGAATAAATTGGGTAAACCATTCATTCATCATCTGGTAGAAGGCTTGTTTAGCCTCCCCCTCATGGCTACCCGAGACAGGTCGAGAGTCTACCGGCGCTGACCCACGTGTGAGATCAGGCGCTACACTCTCTACATCATCCACTACGGCTCGGTCAAGATCCATTTACTATATAAAACACAATTTGAAATGTCAGAAGCCACCACACTATCGTATATATAATAAAAGCATGTATAGCTAGACTCTTACGCGCTATGGTAGTCCTAGAATCGACTAAACCGTAAGCTCTGATACCAATCAAATGTAACACCCTTAACCCATATCCATCGCCGAATTAGGGTTACGGGCATTACCATAAATCATAACTTTTATTCAATCAACTAAATCATATCTAATCAAACTTAAATGATGATATGCATATAAGCAAACAACTACATATACATATAACATACTTATTCTACTAAAACCAAATCATATACGATACAAGCATTAATAAACATAAGCTGAACATGTAAAATACATTTTGTTAAAAATTTTCAAAATAATGCAAGTACTGTAGGCCTCATTTACAATATCTTTAGTTACTGGAAACATCCAAACAAATAACCCAACCGTATTTATGATAAAAGAAGAAAAAGAAAAAAAATGATTCAATTATCATCATATGTGAACTCACTATAAGGCCGAATATATCAGCATAAAAGACATTAGCAAATGTCCAAACTTGCAAGCTCAATATACATCATATAAATACATATTTACTTATTCAAATATACAAGGTTTCATATATGTAAATATATGTACCTAACTTCTACCAAAATTCGGAAAGAACCAAATAATCAATCAAATCAATGATTACATAAATTCTTTTGCATGCACATAGTTAGATTCATATACAGACATTTATACTATAAATGTATAAGATCATTTTAACTCATGCATTTTTATCATTTCTAACAAATCATATTATCAAACTACATAAGTACCTATTCAGCCTATACCCATTATTTCAACCAAATAATCATACCAAAACTCATATATATGTATATGTATATATACCAAACGTTTCACATTTACCAATAGCATGTGTCAATTCACATTTTGCCAAGAATGAATTTAAGTCCTCATTAAACATAATTGAATACAAAACATAAATATAACCAACACATCACACTTATTTTCTATGACAAATTTCACATTATTAAAACATTAACTTATCCCATAATGCCATTACCTACAAAACCAAATTATACTTATTATATGCGCCTATCCATAGCCGAACATAAGCTAAATGAATCTAGACAATTCTTGCATCATAATGACATAACCATATACACCATTTTATCATTAAAAACCATATGTCTCCACAACAAACTAACACAAAAATATAAGCCATATTCTTATGGCTATATTACATATAAAGACAAAGTTTCCAACTCAAACATGGACATTATCCAACCTATACATGCCTTTATCCAAAATAAACCGAACTAAAGGAGTACCAAAAAGATGATAGTGTGGTTGACTTTGCTGACGATTTCCCGAGCCCGTAGCTTGACCAAATCTATAAAACAGAACATTGAACACACACAAAGTAAGCTTACTAGCTTAGTAAGTCTCAAGCAAATTTCTATATATATATATATATATATATATATATATCATTCAAGCACTTAAACATTTTAATTTTTAGGCTTATGGCATTAAATATAAACATTTTAACATGGCCAAATGCTATCAATTCCCTAACTCAAATATTTGCACTTTATAACCATAAACATGTAATTCACTAAAACACCAAAAATATATCACATATATTCGCATATTCCAAGTAAAGTGAGTAAAACATTCACATTAATCATATATACATATTTGAATACTTATACAAACACATCTTAAGCCTTTCACTCTTAATATTTTCACTTAAAATTGATTCTCCAAAATATCACATATAAGCTCAAATTCTATTATAATATTCATACTCAACAATAGTAAGCTCAATAGATTATATCAAAATTTCCTATAGAATCATCAACCATATCATAACACACTTAATTTAAATAATACTATACCAACTATCTTACCCCTGGTAAATAAAAAAAAAGGCTTAAACATACCTGTACTTTTAGTTCATGACTTTAAATACATTTCTCCTTGTATGATTAATGATTTCTCCATTTATAATACATCACCGGCATTAAGCCTGCTAGGCATCAAAGCCCGAAATGTACACTGGCATTAAGCTTGCTAGACCAGAGGTCTGAAATTTGATCACTGGCATTAAGCTTGCTAGACCAGATGTCTGAAATTTGATCACCGGCATTCAGCCTACTAGGCAATAAGCCCGAAACATTTCACCGGTACAAGGCCTGCTAGGCTCAAAGCCCGATATTTTTATTACCAAACCAACTCATTCACTTTACACATTAACAATATCACAAATATCACATATAATTCACATCACTATCACATAGTTAACTCAATGAATTCGATTACATACATTGCTAGATTACTTCCTCATATTCAGCTTTAACATGATTAATTCCACATGTTCATAATTCAATATGTATGCTAGGTTATAATCAATTCTTATGAAATTAATTTGCTTAAGGACTTACCTCAGCTATCGATGGACGACGAAAATCGGCTATTCAATAACCTTTGCCTTTCCCCGATCCAAATCTGTTTTTCTTTGTTCTTGATCTAAACACATTAAAATTTAGTTCATTAAAGCACATTTTATCTCAATTTAGTCCTAAAACACATAGATAGGCAAATTACCATTTTACCCTTAATGTTTCACATTTTTACTATTTAGTCCTATTTGCATAAAACACAAAATACACAAAATTTCACTATACAACCTAAGGGCCGAATATTCATAGAGACTATACAAGTCCATTTATTTCATTTATTTTTCATTTTAGCCCCTCAAAAGTTTATTTTTGCAATTTAGCCCAAAATACTCAAATTCATCAAAAATTCAAAGACAAAACTTGTTAATCTAGCACATATTTATCATAATTTATCCTCAATGTAACACCCCCAAACCCGGCCCACAAGTCCTGACCGGATCTGGTTATGTCACTGCGGAAATCGTTTGCAAAATCTTTGACTTTCATATAAAACATGAAAATTTTATTAACTTTTGGAAACCATGTCTTATCTTTCAAAATGATAAATAAAGCTTTGTTATTAAAAATAATCCATATTAAAACTTTAGTATAAAAATATATAAATACTTTGATTAAATAGGTTGCTAAAACTAAAATTATCTTCACATAATAATTTCTTCTAAGTAAACCATAATATCAAGTAATATCAAAAATAGTGATAACAATAATAATAATAATAAGGCCCTTATTACAAAAATAATTAATCCAAGTACTCGATAATAAAACGCATAAAGAAAAGATTAAAAACGTCCTCTGCATGGGCCACCTTGTATCCACTCCAACCCGGTCCGATCATCCTGTCACCTGCGATGTTGGATAAATAATTGGGTGAGTCATCATGACTCAGTGTGTAATTAAACCACTGATATCCACCCACATGCTAGCCACATAATATCCCAATTATCAAATGCAACAAGTAATATATATATATTCAAATGCAACATATAAATATAATCATTTAGACATTACCACACTCTGGGCTTGGCCCACATTCAAATCATACTCAAATACTGGGCTAGGCCCATTCCTCAATAAACCACATATCAACTGGGCTTGGCCCATTTCCACGTATGTTCCCAAAACATACCTATCCACATGTCATATTGGGCTTGGCCCATTTCCATATTATTACAAAAATAATGCAACATGATTCCCAACCCAACCTAGGGTCCATCCGCTACACACCCCCTTATCCAGCCTACCACACACCAGGGGACTATCGAGTCACCCTCTCCTTTTCCCTCCAAAAAGGCAACCAATGCCATCCACGATGGAGCACATAGCAACCCATCAAGCCACGATATGGCATAAAGCTGATATCAATCAAGGTAACCGCGCGAACTAAATCGCAAAGATCCACAACGCGACCTCAGTGAGCGCCAATCCACGATGTAGCACAAAGCTGACATCAACCACGTACTCGAAGTACACCCGTACCTTCTTTTCATAACCCACCCATGCACATGCCACATAAAATATAATCGTGATAATGCATGCACATGCTTATTAATATCCATAAACATACTCATAAACAAATAATCACATTGCAACAGGTCCGATACTAACCTGATCATCGCTATACCCTTTAGGGGTATATATGGCACACTTATTACTGCACTTGTTAGTAAAACATATAACACATAAAACCCGGAAACAGTGGGTTAGTTACACACCTTATAACCTGAAGTTCTAAACCCTCGATTTTGACGCTATCGCTTAGCGAGACTACAGCTATCTGCCTATCGTTTTCTGCTGCACGACCACACCCCGGTGGCCAATCCCGAACTGCCGAGACGGCTCTTTTCTTAAACTTCGTGACAGGGACTTTCTCTTGCCCTCCTTGACTGGTATTGGCATCCATCGATGATACTTAATCAGAACCACACGATTAATCAACAAAGTCATAATCTACTATTAACGAATCTAAGTTACTTACTAATATCCTTACCGAAATAAATTGAGATCCCGAAGGCCTTCCTTTGCTTCTGTCGATTTGCCCTTGATGAGTAATCGAATTCAAACAGTCCCTAAGTGCTCCCTCGCGTTAGCACCTATGTAATATCCCGGGTTAGGGGGCTATTCTGTTGTGACTTTGTTTGCATGTTATTGGATCGTTATGTTGTCGTTTGTGTGATTTCGGGGCTTAGTTATGAGCTAGAAGTAAGCCGGAATAGGTGGAAAAATTTTAGTTTTGAGCTAAGGTATGAGGGGCAGAAGTAGTTGGGGCTTAAGAGTTTTAATTGGCAAGAGTTATCACAAAAAGGGAGCTGGTGTAGTGGCAAGCTAGACGCCACTAAGGCTTGGTGTGGGTAACGCCTAATGCAAGGGTGTAGGCCTTGTGTTCGAGCTGCGGAGTGGCCACTTTTTGGCACTCATTTTGACGGCATGGGGGAGGAGTTTGTGGCAGTTCAAACTCTGCCTAAGACTAAGTCTTCCCATTTGAATGATAGGTGGGGAGTGAGTTTAGGAGGTTGACTAGTTCAACCATTTTGAATTAGTGGAGGTGAGTAATTGTGGGGATTGAGGCCGAATTTTTTGGAGAGTTTGGGGGGGAAAAGTGGACGGCTTGGCTTGGTGGTGTAGGGGGAGTGAGTGTGCCGAAAGTCATTAGGCATTTTGGTGCTTGCTTCGGCCAAAAAGGCAATTGGTAAACCGAAATTCTTCTTCTCTCAAAAGCAAGCCGAAACCTTCCAAGTAAATTACTCCATCTTTCCTTCGTGAAGTAAAAGCCTAGTTGCCGAATTTGCTTTATTTTCTTTCAAACTCCTTGATAGCCGAATGTGCTCATTCATCACTCTTTCTCTTTTAATTGAATAGGCCGAAACCTATATCCCTTCTTCTCACAATTTCTTCTTTTCTTTATTGGTGCAAGCCGAACTAGCATTTTCTCCATCTCACATTTTCTTTTCTTTTCTTTTGGAACTCAAGAGCCGAAACTTACCATTTTTCTCCCAACTGATTTCTCCATTCATCTTTTTCATCCCTTGCCGAAACCATATCTCTTTGTTTCTCAAAGTTGTGCTTTTCTTTCTCAAACATTATTGCCGAAACTCTGCTTTCATTTTTCACATTGTCTTCCCCTCAAAACCGAAAATAGAGGTGTTAAACACCTTGTGCCGATTCCTTCTTTCTTTGTTTTCAACATAGCCGAATATTTTTCCTTCTCCTAGAAGTCCTATTTTTGGCCGAATATCAGTGGTGTTTTGGAAGCCTGGCTTTAATCGTTGGTGGTGGTAAGCTCTTGGCCGAATGGCCATTTTGTCCCCTTTTGGTTTTTTTTTAAATTAATTGTGGCTTGGTCAAAGGCCGGTTTTGGCTATTAAGGAAGGATGTTAATCTCTTTGTTATAGAGTCATTGGAGTGTGGAAGCAAACAAGAGGAGTCGTCTTCATCTGTTAAGTGATTGGGTAAGTGTGGTAAGTGATATTACTTCACTCGTTTGATTTCATTAAGTTAGGCTACAAGAGATTAATGATTCTTTTCCTTAGGTGGTGGCCGATTGGAAAGAGGGACCTTTGTGGTTCGGATTTGGTAGGAAACCAAACCAAGTGAAGGTAAGGGTTCGATATTAACCCTTTTGGTCTATGTGGTGTTGGCCGAATGCTGTGAATGCCTAACCCCTAATGTTTGGCCGATTGTAGGAGTTAGCAATCGAGGGGCATAGATCGTTCGTTGGGATTTTAGGCTCGTGTATACCAGGTGTGTAACTAACACACCCTCTACTTAGTAACGTTGTTAATAAACTTGATTGCTTAATAAGATTGAAACAGTGAGAAGGATAATTGGATACCCAAAAAGGGGTATGTGTACGATTCGGGTAAGTCTGTTCTATGATGAGTATTAATGATAATACATGATATCATGAATTATGTTATGCATGTTATGAGTTGTAATGCTTGATATGTTGGCATGATATGCATGGCTTGTATGAGATGCATAATCCCATGAGTATGATATGTGTGGGTGATACGAGAGGAGGGAGCAGTGGTATATTGTGCTGACGAGCACCAGTGCTTTGGTAGCACAACTTTGTGACTTTGGGTCACCAGAGGTTTGGCACCTCCAGAGGTTTGGTACCTCAGCGTCTCGTCCCAGTGGCTCAGTACCACAGTGGGTTGGCCCCACGGATGATTATACGGGATTGACGCCAGTGATTTGGTATCACACGATGGGTTGGCCCCATCACCAGATTTGTGACTACGGTCACCAGTGCTTTGGTAGCACATTGTGTCTTTGGGACACTAGAGGTTTGGCACCTCATTGCGACTTGTCCCTGTGGTTTGACCACCGTGGGTTGGCCTCACTTGAGATATGGGATAGTCTGCTAGTGATTTGGTATCACACGATGGGTTGGCCCCATCATCATTGGATTTGTGACTTCGGTCACCAGTGCTTTGGTAGCACATTGTGTCTTTGGGACACCAGTGGTTTGGTACCACATTGACGGATATTGTGTCTTTGGGACACCAGTGTTTTGGTAACACATTGTGACTATATGTCACCAGTGGTTTGGCACCACCAGTGGTTTGGTACCACACGGGGTAGAAAAGGCGATATGGATGGTTAGGATCGGGTTGCATTAATCATGTTGCTATGTATGATGTGTGTTAGCATGTTGATTCTTCGGGAGCGGGATTTACACACTGAGTCACTCGACTCACCCTCTCCTTTGGCATTTCAGGTGACTCGTAGCTGCGGACGTGGAGCCGGGATGGACTCGGGGTGCACATGCCATGCTTTAATAAAGTTTTACTCAGACTCTACTAATTGGGTACTTTAGTTTATTTACTTTTAATTGGGTTTATTTGGTTTGTAAAAGGCCTTTAAAGTTATGTTTTAAGTTGTTTACGCTTTACGTTGATTTTTGACATGTCTTAACAAAGTAACTTGGAATAAATTTTACTAAAACTTGGAAAGATAACGATTTCAAAACTATAACGCAATGTGTTTTAAACTATACCATCGGGTATCACACTAAGTCTTTTTGACAAACAAATACAACTGGTTCCCAATCCAAACTTGTAGTTCTTCTGAGTTAAAAGTGTTTTATGTATCACTAAGAAACTAATGAGGTTTTAAATGGTTTAAACTCGTTTTAACTACACATTCTGGCTAAGTTTTCAAAATCTCTGGGTTCCAAATACATCAACTGTTCTTCAAACGAGACTACTCAAATTTGTTTCAAACACACTGTGTTTTCACTCAGTTTTTAAACGGAAAATCTAACTTTTCAAAAACGATTTCCCCGTAGCATACCAGATTCGGACGTGGTGTCTTGTCCGGGTTTGGGGTGTTACAATTGTGGTATCAGAGCCAAGTTCAAAGGCTCGGCTGTGGGCCTGAGGCCCAAAATGTTTTTAAAGGATGTCTTAAGTGTTTTGAGTTTGAATATATGGTTTGAAAGGCATGGCACCGAGTCTCCGGCACCAGTTCGCCCAGGTAAGTACCCCGGACTATTCTTTGTGATTTGATTGGATGTTATATGATTTGATGAATAGCAATAGTATGCTACCTTAGAGATTGAAACTGATAGGATTCTGTGAACTCGCGAAAACAAATCCTCTTTAATGTTCATAAGACTGCTATTAAACAAGTGGAATAAATACTGATGCATAAAATTCTTTAATCAGATACGTAGAAAGATTAGATATGAGCACTCGAGGTGGACGTGGTCGTAACACTCGTGGTAGAGGTAGAGGTAGAATGACGGTTTCTGAGCCCGTAGGATCTGGGCAGGGTTCAGAAAATGAGATACCGGTTCCGCCACCAGCTGGAGGTGGTGAGTTCCAAGATCAGACTGGAGACGACGCAGTGTCACAGGCGATGCTGCGAGTGTTGGAAAGGGTAGCTGGGGCAAGTGGTGGTGCAGGAGTTAGGAAATCAGTTCCTGAGCGACTCCGGGCTAATGGGGCTGAATTCTTTCGAGGCGTATCTGGTGTTGCTCCTAGCACTGCTGAATATTGGCTGGAGGCAACTGAGCGGATCATGGATGATCTGGACTTGACGGCTGAAGAGAAGCTGAAGGGTATTGTATCGCTTCTCCGGGATGAGTCGTATCAGTGGTGGCTCACGGTTCGGGATAGTGTGGCCGCGGAGGATTTGACATGGGATTACTTCAGAACTGCATATCAAAAGAAGTACATCGGGGCTAGTTACATCGACTCCCAGAGAAAGGCATTTCTGAGGCTGGTTCAGGGGAGTAAATCTGTTGCTGAGTACGAGGCTGAGTTCCTGAAGCTGAGTAGGTATGCCAGGGGCATTGTAGCCACTGAGCATGAGAGGTGTGTTCGTTTAGAGGATGGTCTGCGGGACGAGTTGAGGCTGCTGATTGCTCCACAGCAGGAGCGCGAGTTTGCTGTCTTAGTTGAGAAGGCTAAGGTAGCCGAGGGTGTTAAGGAGTCGGTAAGGCAGAGCATGGACAGGAGTAGACTTAAGAGGAGCTTTGGGTCTTCTGGTTCGTCGGGTAATCCGCAGAAGAGGGCTAGATCGAGTGGGCAGAATCAGTCTGCTAGGTTTGTTGCTGCTAGGCAGGGACCGCCGCAGTGTAATCAGTGTGGGAAATCTCATTGGGGTGGTTGCTGGACTGGAGGTAAAGGTTGCTTCGAGTGTGGTTCTCTGGAGCATCGCATTAGGGACTGTCCGCGTAGGATGGCCAGGATTCAGTTTGAGAGTCAGGGCCGTAATCAGTTCAGAGGTAATGGACCGCTACCGCAGAGGGGCCGTGGTAATGGCAGAGGTGGTAATGGTTCTGGTCGGGGCCGTGGAGCACCGGGCAGAGGTGCGGGTAGTTCTGATGCTAGGCAGCCTGGATTAGTGTATGCTGCGAGGCGCCGAGAGGAGGGCGACGCACCGGACGTCATAACCGGTACGTTTTTGATTTTTGGTACTCCTTATACTGCTTTAATTGATGTGGGTTCTACGCACTCTTATGTTGCCAGTAGTATAGTAGAGACAATGGAATTAGACTCTGAGATATCTTCTAGGCAGATGACTGTGATTAGCCCTCTAGGTCACTCTGTAGTAGTAGATAAACTGTTTAGAGATGTACCTCTAGAACTCCAAGGGGTAGTATTTGCTGCTGATCTGATGGAACTGCCGTTTGGGGAGTTCGATCTGATTCTTGGGATGGATTGGCTGGTTAAGTACCAGGCGAGGTTGGATTGCGCGGCCAAGCGCATGGTTCTTAAGACGATTGATGGTGAGGAGGTGGCTATGATAGGTAATAGGAGGGATTACCTATCAAATGTGGTATCTGTTTTGAAAGCGGAAAAGATGGTCAGGAAGGGCTGTGAAGCGTATGTGGTTCGTGTGTATGCCTTGGAGGCTAAAGAGTCTGCTGTTGAGAAGGTTCGTACTGTTAAGGAATTTGCTGATGTGTTTCCTGAGGAGCTTCAGGGTTTGCCGCCAGATCGAGAGGTAGAGTTCGGGATTGATCTGTTACTCGGGACTGCGCCAGTGTTTATTGCTCCGTATAGGATGGCACCAAAGGAATTGGTGGAGCTTAAGGCTCAGATCCAGGAGTTATTGGATCGAGGTTTTATCAGGCCAAGTGTTTCGCCGTGGGGTGCGCCGGTTCTTTTTGTTAAGAAGAAAGATGGCACAATGCGGATGTGTATAGACTACCGCCAGTTGAACAAGCTGACGATTAAAAACAAGTATCCGTTGCCACGGATAGATGACTTGTTTGATCAGCTGAAGGGTGCTGCGGTATTTTCAAAGATCGACTTGAGGTCTGGGTATCACCAGTTGAAGGTTAAGGAGGCTGATATCCATAAAACAGCGTTTCGGACTCGGTATGGGCACTACGAATTTCTGGTAATGCCATTCGGGTTGACTAACGCACCGGCAGCGTTTATGGATATGATGAATAGGGTGTTTCAGCAGTATCTGGATCAGTTCGTGGTGGTTTTCATAGACGACATCTTGGTGTACTCAAGGACAGAGGAAGAGCATGATGCGCATTTAAGAGTGGTGCTGCAGATTTTGAGGGAAAAGCAACTCTATGCTAAGTTTAGTAAGTGCGAGTTCTGGCTTAGAGAAGTGACGTTCTTGGGTCATGTAGTGTCAGCTGAGGGGATTCGGGTAGATCCTCGTAAGATTGAGGCAGTTTTGGATTGGAAGCCGCCTAGGTCAGTGGCTGAGATACGTAGTTTTCTGGGTTTGGCTGGGTACTACCGAAGGTTTGTTGAGGGTTTCTCGTTGATAGCAGCGCCGATGACGAAGTTGTTAAGGAAAGAGGTTCCGTTTGTTTGGACTGAGAAACAGCAGGAAAGCTTCGATAAGTTAAAGAAGATTTTGACTGAGGCTCCGGTTCTAATTCAACCTGAGGCTGGTAAGGAATACACAGTCTATTGCGACACATCACATACGGGTCTGGGTTGTGTGCTGATGCAAGAAGGTAAGGTTGTGGCTTACGCTTCTCGGCAGCTGAGGCCACATGAGGTCAACTATCCGACGCACGATTTGGAGCTAGCGGCTGTAGTTTTCGCCTTAAAGATTTGGAGGCACTACTTGTACGGGGAGAGATCTATAGTCTACACGGATCACAAGAGTCTGAAGTATTTACTGACTCAGAAGGATTTGAATTTGAGGCAGCGTAGATGGGTTGAGTTGCTGAAGGATTATGACTGTTCTATTGAGTATCATCCGGGCAAGGCTAACGTGGTAGCAGACGCGTTGAGCCGTAAGGTTGTTTCGGATTTAAGAGCATTGTTTGCCCATTTGAGTTTGTATGACGACGGGAGTATTTTGGCAGAGTTGCAAGTTAAGCCTTCTTGGGTTGAGCAGATCAGAGAAAAACAGTTAGAGGATGAGGTTCTGAGTGCGCGAAAGTTACAAGTGCAGAATGGTGGTTTGGAGGGTTACAGCTTGTCTAGTGATGAGGTTCTGTGTTTTCAAGGTAAGGCTTGTATGCCTAAAGATGTTGAGCTGAGACAGAAGATTCTTCAGGACGCACATAGCAGTCCTCATGCTATGCATCCTGGAGGTAGCAAGATGTATAAGGATCTTAGAGAGCAGTTTTGGTGGCCTGGTTTGAAGAAAGAGGTGACAGAGTTTGTTGGGAGGTGTCTGACTTGTCAGCAGGTCAAGGCTGAACATCAGTTGCCGTCGGGTTTGCTTCAGCCTGTGAAAATTCCTCAGTGGAAGTGGGAAAGGATAACCATGGATTTTGTCAGTGGGCTACCGCTTACGCCAAGCAAGAAGGATTCAGTTTGGGTAGTGGTGGACCGTCTGACTAAATCAGCTCACTTTATTCCAGTGAGGGTTGACTACTCACTTCAGAAGCTAGCAAAGCTGTATGTTTCAGAGATAGTGAGGTTGCACGGTGTGCCGGTTTCGATAATCTCGGATAGGGATCCCAGGTTTACTTCAAGGTTCTGGAAGGTATTGCATCAGGCTCTGGGTACTCGTTTGGATTTCAGCACGGCTTTTCACCCGCAGTCTGACGGTCAATCAGAAAGGGTTATTCAGATCTTAGAAGACATGCTGAGAGGTTGTGTCCTGGATTTCAGAGGTAGTTGGGAGGAGTTTCTACCATTAGCTGAGTTTGCCTACAACAACAGTTACCAAGCGAGCATCAAGATGGCTCCGTATGAGGCGTTGTATGGTAGGAAGTGTCGCTCACCTACGTGTTGGACGGAGTTAGGTGAACGTCAGTTGTTGGGACCCGAGTTGGTTGCTGAGACCGAAGACAAGGTTAAGTTGATTCAGGCTCGATTGAAGGAAGCTTCGGACCGGCAGAAGTCTTATGCCGATCTTAAGCGAAGAGATATAGAGTTTGCTGTTGGGGATCGAGTGTTTCTGAAGGTCTCGCCTTGGAAAAAGATACTGAGGTTCGGGAAGAAAGGCAAGCTAAGTCCGAGGTTCATTGGGCCGTATAAGGTGTTGAGGCGAGTTGGACCAGTGGCGTATCAGCTTGAGTTGCCAACAGAGCTTAGCCAGATTCATGATGTTTTTCACGTTTCGATGCTTCGGAGGTATCGTTCAGATCCGTCGCATGTGGTAGCAGTGGAAGAGATCGAGGTGAATCCAGACTTGTCTATGGAAGAGGAACCTGTGCAGATTCTTGATTGGGATGTGAAGGTTCTGCGTAAGAAGTCTGTGCCTTTGGTTAAGGTACTTTGGCGGAATCATGGTGTAGAAGAAGCGACGTGGGAACCCGAGGATACAATGAGACAGCAATACCCGCAACTCTTTTGACCAGGTAATTACGAGGCCGAAATTATTTTTAAGGTGGGTAGAACTGTAATATCCCGGGTTAGGGGGCTATTCTGTTGTGACTTTGTTTGCATGTTATTGGATCGTTATGTTGTCGTTTGTGTGATTTCGGGGCTTAGTTATGAGCTAGAAGTAAGCCGGAATAGGTGGAAAAATTTTAGTTTTGAGCTAAGGTATGAGGGGCAGAAGTAGTTGGGGCTTAAGAGTTTTAATTGGCAAGAGTTATCACAAAAAGGGAGCTGGTGTAGTGGCAAGCTAGACGCCACTAAGGCTTGGTGTGGGTAACGCCTAATGCAAGGGTGTAGGCCTTGTGTTCGAGCTGCGGAGTGGCCACTTTTTGGCACTCATTTTGACGGCATGGGGGAGGAGTTTGTGGCAGTTCAAACTCTGCCTAAGACTAAGTCTTCCCATTTGAATGATAGGTGGGGAGTGAGTTTAGGAGGTTGACTAGTTCAACCATTTTGAATTAGTGGAAGTGAGTAATTGTGGGGATTGAGGCCGAATTTTTTGGAGAGTTTGGGGGGGAAAGTGGACGGCTTGGCTTGGTGGTGTAGGGGGAGTGAGTGTGCCGAAAGTCATTAGGCATTTTGGTGCTTGCTTCGGCCAAAAAGGCAATTGGTAAACCGAAATTCTTCTTCTCCCAAAAGCAAGCCGAAACCTTCCAAGTAAATTCCTCCATCTTTCCTTCGTGAAGTAAAAGCCTAGTTGCCGAATTTGCTTTATTTTCTTTCAAACTCCTTGATAGCCGAATGTGCTCATTCATCACTCTTTCTCTTTCAATTGAATAGGCCGAAACCTATATCCCTTCTTCTCACAATTTCTTCTTTTCTTTATTGGTGCAAGCCGAACTAGCATTTTCTCCATCTCACATTTTCTTTTCTTTTCTTTTGGAACTCAAGAGCCGAAACTTACCATTTTTCTCCCAACTGATTTCTCCATTCATCTTTTTCATCCCTTGCCGAAACCATATCTCTTTGTTTCTCAAAGTTGTGCTTTTCTTTCTCAAACATTATTGCCGAAACTCTGCTTTCATTTTTCACATTGTCTTCCCCTCAAAACCGAAAATAGAGGTGTTAAACACCTTGTGCCGATTCCTTCTTTCTTTGTTTTCAACATAGCCGAATATTTTTCCTTCTCCTAGAAGTCCTATTTTTGGCCGAATATCAGTGGTGTTTTGGAAGCCTGGCTTTAATCGTTGGTGGTGGTAAGCTCTTGGCCGAATGGCCATTTTGTCCCCTTTTGGTTTTTTTTTAAATTAATTGTGGCTTGGTCAAAGGCCGGTTTTGGCTATTAAGGAAGGATGTTAATCTCTTTGTTATAGAGTCATTGGAGTGTGGAAGCAAACAAGAGGAGCCGTCTTCATCTGTTAAGTGATTGGGTAAGTGTGGTAAGTGATATTACTTCACTCGTTTGATTTCATTAAGTTAGGCTACAAGAGATTAATGATTCTTTTCCTTAGGTGGTGGCCGATTGGAAAGAGGGACCTTTGTGGTTCGGATTTGGTAGGAAACCAAACCAAGTGAAGGTAAGGGTTCGATATTAACCCTTTTGGTCTATGTGGTGTTGGCCGAATGCTGTGAATGCCTAACCCCTAATGTTTGGCCGATTGTAGGAGTTAGCAATCGAGGGGCATAGATCGTTCGTTGGGATTTTAGGCTCGTGTATACCAGGTGTGTAACTAACACACCCTCTACTTAGTAACGTTGTTAATAAACTTGATTGCTTAATAAGATTGAAACAGTGAGAAGGATAATTGGATACCCAAAAAGGGGTATGTGTACGATTCGGGTAAGTCTGTTCTATGATGAATATTAATGATAATACATGATATCATGAATTATGTTATGCATGTTATGAGTTGTAATGCTTGATATGTTGGCATGATATGCATGGCTTGTATGAGATGCATAATCCCATGAGTATGATATGTGTGGGTGATACGAGAGGAGGGAGCAGTGGTATATTGTGCTGACGAGCACCAGTGCTTTGGTAGCACAACTTTGTGACTTTGGGTCACCAGAGGTTTGGCACCTCCAGAGGTTTGGTACCTCAGCGTCTCGTCCCAGTGGCTCAGTACCACAGTGGGTTGGCCCCACGGATGATTATACGGGATTGACGCCAGTGATTTGGTATCACACGATGGGTTGGCCCCATCACCAGATTTGTGACTACGGTCACCAGTGCTTTGGTAGCACATTGTGTCTTTGGGACACCAGAGGTTTGGCACCTCATTGCGACTTGTCCCTGTGGTTTGACCACCGTGGGTTGGCCCCACTTGAGATATGGGATCGTCTGCTAGTGATTTGGTATCACACGATGGGTTGGCCCCATCATCATTGGATTTGTGACTTCGGTCACCAGTGCTTTGGTAGCACATTGTGTCTTTGGGACACCAGTGGTTTGGTACCACATTGACGGATATTGTGTCTTTGGGACACCAGTGTTTTGGTAACACATTGTGACTATATGTCACCAGTGGTTTGGCACCACCAGTGGTTTGGTACCACACGGGGTAGAAAAGGCGATATGGATGGTTAGGATCGGGTTGCATTAATCATGTTGCTATGTATGATGTGTGTTAGCATGTTGATTCTTCGGGAGCGGGATTTACACACTGAGTCACTCGACTCACCCTCTCCTTTGGCATTTCAGGTGACTCGTAGCTGCGGACGTGGAGCCGGGATGGACTCGGGGTGCACATGCCATGCTTTAATAAAGTTTTACTCAGACTCTACTAATTGGGTACTTTAGTTTATTTACTTTTAATTGGGTTTATTTGGTTTGTAAAAGGCCTTTAAAGTTATGTTTTAAGTTGTTTACGCTTTACGTTGATTTTTGACATGTCTTAACAAAGTAACTTGGAATAAATTTTACTAAAACTTGGAAAGATAACGATTTCAAAACTATAACGCAATGTGTTTTAAACTATACCATCGGGTATCACACTAAGTCTTTTTGACAAACAAATACAACTGGTTCCCAATCCAAACTTGTAGTTCTTCTGAGTTAAAAGTGTTTTATGTATCACTAAGAAACTAATGAGGTTTTAAATGGTTTAAACTCGTTTTAACTACACATTCTGGCTAAGTTTTCAAAATCTCTGGGTTCCAAATACATCAACTGTTCTTCAAACGAGATTACTCAAATTTGTTTCAAACACACTGTGTTTTCACTCAGTTTTTAAACGGAAAATCTAACTTTTCAAAAACGATTTCCCCGTAGCATACCAGATTCGGACGTGGTGTCTTGTCCGGGTTTGGGGTGTTACAACCTATGTGCTTTGAAGAGATTCAAGGGGAGTTTGCCTCGATCACGAACAAAATAGACTCAATGGTGAACAAGATTTGGCTTTAAGCTTGGTGAAATAAAAGAGAAGAATAGAGAGGCTCAAGGTTTCGGCTCAGTCAAGAAAAGAAGAAATAAGGTTGGAAGAATGGAAGTAATAGGAAGAGAATGGTGGAAGAAATTCGGCACAAGAGAGAGTGGGATGAGAGAATGTACTTTCGGTTTTGGAGAGTAAAAGAGGAAAAAGGATTTCAAACAGGGTGCTCTCCCTATTTAAAGCATTCGGCCACTACCTATGGCCACTAATTCAATTTGAATTGAATTAGTCCACCACCCTATATTAATCCTTCAAATAGTTGAATTATCCTCACTTAATCCAATAAATAATAATAATCTAATACTTAAAATAACTAGATAAATAAATAAACTACTAATAAAACTTTTATCCAATACCACCACTTTAAGAAAAACAAAGCAAAAGACCACCCCTTGGTCGGCCACCAATTCTTCTTAAATTCTAATCCAATTTCTTTTCCTTTTTAAACTCCTATTTATCACCTCATCCTATAAAAAAAAACAATCTAATAGCAGCCATTTATCTCCTATTTCTAATTTAAAACTTAACTAAGATAATCCTATAATTATCTAAAATAATAAAATAACAAAACCCAATCCTTATCACACCTTCCAGCCGAAATCATACACCACCAAAACCTTTAGCCAGCCACCAATTCCTCTTTAATTCTAATTCAAATTTCTTTCCCATTTTATAACTTTATCAATAAAAAAATAAAAATAAAAGATAAACTAATAATAATATTCCCTTCTCCCACCGAATTTAAAAGTTAAACACTAATCTAATCTTATCCTATTTGAAGCCCCCCATGTGCCGTCCAACACATTACCAAGCTGCTGCCAAATAAAAGAAAAAAAATAAAATAAAACTCCAAATGCCAATACCTGGGTTCGAACCTGGAACCTGCTGCTGCTCACCTTTCCCCAACGCCCAGGCCACTCGGCCACTTTGATTTTTATGCCATAAAGCCCCCACATTTATTTTTAAACCCTTTCTACGCAAGCCCATAACCACCAACAAAAATAAAAACGCCAAATGCTTCTCCGGCCCCTCGAAACCATGACCTCTCTCCCCTCTAGCGCCTAAGTGGCGCATGAGTGCCACTTTGCCACTGGACTTCCATGTCCATCAACTTGGACATTTAATTTTTAAGGCCAACTTAGCCCAGCTCCTTGATGCAAAAATAAAAACAAAATTGCTGCCCCATCAACTCGAACCCAGGCCCTCAATGGCGCTATCTCCAGCCCCCCAAAGCAGTGCATGAAGCCACTTTGCCAAGGCCTTTCTTGTGCCATAATCATCCAAATAATTTTCTTAAGCCCTCTTAAGCCCAGCTCCATTTCCTAACCCTAAAATTAAAATTTTTCCTAAGCCTTTCCCCTTCAATCCGAGCATTCTTAAACTTCTAAAACACATCCAAAACCCTTCCAACATTTGAATTATACCCAAATTGCCTAGCCCCTAAACCAGGGTGTTACAATTCTACCCTCCTTAAAATAATTTCGTCCTCGAAATTACTTATTACCGAACAATCATAACTCGCTATTCTACGCCTCTGCTGCGCACTCTAATCTTAATCTATTATACTTCCCGACTCAGTCCCTAAGTTCTCACTCAAGACCCAAATCATACAAGAAAGAGCTAACTTACAAACAAGGAAAGCAATTAAAGAATATTCCAAAACAAATGAGCTTACCCGATATCACATCCTTGGTTGACTTTGACTAGAACCACGACCCCTCGTTGCTCGAGGACAATTCTTAACCAAATGTGCCTTAGATCCGCACCGAAAGCATTCTTTACTATTTCCCCAACACTCTCCTAGATGGGTTCTCCCACACTTAACACATGAATGATTCCGATCCACTGGTACAAGTGCATGCATAGGATTCTCGATCCTTGGTCTTTTCTGGACATTACCAAACGATGCTGACGGTCCAATATTTCTCTTATCCTCGTTCCTATTCTTCTCTCGGTTTTCTCTTATAGTCTTTTTAACCTCTTCGGCAATCCGAGCTTTCTCTACCAGAATGGCAAAATCCCTTTCTCTTTGTGGCGCGATCAACTCCCGCAACTCATCTCGCAGCCCATCTTCGAATCGAACACTCCTTTCATAATCAGTAGCCACGATTCCTTTGGCGTACTGACTTAGTCGCACAAACTCCGCTTCATACTCCGCTACCGACTTATTGCCTTGTACTAGATTTAGAAACGCTTTCCTCTGCGCGTCTAAGTAGCTTGCTCCAACGTACTTTCCTTCAAACTTTTCCTTAAAGTACTCCCAATCCAATCGATCTGCCGGTACACCTTGTTTGACAGTGAGCCACCAACGATAAGCTTCATCCCGAAGAAGCGAAACAGCACCTTTTAGCTTTTCCTCTGGGGTACAATCTAAGTCGTCCATAATTCTTTCGACTCCTTCTAACCAATATTCCGCTACATTCGGGGCCACTCCAGATACTCCCCTAAAAACTTCAGCCCCATTCGACCTGAGCCTCTCGGACACTGACTTCCGAGTTCCATTTCCCCTACTAGCTCTTGCCACTTGCTGTAGCACTCGTAGCATGGCTTGCGACACTGCGTCATCTTCTTCCGTCTGATCTTGCTCCTCCGCGACCACTGCTGGCGGTGGCACTTCACTTTCTGACCCATGGCCAGACCCTACTGGTTCCGAAGCTGCCATTCTACCTCTACCGCGTCCCGTAGAACTCATCTCTATCGTCGCGATTTAATCTGATTTAAGAAATTTTATGCATTAGAAATTTTGTTCCACTATTTAATCGCGAGCAAATTTTTATGAAAGAAGGGTATTTTAAAGTAGTTCTTTCGATCACACAAAGTCTCAGTTCCAGTTTGCTACCCTAATTCAAAGAATCACATTTACACACACACACATTCATTCGTCCACAAGATCACATTTCTCCCTCAATAGAGGCACATTCAGTGGTATCTACCACCCACATTCACTATTCGGACCTTTCTGCCCGTTTCTACCCCAGGGGTATTTCCGTCATTTTTCTACCGGGTATTTTCGTGAATAAATCAAAGCGATTTCGAAAACTTTACTAAATCAGGATCTTTTTAAAATTCCCAAAACTGAAGAGTATTTTCGAAAATTTCGCAAATTAAAGGTATAACAGGATTTTGGTAACCAGGGGTATTTTGGTAATTTTGTCAATCAGGGTAATTTTGTGAATTTCCAAAGTCAGGGTTATTATTTTGAAATACAGAAAATTGGATACTTTTGCAATGTAAGAAAATTTTATTAAGTTTGGGGTTAAACCAGAAATTTTAAAAGTCAGGGCATTTTAGTAATTTTCAACATAGGGGTATTTTTGTAAATTTTTTCGCAAATCGGAGTATCTCGATATTTTGAAAACTAAAGATTTTGGTATTTTACAAAGTAAAAATTATTTTAACAAAAGTTGAGGGTAGTGTGGTAATTTTACAACACAGGGGTATTTTTGTAATTTTTTTCGCTAGGGCATTTTGATAATTTTGGTAAATTGAGAAAACGTTTTTCAGAATCAGATTTAGGGTTTAAAAATAAAAGGGTAAGTTTGAAAATTTTAAAAAAATTAAGGGTTTTAAAGCAGCAAGGCCAATCCCTTTCGAGTTTTATTTATTGTTTAGCCTATGACTGAGTCCTCTTGGTTAGGGTGAACCGAAGCTACGCACCAGGTAGGAATCCCGCGAAGAGGAGGTGAGTCACGAGGACTGCTTAAGTACCAAGCTCTTTCGGATCCAATCCTTGACATGCGCACAGGGGTTACCACACCCTAACTCGACGACTTAGTCGTAGGTTTGTTTAGTAGCTTTAAGTTTTATGCATATGTTTGAGTAGACTAGTCCTAGGGTTCAATAGATCCTAGTTCACTAATCTACGAGCCCAACTAAGCCCATAACAGTTCATATAACAAATTACTTCACAAGTCTGACTCGGGTTGGAGGTACAGGTGCCATGCCAGAATACCTGAAAAGTTTCTTAAAAACCCATATTTTTGAAAAGCCCATTTTGAAAACATTTTTGGGCCCAAAACCCTCAAAGCCGAGTTTTGAACCGGGCTCTGATACCAAAACTGTAACACCCCCAAACCCGGCCCACAAGTCCTGACCGGATCTGGTTATGTCACTGCGGAAACCGTTTGCAAAATCTTTGACTTTCATATAAAACTTGAAAATTTTATTAACTTTTGGAAACCATGTCTTATCTTTCAAAATGATAAATAAAGCTTTGTTATTAAAAATAATCCATATTAAAACTTTAGTATAAAAATATATAAATACTTTGATTAAATAGGTTGCTAAAACTAAAATTATCTTCACATAATAATTTCTTCTAAGTAAACCATAATATCAAGTAATATCAAAAATAGTGATAACAAAAATAATAATAATAATAAGGCCCTTATTACAAAAATAATTAATCCAAGTACTCGATAATAAAACGCATAAAGAAAAGATTAAAAACGTCCTCTGCATGGGCCACCTTGTATCCACTCCAACCCGGTCCGATCATCCTGTCACCTGCGATGTTGGATAAATAATTGGGTGAGTCATCATGACTCAGTGTGTAATTAAACCACTGATATCCACCCACATGCTAGCCACATAATATCCCAATTATCAAATGCAACAAGTAATATATATATATTCAAATGCAACATATAAATATAATCATTTAGACATTACCACACTCTGGGCTTGGCCCACATTCAAATCATACTCAAATACTGGGCTAGGCCCATTCCTCAATAAACCACATATCAACTGGGCTTGGCCCATTTCCACGTATGTTCCCAAAACATACCTATCCACATGTCATATTTGGCTTGGCCCATTTCCATATTATTACAAAAATAATGCAACATGATTCCCAACCCAACCTAGGGTCCATCCGCTACACACCCCTTTATCCAGCCTACCACACACCAGGGGACTATCGAGTCACCCTCTCCTTTTCCCTCCAAAAAGGCAACCAATGCCATCCACGATGGAGCACATAGCAACCCATCAAGCCATGATATGGCATAAAGCTGATATCAATCAAGGTAACCACGCGAACTAAATCGCAAAGATCCACAACGCGACCTCAGTCAGCACCAATCCACGATGTAGCACAAAGCTGACATCAACCACGTACTCGAAGTACACCCGTACCTTCTTTTCATAACCCAACCATGCACATTCCACATAAAATATAATCGTGATAATACATGCACATGCTTATTAATATCCATAAACATACTCATAAACAAATAATCACATTGCAACAGGTCCGATACTAACCTGATCATCGCTATACCCTTTAGGGGTATATATGGCACACTTATTACTGCACTTGTTAGTAAAACATATAACACATAAAACCCGGAAACAGTGGGTTAGTTACACACCTTATAACCTGAAGTTCTAAACCCTCGATTTTGACGCTATCGCTTAGCTAGACTACAGCTATCTGCCTATCATTTTCTGCTGCACGACCACACCCCGGTGGCCAATCCCGAACTGCCGAGACGGCTCTTTTCTTAAACTTCGGGACAGGGACTTTCTCTTGCCCTCCTTGACTGGTATTGGCATCCATCGACGATACTTAATCAGAACCACAAGATTAATCAACAAAGTCATAATCTACTATTAACGAATCTAAGTTACTTACTAATATCCTTACCGAAATAAACTGAGATCCCGAAGGCCTTCCTTTGCTTCTGTCGATTTGCCCTTGATGAGTAACCGAATTCAAACAGTCCCTAAGTGCTCCCTCGCGTTAGCACCTATGTGCTTTGAAGAGATTCAAGGGGAGTTTGCCTCGATCACGAACAAAATAGACTCAATGGTGAACAAGATTTGGCTTTAAGCTTGGTGAAATAAAAGAGAAGAATAGAGAGGCTCAAGGTTTCGGCTCAGTCAAGAAAAGAAGAAATAAGGTTGGAAGAATGGAAGTAATAGGAAGAGAATGGTGGAAGAAATTCGGCACAAGAGAGAGTGGGATGAGAGAATGTACTTTCGGTTTTGGAGAGTAAAAGAGGAAAAAGGATTTCAAACAGGGTGCTCTCCCTATTTAAAGCATTCGGCCACTACCTATGGCCATTAATTCAATTTGAATTGAATTAGTCCACCACCCTATATTAATCCTTCAAATAGTTGAATTATCCTCACTTAATCCAATAAATAATAATAATCTAATACTTATAATAACTAGATAAATAAATAAACTACTAATAAAACTTTTATCCAATACCACCACTTTAAGAAAAACAAAGCAAAAGACCACCCCTTGGCCGGCCACCAATTCTTCTTAAATTCTAATCCAATTTCTTTTCCTTTTTAAACTCCTATTTATCACCTCATCCTATAAAAAAAAAACAATCTAATAGCAGCCATTTATCTCCTATTTCTAATTTAAAACTTAACTAAGATAATCCTATAATTATCTAAAATAATAAAATAACAAAACCCAATCCTTATCACACCTTCCAGCCGAAATCATACACCACCAAAACCTTTAGCCAGCCACCAATTCCTCTTTAATTCTAATTCAAATTTCTTTCCCATTTTATAACTTTATCAATAAAAAAATAAAAATAAAAGATAAACTAATAATAATATTCCCTTCTCCCACCGAATTTAAAAGTTAAACACTAATCTAATCTTATCCTATTTGAAGCCCCCCATGTGCCGTCCAACACATTACCAAGCTGCTGCCAAATAAAAGAAAAAAAATAAAATAAAACTCCAAATGCCAATACCTGGGTTCGAACCTGGAACCTGCTGCTGCTCACCTTTCCGCAACGCCCAGGCCACTCGGCCACTTTGATTTTTATGCCATAAAGCCCCCACATTTATTTTTAAACCCTTTCTACGCAAGCCCATAACCACCAACAAAAATAAAAACGCCAAATGCTTCTCCGGCCCCTCGAAACCGTGACCTCTCTCCCCTCTAGCGCCTAAGTGGCGCATGAGTGCCACTTTGCCACTGGACTTCCATGTCCATCAACTTGGACATTTAATTTTTAAGGCCAACTTAGTCCAGCTCCTTGATGCAAAAATAAAAACAAAATTGCTGCCCCATCAACTCGAACCCAGGCCCTCAATGGCGCTATCTCCAGCCCCCCAAAGCAGCGCATGAAGCCACTTTGCCAAGGCCTTTCTTGTGCCATAATCATCCAAATAATTTTCTTAAGCCCTCTTAAGCCCAGTTCCATTTCCTAACCCTAAAATTAAAATTTTTCCTAAGCCTTTCCCCTTCAATCCGAGCATTCTTAAACTTCTAAAACACATCCAAAACCCTTCCAACATTTGAATTATACCCAAATTGCCTAGCCCCTAAACCAGGGTGTTACAATTCTACCCTCCTTAAAATAATTTCGTCCTCGAAATTACTTATTACCGAACAATCATAACTCGCTATTCTACGCCTCTGCTGCGCACTCTAATCTTAATCTATTATACTTCCCGACTCAGTCCCTAAGTTCTCACTCAAGACCCAAATCATACAAGAAAGAGCTAACTTACAAACAAGGAAAGCAATTAAAGAATATTCCAAAACAAATGAGCTTACCCGATATCACATCCTTGGTTGACTTTGACTAGAACCACGACCCCTCGTTGCTCGAGGACAATTCTTAACCAAATGTGCCTTAGATCCGCACCGAAAGCATTCTTTACTATTTCCCCAACACTCTCCTAGATGGGTTCTCCCACACTTAACACATGAATGATTCCGATCCACTGGTACAAGTGCATGCATAGGATTCTCGATCCTTGGTCTTTTCTGGACATTACCAAACGATGCTGACGGTCCAATATTTCTCTTATCCTCGTTCCTATTCTTCTCTCGGTTTTCTCTTATAGTCTTTTTAACCTCTTCGGCAATCCGAGCTTTCTCTACCAGAATGGAAAAATCCCTTTCTCTTTGTGGCGCGATCAACTCCCGCAACTCATCTCGCAGCCCATCTTCGAATCGAACACTCCTTTCATAATCAGTAACCACGATTCCTTTGGCGTACTGACTTAGTCGCACAAACTCCGCTTCATACTCCGCTACCGACTTATTGCCTTGTACTAGATTTAGAAACGCTTTCCTCTGCGCTTTTAAGTAGCTTGCTCCAACGTACTTTCCTTCAAACTTTTCCTTAAAGTACTCCCAATCCAATCGATCTGCCGGTACACCTTGTTTGACAGTGAGCCACCAACGATAAGCTTCATCCCGAAGAAGCGAAACAGCACCTTTTAGCTTTTCCTCTGGGGTACAATCTAATTCGTCCATAATTCTTTCGACTCCTTCTAACCAATATTCCGTTACATTCGGGGCCACTCCAGATACTCCCCTAAAAACTTCAGCCCGATTCGACCTGAGCCTCTCGGACATTGACTTCCGAGTTCCATTTCCCCTACTAGCTCTTGCCACTTGCTGTAGCACTCGTAGCATGGCTTGCGACACTGCGTCATCTTCTTCCATCTGATCTTGCTCCTCCGCGACCACTGCTGGCGGTGGCACTTCACTTTCTGACCCATGGCCAGACCCTACTGTTCCGAAGCTGCCATTCTACCTCTACCGCGTCCCCTAGAACTCATCTCTATCGTCGCGATTTAATCTGATTTAAGAAATTTTATGCATTAGAAATTTTGTTCCACTATTTAATCGCGAGCAAATTTTTATGAAAGAAGGGTATTTTAAAGTAGTTCTTTCGATCACACAAAGTCTCAGTTCCAGTTTGCTACCCTAATTCAAAGAATCACATTTACACACACACATTCATTCGTCCACAAGAACACATTTCTCCCTCAATAGAGGCACATTCAGTGGTATCTACCACCCACATTCACTATTCGGACCTTTCTGCCCGTTTCTACCCCAGGGGTATTTCCGTCATTTTTCTACCGGGTATTTTCGTGAATAAATCAAAGCGATTTCGAAAACTTTACTAAATCAGGATCTTTTTAAAATTCCCAAAACTGAAGAGTATTTTCGAAAATTTCGCAAATTAAAGGTATAACAGGATTTTGGTAACCAGGGGTATTTTGGTAATTTTGTCAATCAGGGTAATTTTGTGAATTTCCAAAGTCAGGGTTATTATTTTGAAATACAGAAAATTTGATACTTTTGCAATGTAAGAAAATTTTATTAAGTTTGGGGTTAAACCAGAAATTTTAAAAGTCAGGGCATTTTAGTAATTTTCAACATAGGGGTATTTTTGTAAATTTTTTCGCAAATCGGAGTATCTCGATATTTTGAAAACTAAAGATTTTGGTATTTTACAAAGTAAAAATTATTTTAACAAAAGTTGAGGGTAGTGTGGTAATTTTACAACATAGGGGTATTTTTGTAATTTTTTTTCGCTAGGGCATTTTGATAATTTTGGTAAATTGAGAAAACGTTTTTCAGAATCAGATTTAGGGTTTACAAATAAAAGGGTAAGTTTGAAAATTTTAAAAAAATTAAGGGTTTTAAAGCAGCAAGGCCAATCCCTTTCGAGTTTTATTTATTGTTTAGCCTATGACTGAGTCCTCTTGGTTAGGGTGAACCGAAGCTACGCACCAGGTAGAAATCCCGCGAAGAGGAGGTGAGTCACGAGGACTGCTTAAGTACCAAGCTCTTCCGGATCCAATCCTTGACATGCGCACAGGGGTTACCACACCCTAACTCGGCGACTTAGTCGTAGGTTTGTTTAGTAGCTTTAAGTTTTATGCATATGTTTGAGTAGACTAGTCCTAGGGTTCAATAGATCCTAGTTCACTAATCTACGAGCCCAACTAAGCCCATAACAGTTCATATAACAAATTACTTCACAAGTCTGACTCGGGCTGGAGGTACAGGTGCCATGCCAGAATACCTGAAAAGTTTCTTAAAAACCCATATTTTTGAAAAGCCCATTTTAAAAACATTTTTGGGCCCAAAACCCTCAAAGCCGAGTTTTGAACCGGGCTCTGATACCAAAACTGTAACACCCCCAAACCCGACCCACAAGTCCTGACCGGATCTGGTTATGTCACTGCGGAAACCGTTTGCAAAATCTTTGACTTTCATATAAAACTTGAAAATTTTATTAACTTTTGGAAACCATGTCTTATCTTTCAAAATGATAAATAAAGCTTTGTTATTAAAAATAATCCATATTAAAACTTTAGTATAAAAATATATAAATACTTTGATTAAATAGGTTGCTAAAACTAAAATTATCTTCACATAATAATTTCTTCTAAGTAAACCATAATATCAAGTAATATCAAAAATAGTGATAACAAAAATAATAATAATAATAAGGCCCTTATTACAAAAATAATTAATCCAAGTACTCGATAATAAAACGCATAAAGAAAAGATTAAAAACGTCCTCTGCATGGGCCACCTTGTATCCACTCCAACCCGGTCCGATCATCCTGTCACCTGCGATGTTGGATAAATAATTGGGTGAGTCATCATGACTCAGTGTGTAATTAAACCACTGATATCCACCCACATGCTAGCCACATAATATCCCAATTATCAAATGCAACAAGTAATATATATATTCAAATGCAACATATAAATATAATCATTTAGACATTACCACACTCTGGGCTTGGCCCACATTCAAATCATACTCAAATACTGGGCTAGGCCCATTCCTCAATAAACCACATATCAATTGGGCTTGGCCCATTTCCACGTATGTTCCCAAAACATACCTATCCACATGTCATATTTGGCTTGGCCCATTTCCATATTATTACAAAAATAATGCAACATGATTCCCAACCCAACCTAGGGTCCATCCGCTACACACCCCCTTATCCAGCCTACCACACACCAGGGGACTATCGAGTCACCCTCTCCTTTTCCCTCCAAAAAGGCAACCAATGCCATCCACGATGGAGCACATAGCAACCCATCAAGCCACGATATGGCATAAAGCCGATATCAATCAAGGTAACCACGCGAACTAAATCGTAAAGATCCACAACGCGACCTCAGTCAGCACCAATCCACGATGTAGCACAAAGCTGACATCAACCACGTACTCGAAGTACACCCGTACCTTCTTTTCATAACCCAACCATGCACATGCCACATAAAATATAATCGTGATAATGCATGCACATGCTTATTAATATCCATAAACATACTCATAAACAAATAATCACATTGCAACAGGTCCGATACTAACCTGATCATCGCTATACCCTTTAGGGGTATATATGGCACACTTATTACTGCACTTGTTAGTAAAACATATAACACATAAAACCCGGAAACAGTGGGTTAGTTACACACCTTATAACCTGAAGTTCTAAACCCTCAATTTTGACGCTATCGCTTAGCGAGACTACAGCTATCTGCCTATCATTTTCTGCTGCACGACCACACCCCGGTGGCCAATCCCGAACTGCCGAGACGGCTCTTTTCTTAAACTTCGGGACAGGGACTTTCTCTTGCCCTCCTTGACTGGTATTGGCATCCATCGATGATACTTAATCAGAACCACACGATTAATCAACAAAGTCATAATCTACTATTAACGAATCTAAGTTACTTACTAATATCCTTACCGAAATAAACTGAGATCCCGAAGGCCTTCCTTTGCTTCTGTTGATTTGCCCTTGATGAGTAACCGAATTCAAACAGTCCCTAAGTGCTCCCTCGCGTTAGCACCTATGTGCTTTGAAGAGATTCAAGGGGAGTTTGCCTCGATCACGAACAAAATAGACTCAATGGTGAACAAGATTTGGCTTTAAGCTTGGTGAAATAAAAGAGAAGAATAGAGAGGCTCAAGGTTTCGGCTCAGTCAAGAAAAGAAGAAATAAGGTTGGAAGAATGGAAGTAATAGGAAGAGAATGGTGGAAGAAATTCGGCACAAGAGAGAGTGGGATGAGAGAATGTACTTTCAGTTTTGGAGAGTAAAAGAGGAAAAAGGATTTCAAACAGGGTGCTCTCCCTATTTAAAGCATTCGGCCACTACCTATGGCCACTAATTCAATTTGAATTGAATTAGTCCACCACCCTATATTAATCCTTCAAATAGTTGAATTATCCTCACTTAATCCAATAAATAATAATAATCTAATACTTAAAATAACTAGATAAATAAGTAAACTACTAATAAAACTTTTATCCAATACCACCACTTTAATAAAAACAAAGCAAAAGACCACCCCTTGGCCGGCCACCAATTCTTCTTAAATTCTAATCCAATTTCTTTTCCTTTTTAAACTCCTATTTATCACCTCATCCTATAAAAAAAAAACAATCTAATAGCAGCCATTTATCTCCTATTTCTAATTTAAAACTTAACTAAGATAATCCTATAATTATCTAAAATAATAAAATAACAAAACCCAATCCTTATCACACCTTCCAGCCGAAATCATACACCACCAAAACCTTTAGCCAGCCACCAATTCCTCTTTAATTCTAATTCAAATTTCTTTCCCATTTTATAACTTTATCAATAAAAAAAATAAAAATAAAAGATAAACTAATAATAATATTCCCTTCTCCCACCGAATTTAAAAGTTAAACACTAATCTAATCTTATCCTATTTGAAGCCCCCCCATGTGCCGTCCAACACATTACCAAGCTGCTGCCAAATAAAAGAAAAAAAAAATAAAACTCCAAATGCCAATACCTGGGTTCGAACCTGGAACCTGCTGCTGCTCACCTTTTCCCAACGCCCAGGCCACTCGGCCACTTTGATTTTTATGCCATAAAGCCCCCACATTTATTTTTAAACCCTTTCTACGCAAGCCCATAACCACCAACAAAAATAAAAATGCCAAATGCTTCTCTGGCCCCTCAAAACCGTGACCTCTCTCCCCTCTAGCGCCTAAGTGGCGCATGAGTGCCACTTTGCCACTGGACTTCCATGTCCATCAACTTGGACATTTAATTTTTAAGGCCAACTTAGCCCAGCTCCTTGACGCAAAAATAAAAACAAAATTGCTGCCCCATCAACTCGAACCCAGGCCCTCAATGGCGCTATCTCCAGCCCCCCAAAGCAGCGCATGAAGCCACTTTGCCAAGGCCTTTCTTGTGCCATAATCATCCAAATATTTTTCTTAAGCCCTCTTAAGCCCAGCTCCATTTCCTAACCCTAAAATTAAAATTTTTCCTAAGCCTTTCCCCTTCAATCCGAGCATTCTTAAACTTCTAAAACACATCCAAAACCCTTCCAACATTTGAATTATACCCAAATTGCCTAGCCCCTAAACTAGGGTGTTACACTCAAACAACCTAAACAATTAACTATCATCAATGGCTCAACTCAAAATATTTATCAAACACAAAAATTAAAGCATGGGTCAGATAGTATTCAAAGCAACGATCTCAAAAACGTAAAAATTATCAAAAACTGAACTAAAACTCACCTTGAATTTAATCCAACAATGGCTGAACCAAGCTTGCTTTTCCTTTCTTTTTCTTTATTTAGTTTCGGCAATGAGCTTAGAAAAGATGAACATGACATGTTTATTTTTCTTTTATGTTTTATTACATATGTTATTATTATATTACTATTTTAACCTTATCTTATAAAATTTTATAACATATAACTTAAGGTTACTATTGTCATATACCACCCACTAACTTAAAAAATGGGCTATTTGCCCTTTTAATACCTCATATTAAAAAGCCATTATCATTTTAGCACTTTTCACTATAGTATGCAACTTTTACACTTTACGCGATTAAGTCCTTTTTGTCAAATTAAACACTCAAACGATAAAATTTTCATACGAAACTTTCACACACATTAATTCACATATAACAAACACCGAAAATAATATTTAAAAAAAAATTTCTAGACTCAGATTCGTGGTCCTGAAACCACCGTTCCGATTAGGGTCAAATTCGGACTATTACACGTAATGTCGCTTATTATAGTGCTTACATTCAGGTCCAACATTTCTAACACTACTCGCACTGGTAACAGATGTCGTTTGAGGTTTAGAGTTGAAATGACTTGCATCTCTATCTTTGATCGAAATCCCCGTAGAAGCAATAGAACGAGGATGATATTCTCTAGATTTCTTTTATACGGACTGGTGTGATTTTCCCGCAAATCTCTTTCTAAAGTCTCTAGCCTTAAACTGGCTATTCTTTTCTCTTTCCTAAGCTCTTCAGATTTACAAGCTTTGTCAACTAGAACGACAAACTCTTTCAATTCAAGAATCCCATCTAATAGTATGATTTCTTCATTTAATCCATCTTCGAATCTTTTACACATTATAGCCTCAGAAGAAACACATTCACGAGCATATTTGCTGAGTCATACAAATTCTCTTTCGTATTCTGTTACTGACATACGGCCTTGTTTCAGTTCAAGAAAATCCTTTCATTTCTGATCGATGAATCGTTGGCTAATGTATTTCTTTTTTAATTTAACTTGAAAGAATTCCCAAGTAACTCTTTCTCATAGAACTACGGATATCAAGGTATTCCACAACTGATACGTAATGTCTCTCAACAGTGATACAACACATTTTAAACATTCTTCAGAGGTGCAAGAAAGTTCATCAAATACCCGAATCGTGTTCTCAAGCCAAAACTCAGCTCTCTCGGGGTCATCACTAACAGTGGCTCTAAATCCCTCAGCCCCGTATTTCCGTATCTTATCAACAGGTGGTTTATTCAATCTCAAAAGATCCATACCTTGAGGAACTATAGGGATCGGTTGGGGAATAGGTGGGGGTAGAGGTTGTTGCGTAGCCGAATTAGCATTGTATGTACTGTGTGAACCATTCGTTCATTATTTGGAAGAAGGCTTCTTTAGCCTCTCCTTCCTGACTACCTATCACAGGTTTAGATTCAGACAACACTGTCCCTTGAGCGGGAGCAGGCGTATTACTTTCAACCTCATCAGATATTGCTCGATTTGGATCCATTTGCTATATAAAAATACATTTTCACATGTCAGGAGTCAATACACTACCACAGTTTATATATGGCATGTATAGCTAGACTCTCACATACTCTACATTATTCCTAGAATCGATTAAACCATAGCCCTGATACCAATAAATGTAACACCCCTCATCCGTATTCACTGTTAAAATAGGGTTACGGAGCATTACCAGACTTTCAATACCTTTAAACATACATTTCATATACAGTTTGTCATTTCATATACAATTCAATCACAACCAATGATAGTGTCCCTTAAACGAGATGCCTTAAACATGCATTAGAAATGGTTCGGGACAAAACTAGTAACTCAGGAAATTTTTGTGAAACTTAGAAAATTTTTCTTTAAACAGAGGACACACACCTGTGTGGCCAGGCCGTGTGTCTCACATGGCCACCAAACACGCCCATGTCACAGGACATGTGAAAATAAGGGGTACATACTGACACATGGCCAATCACACGCCCGTGTATTTAGCCCGCGTGCCCTTCGAAATGGCCACACACGCTTGTGTACCAGGCCGTGTCAAAGCTGTAGGGTATACTGACTTATACAACACGGCCAAGTCACACGCCCGTGTGCTAGGCCGTGTGCCAATTAGGGGGATATACTGACTTGTGCCACACGACCAATCACATGCCCATGTGTGAGACCGTGTGGAGCATACTGACTTCATTTTAATTTTAGCACCAGGGAACACACGGTCGTGTAACATAACCGTGTGTCACACACGGCTGAGACACAAGCCCATGTGGAAAAAAAAGGCTATTTGGAAAGCCATTTTGCCACCCTAATTTCATATACCTACACAAAAATAATTTGCGACATTTTGTAACTCAATAGGTAGTCAATCCATAACATTTTGTACACATATTTGAATACTTATATGCAACGAAAGCATTATACCAAGTTAAGCCAAATCAAATGGCTTTATCATATACCATAACATGTACCAAAATCACTAGTTCAAGTAACCATAACTATCATCCTTATAACTAGCCTATACATGCCATATTTACATATATCCATGAGTTAAAAAGTACCAATCGGCAACTGGACAGTGTGATGCGTAACTCCAACTTTATCCTAATCGAGCGAACTACCGAACCTCTATAAAACACGAAAAAGAAACAAAGTAAGCTTTATAGCTTAGTAAGCCTGTATAATTCAGAATTTAACTTACCATTTATACATAATCAAACAATTAAACGAAGTATATCAAATTCACTTGCCAAATGCCTATACACAAGCATCCATATATATGTTAGTTTCATAAGTACATATAATCAACCTTTATCTCAATTTCATACATCAATGTATTATATCATACCAAATTCATATAACATGTATAATGTCGAAACCATTTTTTTGTTTGGAAAACGGGGTTGACTTTAGAAATGAAAATGGAGTCACCACCAATCCTTTTCGAGGTGTGATCGGGTCACCTTGAGATTGATCGTTAAAATATTTTCACTTATTAAAATGATGACTTTGGTCTACAAAATTCGATAAAATAGGTTCGAGAGTCGGTTACGTACGAGGAAGGATTAACACCCTCGTAACGCCCAGAATTGGTACCGAATTGATTAATTAATGTCTTAATGTCGAAAATTTGAAGAGATTTTGAAATATGATCCTCTTTATTTAAAAGAAAACTTGAATACATTAAAATGAATGCTGAGACCCACTTATTTCGAAAAAGTAAAATGTCACGTCCAGTGAGTTAGGGTACGGCATTTCAAATTCCCGAAACTGAGCTTGTCTTTTGACTTTTAAAACTCATGTATTTAAATTTAAGAAGGATATTCGGTTATTTGGGTCAAATGAAAAATAGAAACCCAGTAAGTTAGGGCACAATTTCTCATAATACCAAATTCAGAATATTGCCTTTATTTTTTTAGAAATCCTTATCCCGAAATAACGAAAGGTCACATCCAGTGAGTTAGGAAGCAACGTTTTCGAATTCTCAAGAATAAATTTTTATTTAACTCATATGCTTTGATTTAAGAGAATAATTGGTTCTTTAGATTCGATGAGAAAAATCGAAACCCAGTAAGTTAGGGTACGATTTCTTTCGGATCTTAGAACGCGGAATGTTTGTTTCTTTCAAAACGAAAATTGTAATGCATCGAATAAAATGTGATATGATCGTAATAAAATGGAAGATGAATTATAATACAAATGCATAATAGAGTAAAAATGAGGGAAACAATATAAATTACAATAAGAAAAGCAAAAATAAATAAAAATTAAAACAAATAATCTATGTACAATAATAGGTAAAAAAATGATAAAATAAAAAACAAAAACAAAAGATAATAGTAAATCAATAAAAGAAATAAATACTATGCACAATAGTTTAAAGATAATAAAATAATAGTAATGACCATGATAAAATAATAATAATAAATTATAAGCAAAATACATTAGTAAACGAATAAACATAATAAAAATAAATAAATAAGAATAATAGTAATAAAGGTTTGGGATAAATCTAAAAATAAATAAAAGAAAAGGGACCTTATTGAACACGCAAATAACAAGGAAGAGCTAAAAGGGAAAATATCTCCTCCCTCCAAAACGCAGTGTAATTAAAACAGAACAAAAATTAAGGGCGAAATTAAAAATAAAAGAAAACTTAATTGCAAAGTAATAAAAAAGTGGAAGGACCAAATCGGTAAATATCCCACTTTCACAAAACATGCGGATCATCCTCTAGGTTGGGTCAACGCGCGGGTTGAGGGGCTTAAACGACGTCATTTTGGGGCTATTGAAGCCAGCCCTAAACGACACCGTTTTATATGCTTAGAAATACTAAAAAATTTAAAAAAAAATCATTCTTCTTATTTCTTTTAAAAACACAGAGAACTCTCCTTTCTCCCCTTGCTTGGCGATTTCCGGCCAAGCTCCAGTGAGGCTTCTGGCGCCGACCACCACCGTCTGCCACCGTCGGCGCCGTCGTGTACGACGGCCAGCACTAAAAATCCCTCTTTTTTTATATTATATTTTTAATATATATATGTATATAATAAACGAAAATCTATATGTGTATGTATATGATTTCGAAGAGAAAGAAAAAGAAAAAAATGATGAAAGAAAATAACCTTTTCTGATATTCTTTCGTATTGATTTTGTATTCAAAAAATGTGTACCTGAATACATAAATCTCTATTTCGGTTTTATAGCTGAATATTCGAAATAAGAAAAAAATACAATATTTCTTTCCCGTGTTGTTATTTGCTGTGCTATGTGCTGCTATTTTTGCTTCCTTTTTCGCAGGTACAACCACCGTACGGAGGAGCTGACGTGGTGGCGTGCATGGAGAGGGGACTCGACTGTTGTGGCGCTGAAGCTTCTAGACGCCTCTAGGGTTTTCTGAAACCTTGAAAATCTTGGGCCATTCAGGCCTTGTTATTTTTGGTAGTGGTTTGGGTTTTAATTTTGGGCCAATGTAATGGACTGTTATTTGGACTATTTTTATTATTTTGTTTTCATTTTACTTTTTGTTTTGTTTTTTGGTTTAAATGGGCCCCGGGCAAAAATGGGCTTTTACATATAACATATGTACCAATTCATCCTCATTCATATAATTGACAATCCGTTTATATAACCAATAATTCATCCATATAATCATTAGTAGAATTATGCCCGTTGAACCTAATAGAATATCGAAAGATACACGAGTGATACACACTAAGTGTAGTAATCGGTAATTCATCAATTCATCATTGTATTCATTGTTTCAAGCTATGATCGGTGAACTCCTTCTAAGCTTATGAACAGTAAGCTTTATTGAGCTGGAAATAGTAAGCTCTTACGAGAAGATATATCGGTAAGCTCATACGCGCTGTGGTGAGTCCGTAACACATGCAGGATCTCAACCTAATCGGTAAACCTAGTGATATGTCACTCGTATCCTACGAATTCCTATGGTTTAAACTGGGCTCGGAAACCATCAGACTATATCAGTAAGGCATTCGAATTTCAAGTAGATCATTTACTCAATTACATGCGTTCATTTCGAACAATTACAAGTATTTAAAAGTTCGATTCTAATTATACAAACTTACCTCGTATCGCTCGGATAACATCCTTGCTTATCTTGATCTATATATATTTCAAAATTAGCAAATTCAGTATTCGTCTATTCAATTTAGTCCAAATTTCACTTTAAGGCATTTTCACACATTTGCCCTAATATTTCACATCTTTTATAATTTAGTCCTTATCACATAAAATTGAAAATTCATGCAATTTAGTACAAACCTATGCCTAGAAAAATTTAATACATGTTACTAGTAGCCCATATTTTCAATTTATTCACACTTTTAACCACCACATTTCACATTTTCTCAATTTAATCCCTTTTTTGACATTTTTGTCAAAAATTACTTTACAAAAGCTATTAATCTAACACCAATATTTCATATTTCATCATCAAACATCGAAGAACACATATTCATCAATGGTATCATTCAAAATCTTTAACATTTTTGCAAAATAGTCCCTGGGCTAGCTAGTACTAGATGCAACGATCACAAAAACATAGACAGCATTAAAAACAGAACAAAAACAGACTTACAATTGAGCTCCAAAGTGACCAAATGCTTCAAACCCTTAAGAATGGTGTTTTTGTTCATGAAATTTGGCAATAGCAAGAAGATGAATCAAATTTTGGATTTGTTTTATTAAATTAACCTTTAATTACCAAATACCAAAATTAACCTTAAAATTAATTAAAAATTTCATTTATGCCAAACCATTAACATCAACTAACCAAATAATGGTATATTTACCACTTAAGGACCTAAACTTCAAGGTTCTATAGATATTTGACATCATTAGCTAATAGAACAGCACTTTTGCAATTTACGCGATTTAGCCCTTTTTATCAAATTGACCATTCAAACAATAAAATTTCTTAACGACATTTTCACACAATCACTCAATAATGTAGTACACATTAGAATAATAATGAAATAAATATTTTAACATCAGATTTGGGTGGTCCCGAAACGACTGTTCCGATTTGACTAAAAACGGGCCGGTACACTTTTAACACTTTCAAGAGGGCTTATATTGAGATTACCAGTCTAGGCTAAATCCTTTTTGTAATGAGGTCGATAGGATTACTCGTCCAAGCTAAATCTCGTCAGCCACAAATGCAAGACCTCATTCAATAAAGGAAATAACATTTATCCATCGAAATCCAATATTCAAACGGAACTTAACCCTTTTCAAACAGTTTCAATCATGTATTCATTTCTTATATTGTAGCATCCAAATAATTCACATAAATATAAATCACATTCTATACAAATATAACATTCAATTCAACATATTTACATGCTCAATTAAGTTACACGAACTTACCTTGATAATAATTTGTATAAGAAAATCTACTAATCCGAAACTTTCTCTTTTCCTCGATCTAGCTTCGAATTTGAGTTATCCGGATCTATATAAATGAATTTAATCATCAATTTCTCACATTTGATATTCATTTGGACTCAATTTACATCCTAGGAAAATTTACCATTTTGCCCCTAATCTTTCCATAAATTCCAATTTCGTCCCTAGGCTCAGAAAATAAAATTCATGCAATTTACTCCTTATTCCAAGCCTAACCAAAATTTCAATATAAAATTTACAGCACATGTATTCCAAAAATTTCATAATTTTTTTTCAATTTTCACAACTTTACAATTTAGTCCCTAAATCATGTTTTCATCAAAATTCACTTTGTAAAAGTTGTCTATCTATCAACAACCTTTCATTTTCCACCATAAATATTAAATTTTTAGCATATTCATCCATGGCATAATTTCTATACTTTGATAACTTTTCAAATTAATTCCCCAAATAGATAGAGTAAACTATCCCGATTTCAAAAATATAAAAATTACTAAAAACGGGATAAGAAAACTTACCCAATTAAGCTTGATTAGTTTCTTCTCTCTCTCTCCTAGGGTTTCCATGCAAATTTTGAGAAGATGATATAAAATAAGATGATATTTCTATTTAACTTAATTATCATCTTTAATTTTATCACTTTCCAATTTAGTCCTTAGCCTTTTCTAATTTTTCCATGGATGAATCATAAAAAAATATCTACTAACTTTCTTTATTGGTCTAATTACCATATAAGGACCTCAAGTGTTGAATTTCATTACTATTTGATCCTTCCAGCTACTAGAATCCAACTTTATCCTTTTATGCAATTTGATGCTTTCAGTAATGAAACACATAATTAGTAAAATTTTCTTATCAGAATTTTCATATGACTTTCCTACCATAATGCAAATCATGCAATAATATAAAAATAAATTTTCTTTCCAGCTCGGATTTGTGGTCCCGAAACCACTATTTCGATTTCACTAAAACTGGGTTGTTACATAAAAAGCCAAAAAAGGACACCCTAAATGTAACAGACCAATATTGACCCTAATCGGAACGGTGGTTTCGGGACCACGAATCCGAACCCGATAAATATTTTTAATATTATATCTTGTGTCTATTATAGGTGAATTTATGTATGTGAAAGTTTCGTAGAAGAATTTAAACGTTTGAGTATTTATTGGCTAAAAAGGATTAAATTGCTAAGAAGACCAATATAGTGAGCATGAATTAAAAAGAGCTAAGTGACTTGTTTATTAAACATAGGGATTTGCATGTCAAATTCCCCATATTTAATATGGTGGACGGTAAGCATGCAATGAATAATCTATTGTCTTAGTATAATATTTTTTTAAGCATTATTAAATTATAAGCATGCCAAGAATATTATGTTTTCTAAGTATATTATAATTTAAGTATTATTATATTAAAAGCATGCTAAAATAATGTGTTAATAGATTTAAACAAAAAGGAAATTATTTTCAATTCTCTTCCTTCATTCATCTTCCACCCGAAACCATCTTCAAGAAGAGAAGAAAATTTCTCTTCTTCATTTGGCCGGTTGCATGTGTTAAGCAAGGTGAGATTTTGAACTTTAACTTAACAATCCATCTTTGAAATTGGTTGATTTCTTTGATCACCATTGAAAACAAATAGAAATTGATAATGTTAGGCATGATGAAGTTCGGCCATGGTGATGATTTATGATTTGGTTTGTTAATAAACTTAGATAATATGAGAAGAAGTAGCTTGAGTGTAACATCCCCAAACCCGGCCCATTCACTACGACCGAATCTGGTTATGTTAGTGCGAAAAGACGGTTGAAAAACTTTTGCCTTGGAATAAACATGGAAATATTCTAACTTTTGAGTATAGTGTTTATTGGGAAAAGTATAAGTAAATCTTTTGTCGTTATAAAATATTATAAAAAACCCAAAATTAAACTTTAGCATATAAACATGCTGTTTAAAATGAAATCATCCTTCACAAAGTATTTGATTTAAACAAACCATATTAAAATTAATAATAAAGTAATTCCTAAAATAAATGAACTGCAAAAAGGCCTTATTACACCAATATTTAATAGATCAAATACTTAGTATAAATAAACTAAAAAAAATATTTGAATTCTTCTTTCTGCATGGGCCACCTCGTGTCCTCTCCGAACCCGATCCAACTACGCGTCACCTGAAATGGTTAATGAAAGAGTGAGTCCACTGACTCAGTGCATAACCACAACACATATTTCCATCCGTATGGGCTTGGCCCATACCCACACAGCCATCGAAACAAATCATGCAAGAATGCATCTCAGCCCAACCCATTGTCCAACCGTACACCAACCTTAGCAGACTCCCCGCCTAAGGCCGTGGCTAATCCACGTATCACATTGTGATCCATAACATCTTACCTTGGCAAGCTCGCTGCTCAAGGCCGTGGCTGAGCCACCGATCACCCCAAGTGATCCAATATCGTAATCTGTCTACGGTGATGCACATAGCAATCAACCGCCGAGATGGGCACCGAGCCAACACCTCCCTTGAGGTAGCACACAGCAAATCCCCAAGCGCTAATGTAGCCGAAGCTATCATTAGACCACGTACACCTTGTGTACACTTCCTTCTTCATCGAATCAAGCCCAAACCCCATGCAACTACATATATATGCAACATGTTAAGCCATCATATCACATAAGTATATAAATATTTATACATACATAAATACATCACAAATAAACTTACCATCACCAGTTCTCATCACTTATGCCATTATAAACGGCTTCCACACATAATACACATGTAACAAGTTAGCAACCAAAACCACAGAAATAGTGCGATGATTACGCACCTTAATAGCTCAACAATCCAAACCCGAAACGCTACTCTATGCCTCAGCAAATGCTGCCTATACCAATCCCGAAAAGGTCTCCTGCGCTAGTCTCCTCCCCCCCTACAAACGGCCTTATCATCATAACCTTAGGTTAAACGAATACTAAATACATAGCTTATTAAAACAAAGCCTTACCAAATCGATTGCTATGGAACCCGAAGAAGTCTATGCCAACATTCGGCCAATAACACTACCAAACTGAGGGAAGGAAAATTCGGCAAAGGGTGGTGGTGTAGATTCGGCTATCTATAAAATCAAGAAGTAGGGAATAGTGGTTTCGGCCAAAGAGAAGAGAAAGAAAGATGTGGGGTGTACTTTCGGTTTTGAAGTGAAAAGGAAAGGAAATAGGGAGAGCAAAGGATTTGGCAACTAAGCTTTGGAGAAAAGGGTTTCGGCAACCAAAGAAAATGTGAAGCACAATTTGACAAGGGAGAGAAAACAAATGATGAATGAATAATGAGCACCTCCCCCCCCCCCCATTTATACTAAAAAGCCAAGCTCCAACCCCCCAAAAATAATCCCTAAAAATCTCCTAAAATACCTCCCCACCATCCATTCAAAATAGTTTGAATGGGTCAAACCTTCTAGCCAAAGTTTAAAAAAAAGAAGACCAAGTCTTCATCTATTTTTAAGCCTCCAAAACCGTCCAACCTCCTTACCAAAAAAAACAATGCCCAACTGCTGCTCCCGCGAATCGAACATGAGACCCTTCCCCTTGCAAATGGCGTCATACACACAAGGCCTTAGTGGCGCCCATCCTGCCACTCCACCAACTCCTTTCTTGTGACATAAACTCCCAAATAATTCTCTTAAGTCCCCTCTTTGCCAAGCTCCCCCCTTTCAACACTAAAAACCAAAAATTTTCTAAGGCATTGCCCCACCTTCTAGGGTTCTCAGGACCCCTAAAACTCACCCAACCACACACTGAAGTGTGCCAACACCCGAACTAAGCACCAAAAATCTAACCCCTAAAACCAGGGTGTTACATTGAGCTTGTAAGAAAATTGTTTTAAATTTAGGCATGGGAATGCCCTTATATTCGGCCGAATGTGAGACCACCATTCATGAACTCTTTTCTCTTGTTTTGATGTTCGGTCATACATTTATAGTGTAATTGGCCATGGATGATTAGTTATACTTAGATATAGTTATTGGGTGAGCTAAGTATAAGAGTCAATTGCTTGAAGTAAATTAGAGGAAGGGGTAAAACGATAGAAGGAAGAATTTTAGAGAATTCTAGGGACCTAATGATCATTCGGCCATTGAGGAGAAATCCCAATTGGTTGCAATTAGTATTGCGGTGCATTGTGAGTTAAATTGATTAAGTTGAATGTTTAAATTTTTGTGTGATTATTGTTTTAAAATTTAATAAATGAAGTAGGAAATTCGGTTCCTAGTTTTTCTTAAATTAAGCTATGTGCATTTTGTTTTGTTGAGCAAATGGATGGAATGAATGTAAATAAAACTTATTTGACATTTCTTAGATCGGGAACAAAAAGAGAAAGAACTGGATCGAGGCAAAACAAAGGTTCTTGAATAGCCGATTTACACGGACTATCAACAACCGAGGTAAGTCCTTTAGTTAAAATATGTTAACGATTTAATTATGATTATATATAATAGTATGAATTGCTGAATTTTTTTTGTACCTATTTATATTATGGCCGAATGTATAGAGGCATAGTAGGTTGATGATTAAAGTTGGTTATGTGAAATAAATTGTTGGATTGCATAATGATATAGTGATTTTATTGGTTTAATGTGAACGAGCCCAATTGAATTAGACATATGTATATAATAGTTATGAAGAGTGTGTGGAGAATGTTTGATTACATTGATTTGCTTCGGGCTTTTACGCCTAGCAGGCTTTGTGCCGGTGTTACTTATCGGGCTTTTACGCCTAGCAGGCCTTGTGCCGGTGCTACTTATCGGGCCTTTGAGCCTAGCAGGCTTGAAGCCGGTGATGTGTTTTGCAAAAGAGAAATCGAATATTTGTTCAAGGCAAATTAAAGCTAATTTATTTAGTCAATGGCTCAGGTAAGTATGTAAGGTATGTTATATTGACATTTCTTGGGTCAAGCTAATTCTATGAGAACTACGTTATGTATGTTGAGGTTAAAATGCATGTGTGTGAGTATCACATGATTGAAATTGAGAGTAAATGTGCTATTATGAAAATTTGGTTTTCAAGTATAAATGTTAAGAATAAAGGAAATTTCCATGTGATATACTTATAGGAAATTTAAAGAAATGTAGGTCGAAGGAAATGATTTCTGATTTACTTGGGTTAATGAATTATTAGTATTCGGCCTTGTATAAGTAATATACTTAAGTGCTTATGTGAAATGCTATAAGTTGAATGTTTTAATTTCGCTAATATTTGAATGTTTTATTATCATGAGTTTAGGACTTACTAAGCTAGTAAGCTTATTTGTGTGAAATGTTCTCCTTTGTTTTATAGATTTTAGTTACGTTACGGACTCGAGAAGGATCTTCAAGAAAGTCAACCACACTATCGTCTTCTTTTGGTATTTTTAAATTTTGGCTATGACTAAAAAGGCATGTATAGGCTAGATGAAGTTTTCGAAACATACAATGTTTGATCTTGTACATGAATATAGCCATGCGAAAATGGCTATTTCCTTTGGTTATGTATCGTTTCTATGTTTGAATTTTATAACTTGCTTGTCTGTAAATGGATGTTTTAAATTTGATCATGGCCTAAATTATATATGGGATTTGTTTTTGGTATACATATATATATATATGTATGGTTAAGGTATAGAGTTTAAATAAATTGAGTAAGGAAGTTATAAACTAGTTAATCATATTTTTGTTATGAAACAGTTTTTAGTTGCAGCAGTGATGTGATTTTGAAAAATCACCAAAAATAGGAGAAATTGAATTAGAAAGTGAATAAGATATAGAATTAAAGTTTATTGTGTCTATTTTGATATGAAAGAAACAAGTTAGGCAAAGAAATTATATATTATGAGATATTTAAGTTTTAGTGAGACTTGTCCTGAATGAATTCGCGAGTCCCTGTTCTGTCTTGGAAAAATTGTTTAAAATTGTAAAAAAATAATTATAGAGCATAGTTTATATGTTTAGAATCCTTAATGAGTCTATTTTCTATTGGAATAAACAAGAACATTATTGAAATTTTGTGCAATGAGATAACTGAGTTTTTGTAAAGATAGGTCAGAATTATCAAACAGTGAAATAGGGGTAACTTTGATGAATAAACTGTACTAATTGGCCACATGAAAAATTCTGAAAAATTATGGTAAAAAGTTATATTAGTCTAGTTTCAAGGAAAATTTACGGATCTAAATTTTGAGTTTTGTAACTCGAGTTATGATCAATTTAGTCAGCCTGATGCAGTTGGACAGCTTTAAATTTTTATGCCCCAAACTAGTAGTCAAGTCTAGTAATGCCACATACTCGACTCCTGCAAAGGTTTCGGGTAAGGGGTGTTACACTAAAGAAGAGCAAACAACAAAAAAGGGAGATCCTTAGGCAAAAATAGAGCGTAGTGGCTGAGCAGAGTTGAGAAGACGAAGACAGAGGCAGACCCTCTCAGCCACCACAGAACACTGTATCGCTAGAGTGTAGGCTGGATAAATGAAAGCTATCCTTTGAAGTTCTTCCATTATTTCTTGATTGCTCTTCATCAATTGATTTGTTAAAACGATGTTGAATGATATTTTGGATTTGAATTTTGACTAGCAACCCATAAGCTAAATCTCATTAGGTTGAGATTACTGGATGAAACCTTTATTTTATTTAATGAATGAAACATGGATCTATTTTAAATATATTGTTTCATTTAATGGTTCTTTACAAAATTGCATGTTTGCAAACTCTTGACATAGATGGATGTACATCATGTTCATTAAATTAATCTAATTCTGACAAGGTTAGGTTAATGAGATTGGAATTGAATGATATGAGCAAGTGTTTAACCGAATAATTGTAGCAACATTTAGACATAGAGCAGCGTTCATACGAAAAGAAAACAAATCAATGCAGGGTACCGTTCTAAAGGTCTATAGACATATATCGCTTAAGGCAAGGTAACTTGAGGTTTTGTTCTCGAAAGAAGCAGAATATTTTAGAACTCTTCTCAGTAGTAGATTGAGTATAGTTTTGCCAAGGCATTACTATCAATAAGGGCGTATTCTTAGTAATCTTGACTGTAATATCCCGGATTTATGGCTTATGCATTATTGCTTAATTTTATGAAATAATATGCCTATGTGTGCTGTGAATGTGTTCTATGAATTTTGTGAACCTTAAAGTGTAGGTAAGTACCTTAGAAATTATTCGATTTTAAGTTTAAAAGAGGGAGCTAGTCTGATAAGGCCTTAAGAGAAATAGTAGTGGAAATTTGACATAAGGTTGGGCTTGGTAAAGTGGCTGCAAGGCGCCACTTAGGGCCTTAGTTAGTGATGCCACAATCAAGGGGAAAGGGCCTAGGTTCGAGCAACGTGGGAAGCAAATAAAGGAGCTTTATTTTTGCTGCAAGACTGAGCAGTAGTGGACGGCAATGGGGCACTAGGGGATGAGTTTAATCCTTTTAAAATTTCGGCTAAGTAGTAGATAAAGGATGATTTATATTAGATTATTTTGTATAAGCAAAAAGAGAGAAAATAGTAGAAAAGGAAGGGATGAGATAGGGGGAAGGTGTTGGCCGGCCAAGGGACTCCTTTGAGGAGATTTTCGGCCAAGATTAGTAAGGGAGATAGCCGAATTTCATTAAGCAAATTAGCCCCATTCTTTCGTTTACTCTTTTCTCTCCAAAGTTTTTCTTTCTTTTTCTTTTATTTGTTCTAGCCGAAATCTTTTTCTCCCTAAAGATCACCATTGCCGATTCCTCCTAGGTCCCATACTCTTCCATTGAAGCCGAAGCATCATCATCAATCTTCCTCTTCTTCTTTTCATAATCTTCCAAAAGCCAAAAACAAGTTCTTTCTAGCCATAGCCGAATTTCTCTGTGGATTCAAGCTAGGGAGTAGTCGACTACAACACTAAGGGTAAGAATTCGATTGTTGTCATATTATTTCTTTTCCTTAAAGTCGAAATCAAAACTCTAATACCATTACTGATCTTTGGCCGAATCTTTGAAGGAGATTTCGGGATTTCTAGTGTAGTCGACTATAAGGAGGATTATTCGGGATTCCAATATCCAAGGTAAGTCATGTGATATTCGGCCAAGGGCCATTTATGGTGATTTAATGTTAGAATTGGATCTAACATGTACTCTGTAGGATTTCGACACCTTCATAACCAAGTAGCACTTTTCGAGATTTTGGATTCGCAAAGGTAAATGAATATACTAATCGGTCTAGGCCATATTTGGTGGTTCAAATCTGTTTCTTATTTATTCAAAAGCCGGAAACTAATCATTTAGGTGATCTAGTGTTTGGCCGATTGCTAGGGGGAAGTATCACGAAATTTCGGGATTTGGTTAGTAACCAAATCGGCAGCAAGGTAAGAAGTTGGTTGCGTTAATCCTTCGGGATTTGATTATATAGCCGAATAGGCTTTTGTTAAACATTAAGTGTTGGTCGAATGTAGGAACTAAGATCTAGAGCATTAGATCGGGATTCTTCGGGATTCCAGGGGAAGCGTTAAGTAAATCAGGTGTGTACCCCACACCCAGCCTTAATAGATTTATGGTTATGCCTTAATAAATGTGTGAATAAGAATTATGTAATATGTGGCTAAGGGTACCATACAATGGTACAAAGTACTCAGGTACGTTTACCTACTCCTACTATGAGTATAATATGATCTGTTACGGCACATATGTGAAACTATAAGAATGTGAATATAGAATAAGGCATGTTATTGCATGATTGTATGACATGGGGCATATGGGTGATATGTTAAGGGGAAGTGATCTGGTGGTCTTTACCACGATATCTGAATGTGGTGACTTATGTCACAAATATCTGAATGTGGTGACTTATGTCACGTTTAATCATCTAGTGGCTCTGCCACAATATTTATAAGGGCGATGAGCACGTCGTCTGCAGCGACTGCCTTCGATGGTGTGTAGCGGATGGAGGGTTGACTTAGTAGTCCCCACGGTGTGATGGTTGGTACGGGTGATGTGTAGCGGATGGTATCTAGGTTTGGGTTCGGGAATGCATCATTATCTATATGTGCTATATGAATATGTATGATTTGATATGCCATAACTGTTGGGACTTAGTGTTGGTGGTTATACACTGAGTCTGTTTGACTCACCCCGTTGTGGGAATATTTTTCAGGTGACGCTCAGCGATGGACCGGGTCGGCAGGAACTTAGTGGTGGCCATGCTCAGCTCAGAAGTTATTTTGGACTATTTTATTCCTAAGTATTTTTGGATTTATTCGGGATTTGTTTTTGATGTAATAAGGCCAGTAGTATTGAACTATTTTATGCATGCATGTTATTTATTTCGGTATGATACAATTTTTATCAATTCCAAGTTTAAGTAATGTTTTCAAAAATAAATAAATTCTAAATGTTTTGATAACCTATCACAAATTCGGCAATACTTCTAATTTATGATTTTCAAGTACAAAATTAAAGCTTTAATGAAACCTAGACTTTTCAGTTCGAACCCAACACAAAACAAATTTTATTCAAAAACATCCAAGTTTTCTAAAGTAACAACCAAGTTTTGAACCGCTTTACTCGAGGAACATACCAGATCTGGTCGAGGCTCGTGGGTCGGGTTTGGGGTGTTTCATTGACCTTCCAAGTCAATAGCGTGGACCCTTTATCCTCTATTATTTGCCGTAGTATCTTTGCCATAGCATTCTTAGTTGTTTATTTATTCGTTTTCATATTATTCACATTAATTGCCATTGCATTTTTACTCTTGTCTTGTCATAGCATTTTCCATCATTTATCAGTTACACATATTACACATTATTATTCCTTCAAATTACTGCTGCAGTCTTAACATTTTTTTTTCCATAACATTAATCGTACTTCAGTATAATAACTTGGCCATTTTATACTTAACCGATCCTTGTGGAGAATATTTCACTTATCACTTTATTACTTGATTCAACGTGTATACTTGCACAATTCACATATCATTTCACACATGACAAGTTTTTGGCGCCATTGCCGAGGATCGTCAATTTGGTGGTTTTGTTATTTTACTTAGTTCCATTAGTTTTCTTTAACTTAGTTGTATTTAATTTTTACAGGTTTGTCGTAAGTGTTTGAGAACAGGCATTCTTGCTAATGAAGAATATCCTTTTGGCCCAGAGATTGAAAGAACTTTGCGAAGAAGGAGAAAAGAACTGTGAAACATGGCTAGAGAAGAGAATGATCCAGGTTTGAGTGATCATGGTCTCAATGATGATCTAAATGGTCAGGATGTTAATCCTCTTAATCCTCGTGTGATAGATGGTTATGACAGACCAATGCAAGAGCATGTTCTTCCAATTTTAGAGGATTTGAATCCAGGAATAGTCAGATTGCACATACAAGCTCAACAATTTGAGTTGAAATCGGTAATGTTTCAAATGTTGCAAATAGTAGGACAACTTGGTGGATTACCCACTAAAGATCCAAGACTGCATTTAAGACTTTTTCTAGAGGTTCGTGACTCGCTTAGACAATAGGGTGTTCCTGAAGATGCTTTGCAGTTTAAACTATTTCCATATTCTTTAAGAGATCGTGCAAGAGCGTGGCTGAATGCTTTGCCGTCAGAAATAGTGGCATCATGGAATGATCTTTGCTAGATATTTTTGCTACGGTATAATCACCCAAATATGAATACTAATCATAGAAATGACATCACATCTTTTTGGTAATTAGAGGATGAAACATTATATGAAGCTTGGGAACAATTTAAGGAATTGCATCGGAATTGTTTGATGCATGGGTTTCAGCACTGGACACAGATGGAGATGTTTTATAATGGCTTGAATATAGATATGAGAATGATAGTTGATGCTTCTGCCAATGGTATCTGGTTGGATAAATCTTACAATGAAGCGTATGAGATTTTAGAACGGATTGCCAACAATAATTATTAATATCCTACCATGCGAGTTGAGACTAGCAAGAAAGCTATTGGCATCATGGAACTTGATGCAATCACTTCATTGACTATCCAGGTATCATCTTTAACTAATATGATCAAAACAATGAAGAGACCAACTGCAGTCAGGAGATGAAAGTAGTCGAGCCAGCGTGTGTTTATTTTGGTAAAAACCATGAGTTTGACGAATGCCCATCAAATCCAGCATTCGGGTGCTACATGGGTAGTTTTAATCGGAATCATAACAAATATTCAAACACCTACAATCCAGGGTGGAAGCAACATCTGAACTTTAGTTGGAATAATCAAGGTGCAGGGAATTTAAACAATGTTGGGAGACAAAATGCTAATAGTGCACCATTTAATTATAATCATCCTATGCCGATGTAACATGTTTAATAGGGTCAAGCATAATTTCCTACTGTAACACCCCAAACCCGGCCTAAACGGTATGGCTGTATCTGGCGATGCCACACGATAGTGTTTTTGGAACCTCGTTGTTACGATGAAAACATTCCATGTTATTATCTTTAGTAAACCTTTGTTAGAATTTAGGAAGTCGTCTTTATTCATTTTAAACACTTGTTTTGAAACATCCCTCGTCGCAGAAGCTTTAATAAAACAGTCTAGGTGATTATGCATTTAGGAAATACTTTAACTTTTTGAAAACAGAATTTCCTACGACCAGCAAGTATAAATCCATAAAGTAAAATAAATAAATAAAAACCCAAATTTAAAACCAAAGTCCCAGAGGGTCCTTAAACTACAACCCAAATAATCAATAATAATCAAATCATAAACCGTAAATTGAAATTCACGAAGTCCAAAAATTACTATGGTCACAACTGAGTCCCCCGTCGCACCGATCCGTCTAAGTCTGGGGATTACCTGTGCACATTAAACAAAAAGGGTGAGTTTACGTAAACTCAGTGTGTAATCCTGTAGAAACAAACAAATAATCAATATTCATATTGCACAGTTGAACAGTCTTGGGCCTAAGCCCTTTTTAGTATTAGTGATAGTTTGGGCGTTAGCCCATCTCAGTACAGTGTTAAAAATGCAGTAGGGCCTTAGCCCATCACAGTATCAGTAGCAAAATGCTACCTAACCAGCCTCTACACACCATCTCCGTCCAACCCTACACTCCATGTGGGGATATAATCAACCCACCCATCCCTACACTCCAAGTAGTACCAAATGCGGCACAAAACAGTAGTTTGCAGTTGAGCTGCCAGCAAATTAGGCTTAAAGCCTTTCAGTACATTTCCTCCGAATAACAACCCTCAACCCAATGCAATGCAAGATACAATGGATGACATGCTATTATAAAATTTCAGTACATATATTCAGTTCAGATATTAACATGCCCAATACAGATATCATTCAGTCAATTTCACATATTTAGAGGTCTAAGTAGCGATTACCGACCCTACAGTAGGCTCACAGTTGACTTGGGCGACCCGTGCAACCCTAAAAACATTTCGGTAAAAATGGGTCCACTCTCCCATGTGACCTACCCGTGTGGGCCCACACGCCCGTGTGGCCCACTCAGCCCAAATTTTCCTTGGCCGTGTGGTCCATTTTTTAAAGTAACCCATGCTAGCTCAATACCCATATATGTTTTCACTATTTACTTATATGTTCATTCAAAGTTGTCTACGTGAGTCATTCTCACTAAATTATTTATATCTTGAGGTACAGAATTCAAAATTAAGATCCACAAGATGTTTTTGAAAGTAGACTCAAATAGCTTTCTACCATCAAATTTTTAGAATTTATAGTTTATCAAATAAGTACAGTAAAATCTTTAAAGTTATCCCTATTCTGCTGTTTGATAGCTTCGACCTTTCCTTACTAAAAATTATTTATCTCTTAGTACGGAATTTAGATGATGTTTCCATTTGTTTCTCTTGAAAATAGACTCATTAAGTATTTAAAAATATAACTTTAAGCCTCTAATTATTTTTTTTTTTATATTTTTTGATGATTTTCCAAAATCAAAACAGGGGAACCCGAAATTATTCTGATCTAGTCTAACAAAATTTATTGTTACTCATGATTTACAATTCCATTGGTTACACTGTTTCTTCCATGAAAGACTAGACTCAATAAAATTTAATTTCACATTTTATTCAACCTCTAACTCAATTTACACTATTTTTGATGATTTTTCAAATTTAGACTACTGCTACTGTCCAAAACTGTTTTAGTGCAAAATGTTGATTTCCTAGTTTTTAACACCCTTATTTCCTTTCTCTACAATTTTTCGCATAATTTTCTCTTATTTCTCTTATTTCTCGATAGCAAGCAAATTTGGCTTTTTACTGAACCCCGTTTTCAACGTTTCGGGTACACACTTGGTATCATTTTGATGCCTAATCACGTTCGAGCACTTCATGGCCTAAAATCAAGATACTCAACATCAATTTAACGAATTTACAAGCGAATTGACAACCAAGAATGAACAGAAACCCACTTACCGCCAACGATAACCCTCCATTTAAAATTGTTAAGACGAGAACACTGAATTCACCAGTCCGAGCCTCCCCCTACGCCCAAATCGTAGAGAAAATACATTACCACTTTAGTCGCTAAGAGATTCATGACAAAAGTGAAGAGAAACAATTATCGAAACTAAGCGAGCGCTAACTGCGTGCGAAAACGAAGGAAAATAAATGGATTAGGGAAAAAATAAAGAAGAGAAAGAAGAGAATGATGGAAAAACTCAAAGAATTTTGACAAGAGGAGAGGGAGAAGAATAGACAGTAAATTTTTTTTTTTGGAAAAGGGAGCCAAAATTCGGTTATGAGATAAAAATAAAATAAAATCTCGATAACCCCAAAAATCCCTTAATTTTCTCCCCTGATTCCCACTTCACATCCACTACTCAAAATCCCCCTATTACACAACTCTATCCTGAAATTTGAGTAAAAAAATAATAATAATAATACCTTCGCCTACGCAGGGATTCGAACACAAGACCTCCACCATAATAACACACCACTTAACCACCAGACCAGCAGGCCCATTCTGATGTAATTTACCCAGCATTTAAACATAAGCCCTTTGCACAAGGTTAAGGCTTTATTTATAAAAATACCAAAATTTGCCCAGGCTTGAACTTAGGACCTTTCACACACACCCAGAGCACATAACCATTGAAGCATATAGACATTGTGTGTCACACACACACGAAATCAAAAATTAAAATTTTGGGGCGTTACAATTCTACACCCCTAAAAGAAAATTTCGTCCTCAAAATTTCCCCAATAAGAACAGATGAGGATATTGCTGATGCATCGTATCCTCAGGCTCCCATGTAGCCTCCTCAGTGCTATGATTATGCCAAAGAACCTTAACCAGTGGAATAGATTTCCTCCTCAGTACTTTTACATCTTGATCCAGAATCTGAACCGGGTCCTCCTCAAAGGTCAAGTCTGGCCTAACCTCAATCTCCTCAATGGAAATCATGTGAGTAGGATCAGAGCGGTAGTGGCTCAAGATCGAGACGTGGAACACGTCATGGATATGATCCAACTCTGGAGGAAGCTCTAATTGATAAGCGACTGGTCCCACTCGCTTCAAAATATGGTAATGTCCAATAACCCTAGGGCTCAACTTGCCCTTACGACCAAACCTCAGTACCTTCTTCCATGGCCAGACCTTAAGGAATACAAAGTCCCCCATCGAATACTCAATCTCACGTCGCTTCATGTCCGCATAGGATTTTTTTCTGTCAAAAGCTGCTTTCAGTCGATTTTGAATCAGTCTAACCTTATTCTCTGTCTCAGAAACCAACTCAAGACCTAGAACACGTCGCTTGCCCAACTGAGTCCAACATAAAGAAGTGCGACACTTACGACCATACAGTGCCTCGTAAGATGCCATCTTGATGCTAGACTGGAAACAATTATTATAGGCAAACTCCGCTAACGGCAAATACTCCTCCCAACTACCACGAAAATCAAAACTCGCACTTGCTAAACTTAGCATAAAGCTACCTTTCCCTCAAAGTCTAAAGGACAACTCTAAGGTGCTCATCATGCTCATCCTCAGTCTTCGAATAAACCAGTATGTCGTTGATGAACACCACCACAAACCGATTCAGATAGGGCTGGAATACTCAGTTCATCAAGTCCATGAAAGCTACCAGTGCATTCGTCAGTCCAAAAGGCATCACTAGGAACTCGTAGTATCCATAACGAGTCCTAAATGCCGTCTTAAACACATCAGCCTCCTTAACCTTCAATTGATGATATCCAGAACGCAGATCAATCTTGGAGAACACAGAAGCCCCTCGGAACTGGTCAAACAAATCATCAATCCTCGAAAGTAGGTATTTATTCTTAATCGTTAGCTTATTCAGCTGCTGATAGTCTATACACATCCTCATCGTCCCATCATTCTTTTTCACAAACAGCACAGGTGCTCCCCATGGAGACACACTGGGACCAATGAACCCATGATCCAACAGCTCCTGAATCTGAGCCTTAACCTCCGTAAGCTCCTTCGATGCCATTCGGTAGGGGCGATAGACACCGAAGCTGTACTAGGAAGAAGCTCAATACCAAACTCCACTTCACGATTCGGAGGTAAACCCAGTAGCTCTTCAGGAAAACCGTTCAAAAAATCCTTTACAGTCCTTATGTCCTTAACGGTAGAGACCCCAAAAACAGAAACACTCACATAGGCTAAAAATGCCTCACATCCCTTACGAACCAATTTCTCATCCACCAGTGCAGAGATCACATTACCCAGATAATTTTGTCATTCCCTAATCATGACTACCTCAGTATCCTCCTCGGTGATCTTCGGCTTCTTCACTAGTGTAGTAAAATCTCGCTTCCTCTGCGGAGCTATCAGAACCATCATATTATTCTTGAGACCATCCTCGAAGTGGATACATCCCGCATAGCGACTCAGTCACAGAAGTTCAGCCTCAGACCCCGCCACTGATCTATCTCCCTGAGTCAGATTCAGAAAATCTCTCCTACGGGCATCCACGTAACTGGCCCCCACATGTTTCCCTTGGAAGGCGGTCTTAAAAAACTCCTAGGTCAGTTGTTCAGGCTGAGTCCCCTTCTTAATAGTGAGCCACCACTGATAAGCCTCATTACGCAGCAGCGACACTGCACCTTTTAATTTCTGCCCGGGGGTACAGTTCAGATCATCCATGATCCTCTCTGTGGGCTCAATCCAGTACTCAGCCACATTAGGGGTTACCCTAGTGACACCCCTAAAAAGTTTAGCTCTATTGGACAGGAGTCGTTCCGTAACCGACCCTCAGCCACATATCTAGTATTGGGCCCAGTGACCCTCTCCAAAATCCTTAGCATAGCCTAGGACAATGCGTCGTCCCCAGCCATGTGATCTTGAGACCCATCTTAGTAGCTGATCGCTAAAATCAGAGCTTTAAAATTTCTAAAATGAATGATCAAACCTGGAAACTAACTCTGACAATGATTAAAGGCAAGTGTACCTATCAAACAGTAGTATAGCTTAGGCAAGATCGGATTGTCGAACCCAAAGGAACTAAAAGTACTAATACTAGCTTTCTTCTTATTATTTAGCCTTAAAAATAAAGTGAAATTACTTTAACCTAAATTAACGACTACTAAGCTAAAGACGCAAAGACAAAAAGAACGAATTGGAAAATAACTTGAAGAAAAACTCAGTTGATTACGACGATACCCTCAGGAAGAATCCACCTAGACTTCACTTGTTACCTACCACTGAACCATATGATTTCTTTACTTAGCTTGATCCGTGAGACTCCCTAACGTATATTAAACCCTCTCTCGAGGCGAATAACGTCTAACCCTAGGTTAATTAGTGGAACTCTCGTTCGCTTATAATAACCCCCTAGAATAGCAGTATATCGATCTATGGACTCCTATATTAGGTTTCACCCAAATTTGGCAAAATCTCGTAACCCTATCTCTAGGCGTTCGATCAACTCGCTTAATTATGCTAGATCTACTCTTAGGCAGGGTCTATTCCTCCTCCACCTAAGCACATCATATTTGGATTAAGCAACATAATTAAGAACAAACTAAGTAATTATCATATAATTCAGAAATCAAATAACAAGATTCATCTAGGTTTCATCCCTTTCAGGTATCTGAAGGGTTTAGTTCATGACAAATAAAGAAAACATCTCAAGAGAAAAGATAAAACAAAACATAAGAAATTCCTAAAACCCCTTGAAGGAATTGAAGGATAAATCCACCGTCTTGAGTATAACTCCGACTTCTTGGGATGGATCAACTGGCTATCTTCGAATGATTCCCTCAACTCTAACCTTTTCGGCTTGGCTCTTTGGCCTAGCTTTTCCGCCCTCTTAAAGGTGGCACTTGAGGGATATATATAGGCTCTTGGAATGTGTTTCTTTACCCCAAAGTATCCAAATCCGAATGAAATTGTTCATTGCCACGGCAGGGACACGACCATGTCACACGCCCGTGTGATCCGTCTTCAGGCCGTGTTCGAATTTCTAAGTTGAGGCACAGTCGTGTAGATCGGGGGAGGTGTAACACCCCGTGCCCGATACCGTCGCCGGAGTTGAGCAAGAGGCATTACTAGACTTGACTACAAATTTAAAACATGAAAATCCTAAAGCTGTCAAACTGCGTTGTGCCGACCAATTCGGCTATAACTCGAGTTATAGAGCTCGAAATTCGGTTCCGTAAATTTTCCTTGAAAGTAGACTCATATATCTATTTACCATAATTTTTCTAGAATTTTTCATGTGGCCATTTAATACAGTTTATTCATCAAAGTTACCCTTATTACACTGCTGGACAGTTCTGACCTGTCCCTATAAAACTGCAGATATCTCATTGCACAATTTTCATGTACTGTTCTAGTTTATACCAACGAAAAATAGACTCAATAAGGGTTCTACACATATATCCCATGCTTCCTAATTATTTTTGTACAATTTATGACAATTTTTCCAAAACAGAACAGTGACTCACGAATGCATTCAGAGTAGGTCTCACTAAAACTGAATTATCTCATAATGTATAAGTCTTTTGCCTACTGTGTTTTTTCATGTAAAAATAGACACAATAAGGTTCAACTCCATGTCTCATTCACCTTTTAATTCAATATACCCTATTTTTGGTGATTTTTCTAACTCATATCACTGCTGTTACTACAAGTTGTTGTGTCACAATTTATGAAGGACTAGCTTCTTACCAAACTCACCTACATTCCTAATTCAAGAATTTATCCCACATATATAAATATTACTTTAACAAAAATAATTAAACTCTGATTTAGAAAGCATAAGCCTTACCATCAAGAACCAGCATACACATTAACAATATTACAACATACTTAATTAGAAATTTAGCCATATTCGCATGGCCATTCTTTTAGGGTTTACATGTGAACCGTAAAACTTCCTTAAACAATCCAAGCCTATCCTATACATGCCTTCGTTCAAAACCAACCCAAAATGAAGGAGTACCCCAAAAAGATAGGTTGATAGTGTGAGCGACTTTCCAACGACCCTGATGAGCTTGTGGCTTGCCCCTAATCTATAAAACAGAGGAAACATCTCACACGAGTAAGCATACTAGCTTAGTAAGTCCCAATTCATTTAGAATTATAACATCTAATTATGTATGAAGATAAAGCAATCCACATATGGTATTCTACAATAACAACTAAGTAAAGAGTTTACACAAGGTCAAGTTTAATAATTCGAGGACCCACTTTCATAGTAGTCATTCATGCAAATCAATTGTTCCATAGTAGCATGTTCTAAGGTCGACTTCCGACAAATTATATTCATCAATGACAGCTTAGCACAAGTAATATCTAACATAACATACCTCACATACTTACCCAAACCACATTCTTGACAATTTAGTTCTAAATTGTCTTGACAAGGATTAGACTCCTCTTAGGAAATTTCATCACCGGCATCAAGCCTGCTAGGCGTAAAAGCCCGTTAATTAACACCGGCACAAGGCCTGCTAGGCATAAGCCCGATAAATAACACCGGCACAAGGCCTGCTAGGCATAAGCCCGATAAATGTCACCGGCACGAGGCCTGCTAGGCATAAGCCCGATAAATGTCACCGGCACGAGGCCTGCTAGGCTCGAAGCCCGAATATCAGAATATTATCACATGCTTTTCGCATTCCACCATCACATATCGAATCATAACCATTTATTCCCATTGCAATAAATAAATTTGTAATCAATCTAATTCATCAATCATCATATTCGGCCAACTCATAGTTTTACACCAAGCTATTACCAACTTTATCATTCACTAGATGTGTAAATGATCTTTAAATAATAAGTAGCTCAAGAACTTACTCATTTACCTTGCATTAGCCAAAACAATTTCCATCATGTTCTCAACATAAATCATCAACCAACATGTAGGTATACATTCGGCCATGATGCAATTTGCTACTATCATTCATAAATTTTATTATAGTCAAGGTAACCATAATTTATTCTTTGACAAAATCTAACCAAAGGACTTACCTCGGTTGTCGATAAGCCGTGCAAATCGGCTACTCGATAATCTTTGCTTTGCCTCGATCCAACTTTTTCTCCTTTTGATCTTGATCTAATTTGGTTCAATTTAAACCAATTAACCCACACTTCCATTTAATTCGAAAGCAAAATCATAAAAACAAAAATCCCAAGACATAAACATTTACATTCGGCCTTTATCCTCTATTTGTTCAAATACATTCAAAATTATTAAGGAACACTTTGGTAGTGCTTTCCTTGATACGTTTTAACTTACAACCTACTTTCATACTTATTGCCATACGCAATTATATATATATATATATACATATATCACTAAGTACAATAGCTCAAATTCATTCTCTCATATGGCCGAATATGTCAATAACCCCCATGCATTTCTTCAACATGCAACCTAGCAACAAGCTAAATAACCATTCTAATTTCATGCATTTGACTACACCAATTCCACCTATGTGGACTTCTTCTACATGGCCGAATGGCCCTTAGGATTCTTAGAATTCTCTTTTTAGCTCTTCTTTCCATCTATTTTACTCCTTACTCTATTTTACTTCAAATACTCAAGTCTTATACTTAGTTCACCCAACAATTAACACATCACCTATAACAATTAATCTAGGTCAACTTCATTATATGAGAATGACCTAACCACAAAGCACATGAAGTACCATTTTCATAAATATCCCCCCCCCATTATTCGGCCAACTAGGAGGATACCCTCAAGCCAACAACAAAATTTCTTAATCATGCTCAAGATACCTCTTCTCAAGTTGTCTAAGTTCATTTATACAACAAGGTACAAACTCTCATCCATGGCCGAATTCCTCATGTATGAGATCAACCATTTTCTACTTGTTTTTCCCTAATGATCAAGAAATCGACTCAATTTAAGGGTAGGCTATCAAGCTATGCCTCAACTCTTACCTTGATTTCCCCCATGCATGGCCGAATCTCATCTTACCAAACTTAACAAGCTTTGCTTGTTTCCAAAGAGAATGAATCAAGAAATCAAGCCACATCAAGATAAATTACTAAGGTGAAGTTCAACTCTTACCTATTCTAACACATGCAAGGCCGATTGAAGAAGATGAAAGTTCTTCTCTTCTCTTCAAGTAGAATTCGGCTAGAAGGGAGGAAGGATGAGAGAATTTTCTTTTTCTTTTTGTTATTTTAACAAAAATCATAGCATGCTTTTCAAAAATCAAAATATGCATAAATTAAAAACATATTTTCCTAGCATGCCTTAATATAATAATGCCTAAATTTCATAAAAAAAATAAAATAGAGAGCATATATGCATGCTTGCCGTCCACCTTGTTCAATTGTGGGGAATTTGACATGCAAATTCCCATGTTTTGTGAACAATTCATTTAGCTCCCTTTTTATTAATGCCCACTACATTAATCCTTCTTGCAATTTAAGCCTTCTTAGCAATTTAAGCACTTAGATAACTAAAATTTTCTACGAAATTTTTACACTCACTAAAAACACACATAATAAACACAAAACATAATATTATAATATCCCACAGGCTCGGATTCGTGGTCCCGAAACCACCTTTCCGATTAGGGTCAAAATTGGTCTGTTACAACTCTCCCCCCTTAAGGATTTTCGTCCCCGAAAATCTTACCGTTAAAAAGGTTCGGATATTGTTGCTTCATTGACTCTTCAGGCTCCCACGTAGCCTCTTCGACTCCGTGACGATTCCATAGAATCTTTACTAATGGAATTCTTTTATTTCTTAACTCTTTGGTTTCCCGAGCTAAGATACGGATCGGTTCCTCATCATAGGTCAAGTCAGATCGAATTTCAATCTCTGACGGGGTGATCACATGGGACGGATCCGATCTGTATTTGCGAAGCATCGAAACATGAAATACGTTGTGTATCCTTTCTAACTCGGAGGGCAACCTTAATCTGTAAGCAACTGGTCCAATACGTTCAATAACTTCGTACGGTCCGATAAATCTCGGGCTCAACTTGCCTTTCTGACCGAATCGGAGTATCTTCTTCCACGGAGAAACTTTCAAGAATACCCGATCTCCGACCTGAAATTCAATGTCCTTGCGTTTTAAATCGGCATAGGACTTTTGACGATCCGAAGCTGCTTTCAAATTGCTTTTAATCATAACCACTTTCTGTTCAGTTTCTTTAATCCAATCAACCCCGTGTATCTTATTCTCACCGAGCTCAGTCCAATACAACGGTGTGCGGCATTTTCGACCATATAAGGCTTCATAAGGTGCCATTCTTATGCTAGACTGAAAGCTGTTATTGTAAGCAAACTCAATCAGGGGTAGGTATCGTTCCCACGTACCCCCGAACTCGAGAACGCAACACCTCAACATGTCCTCAAGTGTCAAAATAGTTCGCTCAGACTGACCGTCTGTTTGCGGATGGAAGGCCGTACTAAAATGAAGTTTAGTACCTAATGCCTCTTGCAACTTCTTCCAGAATCGCGAGGTAAATCTTGGATCTCTATCTGAAACAATGGAACTCGGTACACCGTGCAATCTTACAATCTGCGACACATACAATTCAGCGAGTTTGTCGAGTGGATAGTCGGTACGTACCGGCACAAAATGAGCTGACTTAGTCAATCTATCAACGATAACCCAAACGACATCTTTCTTACTCGGTGTCATAGGGAGACCGGATACAAAATCCATAGTAATTCTATCCCATTTCCATTCGGGTATCATAATCGGCTGAAGTAATCCGGAAGGTACCTGGTGCTCAGCTTTCACTTGTTGACAGATTAAGCATTTGGAGACAAACTCAGATATGTCCCGTTTCATGCCAGGCCACCAATAAAACTGCTTCAAATCGTTATACATTTTTGTGCTTCCCGGGTGTATCGACATTCGGCCATTATGGGCTTCACTCAGAATTGCCTGTATCAAATCTGAGTTTGTTGGAACACACAATCGATTTTTATACTTCAAACAGTCATTTGCATCTATCTGGAAGTCTGATTCTGTAGAGTTCTCACACTGACCCCGAATAGCTACTAACTTTTCATCAGCTTTCTGTGCCCCGTAAATTTGCTGAATAAACATCGGTCTTGTTTGTAGCTCGGCTATGATCGAACCATCCTCAGACATCGTCATCCGTGTGTTTAATGCACGCAGAGCAAATAATGATTTTCGACTTAACGCATCCGCAACGACATTAGCCTTCCCCGGATGGTAGTCAATCACTAATTCATAGTCTTTCAACAATTCTAACCATCGGCGTTGTCTCAAATTCAGGTCTTTCTGAGTCATTAAATATTTCAAACTTTTGTGATCTGAATAAACATGACATTTTTCGCCGAATAGATAGTGACGCCAGATTTTTAATGCAAACACAATGGCTGCTAACTCCAGATCGTGAGTTGGATAATTCTTTTCATGCGGCTTCAATTGTCTTGAAGCATAGGCTATGACCTTGCCTTCTTGCATCAGAACACAACCCAACCCACCTAAAGATGCATCACTGAAAATAGTAAATTCTTTACCCGATTCAGGTTGAGTCAACACTGGAGCCTCGGTTAGAAGGGCTTTCAACTGCTCGAAACTCCTCTGGCATTTTTCTGACCACTCATATTTGACATCCTTCTGTAGTAGTCTCGTCAAAGGTGCAGCTATCACGGAAAAACCTTTTACAAATCGTCTATAATATCCCGCGAGGCCTAGGAAGCTTCGGATTTCAGAAACATTCTTTGGTGGTTTCCACTCGAGTATGGCTGCTATTTTGTTTGGATCCACCCGACTTCCTGACACCGAAACCACATGACCCAAGAAGCTGACTTCGTTCAACCAAAACTCACACTTACTGAATTTTGCATATAAATGATGATCTCTCAAGGTTTGTAGTACTTCTCTCAGGTGCTCAACGTGTTCCGCTTCACTTTTGGAGTAGACCAATATATCATCGATAAACACTACTACAAACCGATCCAAAAACCGTCGGAAGACCCGGTTCATTAGATCCATAAAAACGGCAGGTGCATTGGTAAGCCCAAAAGGCATAACCAAAAACTCATAGTGTCCGTACCTCGTTCGAAATGCCGTCTTGGGCACATCGGAATCTCTGACTCGTAATTGGTAATAGCCCGATCTCAAATCTATTTTCGAAAACACTGAAGCTCCCTTCAACTGATCAAATAAATCATCAATCCGAGGTAACGGGTATTTATTCTTTATGGTCACCTTATTTAGTTGCCGGTAGTCGATACACATTCGCATTGTCCCATCTTTCTTTTTCACAAACAAGACTGGTGCTCCCCACGGAGAAAAACTCGGTCGTGCGAAACCCCTCTCGGTTAATTCTTGCAACTGCGCTTTCAATTCTTTTAATTCAGTAGGCGCCATTCGGTACGGAGCTATTGAAATTGGGGTCACATCCGGCACTAATTCAATGCCGAACTCAATCTCTCGTACTGGGGGTAAGCCCGGTAGTTCTTCAGGAAACACATCGGGGTATTCACATACAACTGGTACCGATTCCATTAGTTTCTCGGACCGTTTATTATCCAGTACATAAGCCAAATAGGCCTCACACCCCTTTCTCACATACTTTTGGGCTACCATCGAGGATATCACTGTAGGCAACTCCTTTACATCGCCGGATTTTATTCTAATTGTCTCACCGTTTCGGCATTTCAGATTAATAAGCTTCCTCTTGCAATCCACCACTGCCTCATGTGAAGTTAGCCAATCCATACCCAAGATTATATCAAATTCATCGAAGGGCAGCAACATTAAGTCTGCTGGAAAGCAATAGTCTCGTACCATCAACGGGCAACCTCTACACACTTTATCTACAAGCACACATCTACCCAAAGGGTTGGACACACGAATTACGAACTCGGTAGACTCAACTAGCAGAGTCTTACCAAATTTTAAAGTTTCACACACATAAGAATGAGTCGAACCAGGATCAATTAGTGCAATCACAGTAGTATCAAAAAGAGTGAAAGTACCAGTAATGACGTCGGGGGAGGAAGCATCCTCTCTAGCTCGCGCAGCATATGCTCTCGCCGGAGCTCTAGCCTCGGATCGATCTGTAGTGTTCTTCGTTCCTTTCTGGCTACCACCTACATTGCCTGAATGTCTGGGTGGTCTACCTCGCATTGGTACGCTGTTCGGTGTAGTATTCTGAACGGCATTCTGCTCAGCTAATTTCGGACACTCCCGGATAAAATGACCCGACGATCCACACTTGTAGCAAGTCCGATCATGGAATCTACAACTCCCTGAGTGCCATTTCCCACAGTGCTTGCATTCAACTCTGGTCTGTGGAATGTTACCAACACTGGCTATCGAGGTAGCTCGGGAGCTCATAGGAGGTCGATCCCGTCTAGGTGGGTCTGTAGTAGTTTTCTGTCGGCTATAGTCATCTCTGGGCCTCTTGCTCGTGGGATGGAAGACTTTGCCCGAAGACCTCTTTCGGATATCTCTGGCTTCGGTATCGGCCTTTCTTTTCTCCTTCCCGAGCTCTTCAGCTTTGCAAGCTCTCTCAACTAAAGTTACAAATTCTTGGATTTCAAGAACGCCAACAAACATCTTTATATCTTCATTTAGGCCGTCTTCGAATCTTTTACACATAATGGCTTCAGTAGAGACACACTCTCTAGCATAACGGCTGAGCCTGACAAATTTTCTTTCATACTCCGTTACAGTCATTCGTCCTTGTTTCAGCTCAAGGAACTCTTTTCGTTTTTGATCAATAAACCTTTGGCTAATATACTTCTTACGGAATTCAGTTTGGAAGAAATCCCATGTCACTCTTTCTTTCGGAACCACTGATACTAGTGTGTTCCACCAGTGATATGCAGTGTCCCGTAGTAAGGATATAGTACATTTCAAGCATTCATCCGGAGTACAAGACAGCTCACCAAGTACCCGAATAGTGTTATCGAGCCACATTTCGGCTCTCTCAGCATCGTCATCGTCATTGGCTTTAAATTCTTCAGCCCCATATTTTCGAATTTTGTCAACTGGGGGCCTACTAGATCTCATGGGATCTATTACTGGGGGAGCTAGAGGATCCGGAGTTGGATTATTCGGGGGTGGAGGTTGGGGCATATTCGGGTTATTCTGAATAAATTGGGCAAACCAATCATTCATCATCCGATAAAAGGCTTGCTTTGTCTCTCCTTCGTGGCTACCCGAAACAGGTCGAGAGTCTATTGGCGCTGATCCATGGGTACGGTCAGGCGCCACGCTCTCCACATCATCAGCCACAGCTCTTTCTGGTTCGGAATCCATTTACTATACAAACAAAAATTTTTGGTTGTCAGAAGTCACCACACTATCAACATATAACCACAGGCATGTATAGCTAGACTCACACGCGCCACGGTAGTCCTAGAATCGACTAAACCGTAAGCTCTGATACCAATCAAATGTAACACCCCGTGCCCGATACCGTCGCCGGAGTTGAGCAAGAGGCATTACTAGACTTGACTACAAATTTAAAACATGAAAATCCTAAAGCTGTCAAACTGCGTTGTGCCGACCAATTCGGCTATAACTCGAGTTATAGAGCTCGAAATTCGGTTCCGTAAATTTTCCTTGAAAGTAGACTCATATATCTATTTACCATAATTTTTCTAGAATTTTTCATGTGGCCATTTAGTACAGTTTATTCATCAAAGTTACCCTTATTACACTGCTGGACAGTTCTGACCTGTCCCTATAAAACTGCAGATATCTCATTGCACAATTTTCATGTACTGTTCTAGTTTATACCAACGAAAAATAGACTCAATAAGGGTTCTACACATATATCCCATGCTTCCTAATTATTTTTGTACAATTTATGACAATTTTTCCAAAACAGAACAGTGACTCACGAATGCATTCAGAGTAGGTCTCACTAAAACTGAATTATCTCATAATGTATAAGTCTTTTGCCTACTGTGTTTTTTCATGTAAAAATAGACACAATAAGGTTCAACTCCATGTCTCATTCACCTTTTAATTCAATATACCCTATTTTTGGTGATTTTTCTAACTCATATCACTGCTGTTACTACAAGTTGTTGTGTCACAATTTATGAAGGACTAGCTTCTTACCAAACTCACCTACATTCCTAATTCAAGAATTTATCCCACATATATAAATATTACTTTAACAAAAATAATTAAACTCTGATTTAGAAAGCATAAGCCTTACCATCAAGAACCAGCATACACATTAACAATATTACAACATACTTAATTAGAAATTTAGCCATATTCGCATGGCCATTCTTTTAGGGTTTACATGTGAACCGTAAAACTTCCTTAAACAATCCAAGCCTATCCTATACATGCCTTCGTTCAAAACCAACCCAAAATGAAGGAGTACCCCAAAAAGATAGGTTGATAGTGTGAGCGACTTTCCAACGACCCTGATGAGCTTGTGGCTTGCCCCTAATCTATAAAACAGAGGAAACATCTCACACGAGTAAGCATACTAGCTTAGTAAGTCCCAATTCATTTAGAATTATAACATCTAATTATGTATGAAGATAAAGCAATCCACATATGGTATTCTACAATAACAACTAAGTAAAGAGTTTACACAAGGTCAAGTTTAATAATTCGAGGACCCACTTTCATAGTAGTCATTCATGCAAATCAATTGTTCCATAGTAGCATGTTCTAAGGTCGACTTCCGACAAATTATATTCATCAATGACAGCTTAGCACAAGTAATATCTAACATAACATACCTCACATACTTACCCGAACCACATTCTTGACAATTTAGTTCTAAATTGTCTTGACAAGGATTAGACTCCTCTTAGGAAATTTCATCACCGGCATCAAGCCTGCTAGGCGTAAAAGCCCGTTAATTAACACCGGCACAAGGCCTGCTAGGCATAAGCCCGATAAATAACACCGGCACAAGGCCTGCTAGGCATAAGCCCGATAAATGTCACCGGCACGAGGCCTGCTAGGCATAAGCCCGATAAATGTCACCGGCACGAGGCCTGCTAGGCTCGAAGCCCGAATATCAGAATATTATCACATGCTTTTCGCATTCCACCATCACATATCGAATCATAACCATTTATTCCCATTGCAATAAATAAATTTGTAATCAATCTAATTCATCAATCATCATATTCGGCCAACTCATAGTTTTACACCAAGCTATTACCAACTTTATCATTCACTAGATGTGTAAATGATCTTTAAATAATAAGTAGCTCAAGAACTTACTCATTTACCTTGCATTAGCCAAAACAATTTCCATCATGTTCTCAACATAAATCATCAACCAACATGTAGGTATACATTCGGCCATGATGCAATTTGCTACTATCATTCATAAATTTTATTATAGTCAAGGTAACCATAATTTATTCTTTGACAAAATCTAACCAAAGGACTTACCTCGGTTGTCGATAAGCCGTGCAAATCGGCTACTCGATAATCTTTGCTTTGCCTCGATCCAACTTTTTCTCCTTTTGATCTTGATCTAATTTGGTTCAATTTAAACCAATTAACCCACACTTCCATTTAATTCGAAAGCAAAATCATAAAAACAAAAATCCCAAGACATAAACATTTACATTCGGCCTTTATCCTCTATTTGTTCAAATACATTCAAAATTATTAAGGAACACTTTGGTAGTGCTTTCCTTGATACGTTTTAACTTACAACCTACTTTCATACTTATTGCCATACGCAATTATATATATATATATATACATATATCACTAAGTACAATAGCTCAAATTCATTCTCTCATATGGCCGAATATGTCAATAACCCCCATGCATTTCTTCAACATGCAACCTAGCAACAAGCTAAATAACCATTCTAATTTCATGCATTTGACTACACCAATTCCACCTATGTGGACTTCTTCTACATGGCCGAATGGCCCTTAGGATTCTTAGAATTCTCTTTTTAGCTCTTCTTTCCATCTATTTTACTCCTTACTCTATTTTACTTCAAATACTCAAGTCTTATACTTAGTTCACCCAACAATTAACACATCACCTATAACAATTAATCTAGGTCAACTTCATTATATGAGAATGACCTAACCACAAAGCACATGAAGTACCATTTTCATAAATATCCCCCCCCCCCATTATTCGGCCAACTAGGAGGATACCCTCAAGCCAACAACAAAATTTCTTAATCATGCTCAAGATACCTCTTCTCAAGTTGTCTAAGTTCATTTATACAACAAGGTACAAACTCTCATCCATGGCCGAATTCCTCATGTATGAGATCAACCATTTTCTACTTGTTTTTCCCTAATGATCAAGAAATCGACTCAATTTAAGGGTAGGCTATCAAGCTATGCCTCAACTCTTACCTTGATTTCCCCCATGCATGGCCGAATCTCATCTTACCAAACTTAACAAGCTTTGCTTGTTTCCAAAGAGAATGAATCAAGAAATCAAGCCACATCAAGATAAATTACTAAGGTGAAGTTCAACTCTTACCTATTCTAACACATGCAAGGCCGATTGAAGAAGATGAAAGTTCTTCTCTTCTCTTCAAGTAGAATTCGGCTAGAAGGGAGGAAGGATGAGAGAATTTTCTTTTTCTTTTGTTATTTTAACAAAAATCATAGCATGCTTTTCAAAAATCAAAATATGCATAAATTAAAAACATATTTTCCTAGCATGCCTTAATATAATAATGCCTAAATTTCATAAAAAAAATAAAATAGAGAGCATATATGCATGCTTGCCGTCCACCTTGTTCAATTGTGGGGAATTTGACATGCAAATTCCCATGTTTTGTGAACAATTCATTTAGCTCCCTTTTTATTAATGCCCACTACATTAATCCTTCTTGCAATTTAAGCCTTCTTAGCAATTTAAGCACTTAGATAACTAAAATTTTCTACGAAATTTTTACACTCACTAAAAACACACATAATAAACACAAAACATAATATTATAATATCCCACAGGGTCGGATTCGTGGTCCCGAAACCACCCTTTCCGATTAGGGTCAAAATTGGTCTGTTACAGGAGGGGCCGTGTTCTAGAGGCTTGACAAGGCATGACCGTGTGGACTTTGGGCCAGGCCGTGTTGATTTCGTGATATGGCCCATTTACTCCGTTTTGGGCTTGGTTTACGTTCTTTTCATCTTCGGGTGCTTTCCTGGGTATGAGACATGAAAAGAAAGGATTAAGAGCACCTTTTTACATAAATTGAAGGATAAATCATCCAAAAGCATATTAAATGTGGGTCTAAAATATGTTACAATTACGGTTTATCAAATACCCCCACATTTAAGCTTTTGCTTGTCCTCAAGCAAAAATTCTCAACTTCCAATTAAAATGAACTTTCCATAATTTACAATTCCTATCAACAATGCCTCATCATAATTCATAGATAATTTATACATGGATAATTCAATTTAAAGAGTCCTAAAGATTCAAACAATGATAAGTCATTCACTTTTATTTGAAAACATAGGTGGTTCCCCTTATCTGAAATATTACCTTTGATTCGAAATTGACAAGAGTTGACATCCTCATTATAGATTCACTCAAATCACTCAAAGTGTTTAAGGGTTATAACAAGAAGCACTCATATGTCGAACCTGAAAAGTTAATCCCATAGGCTTGCCTGAAAATCAAATCTCCACCACTGTAAAATGAGGTGATAAACAGATCAAAAGGTCTTTGTTAGGGTTGTAACGGGGCTAGGGTTAAGGTATGGATAAAGGCTGAAATTAGGAGGTTAGAATCGAGATTGAATTGACAAGTGCCTAGTTAATGAATACTGAAATAATATTTACATCAACTGATAATGATAATCCTAATAATACGAGCTTTTCTTTCGAAAAATAAACTTTAGCTGTATAAGCTCACCACTAATACTGGATATACTTTGAATTTTTTTTAAAACAAACTAATAATAAAGGATGAATTCAACTCATAGCCTAATTCAGTAACTAATCAAATCATATCTCGATTAAAAGGTAGTCAAAAGGAATGGTGATAACAAATACAAAGGGGTTTTTGGGTTATTAATGGGTGAGTCAATAAAAAGGGTTGTTAGGATCAACGGGGTTCACTATGGGTTAATTTATGAAGGTAGGCTTTTTAGTGGAGTGAGTGGGTTAAGTTCTAGGTGCCTTTATCATTTCTGTATATCAAATCATAAATGTGGTCTCGACATGTATAAACAAGGCAAGTTCTAGAATAACAGTTCAAAGTTGACACACTCATAATCAAAAAGTTAGCACGAAAAAAGAATATATGCTCTATAAGGCTCAAAATCTCACAAAAATTATGGGTGTTTTGACATCAATCTCATAAATTTCAAATTTCAAAGCAATATTCAAATTTAGGTTAACAACCTAGCAAAAACTTTTAATTATTGAAAATTAGACTTTTCATGTTCAATTCTCTAGTATCTTAAAATTTAATCATCAACGCACAATTATCAATGACTTAATCTAAAACATGTTAATAAAAATAAATTATCAGAAATTTCATCCTAATTAGTAATATGAAAAATTTTCTTAAAGAAAGAATAAATTCAGGGATTTGAGAATAATGAAAAAAGTTTGGCCAGATTTGAGAATAATGCAGAAAGTTAAGCCCTTCTTTTAGATAAGTATTAACCCCCCACACTTAAGATGTACATTGTCCTCAATGGACAAAGATAGTTATAGCATTCATGGGATAAATCAAAAGAGAAGGGGAAGGAATACTCCTTGAATTTTGGATGGTATCCTTACCGTGGGTGGTGTCGTCTTGCTGGTGGGGCGGTTGCTAACGAGCTTTGCACTAGGTGAAGAAATTGGGGAGCTCGTAGAGGATTAGCCATGGTTTATTGAGACACAATTAAAATAAGCAAATTATAAATATAAAGAAAAGCAAGCTAAAGGGAATAAGACTAAGAAGAAAACTGAAATGAAAAGAAAATACTAATGGACAGAGAAGTCCTTATTGATGGATGGTTCGCGAAGTGGGTGTAACTTCTAGGGCTGCGAAGGTGATGGCGTTGGCGGAAGTGGTGTGGTTATTGTGGTAGTCGACGTGATTCCCTAGCAGCCTGGCAAACCTGAAACTAAGAAACTAAAATAAGTTAAACTAAACTAAGCATAAGATTGTCAAAGAGAAGGAAATTGAAGCAAAAGAGAAAAGAAAAAGAAAAACTAATTGGTCTCAAAGATCCTTGGCTTGGTGTTGAGACGAAGCTGCCGGCATGAACTAATGTTAATCGTTCTTCTTTGAGAAGACTATTGTTGGCCTTTTTCGCTTCTTTGACATGATGTGGGATGGCTCAAGGATCTAGAGATTTGATATATGGAGTGAAACGTTTGAGAGGTAGAAGGTGGAAAAGAAGAAAAGAAACAAATTGAATGGGGAGAATGGGAAGGGCTGTGGGGTTTAAATAGGGGTTCAAATCTGCCACATTCACACGCCCGTGGACTTAGGGCGTGTCGATTTACACGGCTGTTTTGCACGACCGTGTGTCTTGTCATGTTGAGTCGCCATGTTCATGGTGCAGCCAACCACGCCCGTGTGTCAGAAGTCAGTATGCAGACACGTTTGGGAGGCACGGGAGTGTTGCACCCGTGCTTGGAAACTCAATAACTTCACACGGTTTAAAGGCACGGGAGTGCCTTTGATCGTTGTAAATCAGAGCTTTAAATATTTATAAAAGAATGATCAAACCTGGAGACTAACTCTGACAACGATATTAAGGGAAGTGTACCTATCGGACAGTAGTATAGCTTAGGCAAGACCAGTTATCGAACCCAAAGGAACTAAAAGTATTAATACTCACTTTCTTTTTATTATTTAGCCTTAAAGTTTGAGTGAAGATTACTTTTAAACTAAATTGACGATGACTAAACTAAGGACACAAAGACAAGAAGACGAATTGGAAAATAACGTTGAAGGAAAACTCAGTTGATTTCGATGATACCTTCGGGAAGAATCCACCTAGACTTCACTTATTATCTAACCCTAAATTATATGATTTCTTTTACTTAGCTTGGTCCGTGAGATTCCCTAACCTATATTAAACCCTCTCTCGAGGCGAATAATGTCTAACCCTAGGTTAATTAGTGGAACTCTCGTTCGCTTATAATAACCCACTAGGATAGCAGTAAATCAATCAATGGACTCCCATATTAGGTTTCACCCTAATCCGGCAAAATCTCGTAACTCTATCTCTAGGCGTTCGATCAACTCCGCTTAATTATGCTAGATCTCCTCTTAGGCAGGGTCTATTCCTCCTCCACCTAAGCACATTAGATTTGGATTAAGCAACATAATTAAGAACAAACTAAGTAATTTATCATATCACCTAAAAACCAAATAACAAAATCCATCTAGGTTTCATCCCCTTCAGGTATCTGAGGGGTTTAATTCATAATGAATAAACAAAACATCGCAAGAGAAAAGATAAAACAAAACATAAGAAAACCCTAAAACTCCCTGAAGGAATTGAAGGAGAATTCCGCCATCTTGAGTATAATTCCGGCTTCTTGGGATGGATCAACTAGCTATCCTCACGTTATTCCCTAACTTTGACATTCTCGACTTGGCTCCTTGGCCTAGCTTTCACTCCCTTTCAAAGGTGGTACTTGGGGGATATTTATAGGCTCTGGGATTGCGATTCTTTCTCCCTAAGTATCCTTTTCCGACTGAAATTGCTCTTTCCAGCGACAGAGGCACGGCCATGGCACACGCCCGTGTGTATCGAGACCTGACTGTGTTCGGATTTCTCTTGAGGCACGGCCGTGTGTGAGAGTTGAGGTCGTGCTCTAGGTATTTGCGGAGGCACGGCCGTGTGTGCTTTGGGCCAGGCCATGTCAATTTCGTGCTAAGGCCCATTTACTTCGTTTTAGGCCCGTTTTGTGTTCTTTTTCTCCTCGGGTGCTTTCTTAGGTATAAGACATGAAAAGAAAGTATTAAAAGCACCTTTTTATATAAAACAAGGAATAAATCATCCAAAAGCATATTAAATGTGGGCTTAAAATATGTTGCTTTTACGATTTATCAGCCTTTCTGTCGGTGCCCGTGGGGGAGAGTGGTTGGATCCGTGACCTGGGGAAGTGGTTGAACTGGTTTGCACGACGTCTGCTATGTCAGTACGAAGATTTTGGTGGTCCACATGGTCACGGACACGGCCGTGTGTAAGACCATGTGACCTTGAAATTCTGCAATTTTGGTTAGTTTAAAAGAAAAGAAAGGAGGGAAATAAAGAAACTGAAAACAAAGTTGAAAGAAAATAATGTTAGTGCTTGGGTTGCCTCCCGAGAAGCGCTCGTTTATAGTCTTAAGCTAGAGTTTTCCTTGTAATTGTAGAAATCAGGGAGGTTTAAAGGTTTGAATATCTTCCCTTATACTTACAGGTCTGTTTTCTTGATAAAGTTTAAGTCGAGAAGTGTTTACCTTAAAAGTTCCAAATGTTGGATTGCTCACCTCGACTATTCCATGGGGGAAGATATTGTGTACCTTAAGAGGAGTTTTTCCCTTTGTTTTCAGGTCTGCTATGATGATGTGAGGATCTGTGTGGTCTAACAGTACCTGATCTCCTATTTTAAAGTGATTTGATGTTCCTACGAGTTCTTCTGGTAGTTCCTCCGGTTTTACTTAGTGTGGTTCTGGTTCTTCCTTGACGTGAGTCTTCTGCTTTTCTAATTTGTCGACCTTAAGGCTTTGTTCCTTATGTAATTTCTCTTTGTTCCTTGCGATGTTTCCTGCGATGAAAGTTGAACAGTTTGATTATCGTTTGAAGTTACTTTCTTACCTTCATCATTTATTGTCCTAGCCGAGTCAAGAACTTGAAGCTTGATTGACTCATCACCTACACAAAGTATAAGTTCTCCTGTGGCAACATCAATTTTAGTCTTGGCAGTTGCTAAGAAGGGTCTTCCTAGAATTAGGGGGGTTGAATTATCCTTATCCATGTCTAAGACAACAAAGTCTACTGGGAAAACAAATTTATCGATTTTTACAAGAACATCTTCAATAATGCCCCTAGGAATTCTAATAGTTTTATCAGCTAATTGAATACTCATCCTAGTTTGTTTGGGCTTCCCTAGACCTAGTCGTTTAAACAATGTATAAGGCATGACATTTATGCTTGCCCCTAAATCAGCTAACGCATTATCAATAGTTAAACTACCAATTAAACAAGGAATTGTAAAACTCCCTGGATCTTTTAGCTTCTGTGGTAGTCTATTTTGTAACATTGCCGAACATGTTGCGTTCAACTCTACGTGGTGCTCTTCGTCTTTTTGCGTTTGTGTGCCAAGAGCTGTTTTAAAAATTTCCTCGAGTATGACATCTGAAAAAGAGCTTCGAGAAGAGGTAAGTTAATATGTAATTTTTTTAAGAGTTTAAGAAACTTACCAAACTGTTCATCTGAATCGTCTCTTTTTATTGTTTCGGGATAAGGTATGCGAGGTTAGTACTCTTTAATTACCGGTTTTGGCTTTTCTTGTGTTTCCTCTGTTTTACCTTTGTCTACCTTGTTTTCTGGTATTGTATTGGGTTCATCTAGCCCTTTACTGTCCTGAGCTGTGATGGGTTGAATTTGTTCCTTAGGGTTGATCTCCGTGTTACTAGGTAGACGCCCTTGCGGTCGTTCTGACATCAACTTTGCAAGTTGTTCGACTGCATTAGTGACTTCCTTGACTGACTTAGTGATTTCCATGATTCGGCTCTCGTTGCTTTTGATTGTTTTCTCAATTTCTTGGAAATGTTTTTCTGTGTCTGCCGAAAATTTTGTCAGCATCTCTTCGAGGGTTGGTTTCTTCTCTTGTGGATAGGGTTGATTTTGGAAGTTTTGAGGAGGTTGTTGTCTTTGATTTCCCTAGTTTCCTTGACCTCCCCATGAAAAATTTGGGTGGTTCTTCCAACCTGGATTGTAAGTGTTACTATAAGGATTATGTAGCACCCCCAAACCCGGCCCATGCATTTTAACCGGATCTGGTATGTCACTAAAGAAATTTTTATAAAAACATGTCGTAGCACTTTCGAAAAACATTTATCAGGTTTAAATATTTATACCGAAAATTTAATAATTTATTAAATTATATAAGATATAAAGTTATAAATTACCTTGGTGAGTTTTTAAATAAAAACCAAAATTTTATATATGTCTTAACTTAATTTAGACATAAACTTTAAATTCCTAGTAATAAAAGCCCAACATAAAACCAAAACATAAATAATAGTCTAGTGGCCCAAGGCCTTATTACAACGAAATTTAAAACCCTTAATCAAAAATAGTAAAAACAATGCTCTAAGTAAAATCTTCTACTGAATCAAGTACTCTCTTGCATGGCCACCTTGCGCTCCTCTCCAGCCCGGTCTGATGCACTAGACGCTACCTGAAATTGTTAAAATAATAGGGTGAGTCGCGAGACTCAGTGTGCAACCCTCATGCACCATTAGATTTGGGCCTTAACCCCACAAAACATATAACAGAATATAATATATCCGAAAATATGCAAAGCCCAACCCAAATCCTAGGTTTCCATCCGCTACACGCCACCCGTACCAGCCATTCACACCATTGGGGATTTCTACAACCAACCCACACTGCTACACGCCATTGATGGCAGTCTTGCTGCTCATCGTCAGATCATGGCCGTAGCCACTACAACAGGTCATGGCAAAAGCCACTACAACAGGTCACGGCCAAAGCCGCTACAACAGGTCACGGCAGAAGCCGCTACAACAGAACACTTCCCCTTTCAATAAACCCAACCCCATGCAATTACAGAAAATAGCATACTTATCACGTATGTCATCTTAATAGGAAAATTCACCTAGGAATGACAGAGATCACTAACCTGGTGATTCACTTTTCCCTCATTGGGTTTCAAACATTATGTCGGGATGTCGGCATTTATCAGATTATAACAGATTATTAAACATATTTTAACTGGCAATCTAAATGGTGTGGAAGTGTTACACACCTGATATCGCGTAGTTTTACTCCCTTAGTTAAATCCTCCCTAACAAACCGAGTCAGCACATCAGTCCTAACACTTCCGCGGCCTCTTCTTCCTCTTCTAGCGCTCATCGTTGATTCTTGTATTATCTGAATTAGAAATTTTATGAATTATTAATTTCTTTCACTGATTAACCACGAACAATCTTATGAACAGTAGTTTTAAGAGTAGTTCTTTCGAATTCGAACCTATTTACAATTTCAGTCTCAAGTTTATCTCCTAATTCTAGAAACCACGTACATTCAACCATCAACCATCAACATACATATAACATCCATGAACTCACATTCATCACATAAGGGTATCTTCATCATTTCACTACCCAGGGGTTTTTCCGTAGTTTTGCCCTACAGGGTATTTTTTCCAAAATAAAGTATCTTGGTGATTTTCTTTGAATTAGAAGTACTTTGGTACACATTTTTTTTATAAAGCAAGGCTATTTTGGAAAACAAGTTTGTTTTTTTTTTTTTGAAACAGGGGTACTTTGGAAAATTTAGTTTCACAAACCGGGTTTACGGGTAAATTTGCAATATATGGGTATTTTATAAAATCACGGTTGTTTTAGAAATTTTCACAAACCACGGGTATTTTGTAAATTTTGCCAACCAAAATGTTTCGATAATTTCACAAATTTTGGTAGTTTTACAATTCTGGGGTATTCTGGAAAATTTTCACAAATCAAGTGTATTTTGGAAATTATACAAAACTTGGGGTATTTTGATTGCGAAATAGAGTGGCTAGTCCCTTTCGGGTTTTAATCACAAAGTTTGGCCCATCAACAAATCCTCGCGGCTAGGGTGAACAGTCACTACGCACCAGGTAGGATTCCAGCGAAGAGGAGGTAAGTCACTCGGACTGCTTAAGTACCAGGCTCTTCCGGATCCAATCCTAGACATGCGCATGCTTGTTGCCACACCCTGGTCTTGCGACTTGTTCACGGGTTTTGTTTAGTGAAGTTAAGTCTTATGAGATTTAAGGAGTTGTTTAAGCTAAGCCTAGAGTCCAACAAGTTCTAATCTAAATAATCTACGTCCCATATAGCCCATCAAACCCACATATATATATATATCACACAATGGTTCAGAATACTTACTTGGCGCACTTGGGCCAGAGACGCAGGTGCCATGCCGAGCTAACAGACCTATATCATTTATAAATATGCATATTTCAAAAACCTAGCTTTAAAAAATGTTTTGAGCCCAAAAACCCCCAGAGCCAAGTTTTGAATCGGCTCTGATACCAATTTGTAACACTCCAAACCCGGCCCAAACACCACGACCGGATCTGGCATGTCACTAAGGAGATTTAGTAAAACATGTCGCATTTTTGGAAGTCATTTGTCGAGTTTAAGCATTTATACTGGAAAACTTAATAATTTGGTAATTAATATAAGATATATATATATTATAAGATGCCTTTATGAATTAAAAACCGAAATTTAGTACATGCCTTAGTTTTAATTTTTATCGAATAATTCAGGTGTCTGAAGGTGAAGCCCAAAAACCAGAAATATAAAACTAATGGCCCAAGGCCTTATTACTACGAAATTTAAAACCCTTAATCAAAAATATTAAAAACAATGTTCTAAGTAAAATCTTCTGCTGAATCAAGTACTCTCTTGCATGGCCACCTTGCGCTCCTCTCCAGCCCGGTCCGATGCACTAGGTGCTACCTGAAATTGTTAAAATAATAGGGTGAGTCGTGAGACTCAGTGTGCAACCCTCATGCACCATTAGATTTGGGCCTTAACCCCACAGAACATATAACAGAACATAATATATCTGAAAATATGGAAAGCCCAACCCAAATCCTAGGTTTCCATCCGCTACACGCCACCCGTACCAGCCATTCACACATTGGGGATTTTTACAATCAACCCACACCGCTACACGCCATTGATAGTAGTCTTGCTGCTCATCGTCAGATCATGGCCGTAGCCACTACAACAGGTCATGGCAAAAGCCACTACAACAGGTCACGGCAAAAGCCGCTACAACAGGTCACGGCAGAAGCTGCTACAACAGGTCACGGTAGAAGCCGCTACAACAGAACACTTCCCCTTTCAATAAACCCAACACCATGCAATTACAGAAAACAGCATACTTATCACATATGTCATCTTAACAGGAAAATTCACTTAGGAATGACAGAGATCACTAACCTGGTGATTCGCTTTTCCCTCATTGGGTTTCAAACATTATGTCGGGATTTCGGCATTTATCATATTATAACAGATTATTAAACATATTTTAACAGGCAATCTAAATGGTGTGGAAGTGTTACACACCTGATATCGCGTAGTTTTACTCCCTTAGTTAAATCCTTACTATCTGGATCTACAACCCTTAGTCTAAAACCTTGCTCAAAAGCCGGAAGAATACGAAGATTTGGGTTCCCCTACATTTGGCCGAGGATTAATAAATACCCGAATTTACATGCTAAAAACAATAGATCTCCTTACCTTAAAATCCCGAAAGTAACACGATTTGAGTGTTACTGAACTCTGACTTAGAGATCTAAGCAAATGAATCCCCTTCGAATCCCGGAATGCCGCAAATAAGAGAAAACACGAGATTAGCCAACTATTTAACCATTCGGCTATAGTCTCCAAAAGCCGAAAAAGATCAAAAGAAAACCCAAATCGATACTTACCTCTATAGAAGGTTTCAGCTATCCCTTGTAGAAAGATTCGGCAATCACAGAAGAAGATTGAAGCGTAGAAGATTAGAGATCTAGGAGTTTTCGGCTTTTTAAGGAAATCCCAAAAAGATGAACTAGATGTGTTTTTCGGCTTTTAGAAGAATTGAATGAGGAGTTTCGGCTTTTAGTGAATGGGAGAAGAATAACAATGGAGATCAGAAGATTCAGCTAAAAGGAAATTTCAAAGAAAAAGAAAGAAAAGGTGAGAAAACAATGGTGAGTTTCGGCTTTTGGAAGAGAAAAGATGAGAAAAGAAAACAAGTGAGTTGGCCTTCAAATTTTCGGCATAGGAAGAGAAGAAAGAGTAGGGTTCCAATGCCAGAATTGATTAGCTATCCCCCCTATTTATAGAAATTTCGGCACTTACATAACCTTGCAGATAAGTCCTATCTTTTCTCCTTTATCTTAATCTACTAACTCATCTAAAAGAGACTTAATTATCTCTAACTCTTCCTTTCTTTATCAGCTTAATTATCCATATATTAAAACATGAAATAAATCCCTAAATAATAGCCTTGTGCCGTCCCCCCTAGCTCCTCTTTAAATGCCGGATTTGGCCCAAAAACATGGGCTCCAAGTGGCCAAAACTTGGGCCTCCTCCTTTACCAGTGACGCCAACTCCCTTCCCTCTTAGTGGCGCCATTTTGCCACTGGGCCACAAGCCCAATCTTGATATTTTTAACATAGATAACTATCTTTAAAACTTATAATGCCCAAACAGAATATTTCAACTGAGGTCTCAGCCCATTCTTGAGCCCAATTAATACCTCAATTCTCAATTTAACATATTGAAGCATTCATTACACAAAATGTAGAGGCCCTAAAATTCAGGATGTTACAGATTATTATTAGATCTGAAATTGTTACCTATATAGTTCATCTGCTCGTTCTCTGCTTCCAGTTGGTAGGGTGGGTACTCAGGATTCGCCACAGTTCCACTTGCGTCGCACTGTATGACTGAATGTGCCTGCGAAGAACACAAACTATCAATCTTTTTATTCATTGTCTCCATCTGTGTTGATAGCATGGTCAATGCATCGATGTTGAAAACTCCGGCTAATTTTGTCGGTTTCGTCCTGTTAACTTGCCACTAATAATTATGCAGTGACATTTCCTCAATGAACTCGTAGGCCGCTTTTGGAGTCTTGTTATTCAGAGTTCCACCGGCGGCTGAATCAATTAGTTGCCTCATTGAGGGGTTTACACCATTGTAGAAAGTTTGGACTTGCAGCCACAAGGGTAAACCATGGTGTGGACACATTCTCAAGAGATCTTTGTGTCTCTCCCATGCGTCGTATAATGTCTTTAAATCCATCTGCATAAAAGAAGAGATATCATTCCGTAATTTAGCTGTTTTGGCCGGTGGGAAATATTTCAATAAAAACTTTTCGGTCATTTGTTCCCATGTAGTGATTGACCCTCGTAGTAACGAGTTTAACCACTGTTTGGCTTTATTCCTTAATGAAAAAGGGAATAACCGAAGACGTATGGCATCATCAGAAACACCATTTATTTTGAAGGTATCACAGAACTCTAAAAAGTTAGCTATATGAGTGTTTTTTTTTTGAGGCTTTTCAAAACAATTTTGTTCTTTTATTATTTCCTATAGAAATAAGAGAAAAGATTATACGAAACTATGATTCCACGTCACCCTTATCTCTTTTCAATGAGAGAATGATAAATCTAATTTTCAACATTTTCCTCAAATAAAAATTCAAATCAAACCAAAAAAACTAACAATCAGGAGAAAAAATCTGATTTGTCATTCTCTCATTTGAAAGGGATAAGGATGACGTGGAATCACAATTTCATACAATCTTTTCTCTAGAAATAGAATGCTTTGAGTGATCCATTTTATTTTATTTTTTTGTTTCTTTTGTGGCTATTCGAAACAATTTTGTTCTTTTTTTTTTAAATTGTTAAAGCTCTAAAACATTTTGTTTTCCATTTTTTTGGATTAATTAACATTTTTTACTAGCCCCTTTAATTATAATTTAATTAATTAAATTTAATAATTTTATGTCAAATTCGAATTGTTGTTCAATTTTTTTCATTTCGATGTAATTTTCAACCTAACAAAAGTAGAAGCACGCTCTGTAGGATTTAAACCTACAACATTGGATTTTGTAGATCCACTTTCTATCGAACTGAATTAAGAGCGCTTTCTTATGATAAAAAATAAGACTGGAGAAAAATATATTTTATTTTATAACCCAAATACATTAAACTCCTACTATTATTTAATATTTTACTACACTTTTTTTTTCTTAATTGAAGAAATAATTGGAAAATAAAACAACAAATACAAAATTGAATAATAACCCTTAATAGAGAACGGTACGATACGATTTGATTCAACATTTCGTTCGTTCAAGTTTGATTGTATCATAGCTCTATAATTAATTTGAATAAAGTTTATTATTGAATGAACTGCATTGCTGATATCAAATAGTTTTTTAGAATATTCGAATTTGAATAATATTCAAATTTTTTTAAAAAATCAAATATTTAAAATTATTTCAATCCACGTTGTCTATTAGATCAAAATATGCTATAAGTCGTTGTATTTTTTAATTTTAGAATTTAGCAGCTATAGTAGGCCTAACAATACTCGATTCGGCTCCTGTTAAATGTGGTTTCGCATAATCAAACATTGTGCGTGGAGCATTGTTTTCCCCCACATCCCGTGGTGGTGGGTTATTCTCGTCCATCCCTTCAGTAGGATTGGATCTGCCTTCTTCCTTTATTTTTGTGTAATCTAGGGCTCTCCTGGTTTCTCAACGATTCCTGCGAGCGGTAGCTTCGATCTCACTGTCGTATACTAAAGGTCCTCTCGGGTTCTTTCTAGTCATAAACTAGAGGTACCTGCTAGGAAAAAAAAAGAAAGGAAGAAAAGTTAGCAAAAATTAAAATTTTACCTAAAAATAAAATTGCGAAAAAATAATAAATAAATAAATAAATAATGGCTGAAGTAATAAAAATAGAGCGTTCTTAATATTTTCGTTCCCCGGCAACGGCGCCAAAAACTTGATCGCTGAAATCAGAGCTTTAAAATTTCTAAAACGAATGATCAAACCTGGAAACTAACTCTGACAACGATTAAAGGAAAGTGTACCTATCGAACAGTAGTATAGCTTAGGCAAGACCGGATTGTCGAACCCAAAGGAACTAAAAGTACTAATACTAGCTTTCTTCTTATTATTTAGCCTTAAAAATAAAGTGAAATTACTTTAACCTAAATTAACAACTACTAAGCTAAAGAAGCAAAGACAAAAAGAACGAATTGGAAAATAACTTGAAGAAAAACTCAATTGATTACGACGATACCCTCAGGAAGAATCCACCTAGACTTCACTTGTTACCTACCACTGAACCATATGATTTCTTTACTTAGTTTGATCCGTGAGACTCCCTGACGTATATTAAAACCTCTCTCAAGGCGAATAACGTCTAACCCTAGGTTAATTAGTGGAACTCTCGTTCGCTTATAATAACCCCCTAGAATAGCAGTATATCGATCTATGGACTCCTATATTAGGTTTCACCCAAATTTGGCAAAATCTCGTAACCCTATCTCTAGGCGTTCGATCAACTCCGCTTAATTATGCTAGATCTACTCTTAGGCAGGGTCTATTCCTCCTCCACCTAAGCACATCAAATTTGGATTAAGCAACATAATTAAGAACAAACTAAGTAATTATCATATAATTCAGAAATCAAATAACAAGATTCATCTAGGTTTCATCCCCTTCAGGTATTTGAAGGGTTTAGTTCATCACAAATAAAGAAAACATCTCAAGAGAAAAGATAAAACAAAACATAAGAAATTCTTAAAACCCCTTAAGGAATTGAAGGAGAAATCCACCATCTTGAGTATAACTCCGGCTTCTTGGGATGGATCAACTGGCTATCTTCGAGTGATTCCCTCAACTCTGACCTTTCCGGCTTGGCTCTTTGGCCTAGCTTTTCCGCCCTCTCAAAGGTGGCACTTGGGGGATATATATAGGCTCTTGGAATGTGTTTCTTTACCCCAAAGTATCCAAATTCGAATGAAATTGTTCATTGCCATGACAGGGACACGGCCATGTCACACGCCCGTGTGACTCGTCTTCAGGCCGTGTTCAGATTTCTAAGTTGAGGCACTGCCATGTAGATCGGGGGAGAGGCCGTGTTCTAGAAGCTTGACAAGGCACGGCCATGTGGACTTTGGGCCAGGCCGTGTTGATTTCGTGATATGGCCCATTTACTCCTTTTTGGGCCCATTTTAAGTTCCTTTCATCTTCGGGTGCTTTCCTGGGTATGAGACATGAAAAGAAAGGATTAAGAGCACCTTTTTACATAAATTGAAGGATAAATCATCCAAAAGCATATTAAATGTGAGTCTAAAATATGTTACAATTACGGTTTATCAGTAGCAGACGACACTGGCGTATCACTCGTATCCAAATTCAGTATCCTACCTAGTAAAGAGGACTCAGCTCAAGCCCCTCTACGGCCTCTACCTCGGCCTCTAGTACCCCGTCCGCCGATTCCTTGTACGCTTATTGTTTAATCACATTTATCTGTATTAACAGTTTTATGAATCAGTTACAATTCCAGTGTTTATTAACAAATGTTTTATGTAAAACAAAATCGATTATTCAGAGTTCGTTTTCGTAAATCGCAGTCTCACTACTGTTTTCAATTTCTCTACAATTTTCAGTATACACTAACTAGAGTATTTTCAGTATGGTTTACTACCTATAGTAGTTTTAGAATATACTATCCATAACAGTTTCAGTTTAAAACAAATCACAGTACAGAATACTTACAGGATTGGTGCCGGAGAATCGGTGTACCACTTACCCAGTAAAAACATTTCAAATCATTTAGAAATCAATCAATTTTTTGAAAGCCCATTTTTTATCAAACCCATAATCCACAGTTGAGTTTTGTAACCTAGCTCTGATATCACTAAATGTAACACCCCAAACCCGGCTTAGACGCTTGGCCGTATCTGGCAATGTCACACGATAGTGTTTTTGAAACCTCGTTGTTACAATGAAAACATTTTATGTTATTATCTTTAGTAAACATTTGTTAGAACTTAGGAAGTCGTCTTTATTCATTTTAAACACTTGTTTTGAAACATCCCTCATTGCGGAAGCTTTAATAAAACAGTCTAGGTGATCATGCATTTAGGAAATACTTTAACTTTTTGAAAACCGAATTTCCTACGACCAGTAAATATAAATCCATAAAGTAAAATAAATAAATAAAAACTCAAATTTAAAACCAAAGTCCTAGAGGGTCCTTAAAATACAACCCCAATAATCAATAATAATCAAATCATAAACCGAAAATTGAAAATCACGAAGTCCAAAAATTACTGTGGTCACCGCTGAGTCCCCCATCGCAACGATCTGTCTAAGTCTGGGGATTACCTGTGCACCTTAAACAAAAAGGGTGAGTTTATGTAAACTCAGTGTGTAATCCCGCAGAAACAAACAAATAATCAATATTCATAGTGCACAGTTGAACAGTCTTGCGCTTAAGCCCTTGTGAGTATTAATGATAGTTTGGGCCTTAGCCCATCTCAGTACAGAGTTAAAAATGCAGTAGGGCCTTAGCCCATCACAGTATCAGTAGCAAAATCCTACCCAACCAACCTCTAGACACCATCTCCGTCCAACCCTACACTCCATGTGGGGATATAATCAACCCACCCATCCCTACACTCCTAGTAGTACCGAATGCGACACAAAACAGTAGTTTGCGGTTGAGCTGCCAGTAAATTATGCTTAAAGCCTTTCAGTACACTTCCTCAGAATAACAACCCCCAACCTAATGCAATGCAAGATACAATGGATGACATGCTATTATGCAATTTTAGTACATATATTCAGTTTAGATATTAACATGCCCAGTATAGATATCATTCAGTTAATTTCACACATTTAGAGGTCTAAGTAGTGCTTACTGACCCTATAGTAGGTTCACAGTCGACTTGAGTGACCCGTGTATCCCTAAAAACATTTCGGTAAAAATGGGCCCACACGCTCATGTGACTACCCGTGTGGGTCCACATGCCCGTGTGGCCCACTTGGCCCAAATTGGCCTTGGACGTGTGATCCATTTTTTAATGTAACCCTTGCTAGCTCAATACTCAATATATGTTTTCACTTTTTACTTATATGTTCATTCAAAGATGTCTACTTTAGTTATTATCACTAAATTATTTATATCTTGAGGTACAAAATTCAAAATTAAGATCCTCATGATGTTTCTGAAACTAGACTCAAATAACTTTCTACCATAAAATTTTCAGAATTTATAGTTTATCAAATAAGTACAGTAAAATCTTTAAAGTTATCCCTATTCTGCTATTTGACATCTTTGATCTTTCCTTAATAAAAATTATTTATCTCTTAGTACGAAATTTAGATGATGTTTCCATTTTTTTCTCTTGAAAATAGACTCATTAAGGATTTAAACATATAACTTTAAGCCCCTAATTAATTTTTTTTTTACAATTTTTGATGATTTTCTAAAGTCAGAACAGGGGAACCCGAAGTCATTCTGACCTTATCTTATAAAATTTATTATAACTCATGATTTACAATTCTATTGCTTATATTGTTTCTTCCATGAAAGTCTAGATTCAATAAAATTTAATTACATATTTTATCCAATCTCTAACTCAATTTACACTATTTTTGATTATTTATCAAAATTAGACTACCGATGCTGTCCAAAACTGTTTTAGTGCAAAATGTTGATTTCCTAGTTTTTAACACCCTTATTTCCTTTCTCTACAATTTTTCGCATCATTTTCTCTTATTTCTCGATAGCAAGCAATTTTGGCTTTTTGTTGAACCCTGTTTTCTACATTTCGGGTACACACTTGGTATTGTTTTGATGCCTAATCACTCTCGAGCAATTCAAGGCCTAAAATCAAGATACTTAACATCAATTTAACAGAATTACAAGCGAATTGACAACCAAGAACGAACAGAAACCCAACTTACCACCAACAATGACCCTCTGTTTAACTATTGTTAAGACGAGAACACTGAATTCACCAGTCTGAGCCTCCCACTACGCCCAAATCGTAGAGAAAAAACATTACCACTTCAATCGCTAAGAGATTCATGACAGAAACAAAGAGAAACAATTACCGAAACTAAGCGAGCACTAACCGCATGCGAAAACGAAGGAAAATAAATGGATTAGGGAAAAATCAAGAAGAAGAGAAAGAAGAGAAAGATGGAAAAACTCAAAGATTTTCGACAAGAGGAGAGGGAGAAGAAGAGACGGCAGAAATTTTTTTTTTTTGGAAAAGGGAGCCAAAATTCGGTTATGGCAAAAAAATAAAATAAAATCCCGATAACCCCCAAAATCCTTTAATCTTCTCCCTTAATTCCCACTTCACACCCACTACTCAGAATCCCCCTATTACACAACTCTATCTCGAAATCTGTGTAAAAAAAATACCTTTCCCTGCGTAGGGATTCGAACACAAGACCTCCACCATAATAACACACCACTTAACCACCAAACCAGCAGGCTCATTCTGATGTAATTTACCCAACATTTAAACTTAAGCCCTTTGCACAAGGTTAAGGCTTTATTTATAAAAATATCAAAATTTGTCCAAGTAAGGCTTGAACTTGGGACCTCACACACACACCAGAACACGTAACCACTGAAGTAGATAGACATTGTGTGTCACACATACACGAAATCAAAAAATAAAATTTTGGGGTGTTACACCTACATCCACTGAAGCCTTGCTAAAGGGATATATGGCCAGGAATGATGCTGTAATTCAAAGTCAGGCCGCAACCCTCAAAGCTCTTGAAAATCAAGTGGGGCAGATAGCAAATTTTTTAAATTCAAGGCCACAAATAGCATTTCTAAACGATACTGGAAATTCGAGATCACAAGGGAAGAAACATTGTAAGACAATTACTCTCAAAAGTGGGACTCAACTAAGTGAAATCATCAAAGATGCCATTGCAAAAGAGGGCAAATCAGATTGCAACAATGGAAAGATTTCAGAAACATCTAAAAACCACACTGCTTCTGGAAAGGCTAAACAAAAGAATGTTATAGAAGAATCAGATCATCTTGCTCGTGGAAATGTTACAGCAAAACAGCGCCAACAACCTGAAAGATGGCCACCTCCACCATTTCCTTTCACAATTGTAAACAAGAGGCTCAGTTTAAAAGATTTCTAGATGTCCTTAAACAACTTCACATCAACATACCACTGGTTGAAGCTTTGGAACAGATGCGTAATTATGTGAAATTTATGAAAGACATTCTATCAAAGAAGCACAGATTGGGAGATTTGGAGACTATTGCTCTCACTAAAGGGTGCACAACAATGTTGATGAATAAATTACCTTCAAAGTTGAAGGACCTAGGGAGTTCCACTTTTCCATGTTCAATTGGAAATCATTATGTTGGTAAGGTATTTTGTGATTTAGGAGTGAGTATAAATCTAATGACTATGTCTATTTTTAGGAAGCTGGGAATTGGGAAAGCAAGACCTAATACAATTATGTTGCAACTAGCTGATTGATCTTACGCACATTTAAAAGGTAAAATCTGTTTAGCTTGCAGCTTTGTGTACTGTGTATATAGAGTGTCACAAATTATGCTTCGAGATGGCTTCATTGATTATTCTATAGATGTAATCAGAACACATGCTCTCGTACATAAGGCTGTCATTAATTAAGCAAAGAAGACTCCCACTCTTTGGCCACTAACACATCATTTCATATTTTGGTAAATCCACATTTCGATGCATATTTATTTTTTCTACAAAATAGCGTAAAGAAAAACCGTTCGAAAAGTATTGACATTAGAAACGTTTAAAGTAGGAGCTATTCTAGTGCACAGAAATTGAAACCACAATTTTACTTCAGGAAACATTATTGCTTGATTAAAAGAGGTTGGGATATCACTACCTGGGTGACATTTCCATTCCCCCATTCCCTCTGTTAAAAAGCTTATAATGTTACCCATATCTATGCTTTGGAAATATTCCAAATCAATTTCTTCTATAAAATATTTTTCATAGAATGGAGCATTGTAAAACTCACAAATAACTTGAGGGTTGATTCGTACATCTTTCCCTCATACATCGTTTCATAGAATGGTAGACCCTGAAGTGGCTAAGAAAGGTCTTCTTTACAGGATTGGTATATCTCGATCTTCTTCAAACTCTAGAACTACAAAGTCAGGTGGAATGATAAAGCTGCGCACTTTGACTATCACATCTTCTAGTACTCATTTTAGATGCACTGAGGATCCGTCAGCCAATTGTAGTGTTATCTAGGTGTTTTTAAGGTTCCCTAACCTGAGTTTTTCATAAATAGATAAAGGCATTAAATTAATGCTAGCTCCTAGATTACATAGAGCTCTATTAAAATGAATGATCCTTATCTTTATGGGAATAGTAAAACTTCTCGAGTCTTTCAACTTTTGGGGAACCTGTCTAGAAATAGTAGTACTACAGGAAGCGCTTATATTAACTTGTTCACATACCTTAATTTTCCTACGCCTAGACATAATTTCCTTTAAAAAATTAGTGTACTTAGGAAATTTTTTAATTAATTCAATCAAAGACAGGTTGAGATTTAATGTTTTTAACAAGTTTAGAAAACTTACAAACTTGTCTTCATCTCAATTTTTCTTTTCCTCTAACCTTCAAGGGAACGGTATTTTTGTAACGGTAGAATCTTTAATTGTCTCTTTTTCTGGTTCAACTATTGTTGTAACTACTTCCTTTGACTCTAGTTCATCATAAGCTTTTAAGGGTTCTTCCTAAAGATCATCAGTATTCTCCATATTTACCACTTAAGCTGGGTTTTCTGGGCTACTCAGTACTTTACCTGATCCAAGCGCTATTGTTTTCACATGTCTTTACCTTTCCAACGAGGATTATTTTTTGTATTACTAGGAATACATGTACCAATTTATCTTTTTATATCACCCATAATGCTCATCAATTGGCTCATCTGATCTTCAACTTTAGTTAATGTTCTTTTTGAATTGGTGCACTGAGACTACACCTGCTTCACATTTGTTCTCATTGACTGCAACTCCCCCTCGATTCTATCAAGACATTAACCATATACAGTATGGTCATTTGGATTGGCCCTTTCCTGAGGTTTCTGTAAATAAGGAGGTTGATAGTTTGGTTAGAACTATCGCCTCCTTTTTGGTTTCCTCCCCATCTCAAGTTAATGTGATCTCTCCATCTGGGATTGTATGTATTTGAATGGGAATTTCTACCCCTATTTCTGATGTAGTTCATATCCTTTGTGGGATTGTTGATGTAGTGGAAGACTAGTTTGAGTTCACCATAGACAAACGTTGCATTCTTCTCAGCCTTTATTCAATTGATTCTATCCACTAATTGTTGATATCTATCATACTCCTGGACATCCTTCACCGTAGATGGTCTTTGGTTGTATGTATTTCGTTTAGTTGGCCACTGGCAGGAATTCATTACATACTTTCTATTAATTCTACGCATCTTCATACGTTTTGTTCATAAGGGCACCTCCTGCTGCTCCATCTAATCCTGGTATTAAATGCACATACAACCCATTATAGAAAATTTGTAATCGTAACCACTCAGGCAAACCGTGGTGTGGGCATTTCTGAATTAGTATTTTAAAATGCTCCCATGCTTCATGAAAACTTCCCCCCTCTAAATGTTTGAACATCAAATTTTCCCTCTTAGCTGGACTATCTTGCTAATGAGGAAGAACTTTTGTAGGAATTTCCCTACAAGGTCATCCATGTTGTGATTGATCCTAGTGCCTGTGAATCTAGCCAAGAAAAGGCATTATAAATTTATGGAAAGGAGAACAACCAAAAATGAATAGCATCACCAATGACCCCATCGCATTTGAAACTATCACAAAGCTAGAGGAACCATTTTAGATGCTGGCTCGGATCCTCTGTCATTGTTCCGTGAAACTGTAAATATTCTGGATCATAGGTGGCTTAATTTAAAATTTATTGGCCGTGATGGTCAACATCGTTGTACTCCCTTGAACCATATCCAAATTAGGTAGCGCATACTCTCTGAGAGTCCTCTTATTATGTTCTATATTTATATATATGTGTTGTTTTGGGGATCTTCTAAATTGTTATTGTTAGCCTCGTCGAACAATGGATTCTCACGGGGAGGTAGATGGCCTCTAGCAAGTAACAAATTTTGCATTTGTTATTGCTGCTATTGATGTTGCTATCAACGATTTATTCGGATTATTCTATATGGATCTATGACTAGCTCTATAGGTGTTTCCCTACTTCGAGTCATACACTAAACCTAGAAAGACAAGATTAGTAGAAAATAAGAAAAATAAATTCGTAGCTATAACTTAAAGATTTCCTAATTATTCAATTAACATGCAAAAATTAAAATTAATATAGTGACGTTGCCTCCCCAACAGCAACGCCAACAACTTGACTGCCTCCAAACGTACTAACATCTAGAATAGAAATCCTACACAAAAGATATGAGAAGTGGTATTCGCAAGTATATAGGTAAGATTATAATATAGCTACAACGGAGTAGGTAAGTACTTTGAGGATCGTACTCAAGGGAGACGAGCACTAAATTAATTCTATTTTAAACATACATAGATCTAATTAGAACTTTAATTAGATTATAGTATGAAGAATAAAAAGAAAGATTTTGGTAAACTATACTAAAAATAATATTAAAAGAAAGTAAGAAAATAAATAAACTCGGGAAATCAAAAAGTAAATGTATCAAATATGGGCATGAGTGATTAGCTTGCTTCAATAATCATTATCAACTGTGATCTCAGGTTTTCTTGTTCAATCAACTAGTCAATACCTCAGTAGGATCTTTCGATTCTTTTACTAGAATACTAAGTCGACAAGAACTATTTATCTCTCGACCCTACAATCTAGACCGATTCAGAGTTAAGGTGTTCACGAATAAGCCATACCAAATCTTGGTTAATTCCTACCTTAATGACTTCTTAGGGTTTTCAGGACTAGGATTTTAGGTTATTCCTTTCCTGAACAACTGATCCACTAAGAAACCCCTACAAAATAATTAATTAATCATACCTCCACTAGTTAATTTCCCATAGGAGGATCAGTTTCTCATGGATCTAGTAAACAATATAAATTTGATATAACGAATAAAAATAAAGAATAATTCAAGAAAATAAGGTTTAGAAGAAGCTTGATTTTTATTTAGCTTTAAGCATCGAATCCCCACATAGTTTGATTTTATTTCACAAATCTGATCTCCTCGCAGAAGTAAATAACAATAACGATAATAAAATCTAAAACTTAAGAAAAGAGAAAAACTAAAGACTAAATCGAAAGAGAAAATTATACAAAATTAAAAGTGTCCATAACATATGCTAAATAAACCTATTTATAGACTTTAAGGTGGTCGACGTCCTTAACCCTAGGTCAACTGTCGTCCTAGTGCTTAACATTTGATTGCGCAAACCAAAACACCCCTAGTTTGTAATTATTTCTCATACAGAAGCGATGTTGCAAAACACCAGGTCTTGTGTCACGACATCGAGGGCAGTATGCTCCTCTTCAAGCTATCTTCAGGGGTATGTCGCGATATCCTCAAGCTGTGTCACGACATTGAGGGCAGTCTTGGAATTCTTCTATTTTGCTCCTTATGTTGCAACATCCAATGGTCCATGTTGCAACCTAGCGACCAACATCGAGTTAGTACGCCTTCTAATAGTCTCTTGCACATTTAAAAAGTATATTAGCTCACTCTTAGGCCTTATTCGGCCCCTAAGGTCAATAAAAGAATCAAATTACAGATTTTATTAAACTTAACTAAACTTACGAAATTGTAATTAAAACTTAACTAAAATGCTTATGTTCAAGCTCCTAAAGTGCGAAAACTAGTTTAATATGCTACATTGCAGTACGATAGATCACTTTCTCAACCAGGATAAATTACGATTTACTCGGTTTGAGTAATCTCTCGACCTCGTCTAGCATATGATAACTTATTAGGGTTGTCAAGCCTAACAGTTTAAGAACACATAATTTATACCAACTAATCCCTCTCAGGAGACCTTAAATCCTCTGTTAATCATATCCCCATCACTCTTTAATCTCCCTTAAGGGATTTAGCCACTCATATTATTTATAATCTCAAGTTCGATTGAAAAAATCATGTAAAGAACACAATCAATTTGTAGAAGAAAAGAGATTTGAATAATTTTGTATTGAATATGGAATGGGGAACATAGTAGCAAATCTCTTGATCGGAATAAAGAGATAAAAAATATAAACCAATATAAAACTAAAATACTTGAATTAAAAAAAAAACAAACTCTTGAATCAAAATTGACTTCAAGAGGAAAACAAGAAAGTATTGAAAAGTTGAAACGATAGGTCTTTGGCACGTCATTGATCTTCAAATAAGTTTGATTGTGTGGACAAAAATAATCTCGATAACCTTGGCCAGCACGTCAACGTGTGTCACTAACCGCCTTTGGGTGTATCAACGTCCAGAGTATGAATACTGCAACTAAAGATATAAGAATGTAGTGGTGTTCACAAGTATACTGGTCAGGTTGTAATATAGTTATAACGAAATAAATGAGTACTTCAAGAATCATACCCAAGAGAGATGAGTACTAAATTACTGTTAACCTAAATGCAAATAGAATTAATTAGTAATCTAATTAAATTATATTATGACTGAACATAAAAAGAGTATTTTAGGATTTCATAAATAAAAAAAATAAAATTTGCAAAAAAGAGGAACTTCAGAAAACTAATATATGAACTCAATCAAATCTAGGCATGGGTGATTAGCTCGCTTCGGTGGTCATAACTAATTCCTATTTCGGGTTTCTATTCAATCAGTTAGTTGTTACCCTAGTAGGATCTCTCGATCTTCCACTAAACTAATGAGATGACAAGAACTACTGATCTCTCGTGTCATGCCTCAAAGGGCCTAGGAGTTTTAGACGTATTTTAAGAATTTTGGCCTATATGAGCTTAGAATTTTGTAAGGTTGGTACTCAATAATGTTTTCGACAATGGTTTTTGTAAAGTTAAGTTAATTTTTGGAAACGAGTTTTAAATGTCATTAATTCTATAAAAGGAACTAATTTTTAAAAGGGTCAGAGTTGTGGGTCTTTATGAACCAATTAAACCAAATTTTCAAAATCAACCTAATCAAGTCCTATTCCCAGTTATTTTCATGAATTTTTCTTCCCATCTCCTTGGTGTTGGTGTCCCTTGCTATTCCTCACTCTCTCAATTTATTTTTGACTCCCAAACTATAAAACTATAAATTACTATCATTTCCAAGCATTACACCTTTCTAAATCTACAAGAAATTACCCAAAAATCTAATCAATTTCATCATCTTCTCCACTTGTGGGTTTTAAGATTTGCTTTGAAAACTCGTTATTCCTCTTATTAAAGGTAAATATTCGCATTCTTATTATTTTTTAATGTTATTAGATCTTTGAAACTAAATTTTTAGCTGTTAAGTCACATGTTTTGATTAAAAGCCGAAAATCAGGTCTTTAATGGTGAATTTCGAGTTTGTGAATGAAAACTTGGTTTTAAAGTGTTTTTCAATTAGTTTGAACATAATTAGAAGCTTTCTAAAGTAACTTTTAAGTTTTATCAAAGATTTCTTAGGTTTTAATGAATTTTCGTTGTAATAGCCAAAACTTGTCGAAAAATTTTGATTCCTCAAAATGCAAAGTTTTGTGAAGATCAAAGGTTGGGAATTAGTCGTAGATGAATACGTAGATGAATGGAATTCATTTCATGTGAAAATATTATACGTAGACTTAGTTATTTGAATTTTAAGTTTGTTGTGCTAAAGGTTTTGGGTAGTAAAAATGTAGCTTAGGCTTGTGTTTATGGTTGTATGAGGTAAGCTATTGACTAATTGTTGACTGAACATATGTATGGTTTGTCTTGTTGAAGTGTCAAAGTCGATAGGACCTTTAACGAGATAAATAAAGGAAAAAGGAAGCTTGTCTAAGCTTTCGATTTTCCAACAAAAGTGAATATATCAATGACTGTTTTAGAATCACTGCTCATAGATGATTCAATTTGTATTTGAGAATTTAGAGGTAGCCTAAACCCCTTCTCTAAATTCTGAGTGTAATTGTTCTTTTCCCTATGATAAATATGTGATTAATATGTTTATGAATTGTGATAAAGAGAATTATGATGTGATGAAATATGAACATGTTATTCATGCCTTGTGACAGCGTGTATAATGTGCTAATTACATGATTATGTGGTGAATACGTGCGGATAATCGGTAAGTAATATTTGATGACATTATGGATATTTTGGCCTTGTGACTTAATCCTATGAAATTGTTGGAAACAGTTGGCATGCCATAGGATTGTATGTACTCACTTATTTGTGTTGTGATATATGGGGTGCTAAGGCCCAGGGACAGTTTTGGAGAAATAAGAAAATGAGAGCCAAGTGTTGTATGTTGGAGAGAATTAGCTATATGCATCGCTTATGGGATATGTTTGACTCTACGAGTCTAGGTGTGGTGTGTGGGAGATCCGTGTATCCAATGAGTGGTGATAGAGTCCACTTTATGTTTCATAAACTCAAAAGCCAAATTATCATACACTATGACTAAATGTGATTATATGTAATTACATGTGCTTATATGTGATTGATATGTGTTAGAATGTAACACCCCAAACCTGGCTTAGAAGTTAGGCCCGAATCTAGCGTGTCACATTGAAGTGTTTTTTGAAAACCATGTTTTCATTGAAAACCCTTCTTAAATAAAAGCTTGAGAAAATCCCAGTTACGTCAATTTATTATTATTATTTCCCGAGGTTTATAAAAAATGTATTACCATCAAAACCTTGTTTGTTGCGGATGCTTAATTTAAGAATAATTGTGTTATGAAAACATGATGTTTTGAAAATAGTTTCGTTTAGGAAAATCGCGATCTACTTTTAATAGTTATAAAACATCATAGATAAATATCCCAAATAAAAACTAGAAATTAAAAGCTACCTTATTACAACCCAATAAGAAAGTGGTTTCAGTAATGTAAAATAAAAACTAAAATTTAAAGCTGCTCGCAGTGTGGCCACCTCCGAGTCCTCCTGTACGTCGAACCGCCTACTGAAGGTTACCTAAATAATTAAAAAAAGGGGGTGAGTTTACGAAAATTGAGTGTGTACAACCCTTATCAATCATAAAGCATGTATTACGCTAATCCGAGCTAAGCCCATTACATAAACGGTGGCATTTGGGCCTTAGCCCATAATAGCCACAGTTAGGTCTTAGCCCATATCAAATGTCACAGATCACATATATCTGGGCCTAAGCCCATCTCGATAACAGATCAAGTATATGTAATGCATTAATGCCCATACCAACCCTGCACTCCGTCTCCTGTCCAACCCTACAGTCTTGTGGGGATTTAATCGACCCACCCATCCCTACACTCCTTATGTAGCACCGATTGCGGCGCTAACCAATATTGCAGCAGAGTTGCCAATCTCATAATCAGCTTAAAGCCATCGGTGGATCCATAGTCGTCAAGCGACCATGCGACCTTAACAAATTATACACTTCCTCCAAATCAATAATCCCATCCCCCATGCAGCATAATATCATATGAATGTAGACATATTATAAATAGCATACAACAACAATCATATAACATGTACGGGCATTTTAGTCATTTTGTCCTTCAGGGCATAACGGTCATTTACCTTATGGGGGTATTTCGGTCATTTTACCCTCCAATGGTATTTCGGTCATTTTACCCTCTAGGGGTATTTCAGTCATTTTACCCTCCAGGGGTATTTCGATCATTTTACCCTCTAGGGGTATTTTGGTCATTTTACAACCTTCCCCAAAGGTCTACAGTCGCCTCGAGCGACACAGATAATATATATGGTCAACGAGTGTAAATGGGCCCAAAGCCTAATTTTCGACCCAAGTGGGCCCACATGCTCGTGTGGCCCACTAAGCTCAAAACTACCTTTGGCCATGTGATCGTCATGGCCAGCTCATTATTTCCTATCCTTCCCAAAATTTTATATGCGTAGGGCCCACAGGCCCATTGGGCCTACTCGGCCTATTCCGGTCCATTTGGCCCCGAAATGGCCTAAGCCCATGAGGCGCTCATGGTGGCCTCAACCATCTTACGCCCATATTTGTGGCTTTGGTCCACCACACGTGTGATCACACACTCGCGTGGCATCATTTGCCGGTATTTCAGCTTTTCGGCATTTGCTGATCTATTTGGAGTGGTGTACGTACACACCTGATCACATAGAGTCCTAAGAATTCACAAGCGCCAGAACCTATAATCAAAAATAACATCAGTTAATCACTTATCAACAGAGTTAAAAGAACATTAACCAAACCCCCCAGCCGGAGGATCGACTACCACTTGCTTTGACTAGATCGGTCGATTGTGATTAGTCGACTCGAACCAGAGTTTGGTGCAGTCACCCTTCCGCATCTTGGTGGAAAGTCCGGAATAGCCGACACCGCACGCCACTTGAACTTGGGAGTAGAGGCTACACACTCAACCTCAATCGGTACCTTTGCCGTCACTTTATTATTAGCATCCTCTTCACCCATCGGAAGTTCTAGAACCCGAAAGGACATACACAGGAGAGGAAGCGGTCTGATCGCTGAAATCAAAGCTTTAAAAATTTATAAAAGAATGATCGAACCTAGAGACTAACTCTGACAATGATTAAAGGCAAGTGTACCTATCGAACAGCAGTATAGCTTAGGCAAGACCGGATTTATCGAACCTAAAGGAACTAAAAGTACTAATACTAACTTTCTTTTTATTATTTAGCCTTAAAAACGGAGTGAAGTTGCTTTTAACTAAATTGACGACGACTAAGCTAAGGACACAAAGACAAAAAGAACGATTTGGAAAATAACTTGAAGAAAAACTCAATTGTTCACTTCGATACCCTCAGGAAGAATCCACCTAGACTTCACTTGTTACCTAACCTTGAATTATACGATTTTTTTACTTAGCTTGATCCGTAGGACTCCCTAACCTATATTAAACCCTCTCTCGAGGCGAATAACATCTAACCCTAGGTTAATTAGTGGAACTCTCGTTCGCTTATAATAACCCCCTAGAATAGCAGTAAATCAATCAATGGACTCCCATATTAGGTTTCACCCTAACCCGGCAAAATCTCATAACCCTATCTCTAGGCGTTCGATCAACTCCGCTTAATTATGTTAGATCTACTCTTAGGCAGGGTCTATTCCTCCTCCACCTAAGCACATCAGATTTGGATTAAGCAGCATAATTAAGAACAAACTAAGTAATTATCATAAAATTCAGAAATCAAATAACAAAATTCATCTAGGTTTCATCTCCTTCAGGCATCTGAGGGGTTTAGTTCATAATGAATAAAAAGAATATCTCAGGAGAAAAGATAAAACAAAACATAAGGAAATCCTAAAACCCCCTGAAGGAATTAAAGGAGAATTCCGCCGTCTTGAGTATAACTCTGGCTTCTTGGGATGGATCAACCGGCTATCCTCGCATTTTTCCCTAACTCTGACCTTTCCGGCTTGGCTCCTGGGCCTAGCTTTGACGCTTTTTCAAATGTGGGACTTAGGGGATATATATAGGCTCTCAGAATGCGATTCTTTCTCCCTAAGTATCCTTTTCCGACTGAAATTGCTCTTTCCAGCGACAGAGGCACAGCCATGGCACACGCCCGTGTGGATCGACTTCAGACCATGTTCAGATTTCTAACTTGAGGCACGACCGTGTGAGGCGGTGTTGAGGTCGTGCTCTAGGTGATCGTCGAGGCACGGCCGTGTGGACTTTGGGCCAGGCCGTGTCGATCTCGTGCTGAGGCCCATTTACTCTATTTTGGGCCCGCTTTTGTGTTCTTTTCATTCTCGGGTGCTTTCCTGGTTATAAGACATGAAAAGAAGGGATTACAAGCACCTTTTTATATAAATCAAGGAATAAATCATCGAAAAGTGAGCTAAATGTGAGTTTAAAATATGTTATAATTACGGTTTATCACGATCATAAGGGATCGCACCACTAGGCTTAAATAGTAAAAGAGAGTACTAAAAGGAACCGAGAGACTTACTGATTAACAAAGCTGTTACAAAATTGAAACAAAGAGGGAAAAAAATAGAGAATTGGTCACCATCGAACTAATCAAGCGAAAAGAGGGAGATTTAATTCTCAAGCCAATAGGAAGTCTAAAGAAAAAGGAGGGAGATGCTTTTTGGCCTAGGAGGAGAAAATGAAAAGAAGAGAAACAAATGAAAGAAGAGGAAGGGAGAGGGAAGCAGAGATTCGGCCGCAAAGAGCTTGAAAGAGAAAAAGAAGAATGCACGAGTGGTAGATTGAGGTTTTGGCACTAGAGAGAAAAAGGAAGAAAGTCCAAAAAGCTAGAGACAAAATCTGACCAAAAATGGGAAACTCCCTAGCAAGGAAATTCGACACTCACCAAAAGGTGTCCAAAACTGCACAAAAGCAAGGAAAAGTACTCAGAAACCCCCTCATGCCGAAAATTGCATGCTCCGGACTCCTTGTTCGGCTACAACACTCTCACATTTTAACTTCATTAATTCTCTCCACAACTTGCTCATACAATCTCTCTGTGACCAATTCAAACTCTCTAACACAGAGTTTAAATCCAACACAAACTCTTGCCCACACATGAGTAAAATAAATATTCCCTTTTTGCATGTAATGAGACTTGAACCTCTGTCCTCCTTGCCACTCCTGTGACGCCACAACCATTCCACCACAGGCTCTCTTGTGCCTCTTTTCTAATCACAAATACTTATAAGACTTAGTACTCAGAGTCAGGGTCCCCTAATGCTAAAAATAAAAATTTTCCAAATGACATGGCTTGAACCCAGGACTTCATAGAAGCCCCTTAACCTTCCAAAATCACTTACCCAATAGATCTAACATGCACTTGTGCCGTTCTCTTGTTCTTAAAAATTTTAAACACTCACATGCCCAAGGCCCAATAGGCCCAATTCTACTAGGCCCAAAATTCGGAGCGTTACAACTCTATCCCCCTTAAAGAAATTTCGTCCCCGAAATTTCCAACTATCAGAATAGTCGCACACACCCTACCACACTACGCTCTCACTGCGCACTCTGATCCTAATAATACAAGCACGCACCATACCATCTATCCAGCGGGACAGATGGATATCACACGCATATCATTTCCAGAATACACACAGAATAAATACAAACTCCAACTTTAAGTGTAGCAATACAGTCTAATATCTAAGAAATCACAGTATCTCTATCTACTGCTTTTCAACGAAAACCAACAACACTTTTAGAAACTTACGGCATCGGCGCTGGAAAACGTACCTCAAAACACTTAACATATTTGAAACCAACCTCTTGTAAAACAAAAATTTTGAAAACCCATTCCGCAGCCGAGTTTTGCAACCTGACTCTGATACCACTAAATGTAACACTCCAAACCCGGCCTAGAAGTTAGGCCCGAATCTGGAGTGTCACATTGAAGTGTTTTTCAAAAACCATGTTTTCAATGAAAACCCTTCTTAAATAAAAGCTTGAGAAAATCCCAGTTATGTCAGTTTATTATTTTTTTCCTGAGGTTTATAAAAATTGTATTACCATCAAAACCTTGTTTGTTGCGGAAGCTTAATTTAAAAATAATTGAGTTACGAAAACGTGATGTTTTGAAAATAGTTTTGTTTAGGAAAATCGCGATCTACATTTGACAATTATAAAACATCATAGATAAATATCCCAAATAAAAACCAAAAATTAAAAGCAACCTTATTACAACCCAATAAGATAGCGGTTTTAGTAATATAAAATAAAAACTAAAATTTAAAGCTGCTGGCAGTATGGCCACCTCCGAGTCCTCCAGTACGTTGAATCGCCTACTGAAGGTTACCTGAAAAATTAAAAAGTGGGGGTGAGATTATGAAAACTCAGTGTGTACAACCCTCATCGATCATAAAGCATGCATCACGTCAATCCAAGCCTAAGCCCATTACAATAACGGTGGCATTTGGGCCTTAGCCCATAATAGCCTCAGTTGGGTCTTAGCCCATATCAAATGTCACAGATCACATCTATCTGGGCCTAAGCCCATCTTGATAACAAATCAAGTGTATGCAATGCATTAATGCCCATACCAACCCTGCACTCCATCTCTTGTCCAACCCTGCACTCCTGTGGGGAATTAATCGACCCATCCATCCCTACACTCCTTATGCAGCACCGATTGCGGCACTAACCAATATTGTAGCAGAGCTGCCAATCTTATAATCGGCTTAAAGCCATCGGTGGATCCACAGTCGTCAAGCGACCATGCGACCCTAACAAATTATACACTTCCTTCAAATCAATAATCCCATCCCCCATGTAGCATAATATCATATGAATGCAGACATACTATAAATAGCATACAACAATCATATAACATGTAGGGGCATTTTAGTCATTTTGCCCTTCAGGGCATAATGGTCATTTACCCTATAGGGGTATTTCGGTCATTTTACCCTCTAGGGGTATTTCGGTCATTTTATAACCTTCTCCAAAGGTTTACAGTCGCCTCGAGCGACACAGAAAATATTTATGGTCAACTGGTGTAATTGGGCCCAAAGCCCAATTTTTGACCCAAGTGGGCCCACACGCTCATGTGGCCCACTAAGCCCAAAACTGCCCTTTTCCATGTAATCGTCATGGCCGACTCATTATTTCCTATCCATCCAAAAGATTTACATGCATAGGGCCCACTCGACCCATTCCAGTCCATTTGGCCCCAAAACGGCCTAAGCCCATGAGGACGCTCATGGTGGCCTCAACCATCTTACGCCCATATTCGTGGGCTCAGTCTACCACACGTGTGATCACACACTCGTGTGGCATCATTTGTCGGTATTTTAACTTTTCAGCATTTGCCGATCTATTTGGAGTGGTGTACGTACACACCTGATCACGTAGTGTACTAAGAATTCACAAGCGCCAGAACCTATAATCAAACATAACATCAGTTAATCACTTATCAACAGAGTTAAAAGAACATTAACCAAACCCCCAACCGGAGGATCAACTACCACTTGCTTTGACTAGATCGGTCGATTGTGATTAGTCGACTCGAACCAGAGTTTGGTGCAGTCACCCTTCCGCATCTTGGTGGAAAGTCCCGAATAGCCGACACCGCACGCCACTTGAACTTGGGAGTAGAGGCTACACGCTCAACCTCAGTCGGTACCTTTGTCGTCACTTTATTAATAGCATCCTCTTCACCCATCAGAAGTTCTAGAACTCGAAAGGACATACACAGGAGAGGAAGCGGTCATAAAGGATCGTACCATTTGGCTTAAACAGTAAAAGAGAGTACTAAAAGGAACCGAGAGACTTACCGATTAACAAAGTTGTTATAGAATCGAAACAGAGAGGGAAAGAAAACGGAGAATTGGTCACCACCGAACTAATCAAGTGAAAAGAGGGAGATTCGATTCTCAAACCAATAGGAAGCTGAAAGAAAAAGGAGGGAGATGCTTTTCGGCCTAGGAGGAGAAAGGGAAAAGAAGAGAAACAAATGAAAGAAGAGGAAGGGAGAGGGAAGCAAAGATTCAGCCACAAAGAGCTTGAAAGAGAAAAAGGAGAATGCCCGAGTGGTAGATTGAGGTTTCGACACTAGGGAGAAAAAGGAAGAAAGTCTAAAAACCTGGAGACAAAAACTTACCGAAAATTGGAAACTCCCTAGCAAGGAAATTCGGTACTCACCAAAAAGTGCCCAAAACCTCACAAAAGCAGGGAAAAGTACTCAGAAACCGCCTCCTGCCGAATTTGCATTCTCCAGACTCCCCGTTCAGCTACAACACTCTCACATTTGAACTTTCTTAATTCTCTCCACGATTTGCTCCTACAATCTCTCTGTGACCAATTCAAACTCTCCAACACAGAGTTCAAATCCAACACAAACTCTTGCCCACACATGAGTAAAATAAATAATCCCTTTTTGCATGCAGTGAGACTTGAACCTCTATCCTCCTTGCCACTCTTGTGACGCCACAGCCATTCCATCACAGGCTCTCTTGTGCCTCTTTTTTAATCACAAATACTTATAAGACTTAGTACCCGGAGTCAGGGTCCCCTAATGCTAAAAATAAAAATTTTCCAAATGACATGGCTTAAACCCAAGACTTCATAGAAGCCCCTTAACCTTTTAAAATCACTTACCCAACAGATCTAACTTGCACTTATGTCGTTCTCTTGTTCTCAAAAATTTTAAACACTCACATGCCCAAGGCTCGATGGCCCAATTCTACTATGCCCAAAATTCGGGGCGTTACATAGAATATTGGTATATGTATGCCTAAACATTCGCATAGATAATGTGTAAAAGAATGCATGGAATATGACTAAATATGTGAATTATGGCACTTAGTTACTGACGTTTTGGGGAATATTTTGCATATTGTTTGGTTTACGCATGATGATTTTTGTGCGTAGTGGTTGTTCTATCCTTTCCAGAGTAGTTGCATTCTCGGTGTGAGTGGTGTGACCGTCAAAGGATTAATCCAAGCCATTCTTTACTCACTATAATAGGTGTTTTACTTATTCTAGCTCTAGGGAATGAAAAGGCAACGTGGTAGACATTTTTATCAGTTTTGTTAAGACATATTTGGGATGATTTGCATATTGTGTAAGTTTGGAACCTTGAGAACTTGGACATGGTGTTTGACAAACCGTAATATATACATATTTTAATCCCACATTTAACATACTTTTGGATGATTTATCCCTTGAATTGTGGAATTTGGTGCTCCTAATCCTTTATTTTCATGTTTTATACTTAGGAAAGCACCGGAGGATGAAAAGAATGAGAAACAGGCCTAAAACGGAGAAAATAGGCCAAAGTACGAAATTGACACGGCTTGGGCTCAAGCCACATGGCCGTGCCTCCATTAGCAGACCCGACCACGGCCTGGCCTCGACCTACACGGACGTGTGCCACTGGCGTGTCCCTGCCGCGACCTATTTTAATTTCACTCAGATTAGGATACTTAAGGGCGAACAAAGACATTCCGAAAGCCTATATAAACACCCTAAGCATGACCTAAAATGGGGTGTCCAGTTAGGCCGAAGAGCCAAGCTAGAGAAGCCAGAATTGTGGAATTTACTTGAAGAAAGCCAGTTGATTCATCTCAAGCCGGAGTTATACTCAAAAGGGAGGATCTTAGCTTCAATTTCCTTCAGGGGTTTTAGGGTTCTTCTTATGTTTTGTTTTATATTTTCTTCTAAGATCTATTCTTTTATTATTATGAACTAAACCCTCAAATACCTGAGGGGGATGAAACCTAAGACGGATCTTGTTATTGTTTTCTGAACTATATGATAAATACTTGATTTGTTCTTAATTATGTGTTCTAAATTCTTGCTTTGATATTTAAGGATATTGATTCAAGTATTGATGTGCTTAGGCAGAGGAGGAATAGACCCTGTCTAAGAGTAGATCTAGCATAATTAGGCGGAGTTGTTCACAACCCTAGAGATAGGATGACGAAAATCTGCCGGATTAGGGTCAAACCTAATATAGGAGTCCATAGACCGAGTTAATGCAATTCTAGGGGTTTTAATTAGAAAGAGATTTCAATTAATCAACCTAGGGTAAGACGTTAGTAGCCTCGAGAGAGGTATTAATATAAATTAGGGAATCCTACGGGTCAAGTGAAGTGAATATATCATCTGGTTCAGAGTTAAATAACAAGTGAAGTCTAGGTGGATTCTTTCTCTGGTATTGTCTTAATCAATTGGTTTTTCACACAAGTATTTTCCCAAATTCATTCTCTTGTCTTAGCATCTTTAGCTTAGTAGTTAGTTAATTTTAGATTAATTAATAAATTCCTTTATTCTTAGGCTAAATAATAAAAAGAAAGTTAGTATTAGTACTTTTGGTTCTTTTGGGTTCAACAATTCGGTCTTGCCACTAAGCTATACTACTGTTCGATAGGTGCACTAGCCTCAATCATTTTCACAGTTAGTTTCTAGCCTCGATCATTCTTTATATAAATTTTTAGGACTCTGACAAACGATCAGTGTTTGGTTTATGTTTAGACATTTTGGTGCTTATGTGACTAGGTGAATGGAGCAGGAAGTTTAAGGACTAAGTTTGAATGATTTAAATGCTCTTATATGTTGAATTTTTGTAACATGAAGCAGAGGTATCAATATTAAGGCTTTTAAAATGATACCTTTGTATTTACAAAATTATAGGGAGTCAGAATACCAATTTAGTATCGATACCTAGGCTCGATGATTGATACTCGAGGTGTAATTATTGATACCTTACGAAAGGTACCAATATTTTTCGATGTTTGAAATTTGGCGAGAAACAAAATGCTAGTTTGGTATTGATTTTCTAGGTGGTATCCGTACTACTTAAAGGAAGTATAGATACCACAAAGGCGGTATCGATACCTACGTAACATTTTTGGGAAATTTTGCTAAGTGGTCTCAATGCTCGAGATATGTACATTTTATGTTTGTTTGTCGTATGTTAGTATGATTAAATGCTAAACTAAGGTTGTATGACTCGATATTCTCATAAATGCTAGAGTAATTAAACTAAAATGAAACTGCATGTATTTTAATTCTAATAATTACAATAAAATCAATGTGAGATGATGGTGTGGCATCTCGATATTTAGCATGGTGTCTAGGCTGGGTATGGGGTTTTACATTTGGTGGTATTAGAGCATAGGTTCAATAACTCTCAAACTTAGGTGATTATTGCTTGTTTGGAGTTTTGAAACTCATGAGTTTAAATTCCCTAGCTTCTATGAAATGGCTGACATGAATTTCTTTGAAATGCATGTAATAACTCTCAATTGTAATGTATGTAGGGTAGGAATAGGAACACATTGCTTTTAATTCCCAATCTTTCTTGTTGGAACGAGATTTGGATCATCTCCTCACCACTCACACCGTTTATTTATTTGTATGTGTATGCTATATAATTTGATATGCCCCGAGACATATGAATGTGAGAGCTACTGCTTAGGAGGATGGTACATCATCTACACCTCCTGTGTTGCCGCGTAGGGTGAATATACCTGATGAGTACGTAGACCCTCTGATGGAAGTGATAATTGGAGCGTTTCAGCGAAATGCTGGTGCTAACCCTGCTCTTGTGAATCGTGGGCTATCGTTTGAATGTCTTTGGGCGTTAGGTGGTAAAGAGTTTTCTGGGGTTAAAGGGACTGATCCGACCATAATTGAGTATTGGTTGGAAGAAGTGGAAAGGATCCTCGAGTAGATGTCATGTTCTGATGAGGAGAAGTTGGGTTGTACTGTGTCCTTACTTGGTGGAGAGGTGCATCGTTGGTGGAATATTATTAAGAGAGGTACAATCATTTTTTGTTTCACTTGAGATAATTTCCTAGAGGTGTTTAGGATGAAGTTTATGGGCGAGCAATATATAGAAGCTCATAAGCTGGAATTTTTGGATCTTGTGCAAGGTAGCTTATCTATGGTTGACTATGAGGTGGAGTTTGTACGCCTTAGTCAGAATGCTCTTGAAATGGTTTTAATTGAGAAGGATCATTGTAAGAGGTTCCATTTTGGGCTCAATCGTGAGATTCGAGATTATCTAGTGGCTTAGAGTATAGAGTAAGCCAAGGTAGTTGTGGAGACTTTGGCTGAGCCAGCTCGCTCTGTGGTGGCTAAGACTGGTAAGAGGGTTTTTTATGGTGCTTTGGGACGTTTTCCCAAGAGAGGGCATGATAATTATAGTTCTGGTAGAGGTGCGAGACGTAGATCTCGACCAAGTTAGTCTAGGCAGTAGAGTAATGAGGTGAATAGCCCTGGTGGTTCTAGATGGCCGCTTTGTTCTCCTTGTGATAGTAGGCATCCTGAAAAGTGCTGTAAGTTGACTGGTGGCTGTTATAAATGTGGTTTGATGGAACTTTTTTTTAGGGATTGCCCAAATATAGTAGAGGTTTCATAGACTCGGAGTTCAGCACCTATTTCTATGCCTGCTATCGACTGAGGTCTTGGTAGACGTAATGGGAGACTGGTTGGGCAGCGAGTTGTTGCTCACACTGTTGCCTCACAGGTTGAGTGTGGTGGTCCCACTCAGGTTTATACTGTTAGGGAACCTGTGGATCAAGATCCAACCGATGTTATTGCAGGTACTTTCACTTTGCAATCTATCCCATTATTTGCCTTAGTTGATTCTGGTTCTACACATTCGTACATCTTTAGTGAATTAGTTAGTCAGCTAGGGATTCCTGTAGAGATAATTGATTTGGGCATGAATGTAATTAGTTTATTTGGATATAGTGTTATTGTGAATAAAGTTTACTGCAGATGCCCCATTATGATACGAGGGCATGTTTTCTCTGTTGATCTCATGGAACTACCATTTTATGGGTTCGATGTTATTTTAGGCATGGACTAGTTAACTGAGCATAAGGCTAAGGCAAATTTTGAGACTAAGTGAATTACCTTGAGAGATAATGATGGTTTGGAAATTGTTGTTGTAGGTGAAACATTGGGTTTTATGTCTAATATGGTTTCGGCTATGAAGGCGAAGAAGTTGATGGGTAAAGGTTGTGAAGCTTATTTGGCTTATGTGATGAATTTGGTTAGTAAGGAGTTGAGAGTTTAGGATATTCGAACCGTTAGAGAATTTCCTAAAGAGTTACCTGGCTTACCGTCGAAAAGAGAATTGGAGTTTGAAATTGAGCTTTATCTTGGTACTACACCGGTGTCCATTGTACCCTATTGCATGGCACCAAAAGAGCTCAAAGAGTTAAAGATTCAGTTGCGAGATTTGTTGGATAGAGGGTTCATTCGACCGAGTGTATCTCCATGGGGTGCACCGATTTTGTTTGTGAAGAAAAAGGATGGTACGATGCGAATGTGAATTGACTATAGACAATTAAAAAAAGTTACTATTAAGAATAAGTATCCTTGCCTCAAATTGATGACTTGTTTGATCAGTTTTGAGATGCAACGGTGTTATCAAAGATTGATTTAAGATCTGGGTATTACCAATTGAAGGTGAATGAGTCAAATGTGTTGAAAACTTCTTTTAGAACTCGGTATGGGCATTATGAGTTTTTGGTGATCCCGTTTGGATTAACTAATGCCCCTATTGCATTCATGAATTTGATGAACCAAGTATTTCATTCGTACTTGGATCAGTTTGTGGTCATCCTCATAGATGATATTTTGGTGTATTATTTGTAACAACCCGTTTTTAGTGAAATCAAAACATTAATTTTGGGAATCACAAATTCGAGGTCAAAAATTTATTTTAATATTATTTTGTGATCTATAGCATGATAATATTATAGTATAAAAATTTTGTTAAGAAATTTTACTGTTTGCATGTTCAAATTGATGAAAAGGACTAAATCGCGTAAAATGCAAAAGTTGTGTTCTATTATCTAAAGTTGTTAAATAGCTATAGAACTTTAAAGTGGAGGTCCTTGTATGGTAATTAGACCATTAAAGGTGATAGTGGATGTGCATGGCTTGGTAATTATGAAAATTTTAAAGTTAGGTAAGGGTAATTTGGTAATTAGGTAAATAAATGATGAAAAAAAAAAAACAAAGGGTCATCTTTTTCATTCATGCATGAACTGATTTTTCTAGCGTAAGGAAGCCTTGGAGAGCTTGAAAATTTTAGCTAAGAAGTCTCTTGCATGTAAGTGAAATCTTGTCTTGTTTTTATTGATTTTTATGTTTTTAGGATCGTTGTAGCTTAACCTAGCTAACCCGGGGACCGATTTGCAAAATGGTTGAATGTATATGGTTTTACCATGAATACATTTTAGTGTTTGTGGAGTTTAATGGAAGAAAATGAATCTTTGTTGTGAGTTAAACAACTTTTGTTAAGTATTTTTTTTATGAAATTGTTAATTAGGGGTTAAATTGATAAATGTGAAAATTTTGTGGTAAATGTGTGAAATTGTGAAATGTATGGACTGCTATAAGTATGTATAGAATTTGGCTAGGCTTATATAGGGATAAAATTGCATGAATTTCGTTTTACGAGCCTAAGGACTAAATTGTAAAAAAGACAAAAGTATAGGGGCAAAATGGTAACTTTTCTAAAACATTATTTTTGGATTGAATTGAATAGAATGAGGTTTAAATTAGTTAATTTTGATTATATAGATCAAGAAAAGCAACGTACAGATTTAGATCGGGGAAAAGATAAAGTATTGAACTGAACGATCGTTTTTCTTCGTACGAGTTTGTACGAGTTTGAGCTAAGTTCGTATGTTTAATAAGCATTAAATTATATTTGACTTAAATGCTTTATTGTTATATTCTTGATGATACGACTCCACAGAAATATTCGTTGAAGTTTCGGTGACTTATTGATCTGGGTTGAACCTTAGGAATAGATAGGATACAAATGACATGACATTAGGGGTTACCGTGTTTTAGGTGCCATGTGTTGCAGTTACTTTACAGCCTGTATGAGCAGCACCGTATAGCTACGTCTTGACTGGCAGCTTGTGTGAGCAGACCCAGTTATGGCTCGAGAGAGAGCATTGATATGAGATATAAGATCATAGTGGTTTTAACCACGTGTTGGCACATAGTATGGGAGAGACCCGCGTATCCGATATTATTCCAAGTGGTTCAACGGACACAGTGTTGTTACGAGGTTATATGAGTTCAATTCAAACTAGTACAGGTATTTATGTGAAATACGGGAAGTGGTTTATATTTGACAAATGAATACATGGCTAACATGTTTGATGATTATGTGTTAGGCTTTTGGGCCAAATTGAGTTGTATTATGCCTAAATTATACTTACTTAAATTGTGGTTAATTGGTAAGTTGTATTTTTAGTTATACGAACTTACTAAGCTTAATTGCTTACTCTATTTATTTTTCGTGTGTTATAGTTCGGAAGCTCGTTTAGATTGGAAGTTGTCAAAGATTGCATCACACTATCAATCGCTTATTTTGGGTACTTTTGGCTATATATATTTTGCTTAAATGGCATGTATTGATCATTTTGGCTAACAGTAGCCTATATGTTTTGATATGTTTTAGCCATTTCAATTGGCTTGTATTGTGGACATATATTTTTCTATTTAAATACGTAATTGGCCTTATTATATGTGGTGTACGGTTACCATGTGAATGTCTTATTTGTGAATTGGTATTTTGGGTACCAAATAGTTGAGTTTGATAATTGACTTACATGTTTAGTTTTAGACATAATGATGTGTATATATGTTTGATCATTTAGGTATGTTTGAGATACATAGTTTACATGTTTATAAGTGGTCAATTGAGAAGCTTATGGGCATCATGGTTGTATGTGTTGATATTACATGTTTTAAGCTTGATTTTGGTTGGTTTTGAATGCCTTTTTATGTCATGGCCATACGCAAACTATTGTGTTTTAGGTTGGTACCAAGTTGGGTGAGAAATATGGCTTGGAAAATAGCCTATTTTTGTCCACACGGGCAGAGACACGGGCGTGTGTCTTAGCCATGTGTGACACACGGCTAGGTGACACGATCGTGTGTCCCCTGTAACTTTTAAAGAAGGCAAGTCAGTAGCCTCACTCGGCTATGTGGAACAAGTCAGTATACCCACCAGTTTTCACACGGCTTAGCACACAGCCTGGCACATAGGCGTGTGGTTTGGCTGTGTGACCCAAGACAGTGAGTTACACGGGCACAGACACAGGCTGAGACACGTCCATGTGTCCCTATTTCGAATGCCGACATGGCCTGGCCACACGGGCTTGTGTCACTTGCACTTTGAAAAAATTTCAATGTTTTCTGAAAAATTCTTGAGTACTCAGTTTAGTCCCGATTTATTTTTAATGTCTATTTTGGGCCTCGAGGGCTCGTATTAGGGACTATATGACTTATAATGAATGGTTTTTTATTTTAATATGAGATGAACATGAAATATTTGTTTGTTCGATTTGTAAGTTCGGTAATACTTCGTAACCCTTTTTCGGTGTTGGATACGGGTTAGGGGTGTTACATTCTCGTTCTGAGGAGGATCACGACGGGCATCTAAAGGTTGTCTTGCAGATTTTCAAGGATAAACAACTATATGCAAGGTTAAGTAAGTGTGAATTTTGGCTTAGGGAAGTGGCGTTCTTAGGTCATGTGGTTCCGGCGGAAGGGATTCATGTGGACCCAAAGAAGTTTGAGACAATTGTAGAGTGGAATCCTCCTAGGAGTGTTATTGAAGTTTGCAGTTTCTTAGGTTTAGCTGGTTATTATCATAGATTCGTTGAATGGTTTTCTTCCATTGTTGCACCCTTAACGAAACTACTTTAAAAGAATGTGGTATTCGAATGCACTGATGAAAGGTAGAAGAGTTTTGATCAGCTTAAGGCAGTGTTGACAATGGCTCTTATGTTGATTCAACTGGAACCTAAAAAAGATTTTGTGGTTTATAGTTATGCTTCGTATACAAGGCCCGGTTGTATGTTGATGCAAGAGGGTAAAGTTGTGGCTTATGCTTCAAGGCAGTTGAAGACGCACGAACGTAACTATCCTATTCATGATTTGGAGTTAGCTGTTATGGTGTTTGGACTTAAGATTTGACACCATTATCTTTATAGAGAGAAGTGTGTGATTTACATTGATCATAAGAGCCTTAAATACCTCCTCTCCCAATAGGAGTGGAATTTAAGGTAAAGGCATTGGATTGAGCTTTTAAAGGACTATGATTGTGTGATTGAGTATCATCGTGGCAAGGCGAATGTTGTTGCTGATGATTTGAGTAAGAAGTCAATGATAGAGTTGAAAGCTATGTTTACATACTTGAGTGTAGCTAGTGATGGTGGGTTGTGTGTTGAACTTCAAGTGAGCCTGACTTTTTCGTAGCAGATTAAAGAAAAACAACCATTATATGGGGATTTGCTAAAGAGGATTCGAAAGGTTGAGCAAAAAATTAAGGGCGATTTCCATATAGACGACGATGGTATCCTAAATTTCTGAGGTAGATTGTCTGTGCTGCAAGATGTGGATTTAAGGCAAACGATCCTTACCGAGGTGCATAGTAGCCCTTATGCTATGCATCCCGATAGTGGAAAGATGTATCATGATCTTCGTGGGATTTATTGGTAGCCTGAGTTGAAGCGTGACGCTACGGATTTTGTGGCTCGATGTTTGGGTTGTCAAAAGATGAAAACTAAACATTAGTTTCCTTTGGGGTTGTTGTAACCTATTGCGATTCTTGAAAGGAAGTGGGAAAGGATTACTCTGGATTTTGTTTCGGGTTTGCCATTGATCCGTCAAAGAAATATTCGGGTTGGGTTATAGTAGATCAATTTTTTAAGGGTGCACATTTCCTAGCAGTGCATACCAATTACTCGTTGCAGAAGTTGGCAAAGTTGTATATTGTTGAAATTGTTCATCTTAAATAGGGTTCCAATTGGTTATTTTTTATAGGGATCTGAGGTTTACTTCATGGTTTTGGAAGAATTTGCAAGAGGCTTTGGGATTGAAGCTTACTTTTAGTATGGCTTATCATCCCCAAACTGATGGTAAATCGGAGAGGGTAATTCAAGTATTAGAAGATATGTTGCAAAGCCGTGTGATTGAGTTCAGTAGTAATTGGGAACGATACCTACCTTTAGCAGAGTTTGCTTACAATAACAGTTTCCAAGCAAGTACTTGCTTGAAACTGTTTGAGGCGTTGTATGGTAGGAGGTGTAGGACTCCTTTGTGCTGGACGGAGTTGGATGAAAAGTTTGTTGTCAGACCAGATATAGTTTGTAAGACTAAAGAGAAAGTAAATTTGATATATGAAATGTTAAAAGTAGCAACAAATAGGCAGAAATCTTATGTGGATTTGAAACATCGGGATATAAAGTTTCAAGTTGGCGATAAGGTGTTCTTGAAAGTTTCCTCATGGAAAAAGGTTTTGAGATTTGGTAGGAAGGATAAGTTGAGTCCAAGGTATATTGGACTATATAAGGTTGTCGAGAGGGTTGGACCGGTAGTGTATCGACTCAAGTTACCACCAAAACTTGAGCAAATCCATGATGTTTTCCATGTGTCTAGCCTTCAGAAGTATCGATCAGATCCGTCGCATATTGTGTCAGTATAGGAGATTGAGGTTCAACCTAATCTCATTTTTGGAGAGGAACTAATAGAGATTTTAGACCATGAAGTAAAAGTGTTTCGAAACAAGAGAGTCCCGTTGGTTAAAGTTTTGTGGCGCAACCACAAAGTGAGGCTACTCGGGAAACCGAGGAAGCGATGAGATGTCAATATCCGTATTTTTATAGCTCAGGTAAATTTTAAGAACGAAATTCTTTTAGTGGAGGAGAGATGTCACACCCCAAAATAGGGTTAGGAGTTTTATGGGTATTTTAAGAATTTTGGTCTATATGAGCTTAGAATTTCGTAAGGTTGGTACTCGATAATGTTTTCGACAATGGTTTTTGTAAAGTTAAGTTAATTTTTGGAAATGAGTTTTAAATTTCTTTAATTTTAGAAAAGGGGCTAATTTGTAAAAGGGTCAAAGTTGTGAGTCTTTATAAAGTAGTTAAACCAATTTTTCAAAATCAACCTAATAAACCCCTATTCCCAGTTATTTTCACGAATGCTTCTTCCCATCTCCTTAGCATTGTCATCCCATGCTATTCCTCACTCTCCCAATTGAATTTTGACTACCAAACTATAATACTTTGAATTTCTATCATTTCCAAGCATTAAACCTCTCTAAATCTTCAAGAAATTACCCAAAAATCTCACAAATTTCATAATCTTCTCCACTTGTGGGTTTCGCAGATTTGCATTGAAAACTCATTATTCCTCTCATTAAAGGTAACCATTTGCATTCTCATTAGTTTTTAATGTTACTGGGCCTTTAAAACTGAATTTTTAGCCGTTAAGTCGCATGCTTTGATTAAAAGCCAAAAATTAGGTCTTTAATGGTGAATTTTGAGTTTGTGGATGAAAACTTGGTTTTAAAGTGTTTTAGAATTAGTTTTAACCTAATTAGAAGCTTTCTAAAGTAACTTTGAAGTTTTTTCAAGAGTTTCTCAGGTTTTAATAAATTTTCATTGTAATGGCCAAAACTTGTTAAAAAAGTTCAATACCTTAAAACGTGTAATTTTGAGAAGTTTAAAGGTTGGGAATTAGTTGTAGATGAATATCTAGATGAATGAAATTCGTTTCATGAGAAAAGATTAAGCGTAGACTGAGTTATTCAAATTTTAAATTTATTGTGCAAAAGGTTTTGGTTAGAAAAGAATGAAGCTTAGGCTTGTGTTTATGGTTGTTTGAGGTAAGTTATAGACTAATTTTTGACTGAATATATGTACAATTTGTCCTGTTGAACTGTCTGTTACACCCCGAAAATTGTGAGTTTTCCTTTTAGGTTATGTCAATGGAAATGTGGGTGTTTCAGTGGTAATGTGCTTTCGTTGCTCACTGAAGGTTTGAGGTTCAAGTCACATCTTTTGAAGTTTTGCGTATTCTTTGATTGAACTTTCAGACTTTCATGTATCACTTAAGTTAGATTTTGTGCATTTAGGTTCCAAGAATGAGTCTGTTTGTTCAATGGTTAAGCATATGTTTGTGTCAGTGGTCCTGTGTTTGAATCTTTGTGTGTGCACTAAGGATTAATGTTTTTGCACTTCTTCGTAAATACTAATTTTAGGATTCAAAATGATTGTTCTTATATGTTAACTATTCTCCCATACTATTTATTTTTATTTTTATTTTTCCTTTTCTTCTTTCTTTTGGCATCGTTCTTGAATTTTCGCTTCGTATATTGTTCTGTTTGGTTAATCGTTGAATTTTATCGTACTGTTGGTTTTTTTTATGCCTAAACGTAAGATTTAATCGTAGTAATTTTGGTTGTTATGTATGAATTTCGAATTTCTCGAAATTCTGAGGTGATGGTGTTGATCGGTTTTGTTTTTCTTTGTTTGCTCGTGGTTACGGAAGCTTAGGGGAAGGTTAAGAGACGCGTAACGCTTTTCTCATTGTCTAAAATGCAAGCGTGCGCTATTGAACTTTCGGTAAGTAAGTTTTGTTCATATCGGGTTTGTACGTTGAAGGTTTCGGCGTTGATTGTTGTTGCAATTTAGCGTATCTCTTGAATTTCTGTTAATTGAGTAGTTGGATTTTGTTTTTAGGCTTTGGGAGTCCCGGGTTGTTTCAAGGTCATCGTTATTTTTATGTAGGGTATAAAAACCCTTTTATTCTGCATTTTTGTAGTTGAAAACGAGATAGTAGACGACACAAGGGTTGCAACAAGGCCATGTAGAAAGCTGTGTGGTGGACCATGTAACTGATTGACTTTGGATTTGAGACACACGGACGAGCTACACGAGTGTGTGGTAGGTCGTGCGTGAGATATTAAGCTGCAATGGTCACACAGGTTGGTACATGGGCGTATGTTCAGATCGTGTGAATCATTAGTTTTGTATCAGGAATACACGGGTAGAGGACACGGGCTTGTGCAAGACCATGTGAGGTACACGGGCATGTGCCCAGACTATGTGACTCTCTGACTTGGTGTATAGGGGCACATGGGCAACCACACGGCTGAGTGGAGTCACACGGGCACACAAACATGTGAGCCTGAATCGCCAGATTTCTGCTAACGCCATAATCGTTGTACGAGGCGAGTGTAAGTCATCTGTAAGATACGTATGAACTAAAAGCAATTGTATGATTTGCTTTATTATGACTATAAACTGGTTCTACATACCCGTATAAGACAATTCACAAGAATTTGAACCCTCTGTTATACTAGAACTGTATGATTGTATCTACATAAGCATATATATTGGTCATCTGTTCTCTACATTTGCATGGGGTAGGAATTATGAATTTAAAGAAGTGTTCTGTACTGATCTGGTGGTCAAATAACCTGTACTTATATCTGAATTGGCAGTGAAACCGTAAACACTGCAACGTGTCGTATTGACACTATGAGGTCTGTAGGGCTGGACGGGTATTATATACCTACTGGAGTGTTGGGTTGGTCAGAGATGGTGTGTAGTGGATGGGGGTAGGATAATTGTTTCTGTATCTGTAATTACATCTGAATCTATTTATGTATTTGATTTGTTGTGTATCTGAGCTACTCTGTGTCTGAAACTATTGTGAATTATTAATTTGATTGCATAAGGCTGAGTGTGTTGTCTGAACTCTCAATAATATCTAAGTTATTTTACGTACGTTGAGTATTTATATTTACAGTAGGTTGCAACTTACTAATTAGACTGGATGCATTTTAGGAACCTCCTAGATCTAAGCAGTCAGTGGATCACCTAATGATTTTATTTTAAATATATATGTGTGTGTGTTTAAAAGTGTTATTTGTTTTTTGACTTTAAGTTTTAAGATTGAATTATGTTGCTGGTTTTAAGACTTATCTATGTAAAGATTAAACCGACTTTAAGTGCATCTGTTTTCTGGTAGGTTCACCTGACATCCTAGACTTGGTCTTTCTGTCTAGGTCGGGTTTAGGGTGTTACAATGTCGAAGCCGATACGACCTTCATCGAGTAGAGATAAAAGCAAAGGGAAGTGTTTCTAAGCTTTCCATTTTTTGGCAAAAGAAAATATTTCGGTAACTGTTTTAGAATCGCTGTTCGTAGATGATTCGTTTTGTATTTGGGCATTTGAGGTAGCCTAAACCCCTTCTCTAAATTCTGAGTGTAAAAGTTCTTTTACCTATGCTAAATATGTGATAAATATGTTTGTGAATTGTGATAAAGAGAATTACGATGTGATGAAATATGAACATGTTGTGATGACTATTGTGACGGTAAATATGAGGGTATGTTACTCATGTCATGTAATAGTGTGTATAATATGCTAACGATATGATTATGTGGTGAATACGTACGGATAATCGTTATGTAATATTTGATGACATTATGGATTTGTTGGCCTTGTGACTTGATGAAACCGCTGGATACAGTTGACATGCAATAAGATTGTGAGTACTCACTTATTTGTGTTGTGATATATAGGGTACTGAGGCCCATGAACAGTTTTGGAGAGATAAGGGAATGTGAGCCAAGCTCCATTCACTGGGATATGTATGTTTAGTGTGTTGGAGAGCCTTAGGTATATGCTTCACTTATGGGATATGTTTGACTCTACAAGTCTATATGTGGTATGTTGGAGATCCGTGTATCCGACGAGTGGTGATAGGGTCCACTTTATGTTTCATAAATTCAAAAGCCAAATTACCATACACTATAACTAAATTGATATTATGTGCTTATATGTGATTGATATGTGTAAGAATATTGCTATATGTATGCCTAAACGTTCGTATAGATAAGGTATAAAAGAATGCATGGAATGTGACTAAATATGTGAATTATGACACTTAGTTAATGATGTTTTGGGAATATGTTGTATGTTATTTTGTTTGGTGCATGATGACTTGTTCACGTAGTGGTTGTTGTATGTTTTCATTGAGCTTGTTAAACTCACATACTTTATTTTATCCTTTGCAGAGTAGTTGCATTCCCAGTGTGAGCGATGTCGTCGTTAAGGGATTGATCCAAGCCATTCTTTACTCACTACAGTAGCTATTTTGCTTATTCTAGCTCTAGGGAATGAAAATGCAATGTGGTAGACATTATTATCAATTTTGTTAAAATGTATTTGGGATTATTTGCATATTGTGTAAGCTTGGAAGCTTGAGAACTTGGAGATGGTGTTTGGTTTATTGTTTAGACATTTTGGTGCTTATGTGACTAGGTGAATAAAGCATGAGGTTTAGGGACGAAGTTTGAATGTTTTAAATGTTCTTATTTGTTGAATTTATGTAACCTAAAGTAAAGGTATCGATATTAAGGCCTTTAAAAATGGTACCTCTATATTTTACAAAAGTGCAGGGAGTCAAAATACCAATTTGGTATCTGTAATATCCCTAAACCGGGTCTAGTAGTTCCGGGTATATTTTTCGTGTTCCGATTGTGAAACTAGGAATTTATAGGGTTTCTAGTAATTTTTAATTTAATTTAGGAAGTTAATTTCATCTAAAATCGATTAAAAGAAAATATTTTTGAAAAATTAATTTTAAAGATTTTAAATAATTATTAGTGAAAATAATTTGGGTTGAAAAAGATTTTTAAAATAATTTTTATTGGGGGTAATTCGAGTAAAATTTAAATATTAATGAAATAAGATTTAATTGTAAAAGAAGGAAAAAATTATAGTATTTATATGACAAATAAACCTTAAAATTTGAAATTTTGGAGGGAGAGGATAAAATGGTAAAGTAAGGGAAATGTGGTAGTGGCCATTTGGCAAATGTCCCAATTTTTAAATTTCTGGTGGGTGGTTTCAGTTTTAAAACTAATGTATCTAGCCCAATTTTCACACATTTTACATCAGATTAGAGAGCTTTAAAATTTGTTTTCTTTGAATGATTTTAAAAATCTATCACCAAAGAATAGATCCAACCAATGTCCTTCTCAAAATACTTTATCAATTCACCTGAAATTATTCTCAAAAGTAACCAAAAATATTCTAAAATTTCTCAAGTTTCTTAAATCAAGATTTTCAATCAACAAATTTAGAGTGAATCAAAGGTAATCTTCAATCATAAACTTGTTTTTATGATGATTACAAACATTTTTACCTGATTTGAGAGTCAATTAGAGGATTTTTATCAATGTCATCTTCTTCCAAGAACACATAGTTCTTTAATGGTGGAATTTGAATTTTGACAGGAAATCCACAAATCAATGGATGTTCCAACTCAAAATGGATTTATTAAAAGGTTTTATGATCTTATTTATCAAGATTAAACATGATTTGTAATTTAAAAAAAAAATCAAATTTCATCATCTTCATGAACCGATTTTTTGGAATTTTGTGAAATTGATTTAAAGATGAAATTGATGCTCAGTATAAGTGTATTTGGTCTAGTATTGATTATCGAAAGTGTTTAGGAGGGCTAGAGAGACCGATTTCGTGAGGAATCGAGTTTTCGACTTGATGTTACAAATTTGGTAAGGTATCTCTATGAAAGGATTTCAATTAGTATAGTTAATTAAAATTTGTGTTTTTATATCATTGGAAAGGTGGTAATGTCTACTTTATCTCTGTTGAAGCTCCGAACCTTGAAGAAGACCGAGATAACCAGAATTGAAGCTTGGATTTGCTTGGTTGATCACTTGTTTGTGGTAGAATAAATTGTGTGGTGAGTGTTTCTATGGGTGATTTGATAAATTGACCCTCATTTATGTTTAATTAGTAGCTTAATTGATGATTTCAATTGATTAATTATGATTGAATGGCTAATTTCTACAAGATTAATATTATATATACAAAAGTTGAATTTTTATTGAATAATGGTATGTAAGCATTTATGTGGTTTTGTGTAATTTAATTAGGCTAAATAATTGATGATTAAAGCATGTTTACTAGATTTTTTTATCATGATATATTGGTGTTACAATTGGTAATTGAACATTGGAAAATGGCAAATAAATTGCTTGATTTAATTGGATGTTAATTGGCTATGTTACATGTTACACATAAGCATTTTTTCACATTAAATTGTGCACAATAATGATTGATTTATATGCTATGTTTACAGACTTTATTACAAACTTTATTACACGTTTTAGAGACTGTAATCGGGCATTGTGGAACTCCCGGGAATTCGTTTAAATTTAGTTGTAATTGGACTTTGGACATTTTATTTTGGATGGTTTTATAATAATTATGAGGCATGTTTGAGTTTAATTATTGGGTGATTTACGGTGTATTATCTCCAATACGGTGATTACGCAGCCGAAGCACACGCCCGATAAGCCTATGTAGGGTTATCTATAAGATTATCTCCTAGACTCTGGCAAATAGGCTCAAAGATGTGCTCCCTTATTGCATTAGCCAAAATCAGAGTGCCTTCGTTCCTGGCCGGATGATCCACTGTAACATCCTGAAAAGGGCCTATGCATTTTTGGTTTAATTGTATGAAATGACATGTCTTATGTGTTATGAATGTATTTTGAACATTTTTGGAGACCTGAAAGTGTATGGAAATGTTAAGTTTAAAAGAGGAAACTGAACATTTTTGGAAACCTGAAAATGTATGGAAATGTTAAGTTAAAAGAGGAAAGTGAACATTTCTAGAAACTTGGAAATGTAAGGAAATGTTAGGTTAAAGGAGGGAAACGAACGTTTTTGGAAACTTGGAAATGTAAGGAAATGACTTAGAAAATGTTGAGTTTTAAGGTTTAAAAGAGGAAACTAACGCAAGGTGGTCTTAAGAAAATTAATAGAGGAAATTTGACACAAGAATCAACTTGTTAAAGTGGCCCGGAGATACCACTTAAGGCCCAGGTAAGTGACGCCACAAGCTATGCAAGTGGACCTGAGTTCGAGTCACTTAGGAAGCAAAATAAATTTTTTATTTTTGCTACAAGGAGCAGAGAGATGGATGGCAATAAGGCTTTTAAAAGAGGAGTTCTATTCTCTTTAAATTTCGGCTAAATAGGAGATAAATAATATATTTATTTATCATTATTTTCAAGAGATAATTGTTGGATTAAATTCTTTTAATAAAGTGATAATTCAAGGGATAAAGCTATCAAAATAAGGGAGAGTGGTGGCCAAGTAAGGGACTCTAGCTAGTAATTTCGGCTACTAGAGGAAAAGAGGCCATTCTTTCAGTCACTCTTCCTTTGCCGAATTTCTTAAGGAAATTCTCCTTCCTCTCTGCCGAATTTCTTCTTGTTGTTGAGCATCCATCATTTTCTTCTTTTTCTTTTAGCCTCCTAGCCGATTCCTTCTAAGCCTAATATTCCTCTCTTCTTTCATCTTTGAAACCAAATGCATAGGGGGCTCATAGCCGATTGTTCATCAAGTCTCTAAGCCGAATCTCTGAAGTGGTGTCAGGAGGGATCTGTCGAATTCAATATTAAGGGTAAGAATTTTATGGTCATCAATTTATTCTCTTCTTTAAGCCACAATATAGGAACTAATATCATTATTATTTTGTGGCCGAAATTATAAGGAGTGTTTCGGGATTCTGCAACTGTCGACTCCAAGAAGGGATACTTTTCGGGATTTGAGAATTTCAAGGTAAGTTTACTCACATATTCGGCCAAGGCCCTATCTTAAGTACTTAGATCTATTTGTTTTAACCGAAAACTAACCGATTCAAGGGATCTAGTGATTAGCCAATTTCAAAGGAGAAGAATACAAGTTTCCGGGATTTGTTGGTGTCCCAATCGGCAACAAGGTAGGTTTTAAGTATACAAGTCCTACTAGGATTTGGTTTTATAGCCGAATAGGCTTTATGCTAATATATTAAGGTTGGTCGAATGTAGGAATTGAGATCTAAGGCATTAGATCAAAGCTTTTTGGGATTTAAGTGAACCGCTAAGCAAATCAGATGTGTACCCTACACTAAGTTTTAATATGTTCATGGCTATGTTTTAAATTAAATGTGTTATTAAGAATGTGAAATTACGACTAAGGTACCATGTAATGGTACAAAAGTACTCAGGTATTTCCTACTCCTACTAGGAATATGAAATTATGTTATATATGTAACATGTGAAAAGTGATAAGAATGTGAAATTAAGTAATATGCATGATATGTATGATATGGGGCATATGGGTTATTGAAAAGGGGAAGTGAATGTGGTGACCTAAGACCACGAGATCTGAATGTGGTGACCTAAGACCACGATATCTGAATGTGGTGACCTAAGACCACGAAATCTGAAACTGGTGACCTAAGACCACGAAACTATAAGGGCGATGAGCACGTCGACTGCAGCGACTGCCTTCGATGGTGTGTAGTGGATGGAGGGTTGACTTAGTAGTCCCCAAGGTGTGCAGGTTGGTACGGGGAAGTGTAGTGGATGGCTATCTAGGTTTGGGTTTGGGTTGCATCATTATTTTTACCTGTTATATGAATATGTATGTGGTATGATAATGCATTCCTGAAATGTTACTTCTTAGTGTTGGTTACACATTGAGTCTGAAACACCCCACACCCGGCCCACGATCCTTGACCGGATTTGGTATGTTCCCCGATGTAAACCGTTTCAAATTCTTTTGTGACTTAGGAAAAACTTGTGTGTTTTGAAAGAAAATTTGTTTTGGGTTGGGCTTGAGTTGAAAACGAGTTTATTTGATTAAAAATCCTTTAGCTTTAGGTGACAAAACATTTAGGGTTGATTTTGATAGTAAATTTACTTAATCTTTCAATTAATAAATATTTGTAACATAATAAATCAAAGTGAAGTAAAGAAATTCAACTATGGCCTTATTACATCAAATAATCCCAAAATTAAAATTTAAAATACTTGAAATAAAATAAAAGTCCAAATCGTAAATTTCTTGCTGTGCATGGCCATCCCTAAGCTTCTGCCGAGCCCGGTCCATTACTGTTCGTCACCTGAAAATAGTCCCACAACGGGGTGAGTCAACAGACTCAATGTGTAACCAACACTAAGAATCAACATTTCAGGCATGCATTATCATATCACATACATATTCATATAACAAGTAAAAACAATGATGCAAACCCAAAACCCAAGCCTAGTTAGCCATCCGCTACACTTCCCCGTACCAACCTGTACACCGTGGGGACTACTAAGTCGACCCTCCTTCCGCTACACTCCATCAAAGGCAGTCGCTGCAGTCGACGTGCTCATCGCCCTTATAAAATTCGTGGTCTTAGGTCACCACATTCAGATTTCGTGGTCTTAGGTCACCGCATTCAGATATCGTGGTCCTAGGTCACCACATTCAGATATCGCGGTCTTAGGTCACTGCATTCAGATTTCGTGGTCTTAGGTCACCACATTCACTTCCCCTTTTCAATAACCCATATGCCCAAATCATATTATGCATCAACATGCCAAAGTTCACATTCTCATCATTATTCTCATGTTTATAACATATTTCATAATCCATATTTTCACATTCTTAACATTACATTAATTTAAACATAGCCATGAACATATCAAAACTTAGGGTAGGGTACACACCTGATTTGCTTAGGGTTTCCAATCCAAATCCCGAAAGCTTGATCTAATGCCTTAGATCTTAGATCTCTACATTTAATCAATTATTTAATACTTAGTAAAGAGCCATTCGGCCATAAATCCAAATCCTAGTAGGATTACGGGAACTCAAAACTTACCTTGTGGATTTTAAATCCCGAAACTCACCGAATAACTAGGGAACACGCGGCCTATGGTGTACCATCGCGAAAAGAACTTCTCCTTCCCTGTAGTCGACACTTAGTAAATCCCCAAAATATTCCTTGCCTTAGATGTCTATCGAAATCCCTATAACTTTATGTTAGATTAATTTCTAACATTTATTCACAACAAATAACCCTTATCCGAATGTTAAATATGACTTACCTTAGATTCTTAAATCCCGAAATAGTTGACTTGTCTCATGAAGTTGTCGACAATGGCAGAAATCCCGAAGAGCCTTCTTTCCAAGTTTCGACTAACACAATAATGGGGTTAGATTTCCTAGTTTCAGCTTTTGGAATATTGAGAGGAGAAGAATGAAGAAGAAAAGAATAGTTGCTTAAGAGAATTCGGCAATGGTGAAATAACGAGAAGGGAAATTCGGCAAGGCTTAGGAGAATTGAAGAGAAAAGAAAAGGGGTTGCAGAGAAAATTCGGCAGAGGTTATCAAGGAAGAGAAAATAATGCTGAATGGCCTCTCTTTTCCTTTTATAGCCGAATTTACTAGCTTAGAATCCCTTACTTGGCCACCACTCTTCTATTTTGATAGCTTTATCACTTTAATTATCACCTAAAACTTAATCCAATAATTATCTCTTATCTCTTAATAAAAATATCAATAGAAATCAATCATTTATCCATCTATTTGCCGAATTTTAACAATAATAAAACACCTCCCTATAGAGCCTTAATGCCGTCCACTTCTCTTGTTCCTGGCACCAAAATAAAATTTTTTTATTTGCTCCCCAAGTGACTCGAACCCAGGCCCAATTGCACCTGCTTGTGGCGTCAACTCCAGAGGCCCTAAGTGGCATCTCCAGGCCACTTTTCCAAGCCTGTTTGTGTGTCATATTTCACCCATAAATTTTCTTAAGGCCACCCTACTTTACTTCCCTCTCTTAACCTCAGAACTTAACTTTTCCTAAAATGTTTCCTTACATTTCCTTACATTTCCTTACATTTCCTTACATTTCCAAGTTTCCAAAAATGTTTGTTTGCCTCCTTTAAACTTAACATTTCTTACATTTCCAAGTTTCCAGAAATGTTCACTTTCCTCTTTTGAACTTAACATTTCTTACATTTCCAAGTTTCCAGAAATGTTCACTTTCCTCTTTTGAAACTTAACATTTCTAAATCATTTCCTTACATTTCCAGGACATTTCCCTATATTTCCAAGACAAGACATTTCCTTACATTTCCAAGGTTCTAAAAATGCACACAACACATCCATATCACAATAAACATGCTATTTCATAAAATTAAGCAAAAATGCATAGGCCCATTTTCAGGATGTTACAGAGTCTGTTTGACTCACCCCGCTGTGGGACTATTTTCAGGTGACGATCAGTAATGGACCGGGTTCGGCAGAAGCTTAGGGATGGCCATGCACAGCAAGAAATTTACGATTTGGACTTTTATTTTATTTTAAGTATTTTAAATTTTAATTTTGGGATTATTTGATGTAATAAGGCCATAGTTGAATTTCTTTATTTTTACTTTTATTTGTTATGACTGCGAACTATTATTAATTAATGAATTAAGTAAATTTATTTTAAAACAAACCCTAAACGTTTTGTCACCTAAAGTAAAGGGTTTTTGGTAAAATAAACTTGTTTTCAATTCAAGCCCAACCCAATAATAATTTTTCTTCCAAAACACATAGTCTTTCCAAAGTAATAAACGAATTTTGGAACCGGTTTCCTTCGAGGAACATACCAGATCCGGTCAAGGCTCGTGGGCCGGGTTTGGGGTGTTTTATCCACGACAATGTTTAAGTTGCCCATGAGCTCATGCATTACCTCCGTAGCTCGAAAATTGAACCAAACAAGGGTTTTGTGGTCAAGCTCGACATGAGCAAAGCATATGTTCGAGTGGAATGGAGTTTCCTCAAGAAAGTGTTGAAAAGAATGGGTTTTTCAAATGATTGGATTAATAAAATTATGAATTGTGTATGTTCAGTCCGATATAGAGTCAAATGTAACACGACTCTTTTAGGCATTATTATCCCTAAACGAGGTCTTCGTCAAAGGGACCATTTATCCCCTTAACTTTTCCTCTTCTGCATGGATGCTCTTTCTCGCATGCTGATTTATGCTCAAGAGACTAATAAGATTAAAGGCATTCGGTCTAGTAAGGATGGCCCTAGAATTAACCATATCTTTTTTGCTGACGATGCTCTTTTGTTTGTTAGGAACCAACAAAGTGAAGTGGAGGCTTTTACGAGAATTTTGGAAACCTTTGAGAAGATGTCCGACCAAAGCATTAACCTGGATAAGTCAATGGTTTACTTCAGCCCTAATACTCTTACGCCACAACGCATGACTTTAGGTGGTTTACTTAGGATAAATGTGGTGACCAAGCTTGACGGCTATCTTGGTCTCCCCATTTCGGTTGGGAAGAAGAAGTCCACTGTCTTCCAGAGTATCTTAGACTGTACTGCAAGTAGGATCAGTAGCTGGTCGAAGAGATTATTGTCAAATCAATCAATCCCTACATATGTGTTTTCGGTGTTCTTTGTCCCTAATGGCGTCCTTGAGGAGCTTCATTCTATGATCAGACGTGTGTGGTGGGGGCAAAGGAAAAGAACAGAAGCTGGTATATGATGTCATGGGACCAGATGTGCTATCCAAAAGGCATGGGGGCCTTGGCCTTAGGGATCTGCTGCGTTTTAACATAGCCATTTTGGGGAGGCAAGTGTGGCGACTCATTAATTGTCAAGGCACCTTATGTTACAGAGTCTTGAGTGCAAAATACTTTCTTGAAGGTGATATTTTCCACCCTAAGCAGGTGGATAAGCCCTCTTTTATATGGCTTAAGACTGACTGCGTCAGCTTGGTGAACTGCTTCAATAAAAAGAAAGTTGATTTGTCTACTATGGGCCACCGCGTTTAGGACATTCATAAATTGATAGAACCTTTTGACAGTTTTAGTTTTAGTTTTAAAGGATGCAATGAATTGATGTTGACCCTCGGGTCTTTTTATCAGAAAAAAAAGAATTAGACATAGTAAACAAACTCAAATTAAGCTAAATTTTTAATGCTTGCATAATTTTGACTAAATAAAGGCCGGTAAACACTTAGATCTAAAATCAAGTTAGTTTTACCATAGGTGGTAAAATGACGAAAATGCTCTTAGGTTCAATTACATAGGAGATGTTTAAAATTGGCTCATAATTTGCTTTCGCATTTCTTGGGTGGTCATTAGCCAGAGAGTCACTTAAGTGGCAATGTAATGCTTTGAATTTGAGCCGGTTCGTCCCAGTCGGGTTTGGGTCTCACATTTTATGGTATTAGAGCTCTAGGTTTAAAACCTTAGGTTAGCCTAGGTTGCTTGAATATTAATGATCTTGGATTATGATGTTTGCTTGCTTGTGTTGATTAAAAATTTTGTATTTTTGCCTATGCATGATCTTTGTGATATAAATTATTCTTGGGTAGGATTGGGAACACAATACCCTATAGGAGTTATACTTAGTTAATCTTCGATCCCTTGCCGCTATTCAAGCCTAGTACATTTTCTTTACTCTTTCTCTTTAGTATATGGTAGTTGTTATGCCTTCGCCTCGAGATCGAGGTAGTATGGATGACGATGCGCCGCCACGGGACGATGCTCAGATGGGCTGTGTCGTGCAATTCATGTCTGAGATGGTAGGAGCACTACAATGTATCACTGGTTCCAATGCTGCTCCGGCTCATCAAGGTTTTCCACTAGAGCGTTTACGATTCAGTTGGTTTAAATGAGTCCTTGGCTGTTACTTGACTGTGCATATCATGTGATTGTTGTGTGTGAAGCCTCGAATTCATTAGAGCCAACTACGAGTTAAAGGAAGAGCTAGTTCAAGCTCTCGGTTTTCAACAAAAGATGATAATTGGTGAGTGTTTTAGGATCATTGCTCGTAGATGATTTGTTGTGTATTTGGTAATTTAGAGATAGCCTAAACTTCTTCTCCAAATTCCGAGTGTAAGTGTTCTTTTACCTTTGCTAAATATATAATAAATATGTTTGTCAGTTTTGATAAAGAGAATTACAATGTGATGAAATATGAACATGTTGTGATGACTATTGTGATGGTAAATATGAGGGTATGTTATTCATGCCATGTAACAGTGTGTATAATGGGCTAATTATATGATTATGCGGTGAATACATGTGGATAATCAATAAGTAATATTTGATGACATTATGGATATTTTGGCCTTATGACTTGATGAAATCGTTGGAAATAGTTGGCATGCCATAGTATTGTGTGTACTCACTTATTTATGTTGTGATATATGGGGCACTGAGGCCTATGGACAGTTTTGGAGAGATAAAGGAATGTGATCCAAGCTCCATTCATTAAGATATGTATGTGTGGTGTGTTGGAGAACATTAGATATCTGCTTTGCTTATGGGATATGTTTGATTCTACGAGTCTATGTGTAGTGTGTTAGAGATCCGTGTATCCGATAAGTGGTGATAGAGTCCATTTTATGTTTCATAAACTTAAGAGCCAAATTATCATACACTATGACTAAATGTGTTTGTATATAATTATATGTGCTTATATGTGATTGATATGTGTCAGAATATATATACGTATGCCTTAACATTTGTATAAATAGAGTGTAAAAGTATGCATGAAATATGACTAAATATGTGAATTATGGCACTTATTTAACAGCGTTTTACGAATATGTTGTATGTTGTTTTGTTGATGCATGACAATTTGTTTGTGTAGTGGTTGTTCTAGGCATTCATTGTGCTTGTTAAGCTCACCCACTCCATTTTATCCTTTGCAGAGTAGTTGCACTCCCAATGTGAGTGGTGTGGCCATCGAGGGATTGATCCAAGCTATTTTTTATTCATTATAGTAGGTGTTTTGCTTATTTTAGCTCTAAGAAATAAAAAGGCAATGTGGTAGACATTCTTACTAGTTTTGTTAAGATGTATTGGGGATTATCTGTATATTATGCATGTTTGGAACCTCACATCCCAATTAGGATCATCGATTCAGCATCTAGCGGCAATCGTGGACTCAAGTATTGATGACGATTGCATTTTGGACTTGACATGTACCTAAAATGTCTTATGGTTATATTGTTCATTTTGGCATTTGAAGATTATATATATGAATGTATATGATTTTGATGGAAATAGTCATGTTGTTAGCTTGGTTTATATGCCTAATGATTTAATGGTTAAGGAAATGTTATGCTATGTGATGTGGTTTTGATTTGATATTTTGGACTATGGAATGAAATCAAGTGTTGGTATTTCTTTGGTATCGATACCTAGTTCTAAATTTTTACAAAATTTTCAAATTGGTCTATAATCTTACTTGAACCTATTAAACTATGTTAGTATACTCGATTTAGTCTCTACTTTACTAATAACTTCTATTATGCATGAATTTGGATTAATTTGATTATTTTAATTGAATTCAATGTTATAATTTGTGTGTGAATATTTCAGTGTTTGTTGTTGCATTCTGTAAATCGAGTCCGGCAATTGGGCCGAGTGAGGAGTGTTACAATTTTGTTACTATTTGGTGTATAGATTGTAAATTTAAGGGTAGAATTAAGTAAGTGAAGTATCTGCTTTGGCTAAGTAGAGTGTTTTGTGGGATTCGCCATTTGGCGAGCACTAAGGTGTGAAGGACTATTTTGTTAAGTATCTGCCCACCCCAGATGTTTTGAGTGAACTTGTTATGTTCGCTGTTGTTACAAACTTGTTTTATTTAGAGCTTAATGACTTAGTTAATCATGTTGGGATTTAATGGACACTTAGTTAGAACCGAATTAGAATACCGTACATGATTTGACCTAAAACTTGTTAAGTGCATTTAATCATAGGAGTCAAGGGTGTTAGTGGAATTATCTAATTTTTCTACTAACCTTGTCTCTATGCATGTGTATATAAGGTTATAGCTGGCCAACATTAAGGACCTTTGCATATTCTACTTCCCTGAATTTTATTGTAAGTTTATGAAAAACCTTAGTATAGAGAGCTTCTTCAAAGAGAGTTCGCAGAAACTAGATAGCACCCACACTAGTACTAGCTTACTGGTAATTTCTAGTGAACCTTTAGGTTATTATCGATGTAATTCACGTGTGTATTGAATGGTATGCATATATATTAGATTTGTTCATGAGGAAGGAAACTTCCTGATTCTGGGTCATGTGTTATCGATTCTTGCATGCATGTTAAGTTTTGATTGTTTGATGATATGATAGGAATAATTTTTTTTATTTTAGCTCAAGAAACGAACGAGGGTCCCAACTTGTAACACCCCTAACCCGTAACCGTCGCCAGTTTAAGGTTAAGAGGCATTACCAGACAATCCAAAACTTTTACAGACATTTCAAAATATAATTCGACAAATCACATCAAAGTGTCCCTTAAATAGGTCTCGAGACCTTAAACATGCTTTAGAATAGGGTCGGGACTAAACCAAACACATACGGGAATTCTCGAAAATATAAAAATTTTCAAAGTTGCAGAGGTCACAACAGGGCATGTGTGTCTAAGACATGTCAAAATAGGGTATACATATTGACTTGTCCACACGGCCGTGGACACGCCCGTGTGCCTCACCCATGGTCGCTACTGACTTGCACCACACGGCCAATCACACGCCCGTGTGTCCAGCCCGTGGTCGCTACTGACTTGATCCACATGGCCAGTCACACGCCCGTGTGTCTTGCCCGTGGACAAGTCTGACTTGTTTTGAATTGCAACCACGAAGGACACAGTCGAGCCACACACCCGTGTGCTCAATCGTGTGGGCAATTATAGGCCATTTTCAAGGCCAAAATGCCACCCACACATTGGGTTATCCCTACAAGCAGCATACCAATTCAATCCAAGCATCATAGGCAACTAAAACATACCAAAATATTCATCATTTCTAACCACTTATGAGCTCAACAATCACACCAACTTATAAGCCATTTAGCTCAACTTATTCACAAACAATTCTAAACATAACTCATCCACAACTTACCGTCAATAATATGCTAACTATACATCCTTAAGCTTACCATTCATATGACTATTTCATTTGCTATCAAACTATACCAAAACTAGCATCATAGGACATAACTAATCATTCATAATATAATCATATATCTAGCCACATCACATGGCCAAGCACATATATCAAACATATCCCAAAACAACTAGCCTATACATGCCATATTCAACTATATACAAAATCAAAGTACCAAAATAGAGATTGATACTGTGGTGATTATCCTCGACGATTCCCGAGCCTTTCGTAGCTTTGACGGTCTGTAAAATAGAGTAAACACACACAAAGTAAGCTTTCCAAAAGCTTAGTAAGCCATATACAAATAAACTTAGTATAAAATGTATATAGCCACATAGATACAATAACATTAATATTTCTCATTTGCAAATTTATCACATATCCTTTGGCTCATTTGTTTAGCCATTACTTGCCCACATTCCATAGCTCAAAGTATCACTTTACTCATAGCTCATTCAAGCTTGTATCACATATTATCACATCAAATCTATACACATATTCACTTTAGTAAGCTCATTTGAACACTTACCTTTCCAACGTACCTGAATAATTTATACATTTCACATAGACATTCATTTCTCAGAATTGCCAGTTGAACTGTTTAGAATTAAATAGGATATTTATAGTACTTGAAATAATCGTACAATGCCAACGTCCCAGATGTGGTCCTACATGTACTTAGATATCGATGCTACTGTCCCAGACAGGGTCTTACACGAATTAAATACGATGCCAATGTCCCAGACATGGTCTTACACGTAAATCTCATATTGATGCCAACGTCCCAAACGTGGTCTTACACGAAATCTCAAATCATCACCAACATCCCAGACGTGGTCTTACATGATCTCACATATCGGAAACCTATCTATTCCTAGATTCGTACGGGACTTCTCGGACATAAATACACTGTCGATACTTCCTCGAAATTCATATACTATTATTCTCGTATACATTCATCACAATGATATTTCATATGAACATATATAAATCAATACAAATACATTTATTTGTATATAAACTTAACTCGAATTCGGATAAACAGAAATGAACTCGGCTACTTAATTACTTTCTATTTCCCATGCTCTAAGTCTGTTTTCTTCGGTTCTTGATCTATACATATTCAAATTTAACTCATTTATTCACTAATTCATTCAATTCAATCCAAAAACACATATTTAGGGCAACTTACAAATTAGCCCTCACATTTTTACATTTTGACATTTTAGTCCTTATTTCACAAAATCATAAAATACACAAAATCTTAATACACCCATGCTTAGTCGAATTCTCATGTAGTCCATAAAAGTCCATACATTTCATTTATTTCACAATTTAGTCCTTCAAAATATTATTTTCTCAATTAAGTCCAAATTACTCAAAATCATCAAAACTTCAAAGACAAAACATGTTAATCTAATACATATATTTCATATTTCACCATCAAACATCACAAAACTCATGTTTTCATCAATGGCACATTTCAAAATATTCATCAATTCACAAAATTGAAGCCTGGGTTTCAAAGTACACGAAGCAACGATTACGAAAACGTAGAAATTATCAAAAACTGAACAAAAACTAACCTTGAATCAAGCTTAAATGATAGCCGAACCCTATTTGCTTCTTTTCCTTTCTTTTTCTTCAATATTCGGCCAAAGGTGATAAATATGGCTATTCTCTCATGTTTTGTTTTATTAATATTTACTTATTAAACTAATTACCAATATAGCCTTTATAAAATCATTTATAATCCACTAGCATATGGCACTTTTGTCCAACTAAAGTTTCCTTGGTTTAATAACCACATAAGGACTCCATATAATAAAAGCCATAACAAATAGATACCTTTACATAAAGCATGCAAATTTTGCATTTGATGCAATTTAGTCCTTTTCGCAGACGATAAAATTAATTCACAGAAATTTCACACATGCTTAATCATATACTGCAGACACAAAAAATAATATTAAAATATTTTTCTAACTTTGATTTGTGGTCCCGAAACCAATATTCCGACTAGGGTCTAAACCGGACTGTTACACAACTATAACAACCCGTTTTTAGTGAAATCGGAACAGTGGTTTTGGAACCACAAATCCGAGTCAGAAAGAAAAATTATTTTAATATTATTGCATGATGTGTAATATGATAGGAATAACATATGAAATTTCGTTAAGAAAATTTTTACCAATTACATGTTTAATTGTGAAAGGACCAAATTGCATAAAATGCAAAAGTTGAGTTCTAGTAGCTATAAGTATCAAATAGCTATGGAATTCAAAATTTGAGGTCCTTATATGGTAATTAGACCATTAAGAGAAGTTAGTAGATATTTATGATGATTCATCCATGAAAAATTAGAAAAACAAAAGGACTAAATTGGAAAGTTGAAATATTAATGGATGATAAGTTAATTAAATGAATAAAATAATTTCATATCATCATCTTTCCCAAAATTTTCTATGGAAACCCTAGCTAAGAGAAAGAATTTCAAGCAAGCTTAATTGGGTAAGTAATCACTGTCCCGCTTTTAGTAATTTTTACATTTCTGAGATCGTAATAACCTAATTTATCTATTTTGGGGATCAATTTGAAAAGTTATCAAATTATTAAAATTTTTCCATTGACGAGTATGCTGAAATTTTTATATTTATGGTAGAAAATGAAAGGTTGTTGATAGATAAACAACTTTTGTAAAGAAAAGTTCCATGAAATTATGATTTAGGGACTAAATTGAAAAGATGTAAAGTTCATGGAAAATTTATGATTTTTGTGAAATACATGAGCTGTAAATGTTATATGTCAAAAATGACTAGGCTTGGAATAAGGACTAAATTGCACGAATTTCATTTTTCGAGCCTAGGGACGAAATTGGAATTAATTAAAAATATATGGGCAAAATGGTACTTTTGCCTAAGATGTGAATTGAGTTGAATTAAATATGAATTGTATTAAATTGAGTTAAATTTAATCGTATATATCTGGATAGACCTAGTATGGAGTTGGGTCGAGGAAAATAAAAAGTATAGGATTAGTAGATTCTCGTATACAAACAAGTGTCTTCGTGTAACTAAAATGTATGTTTATATGTTTAAATTGAATGTTATGATTGTGAAATGTATGATTTCCATGTATAAACATAAATCACATATTTGATAATGTCTGACAAGTGTTAAGTCCCATTTGAACAAAGGAAATTCAATGGATACAGGATTTCCATATTGGTTGTGGTCTTGCATATGTTGCGGACACACCATAACTCTTACGAGCATCCTATTATAAGCCCTTTCGAGCTTCCTGTTATATGGTTCATGCGAGCATCCTGATCGATAGTGATCCTACATGTGTTGCGGACTACCGCATCTATTTATGAGCATAATGTTTTATGATCGGTATGGATCCTGCATATAATGCAGACATACCACAACTCTTTATGAGCGTCCTGATATAGGCTCTTTGTGAGCCTCCTGATATGGCTCACTTGAACTTCTTGTTATATGGTTATCTGGAGCTCCCTGATAATAACTATTTAGAGTTACCTGTTAAGCTCAATGTGCTTCCTGTTATAGCTCGGATAAGCTTCATGTTACATGGCTCACATGAGCATCCTGTTATATGGCTCTAGAGAGTGCTTCCCAATTATGTGCTTTAATGAGGACCCCCAAATATGAGTTGACAGATCACTATTTTGTACACCTCGTGTGTACTACCCAAGTATCCATCAATATTTCAATAATTCAACGAACAAAACTCTTGATGTAAGAGAATATGAGATTTAAATGAATTATATCTCGAATATCCCTAAAATACCTGGAAATTATTGCATGATGAGTTCATCTCTGTTTTCTTGATAATTATGTAAATTTCATGACTAACTTGTTTAATGAAAGCATTTGTTTAGGCAATTGGCCAAATTGTTTTGGATGCATGTTTGTGCTTATATTAAATGAACATGATTGGTAAGTTAAATTCTTGTTATACGAACTTACTAAGCATTATATGCTTACTCTATTTAATTTCCTCTGTTTTATGGTGCTCGGAAGCTTGTAAAGGTTGGAAATTGATCAGAGCATCATCACACTATCCTTCAACTCGTTTTGGTATAAATAGCAAACTTATTTTGATATAATGGCATGTATAGGTTAAATTCCCCAATGATGGCATGTATATGGTTGGTTGTAACTAGCCATTGGAATGGCTAGTGATAGTATATTTGATGTTTATGTAGGAGATTATATCATGTTTAATATATACATGTTCTTGGTATGATATATTGAAATTTTGATAAACTTATATGATTATACAAATAGGTAAGTTTGAATACTTAAATACATGTGATGATATATCATGTATAAGGTTGGTTTTGCCTTGGTTTTAATGTCTTGAATTGTTTGGTGAATGTATTTAAGTGTTGTTGTAGGTTGAAGACAAATTTGAGTGAGAAAGTGGCCTTGAAAATGGCCTATTTTCGTCCACACGAGTAGAAACACTGGCGTGAGTCTCAACCGTGTGTGACACATGGCCATGCGCACGAGCGTGTGGTTTGGTCGTGTATCCCCTGCATCCTTAAAATTGAGAAATTGACTGCCCAGGTATTTTCACACGGGCAGAGACACGGTCGTGTGTCTCAGCCGTGTGTGTCACACGACCAAGCACATGGGTGTGTGCCTTGGCTGTGTGAACCCTGCACCTAATTAATGCAAGTTAGTATGCTCACACGACCTAGCACATGGGCGTGTAGCTTGGCCGTGTGACTCAAGTCAGTAGCTACCCTAGTTTTGAGCACGGGCTAGGACACGGCCAAGTACCTTTCATTGAATGCCCACACGACCTAAGACACGGGCGTGTCACTTGGCCGTGTGAGCCACACGGCCTACCCACACGGGCGTGTGTCCCCTACATCTTAGAATAATTTTGAATTTTCGCGACAAATTCTCTGAGTTTTCGATTTAGTCTTGTAACACCCTAAAAATCCGAGTCTTGTTTTATTGCGTATTTTGGTGTTTAAATTATGAAGGAAAAATTTTCTTATTTATTTTCGTGTTTAATATAGTCCTGAAGTAGAGTATAGAATTAAATGGGGTATAGAATAATTTTTAGTTTTGAAAATTTATTGAAGTGGATCAAGTGTCATTAATACTTAAGTTGATTTAAGTGTTAATAAGTGACATAAGATGAGTGCATGGCAAGGTGGTGTTGGCGCATGGATTTTAGCATCAGGGGAGTGGTTCGAATCCCTTGTTTAGCATCTAGATGAATTTTATTTTTAAATTTTCTGTACATGTATAGCAAGTGTCGGCCAAGTGCATATATGGTAAGTGTTGACTTGTTATTTTTGGTTAGAATATCAAAGGATTAAGGAAATTGTTAACTTATGGAAGGGAATCAAGAAATTAAGGAAAGATATGAAGATATGGGGCAAGTATCAAGGAAAAGGTTATGGAAATAAAATCATGGCCATTTGACCATGCATAGGAACGGCAATATGGTCTAGGGGGGAGCCGAATTTTTGATGCTAATTTGGCTAGGATTTGAAGTCTCTTTTTGGTCATTCTTAGTTTTGTGCATAGTTTTGCAAATTCTCTCAACCTCTCTCCCTTGGCCGAATTTGATCCTTATTAAGCCTTGATTATTTTGACCATTTGGTCATTTTTGCACATCATTTTGGTACTCTTTGTATGCCTTTTCTTTTAGTGCCGAAATCACCTGTACTAAAAAGGCTATTCTTTTCTTTCTTCTCCCCATTGTCGAATATACATCTCTCTCAAAACTCATCTCTTTCTTTCTTTTCTCTTCCATGCTCTTTGAAATCAAAACAACATCATCACCATCTCTTCTTTCATATTTTATTTCTTTTCACTCAAAGTTTCTCCATTAAACTCTTTCATGGCCGAATGCTAGAATGCCCATAGCCGAATATTTCTTTCTTTTCTTTGATCATAAATAGTCGAATCTTTCTTTAATCACAAACATCTTTCTCAATCGATTCTTTTCAACCGTGGAAAAATAGGTAAGGGTTCTTTTTCGTTTTCGATTAGTTAATAGTATTTGGCCGAATCTTGAAGTGGTAAAAAGGATCTCTTTAGATCAAAATTATGGTTCACCCTATTAACGTTTTATTCATTATACGTTAGTGCGGTAACGGAAGATCGGAAATCAAGCGTTCGTGGGTAACATATGAAGTTGGAACCGATTTAAGTGCTAAGGGAACGTTTTGGGTCAACTCTCATTTTGTGGAACAAGGATTATCGTGGTAAGGAAATCCCATCCTTCATAACTCTTAGTCATATTTTACAATATATTATTAGGATAGATTAATAATCATTTGGTCTTTTAAGACATTCAAGATAGGGAAGAAGAGGGCGGTGTTCAGTCTTCGGAAGAGGGGAGGTTCCGTTATTCCCCCTAAGTATAAGCAAAGGACGATTTCAGGAATCCGGGATTTTCCACCGGGTTGCGGACGTTCATCCGGGGAGGATCAATTGTTTGAAGTTGTTCGTACTCCCGAACCCCTGTTTGTTCGTGGTTTTTCATCGGTTAGCGAACCATTGATCGGGGAGAAACCGCAAGTAGAAGTATTACAAAAATCCGAGGGTAAAATTCTAGATCGTTATGTTTAGATATGTTTTATTATTAGATTATAGTGTTCTAATTATCATGATACGTATAGGTGTTGACGAGCGGGAAAGTCTAGTTCTCTCAATAACCAGGTGTGTAACTTCACACTCATTTTCGGGTTAGATATCAAATCGTAAGTAACGTGATAAAACCGTAAAAATGGTAAAATCGGAAATTTTGTGATATTAATACTTTTGAGTAAATGCATGAAAACAGTTAAAGTTGGAAAAATTGCGATAAATACTCTAGTTCGATAAATTGGGCCAAAAATACTCTAGTTCGATAAATTGGGCCAAAAATACTCTAGTTCGATAAATTGGACCGTAAATACTCTAGTTCGATAAATTGGGCCATAAATACTCTAGTTCGATAAATTGGGCCATAAATACTCTAGTTCGATAAATTGGGCCATAAATACTCTAGTTCGATAAATTGGGCCATAAATACTCTAGTTCGATAAATTGGGCCAAAAACCCTCTAGTTCGATATATGGGCTAAAATTTCTCTAGTTTGATATATGGACCAAAGTCCGCTAATTTATTAAATGGGCAAGATAATAAATTGTTTTATGGGCCAAATGAAATGTTTAATTATAGACCCAATTGATGTTATGGATGATTTGATAAATTGTTATATGGCTATATTTTGTTATACACGCATGATTGCATGGGGCGGGGTATTTAATGAAGAGAAGAATGGCCTGTTGCCAAAAATCTAGTTCGGTGGCTCTGCCACAAAATCTCGGCTTAATGCCTCTAGTTCGGTGGCTCTGCCACAAAATCTCGGCTTAATGCCTCTAGTTCGATGGCTCTGCCACAAATTTGGCTAAATGCCTCTAGTTCGGTGACAATGTCACAATCTAGTTCGGTAGTGCACTACAAAATTATAAAAGGCTTAAGGCCTATGATTGGTGTGTTTGGCGGGGTGGGTTGACTTGATCCCCACAGGTGTGTTGGTTGGTACGGGGGTGTTAGCGGATGGAAATTAGGCTTGGTTGGGAAATTCATTTTACATGCATTTTAATTTATTTCATGTTACTTTATGATATTGATGAATTCTGCAAATGGGCTCAAACCCAGCATAATATCTTGACGATCTGGCCCAATAATGGTGGTAAGTGAGTTGCACACTGAGTTCTTTGTAACTCACCCAATTTTATAACCATTTCAGGTAATGGAAATTGATGTGGACTTGGGCCGGTGATGACTTGGTGGAGGCCATACTACAAGCATGAGTTTTATAAACTATGAACTCTATTTTAAGTTACTTATTTTAATTACTATTTTGGGTTGATGTAATAAGGCCTCTAAATATGTTTTTGTGGATTTTATTGTGTGGATGGATTTAACTTTATTTCCAAACTTTTAATATGAGTTTTTCTTAAATCCATTAAATTTTCTATAAAATATTGGGTTTTATAACAATTTTGGACACCTTAAATATTATAAATTCTTTCAAAGATTTTTTTTTTAACTATATTGAGGTTTTGACTTTAATATTTCAATGATAAGTTTTCAAACTAGTATTTTCTTTTAAGTCATCAATTACAAAATCTCATTCTAACTTTTTATTAAACTCTATTTTCAAAAAGTTTTGTAGCACTATTTTACTTTAACCACTCGAGAATAAATGAATGTTTGATTGGTGTGACAAACCAAATCTTGTCTAAACGCATAGACCGGGTTTGGGGTGTTACATTTAATGGTATCAGAGCCCAGTTTTAAAACTCGGCTGTGGTTTGGGTTCAACAATGATATTTGGTTGAAAAACAATACAAAATTTCTAGATTTTTGATTTAAAGGTAGTATGGCACCATGAGCATTCTGCGCCAAGTCAAGTAAGTATCTGTATACTGATTGTTTATTATTATTATGATATGATCGTAAGAAACACTCTAGAACTTCTAGTTTTAGGTGTTGAAAACCGTAGAGATTGAGACAATAAGATATGGTTGCGAAAACAACTCTATCTCTTTCATATCATAAAATATCGTTAATAAACAACTGAAATATTATTCTGATTCATAAAACTCTTAATCAGATTAAATCGAATTAGTCGTTATGAGCACTAGAGGACGTGGTCGTGGACGCGGTAGACGTGGCCGTGGTAGAGGACGAGGTGTTAGGGGCGCAACTGAAGCGCCGGGTCATATGTCGGAAATGGATGCACCTGCATCACTCGAGAGTGAGACGGGATCACATGACCATATGGATGAAGATAATGCTGTAACACGAGCAATGCTGTGAGTCCTTGAAAGGGTCGCTGGATCCAGAACTGGGCCAACAGCTCGTGGGTCGATATCGGAGCGTTTGAAATCGAGTGGAGCTGAGGTTTTCAGAGGTGTCTCTGGTGTAGCTCCCAATGTCGCGGAATATTGGCTTAAGGTAGTGGAGCGAATTATGGACGATCTTGAGTGCACTATGGAACAAAAACTAAGAGGAGCGGTATCTTTGTTAAGGGACGAAGCATACCAATGGTGGCTTACTGTCCGAGAAGGCACTGATGCTGCATTAGTTAATTGGGAATTCTTCAAGGCTTCCTTTCAAGGGAAATATGTGGGAACAAGCTATGTGGATGCCCGAAGGAAGGAATTCTTGAACCTGGTGCAAGGAAATAAGACGGTGGCAGCATATGAGGCTGAGTTCTTACGTTTGAGTCGCTATGCTCGAACGATAGTGGCAACGGATCATGAGCGCTGTGTACGCTTTGAGGATGGTTTGAAAGATGATTTGCGGGTTCTGATAGCCCCACAACAAGTTAGAACTTTTGCCACGCTTGTGGAGAAGGCCAAGATAGCCGAAGAGGCTAAGAACTCGGAACGTCAGAATCAGGAGCAAGTTCGAAGCAAGAGAGATATAACGTTTTCGGGTTCTTCAAAAAGGTTTACGAAGAGGCCTCAGAATGAGGAACCAGCTCAAGGAAGAACACCTGTAGCTGTAAATCAGAGCCGAGACTGTGCTGAATGTGGAAAAAGGCATTTTGGTGAATGCTGGAGGAAAACGGGTGCTTGCTATAAATGTGGATCAATGGATCATCAATATAGGAGTTGCCCTCGACGAATGGATACAACTCAAGAAGTTCGTACTACTGATGCACCACCGACAAGAGGAGCTCAGCAACCACCGAGAGGTCATGGACTGGGTCGTGGTGGTAATGGGGCTGGACGTGGTCAAGGTGCAGCGGGTCGAGGCAATGGTCCTAGAGGCAACACAGATGCAAGACAGCCAGGATTGGTGTATGCAGTCAGACGCCGCGAGGATGGCAATGCACCTGATGTGATAACTGGTACGTTCTTCATCTCTGATGTACCTGTTATTGCCTTGATAGATATTGGTTCTACCCACTCGTATGTAGCTAGCACCATATCTGGCAACTTGAATTTAGAATCTGAAATTTCCGATAGGGAGATGAAGGTAATTAGTCCTTTGGGACAGTCGGTGTTGGTAAATAAACTGTTTAGAGACGTGCCCTTAGAAATTCAAGGAAAAATATTCTTGGCGAATTTAATGGAATTGCCTTTTGGCGAATTCGATATCATTTTGGGCATGGATTGGTTGGTTAAGCATCGGGCGCAATTGGATTGTGCCGAAAAGCGGATGTCCATAAGAACCGTGGAGGACAAGGAGATAGTTATGATAGGTGAACGAAGGAATTACTTGGAAAACGTGATTTCTGCGTTAAAGGCGAAAAAGTTGGTGCGAAAAGGGTATGGAGCATTTTTAGCATTCATTAGTGCTTTAGATGCGAAAGAGTTATCAGTGGAAGATGTGAGAACGGTGAAGGAATTTCCGGATGTATTTCCCGAAGAACTTCCCGGTGTACCTCCAGATCGGGAAGTGGAATTTGGTATTGAGCTTTTGCCCGGAACTGCTCCAGTGTCCATTGCTCCTTATAGAATGGCACCGAAGGAGTTGTCGGAGCTTAAAGCTCAAATTCAAGAATTGCTAGATCGGGGTTTTATTCGACCGAGTGTGTCTCCGTGGGGAGCACCGGTTTTGTTCGTTAAGAAGAAAGATGGGTCAATGCGTATGTGTATTGACTATAGGCAATTGAATAAGCTGACGATCAAGAATCGGTACCCTCTGCCGAGAATTGATGACCTATTTGATCAATTAAAGGGAGCCTCAGTTTTCTCCAAAATTGATTTAAGGTCGGGTTATCACCAGCTTAAGGTGAAAGAAGCGGATATTCACAAGACGGCTTTCCGAACTCATTATGGACATTATGAGTTTTTGGTAATGCCGTTCGGGTTGACCAATGCACCAGCTGCATTTATGGATATGATGAACCGGGTCTTTCAACCATATTTAGACCGGTTTGTGGTAGTATTCATAGATGACATTTTGGTATATTCAAGGAATGAAGAGGAGCATGACTCACATTTGCGAATTGTATTGCAGTTACTTCGAGATAATCAACTGTATGCCAAATTCAGTAAATGTGAATTTTGGTTAAGGGAAGTGACTTTCTTGGGTCATGTGGTATCAGCCAAAAGAATAAGGGTGGATCCTCGGAAGATTGAAGCTGTATTGGATTGGAAACCACCAAAGTCAGTAGCTGAGATTCGGAGTTTCTTGGGTTTGGCTGGTTACTATAGACGCTTTGTTAAGGGGTTTTCGTTGATTGCTGCACCCCTAACTAAGCTTTTGCGAAAGGGAGTAACGTATTTATGGACTGAAAAACAGCAAGAAAGTTTCGATAAATTGAAGAAGATTTTGACGGAAGCGCCAGTTCTGATTCAACCTGAGGCTGGAAAGGAGTTTACAGTTTACTGTGATGCGTCACATACGGGTTTAGGTTGCGTATTGATGCAAAGTGGAAAAGTGGTGGCTTATGCTTCTCGTCAGTTGAGACCACATGAAGTAAACTACCCTACTCATGACTTGGAGTTAGCAGCGGTAGTGTTTGCTTTGAAGATTTGGAGGCATTACCTTTACGGTGAAAAGTCTATCATCTATACGGATCACAAGAGTCTTAAGTATCTTCTTACTTAGAAGGAATTAAACTTGAGACAATGAAGGTGGGTGGAATTGTTGAAAGATTATGATTTCTCAATCGAATATCATCCGGGAAAGGCTAATGTGGTAGCGGACGCATTAAGTCGTAAAGTGGTATCTGATCTGAGAGCTATGTTTGCCCATTTGAGTTTGTATGAGGATGGTAGTCTGATAGCAGAACTTCAGGTGAAGCCTCTGTGGTTAGAACAAATCAAGGAAAAACAGATATTAGATGGAAAGTTGGGACCTTTACTTCAGCAAGTTAAAAATGGTGGAATAGAGGATTTTGGTATAAACTCGGAAGGTGTGTTGTGTTTTCGAGGAAGAGTTTGTATGCCTAAGGACTCTGATCTGAGGCAAATGATTCTACGGGAGGCGCATAGTAGCCCTTATGCTATGCATCCCGGAGGAAATAAGATGTATCAGGATCTTCGTGAACAGTATTGGTGGCCTGGGTTGAAGCGTGAGATCTCTGAATTTGTGAGGAAATGTTTAACTTGTCAGCAAGTGAAGGCGGAGCATCAATTGCCGTCAGGTTTATTACAGCCGATTAAGATTCCTCTGTGGAAATGGGAGCGGATAACAATGGATTTTGTTAGTGGGTTACCTTTAACACCTACTAAGAAAAATTCTGTTTGGGTAATCGTGGATCGTTTGACGAAGACTGCTCATTTCCTACCCGTTCGTACGGATTACTCGTTGCAAAAGTTGGCGAAGCTGTATGTATCTGAAATCGTGAGGTTGCATGGGGTACCCGTATCTATTATATCGGATAGGGATCCTAGGTTTACATCACGGTTTTGGAAAGTTTTGCATGAAGCTCTGGGTACAAAGCTAAACTTCAGTACGGCTTTTCATCCTCAGTCAGATGGTCAGTCGGAGAGAGTGATTCAGATTCTGGAAGACATGCTAAGGGGATGTGTAATTGACTTCAAAGGTAGTTGGGAGGATTTCCTACCGTTAGCAGAATTTGCGTATAACAACAGCTATCAGTCAAGCATTCAGATGGCACCCTACGAGGCATTGTATGGTCGTAGGTGTCGTTCTCCTATTTGTTGGACTGAGTTGGGCGATCGGCAGATGTTAGGACCTGAGATGATTTCTGAAACGGAAGAGAAAATAAAGGCTATTCGAGCACGGTTAAAAGAAGCCTCAGATAGACAGAAGTCGTATGCAGATCTGAAGCGTAGAAGTATCGAGTATGCTGTGGGGGATCAAGTTTTCTTGAAGGTCTCACCTTGGAAGAAGATTCTCAGGTTTGGGAAGAAGGGCAAGTTGAGCCCTAGATATATTGGACCATACCGTGTGGTGAAGCGAGTTGGTCCAGTGGCCTATCAGATCGAATTACCTCCAGAATTGAGCCAAATTCATAATGTTTTTCATGTGTCCATGTTGAGGCGTTATAGATCGGATCCTTCGCACATAGTACCGGTAGAAGAAGTGGAGTTGAAGTCAGACTTGTCTTTTGAGGAGGAACCAGTGGAAATCTTAGACCGCGATGTTAAGGTGCTAAGAAAGAAGACCGTGCCATTGGTCAAAGTGTTATGGCGTAATCACGGAGCGGAAGAAGCTACGTGGGAGCCTGAGGATGCATTTCGGCAACAATACCCTCACCTTTTTCAACCAGGTAAATTTCGAGGACGAAATTTTCTTTAAGGAGGGTAGAGTTGTAACACCCTAAAAATCCGAGTCTTGTTTTATTGCGTATTTTGGTGTTTAAATTATGAAGGAAAAATTTTCTTATTTATTTTCGTGTTTAATATAGTCCTGAAGTAGAGTATAGAATTAAATGGGGTATAGAATAATTTTTAGTTTTGAAAATTTATTGAAGTGGATCAAGTGTCATTAATACTTAAGTTAATTTAAGTGTTAATAAGGGACATAAGATGAGTGCATGGCAAGGTGGTGTTGGCGCATTAGGGGAGTGGTTCGAATCCCTTGTTTAGCATCTAGATGAATTTTATTTTTAAATTTTCTGCACATGTATAGCAAGTGTCGGGCAAGTGCATATATGGTAAGTGTTGACTTGTTATTTTTGGTTAGAATATCAAAGGATTAAGGAAATTGTTAACTTATGGAAGGGAATCAAGAAATTAAGGAAAGATATGAAGATATGGGGCAAGTATCAAGGAAAAGGTTATGGAAATAAAATCATGGCCATTTGACCATGCATAGGGACGGCAATATGGTCTAGGGGGAGCCGAATTTTTGATGCTAGTTTGGCTAGGATTTGAAGTCTCTTTTTGGTCATTCTTAGTTTTGTGCATAGTTTTGCAAATTCTCTCAACCTCTCTCCCTTGGCCGAATTTGATCCTTGGTAAGCCTTGATTATTTTGACCATTTGGTCATTTTTGCACATCATTTTGGTACTCTTTGTATGCCTTTTCTTTTAGTGCCGAAATCACCTATACCAAAAAGGCCATTCTTTTCTTTCTTCTCCCCATTGCCGAATATACATCTCTCTCAAAACTCATCTCTTTCTTTCTTTTCTCTTCCATTCTCTTTGAAATCAAAACAACATCATCACCATCTCTTCTTTCATATTTTATTTCTTTTCACTCAAAGTTTCTCCATTAAACTCTTTCATGGCCGAATGCTAGAGTGCCCATAGCCGAATATTTCTTTCTTTTCTTTGATCATACATAGTCGAATCTTTCTTTAATCACAAACATCTTTCTCAATCGATTCTTTTCAACCGTGGAAAAATAGGTAAGGGTTCTTTTTCATTTTCGATTAGTTAATAGTATTTGGCCGAATCTTGAAGTGGTAAAAAGGATCTCTTTAGATCGAAATTATGGTTCACCCTATTAACGTTTTATTCATTATACGTTAGTGCGGTAACAGAAGATCGGAAATCAAGCGTTCGTGGGTAACATATGGAGTTGGAACCGGTTTAAGTGCTAAGGGAACGTTTTGGGTCGACTCTCATTTTGTGGAACAAGGATTATCGTGGTAAGGAAATCCCATCCTTCATAACTCTTAGTCATATTTTACGATATATTATTAGGATGAATTAATAATTATTTGGTCTTTTAAGACATTCAAGATAGGGAAGAAGAGGGCGGTGTTCAGTCTTCGGAAGAGGGGAGGTTCCGTTATTCCCCCTAAGTATAAGTAAAGGACGATTTCGGGAATCCGGGATTTTCCACCGGGTTGCGGACGTTCATCCGGGGAGGATCAATTGTTTGAAGTTGTTCGTACTCCCGAACCCCTGTTTGTTCGTGGTTTTTCATCGGTTAGCGAACCATCGATCGGGGAGAAACCGCAAGTAGAAGTATTACGAAAATCCGAGGGTAAAATTCTAGATTGTTATGTTTAGATCGGTTTTATTATTAGATTATAGTGTTCTAATTATCATGATACGTATAGGTGTTGACGAGCGGGAAAGTCTAGTTCTCTCAATAACCAGGTGTGTAACTTTCACACTCATTTTCGGGTTAGATATCAAATCGTAAGTAACGTGATAAAACCGTAAAAATGGTAAAATCGGAAATTTTGTGATATTAATACTTTTGAGTAAATGCATGAAAACGGTTAAAGTTGGAAAAATTGCGATAAATACTCTAGTTCGATAAATTGGGCCAAAAATACTCTAGTTCGATAAATTGGGCCAAAAATACTCTAGTTCGATAAATTGGGCCATAAATACTCTAGTTCGATAAATTGGGCCATAAATACTCTAGTTCGATAAATTGGGCCAAAAACCCTCTAGTTCTATATATGGGCTAAAATTTCTCTAGTTTGATATATGGACCAAAGTCCGCTAATTTATTAAATGGGCAAGATAATAAATTGTTTTATGGGCCAAATGAAATGTTTAATTATAGACCCAATTGATGTTATGGATGATTTGATAAATTGTTATATGGCTATATTTTGTTATACACGCATGATTGCATGGGGCGGGGTATTTAATGAAGAGAAGAATGGCCTGTTGCCAAAAATCTAGTTCGGTGGCTCTGCCACAAAATCTCGGCTTAATGCCTCTAGTTCGGTGGCTCTGCCACAAATTTGGCTAAATGCCTCTAGTTCGGTGACAATGTCACAATCTAGTTCGATAGTGCACTACAAAATTATAAAAGGCTTAAGGCCTATGATTGGTGTGTTTGGCGGGGTGGGTTGACTTGATCCCCACAGGTGTGTTGGTTGGTACGGGGGTGTTAGCGGATGGAAATTAGGCTTGGTTGGGAAATTCATTTTACATGCATTTTAATTTATTTCATGTTACTTTATGATATTGATGAATTCTGCAAATGGGCTCAAGCCCAGCATAATATCTTGACGATCTGGCCCAATAATGGTGGTAAGTGAGTTGCACACTGAGTTCTTTGTAACTCACCCAATTTTATAACCATTTCAGGTAATGGAAATTGATGTGGACTTGGGCCGGTGATGACTTGGTGGAGGCCATACTACAAGCATGAGTTTTATAAACTATGAACTTTATTTTAAGTTACTTATTTTAATTACTATTTTGGGTTGATGTAATAAGGCCTCTAAATATGTTTTTGTGGATTTTATTGTGTGGATGGATTTAACTTTATTTCCAAACTTTTAATATGAGTTTTTCTTAAATCCATTAAGTTTTCTATAAAATATTGGGTTTTATAACAATTTTGGACACCTTAAATATTATAAATTCTTTCAAAGATTTCTTTTTAACTATATTGAGGTTTTGACTTTAATATTTCAATGATAAGTTTTCAAACAAGTATTTTCTTTTAAGTCATCAATTACAAAATCTCGTTCTAATTTTTTATTAAACTCTATTTTCAAAAAGTTTTGTAGCACTATTTTACTTTAACCACTCGAGAATAAATGAATGTTTGATTGGTGTGACAAACCAAATCTTGTCTAAACGCATAGACCGGGTTTGGGGTGTTACAAGTCTCGACTTGTTTCTAATGCATAAATTGGGCCTCGAGGGGCCATTTAAGGGAAAATATGAAAAATATGATTAGAGTCGGATATGAATAGTAAATGACATGAATTAATTATATTTGTTCTGTAAACTCTAGTAATGCTCTGTAACCCTATTCTGATGACAGATATGGGTTAGGGGTGTTACACCAACGACAAAGACAAACGACCTATTGTGTAGATCAATGTACTAGAGTATTCTTGTGAATTCCTTTTTACTTCCATGTGTTCTAAATTCAACTATTATAAATTATGAAAGGTACGTAATCTCTCTTAGTAACGTATGAAAAGTATATGTGTGGGTAATGATAAATAGTGTCAGTCTATTTGTGTTATGAAGTAAAAACCATCCTTCATGCCCAAGTCAGTACCACTGGTTTGTGATATATGAGATGTGATAGGTGGTGATCGAAGGGGAGATATGTTTGTGATGCCTCCGATAGGGCAGCTATATTGCCAACTGGAGTGGCAAACACGAGAAAACATGCTATTCTAAATGAAAATGATATGAGGAGTTAAGAGGGAGTATGTATGTGAAGAAGACTGTAAGAAATACTCATGATTCTGAATTCTAGGTACGAGGCTGGCATGAGGATGAGTTGACTATGTCGTGTTAAGTTGGCATACAATAATCGCCCATGTGTTACTTATATTAATGTATTAAGTTTGTCTGTGTTCTATGTACATCGTTGGATGTTTTGTGTTCATCCTATGTAAATCTTTCTAAAATGTTTGATATTGAATTGAGCATTAAGAGTAAGACTTATCTATACTCATTTATGTTTTGGAACTCACTAAGTTCATATGAACTTACTCTCTTATTTCTTCCTTTTCAGGCTTGTTGACTGAAGGAAGGATTTTTGTGAAGGGACTACGCGAGAGCACTGTTAATATTGTGAGTCATCTGATTAGTTATATATCATGCATGATCTTCTGGGGGTGGCATGTAAATTTGTATTTTGAGATCAACTTGTATAACGATATACTATTTTGTCAAAATATTGATTTGTAAGAATCTTTATACTTCAATGCTTGAATTTAAGTTATTATATTTGGTTTTATGATTATCGCTTTGAATTTATATGCCAAATGGTTTGATTATTGTTTTACCTACCAATGACATACACTGAAACCTTTTTAAAGTAATAGGCTATCCCACATTTTATATTTATAAACCTATAAAGTATTATAGAGCTTTCGCTGAATAAATATTTTAAAAAATCTTTGTTTAAATTCTTTTGATTTTATGTCGTGATATACCATACCCGGATCCAACTATTGGGTTGGGTAAGGTGTGGTACAAAGGTTTTAAGATTGTTCTTTAATTGTTAAATTTTATTTGTACAAGTTATTTGTATGTACATAGAGACTTAGACTATCGTAACTATTTATAAGTATTTAGATTTTTAAAACCAAGTATTGTTTGTGACTTCATTGAAAGGTTAAGAGAAATTTTTGAGTTATAAATTGGTTTCAACATATTTATGACTTGGAATTATGTTTAAATATGATTTGAATTTTTAAAATTTTTTTGGAACGATAAGATACGATTTGATGGTGTTTAAGAATGTTTTTGAGTGTTTTTGAAGTTTTTTGGAGACTAAGTGACATTGTGACTTTGTATTGCAACGTCATGACTTCGGAGACCAATGCCACGAATTTGCAATACTCACGTCACGACATCACCAAATAGCAAGTCACTTCGAAACTTTGTATGTCTTAATGTCATGACTTTGCACCCTATTTTAGCCTTGCATTGGTTTAAGTCATTTTGATCTTTCGGGGCCATTTTGGGTTCCAATTACCTCTGATCAGTTGTAAAAATTTTCCAAGTGGGCTTTAAGATGATTTTAAAGCTTTCAGTATTATTTTTAATATATTTTTATGATTTTATTTAAATTCTTTAAACTTTTAAATTATGATACAATTAATACTTCATTCAATCTGAACGATCTCATTTTAAACTGAAGAACATCAAACCTTTGTTTTATGTTGTGGACATGTCCAAACATCTATGAAGTGTTTCAAAATGGTTCTGAAAAGGTATTCAAGCTTCCTAAATGTTGACGTTTGTTTTAAAGAATTTTTATTAAGACCTCAAATGATGTTTTATAAAAAGGAAAATTCTGTACTAATTAAGAAAATGCTTTGGTAGTATCTCCTATCCATTCGGGTCGTCAAGACGAGTATTGAGTGTTACATCCTTCTTTAATTGACCAGTGTATCACATCATAAAAATTTTTAACCACATAGGGTCAAATTCTATATTGATAAATGAAATGAAACTTCATGTATCAAAATTGACATTTTAAAAGTAAAGGTACTACCTTAGAACTCACCTTAAAGCTAGCGGTGTGCATTTTTTCGGTTTCAACCTATTGGGGATCGACCCAGTTAAGCAACAAACAAGTAAAAATAGCGGAAGAAATTGAGAAATTGAACACACAAATTTAATATGGAAAAACCCCTCCAAAGAGGATAAAAAACCACGAGCAAAAATAATTTTACTATAATGGCAAAAGAACGAAGAGTACAAAAGATGAAGGTAAAACTAAACCCCAAAACCCAAAAATAAAGAATCCTCAAAACATAAAAACAAAATTCTCTAAAAGTGTTTTGAGTTCTAATCTCTAATGGGTGTATTTTTGAAGGTTGTAAAAGAGCCTATTTATAGGCTAAAGTCGTAGGTCAAATAAATTATGCTAATAAATGCTAAATATATTATACTAATAAATACTAAATCTTCTAGAAAGAAAATATATTTTGTTTAACTTAATTTGCAAGCAATCTCTTATTTGACTAAAATAATAGGCCTACTCAACAAATATCCACCTTGACATGTATTTCCAGAATGTCATCTTTGCCAAAGCTCGCCACGAGCCTATCTTGAACAATGCAAGGAATTAACTGAGTCGAATATGTGCTTAGAAGTTTGAAGACTTCTAGCTTTCGACTTGTGCACTGCCAAATCAAAACTAACACGGGTCTAATTTTCACGAACACAGTGCCCTAACTTTTAACCTACATCCAAAAGAGAACATCTCTTCAATGAAATGGTCATACCTTTTTCCCTCATATGACCAAGTTGCCTCCGCTCCAAAAATTCAACTCACTGTAGAACCTTCCAGAATATAAAGGTTGCTGGTCCTTTTACCTTTTAACAAAATGACAGCCCCACGAGACACCTTAATGCCACTCGATTCGATGTTAATTCTGCAACCTTTCAAGACTAAAATACTCAAAGATATGAGAGTCTTTCGTAAATTAGGTACATACCTAACATCTGAGAGTGTCCTAATCATCCCATTATGCATCCTAATTTTAACACTAACAATAACAAATCCACCTTCAACCGAATTGTATGTGGAGAACCATTCTCTATTAGGACACATGTGGAAAGAACACCCCGAATCTAGGATCTACTCGAACATACGCTCAGAGCTTTTACTCGTTGACACTAACAAGAAATCACCACCGCTTGCACTGGCCAAATTAGCACCAGCTATATCTTCCTCGTTACTCTCAGCAGCCCTTTTATTTCACAGTTTATAACAATTTGCTATGACGTGACCTAACTTCTTACAATAGCAGCACCTTTTGTCTCGCTTTTTTGATGCTACCAAAACGAAAGCTTGCCTATCTGACTTGCTATTCGAACCAAACTTATTGTCGAGTTTGTCTTTACTCAACAAATGACCCTTCACATCCTCAAATGAGAGTTTGTCTCAGCCATAAATCAGGGTCTTCTTGAAAGACTTGTATGAAGGGGGTAAAGAACACAATAATAGCATAGCCTAATCTTCATCGTTAATCCGAACCTCAACTTTATTTAAATCATTTAAAAGGGTAATGAATTGATTGATGTGATCTTTAAGAAACTCACATTCATTCATGCGAAACGTAAATATATGTTGTTTCAAAACTAAACGGTTAGCTAGAGACTTAGTCGCATAAAGAGTTTCTAATCTTTTCCACAAGGCGAATGAGGTCTTCTCCATCAATATCTTCTACAATACCCTACTAGCGAGGCACAACTAGATTGGAGACAGGGCATTTTCATCAAGCTCTTCCCATTCTGAATGATCTAGATTCTTGGGCTTTTTCCCGGTAACAACCTTTTTCAAGCCAATCTGAACTAGAATTTCCATCATTCAAACTTGCCACAATTTGAAATTTGCGACACCGTCGAATTTCTCAAAATCAAATCTTATTGTTGCCATCTCTAAATGGGCTGATCTGCGAAAATTGAACTAGTTCTGATACCACTTGTCGGGGATTAACCCTATTAAGCAACGAACAAGTAAAAACACCAGGAGAAATTGAGAATTTGAACACACAAATTTAACGTGGAAAAACCCCTCCAAAGAGGATAAAAAACCATGGGCAAAGATAATTTTACTATAAAGGCAAAAGAAAGAAGAGTACAAAAGATGAAGATAAAACTAAACCCTAAAACCCAAAAACAAAGATCCCTCAAAACATAAATACAAAATTCTCCAAAAGTGTTATGAATTTTAATCTCTAATGGGTGTATTTTCTAAGGTTGTAAAAGAGCCTATTTATAGGCTAAAATCATAGGTCAAATAAATTATGCTAATAAATTCTAAATATATTATAATAATAAATACTAAATTTTTTAGAAAGAAAATATATTTTGTTTAACTTGACTTGTAAGCAATCTCTTATTTGACTGAAATATGAGGCATACTCAACACAACCGAGTTAACTAATCTGACCGAATTACTATAGTTAACAAGTTGGTCATTGAATTTAATTCAACAGAAAGCAGTTAAAGATGTTTTAAAATTTCGGTTATTAATTAATTCGATTCGAAATTGAATAATTAACTAAACTAACTTATTGACCAAAATTATTAATAATATATAATAGGCCCATTATATTATAGATAAGTTTAATATATTAGAGATAGATTTAATATATTATATAAGCTCCATATATACAAATTAATGAATTTATAAAAATTATTATAATGTTCTTTAAAAGGTATTATGAGAAATAAATTTATTTGAAAAAAAACTAAAATTAAACTTTAAAAAAATAAAAATAAAAGAAAAGAAAGAAACCCTAAACGGTAAACAACTTGTGCTTGTGTTTCTTTCTAATTTCAAAGCATCGACTTCTATCTTTTTCTCCTTCAAAGTTTTTGTTTTTCCATGTTTCCTTTCAACTTAAAATTTCCTAGTTAAACACTCAACATTTTTTTCCATTTCATTTTCATTTTAGACACTAGTTATACTTTTAATGTAATATTTGTTATTATATTTTTAATTTAGCGTTGTTATTGTGCTATTTAATGTTATTTATTTCTTTTAAACTTCTTTGAATTAAAAAACAAGTAAAAGAAGATAATTTTTTATTAAATTTGTTTGTAAAAAAATATACAAATATCAATTAATTCGATTAATCGCTCGAATTAATTGAAATGAATTCGGTTAGTTAATAGGTTTCAAAAAAAATTATTTGGCTAACTGTTAAAGATTTCAAATGTTTGGTTAATTCAATTAATGGTAATTTAGTTCAAATATTAATCGAACTGATCATTTGAACACTCTTACCTAAAGCACAACCTTCATTTATGTCATTCTCCTTTAAAATATTTTTTTGAGCAAATTATCATTTAAATAATTAAAGTAACAAATATATGTATTGATAATTTATAAAACTTAAATTCTCAAATAAAGGTAAAACCTTTTAAAATATTAAAATAAGGGCCTAACATTTTTAAATGTGCTTAAGTAATATATTTTCATGTACATCATAAACTTTGAAGTCATATGCTTAAAAAATAAAATGGCATGGCATCTAAGTATTTTTTTATTAAAAAAAGAGAAGAAAGGTAAACTATATAGATAGTCATTTGATTATCAAAGATTTTCAAATTAAGCACCCAAAATAAAAAAAGTTTGCAATTTAAGCACCCACATTATAATGTTCGGTCATTGGTCACTCCCGTTAAAATCACAGACGACATGTTGATATGGTAGTTAAATAAATCAATATAATAATAAATTTAGCCCTCAACGTTTACATATTATATCAATTTAGTCATAATTTAGCCCTCAATCGAGGCAGAAAAGCTCAAAATGTTCAAGAATGTGGCAGACACTTCTAGTATGCATTAGAGAAGTCTAGATCTGAAAGATTTCAAAAGGTTATGGAAAGGGCTAGACCCTTGTGGAACAGGGTAGAAGGTTCCAAAAGGTCTAGAAACATCCACTTGTACCTAGCATTCAATATAGTTATGTGGGAATGTTCTAAAAACACCATGTAGATTATAGGATAAAGTTTATCTTAACCACTGGTTTTGAGGAGATTGGCCTATAAATAGGAAGGCCCATTCCTCATTTGGACATACTGGTCTTAAGTACTAAAAATCCTCCTCGCATTTCTCCCAAAACCTTGTGTGCTTTGAGTGTTGACTGTAGGAGCTCTCTTAGTCGCTTATTGTGACCTTGAGGCAAAGCTAGCCTATCTAAGAAAGGATCGAAGATTGTACTTAGGCTCATTGTCATAAGAATTGAGCCTAAGGTTATCATTTGTGGATCTAAAGTCTTGGAATGTGACTGATCGCTGAAATCAGAGCTTTAAAATTTATAAAACGAATGATCAAACCTAGAAACTAACTCTGACAACGATTAAAGGCAAGTGTACCTATCGAACAGTAGTGTAGCTTAGACAAGACCGGATTGTCGAACCCAAAGGAACTAAAAGTACTAATACTAACTTTCTTTTTATTATTTAGCCTTAAAAATAAAGTGAAGTTGCTTTAATCTAAATTAACGACTACTAAGGTTAAAGACACAAGACAAAAAGAACGAATTGGAAAATAACTTGAAGGAAAACTCAGTTGATTACGACGATACCCTCAGGAAGAAACCACCTAGACTTCTCTTGTTACCTATCACTAAACCATATGATTTATTCACTTAGCTTGATCCGTGAGACTCCCTAACGTATATTAAACCCTCTCTCGAGGCGAATAACGTCTAACCCTAGGTTAATTAGTGGAACTCTCATTCGCTTATAATAACCCCCTAGAATAGCAATAAATCGATCTATGGACTCCCATATTAGGTTTCACCCTAATCCGGCAAAATCTTGTAACCCTATCTCTAGGCGTTCGATCAACTCCGCTTAATTATGCTAGATCTACTCTTAGGCAGGGTCTATTCCTCCTCCACCTAAGCACATCAGATTTGGATTAAGCAACATAATTAAGAACAAACTAAGTAATTATCATATAATTCAGAAATCAAATAACAAGATTCATCTAGGTTTCATCCCCTTCAGGTATCTGAAGGGTCTAGTTCATGACAAATAAAGAAAACATCTCAAGAGAAAAGATAAAACAAAACATAAGAAATCCCTAAAACCCCCTAAAGGAATTGAAAGTGAAATCCGCCGTCTTGAGTATAACTCCGGCTTCTTGGGATGGATCAACTGGCTATCTTCGAGTGATTCCCTCAACTCTGACCTTCTCGGCTTGGCTCTTTGGCCTAGCTTTGACGTCTTTTCAAAGGTGGCACTTGGGGAATATATATATAGGCTCTTGGAATGCGATTCTTTCTCCCTAAGTATCCTTTTTCAACTGAAATTGCTCTTTCCAGCGAAAGAGGCACGGCCATGTCACACGCCCGTGTGGCTCGACTTCAGGCCGTGTTCAGATTTCTAAGTTGAGGCACGGCCGTATAAGTTGGAGGTCCGGCCGTGTTCTAGATGCTTGTCAAGGCACGGCCGTGTGGATTTCGTGATATAGCCCATTTACTCTGTTTTGGGCCCATTTTACGTTCTTTTCGTCCTCGGGTGCTTTCCTAGGTATAAGACATGAAAAGAAAGGATTAAGAGCACCTTTTTACATAAATTGAGGGATAAATCATCAAAAAGTAACTAAATGTGGGATTAAAATATGTTATAATTACGGTTTATCAAATACCCCCACACTTAAGCTTTTGCTTGTCCTCAAGCAAAATTCTCAACTTACAATTAAAACGAACTTTCCATAATTCACAATTCCTATCAACAATGCCTCATCATAATTCATAGATAATTTATACATGGATAATTCAATTCAAAAAGTCCTAAAGATTCAAACAATGATAAGTCATTCATTTGTAATTGAAAACGTAGGTGTTTCCCCTTATCTGAAATATTACCTTTGATTCGAAATTGACAAGAGTTGACATCCTCACTATAGATTTACTCAAATCACTCAAAGTGTTTAAGGTTCATAAAAAGAAGCACTCATACGTCGAACTTGAAAAGTTAATCCCATAGGCTTGCCTGAAAAACAAATCTCCACCACTGTAAAATGAGATGATAAACAGATCAAAAGGTCTTTGTTAGGGTTGTAACGGGGCTAGGGTTAAGGTGTGGATAAAGGCTGAAATTAGGATGTTAGAATCGAGATTGACTTGACAAATTACTTAACTAGAAACACAAACTCATAATAAACTTGTACTACTAATAATATTCTGATATGAGCTTCTTCTTCAATAATTGGAATTTGACATATAAGCTCACTTAATCACAAAAATAATAGTGAATATACTTCGTCGTTTTTTTTAAAACAAGTCAAATAATAAAGGATTCTAAAAATTAGACTTATCATGCTTAATTCTCTAGTATCTTTAGAATTTAATCATCAATGCACAATTATCACTGACTTAATCTAAAACATGTCAATAAGAATCATAAATCATCAGAAATTTCATCCTAATTAGTAATATGAAAAATTTACTTAAAAACAAGACTAAATTTAGGGATTTGAGAATAATGAAAAAAAGTTTGGCCGGATTTAAGAATAATGTAGAAACTTAGGCCCTTCATTTAGATAAGTATTCACCCCCCACACTTAAGATGTGCATTGTTCTCAATGTACAAAGATAGGTATAACATTTATGGGATAAATCAAAAGAGAAGGGGAAAGAATACTCCCTGAATTTTGGATGGTGTCCTTGAATGGGTCGGTCTGGATGACGAACCTGTGCTAGATGAAGAAATTGGGGAGCTCGTAGCCAAGATTTATTAAGACACAATAAAAATAAACTAATTATAAAATTAAAGAAAAGCAAGCTAAAGGGAAGGAGACTAAGAAGGAAAATAAAAATAACAGGAAAGGTGGATGGATCGAAGAGTCCTTATTGATGGATGGCTCGCGAGGTGGGTGTGACTTCTAGGGCTGCAGAAGTGCTGGCGATGGCGGAAGTGGTGTGATTCCCTAGCAGCCTGGCGAACCTGACACTAAGAAACTAAAATATGTTAAACTAAACTAAGCATAAGATTGTCAAAGAGAAGGAAATTGAAGCAAAAGGGAAAAGAAACATAAAAACTATTTGGTCTCAAAGATCCTTGGCTTGGTGGGTGGACGAAGCTACCGGCATGAACTCATGTAGAGGTGTTACCCTCGGTAAGATGCTTGCCTTCTTCTGCTTCTTCGTCATGATGGTGGATTTCTTTAAGGATCTAGAGGTTTAGTATGAGGATAGAAAGGTGCTGAGGGGGAGAAGAGAAAGGAAGAAAGAGTGAAAGGGTGGAATGGGGGAGAAAAGGGTTGGTGTTTAAATAGAGGCCTCAAATCTGATGTGTGCCCACGCCCGTGTATCAGGGGCGTGTCGAATTACACGACCGTCTCGCACGGCTGTGTGTACCGGCGTGTTGATTAGTCATGCTCGTGGTGCAGCCAACCACGCCCGTGTTTCAGAAGTCAGTATCTAGGCAAGGTTGGGAGGCACGGGCGTGTTGCGCCCGTGCTTGGCAAGCCAGTAGCTTCGAACTGTTGTAGGCCACAGGCGTGTTTTGGTCGTGCTATGTAAGTCAGTAGCTTTACACGGTAGAGGGGCACGGTCGTCCCATTCTGTCGGTGCCCGTGGGGGAGAGTGGTTGGATCCGTGACGTTGGAAAGTGGTTGAGACTGGGTTGCACAGCCTCTGCTATGTCAGTACAAAGATTCTGGTGGTCCACACGATCACGGACACAGCCATGTGATCTAGAATTCTGCACTTTTGGTTAGTTTTAAAGAAAAGAAACTGAAAATAAATTTGAATGGAAATAGTGTTAGTGCTCGGGTTGCCTCCTGGGAAGCACTCATTTATAGTCCTAAGCTAGACTTTCCTTGAAATTGAAAGAAATCAGGGAGGTTTAAAGGTTTGAATATCTTCCCTCATGCTTACGGTTCTATTTTCTTAATAAAGTTTAAGTCGAGAAGCGTTTACCTTTAAAGTGCAGAATGTGGAATTGCTTACCTCGACTGTTCTGTGGGGGAAGATATCACGTACCTTAAGAGGAATTTCTCCCTTTGCCTTCAGGTCTGTTGTGGTGATATGCGGGTCAGCTTTGTCTAATAGTACCTGGTCTCCTATTTTGAAGTGATTTGATGTTCCTACGAGTTCTTCTGGTGGTTCCTCTGGTTTAACTTCGTGTTGTACCAGTTCTTCCTTGACGTGTGTCTTCTGCTCATCTAATTTGTCGACCCTAAGGCTTTCTTCCTCGTATAATTCCTCTTTGTTGATTTAGGGTCTATGAGTCAGCTCAGGTTTGTGTCCTTTTGATGTTTCCTGCGATGAAAGTTGAACAATTTGATTATCATTTGAAGTGACTTTCTTACCTTCATCGATTGTTGTCCTGGCCGAGTCAAGAGCTTGAAGACTGATTGATTCATCACCTACACAAAGTATAAGTTCTCCTGTGGCAACATCAATTTTAGTCTTGGCAGTTGCTAAGAAGGGTCTTCCTAGAATTAGGGGGATTGAATTATCCTCATCCATGTCTAAGACAACAAAGTCTACTGGGAAAACAAATTTATCGATTTTTACAAGAACATCTTCAATAATGCCCCTAGGAATTCTAACAGTTTTATCAGCTAATTGAATACTCATCCTAGTTTGTTTGGACTTCCCTAGACCTAGTCATTTAAACAATGTATAAGGCATGACATTTATGCTTGCCCCTAAATCAGCTAACGCATTATCAATAGTTAAACTACCAATTAAACAAGGAACTGTAAAACTCCCTGGATATTTTAGCTTCTGGGGTAGTCTATTTTGTAACATTGCTGAGCATGTTACGTTCAACTCCACGTGGTGTTCTTCGTCTATTTTGCGTTTGTTTGTCAAGAGCTGTTTTAAAAATTTCCTCAAGTCTGGAATCTGAAAAAGAGCTTCGAGAATAGGTAAGTTAATATGTAATTTCTTTAAAAGTTTAAGAAACTTACCGAACCGTTCCTCTGAATCGTCTCTTTTTATTGCTTTGGGATAAGGTATGCGAGGTTGGTACTCTTTGATTATCGGTTTTGGCTTTTCTTGTGTTACCTCTGTTTTACCTTCGTCTACCTTGTTTTCTGGTATTGTATTGGGTTCATATAACCCTTTACTATCCTGAGCTGTGATGGCTTGAATTTGCCCCTTAGGGTTAATCTCCGTGTTACTAGGTAGACGCCCTTGCGGTCGTTCTGACATCAGCTTTGCAAGTTGTTCGACTGCATTAGTGACTTCCTTGACTAACTTAGTAATTTCCACGATTCAGCTCTCATTGCTTTTGATTGTTCTCTCAGTTTCTTGGAAACGTTTTTCTGTGTCTGCCGAGAATTTTGTTAGCATCTCTTCGAGGGTTGGTTTCTTCTCTTGTGGATAGGGCTGATTTTGGAAGTTTTGAGGAGGTTGTTGTCTTTGATTTCCTTGGTTTCCTTGACCTCCCCATGAAAAATTTGGGTGGGTCCTCCAACCTGGATTGTAAGTGTTACTATAAGGATTATTATTAGATCTGAAATTGTTACCTATATAGTTTATCTGTTCGCTTCCTGCTTCCGGTTGGTAGGGTGGGTACTCAGAATTTGCCACGGTTCCACTTGCGTCGCACTGCATGACTGGATGTGCCTGCGAAGAACACAAACTATCAATCTTTTTATTCATCATCTCTACCTGTGTTGATAGCATGGTTATTGCCTCGAGATTGTAAACTATAGCTGATTTTGTCAGTTTCGTCCTTGTAACCTGCCACTGATAACTATTCAGTGACATCTCCTCAATAAACTCGTATGCTGATTCAGGAGTCTTGTTATTCAGAGTTCCACCGGCGGCTGAATCAATTAGTTGCCTCGTGGAAGGGTTTACACCATTGTAGAAAGTTTGGACTTGTAGCCACAAGGGTAGACCATGGTGTGGATAAAAAGATCTTTGTATCTCCCATGCGTTGTATAATGTCTTTAAATCCATCTGCACAATAGAAGAGATATCATTCCGTAATTTAGCCGTTTTGGCCGGTGGGAAATATTTCAATAAAAACTTTTCGGTCATTTTTTTCCCATGTAGTGATTGACCCTCGTGGTAACGAGTTTAACCACTGTTTGGCTTTATTCCTTAATGAAAAAGGGAATAACCGAAGACGTATGGCATCATCAGAAACGCCATTTATTTTGAAGGTATCACAGATCTCTAAAAATTAGCTATATGCATGTTTGGATCTTCGTCCTGCAAACCATCAAATTGAACAAATTGTTGAATCATCTGTATTGTGTTAGGCTTTAATTCAAAATTGTTAGCAGTTATAGTAGGCCTAACAATACTAGATTCTTCTCCTGTTAAATGCGGTTTAGCATAATCAAACATGGTACGTGGAGCATTGTTTTCCCCCACATCATGTGGTGGTGGATGATTCTCGTCCATCCCTTCAGTAGGACTGGATCGGCCCTCTTGGTCTTTCTCTGTGTAAGTTAGGGCTCCCCTTGTTTCTCTGCGATTCCTGCGAGCGGTAGCTTCAATATCACTGTCGTATACCAAAGGGTCTGTCAGGTTCCTTCTAGTCATAAACTAGATGTACCTGCTAGGAGAAGAAAGAAAGAAAGAAAAATTAGAAAAAATTAAAATTTGACCTAAAAAAGTAAAACTAAATTGTGAAAAATAAAAATAATGGCTAAAGTAATAAAAATAGAGCGTTCTTAATATTTTAGTTCCCCGGCAACGGCGCCAAAAACTTGATCGCTGAAATCAGAGCTTTAAAATTTATAAAACGAATGATCAAACCTGAAAACTAACTCTGAAAACGATTAAAGGCAAGTGTACCTATTGAACAGTAGTATAGCTTAGGCAAGACCGGATTGTCGAACCCAAAGGAACTAAAAGTACTAATACTAACTTTCTTTTTATTATTTAGCCTTAAAAATAAAGTGAAGTTGCTTTAATCTAAATTAAGGACTACTAAGCTTAAAGACACAAGACAAAAAGAACTAATTGGAAAATAACTTGAAGGAAAACTCAGTTGATTACGACGATACCCTCAGGAAGAATCCACCTAGACTTCTCGTACCTATCACTAAACCATATGATTTCTTTTCTTAGCTTGATCCGTGAGACTCCCTAACGTATATTAAACCCTCTCTCGAGGCGAATAACGTCTAACCCTAGATTAATTAGTGGAACTCTCATTCGCTTATAATAACCACCTAGAATAGCAATAAATCGATCTATGGACTCCCATATTAGGTTTCACCCTAATCCGGCAAAATCTCGTAACCCAGTCTCTAGGCGTTCGATCAACTCCGCTTGATTATGCTAAATCTACTCTTAGGCAGGGTCTATTCCTCCTCCACCTAAGCACATCAGATTTGGATTAAGCAACATAATTAAGAACAAACTAAGTAATTATCATATAATTCAGAAATCAAATAACAAGATTCATCTAGGTTTCATCCCCTTCAGGTATCTAAAGGGTTTAGTTCTTGACAAATAAAGAAAACATCTCAAGAGAAAAGATAAAACAAAACATAAGAAATCCCTAAAACTCCCTGAAGAAATTGAAAGATAAATTCGCCGTCTTGAGTATAACTCCGGCTTCTTGGGATGGATCAACTGGCTATCTACGAGTGATTCCCTCAACTCTGACCTTCTCGACTTGGCTCTTTGGCCTAGCTTTGACGCATTTTCAAAGGTGGCACTTGAGGGATATATATAGGCTCTTGGAATGCGATTCTTTCTCCCTAAGTATCCTTTTTCGACTGAAATTGCTCTTTCCAACGACAGAGGCACGGCCATGTCACACGCCCATGTAGCTGGACTTCAGGCCGTGTTTGGATTTCTAAGTTGAGGCACGACCGTGTAAGTTGGAGGTCCGGCCGTGTTCTAGATGCTCGTCAAGGCACGGTCGTGTGCTATTTGGGCCAGGCCGTGTGGATTTAGTGATATGGCCCATTTACTCCGTTTTGGGCCCGTTTTACGTTCTTTTCATCCTCGGGTGCTTTCCTAGGTATAAGACATAAAAAGGAAGGATTAAGAGAACCTTTTTACATAAATTGAGGGATAAATCATCCAAAAGCAAGCTAATTGTGGGACTAAAATATGTTATAATTACGGTTTATCAAATACCCCCACACTTAAGCTTTTGCTTGTCTGCAAGTAAAATTCTCTACTTACAATTAAAACGAACTTTCCATAATTCACAATTCCTATCAACAATACCTCATCATAATTCATAGATAATTTATACATGGATAATTCAATTCAAAGAGTCCTAAAGATTCAAACAATGATAAGTCATTCATTTGTAATTGAAAACGTAGGTGTTTCCCCTTATCTGAAATATTACCCTTGATTCGAAATTGATAAGATTTGACATTTGCACTATAGATTCACTCAAATCACTCAAAGTGTTTAAGGTTCATAAAAAGAAGCACTCATACATCGAACTTGAAAAGTTAATCCTATAGGCTTGCCTGAAAATCAAATCTCTACCACTGTAAAATGAGATGATAAACAGATCAAAAGGTCTTTGTTAGGGTTGTAACGAGGCTAGGGTTAAGGTGTGGATAAAGGCTGAAATTAGGAGGTTAGAATCGAGATTGACTTGACAAATTACTTAACTAGAAACACGAACTCATAATAAACTTCTACTACTAATAATATTCTGATATGAGCTTCTTCTTCAATAATTGGAATTTGACGTATAAGCTCACCTAATCACAAAACTAATAGTGAATATACTTCGTCGTTTTTTTTAAACAAGTAAAATAATAAAGGATAAATTCAACTACTGAAATAATATATTTAGGTAACTGATCAAATCAAATCTCGATATAAGGGTAGTCAAAAGGAATGGTGATAACAAATACAAAGGGGTTTTGGGTTAATATTAGCTGGTAAGTCAATAAAAAGGGTTGTTAGGATCAACGGGGTTCACTAGGGGTTAGTTGTTAAGGTAGGCTATTTAGTGGAGTGAGTGGGTTAAATCCTAGGTGCCTTTATCATCTCTGTATATCAAATCTTAAATGTGGTCTCAACATGTATAAACGAGGCAAGTTCTATATTAACAGTTCAAAGTTGACACACTCATAATCAAAAAGTGAGCACGAAAAAGAATATATGCTCTATAAGGCTCAAAATCTCACAAAAAGTATGGGTGTTTTGACATCAATCTCATAAATTTCAAATTTCAAAGCAATATTTAAATTTAGGTTAACAACCTAGCAAAAATTTTTATTCTGAAAATTAGACTTATCACGCTTAATCCTCTAGTATCTTTAGAATTTAATCATCAATGCACAATTATCAATGACTTAATCTAAAAAATGACAACAAGAATCATAAATCATCACAAATTTCATCCTAATTAGTAATATGAAAAATTTATTTAAAACAAGACTAAATTCAGGGATTTGAGAATAATGAAAAAAAGTTTGGCCGGATTTAAGAATAATGCAGAAAGTTAGGCCCTTCTTTTAGATAAGTATTCATCCCCCCACACATAAGATGTACATTGTCCTCAATGTATAAAGATAGGTATAACATTTATGGGATAAATCAAAAGAGAAGGGGAAAGAATACTCCCTGAATTTTGGATGGTGTCCTTGAAGAGGTCGGTCTAGATGACGAACCTGCGCTAGATGAAGAAATTGGGGAGCTCATAGCCAAGATTTATTAAGACACAATAAAAATGAACTAGTTATAAAATTACAGAAAAGCAAGCTAAAGGGAAGGAGACTAAGAAGGAAAATAAAAATAACAGGAAAGGTGGATGGACCGAAGAGTCTTTATTGATGGATGGTTCGCGGGGTGGGTGTGACTTCTAGGGCTGCGGAGGTGCTGGCGGTGGTGGAAGTGGCGTGATTCCTAGCAGCCTGGCGAACCTGACACTAAGAAACTAAAATAAGTTAAACTAAACTAAGCATAAGATTGTCAAAGAGAAGGAAATTGAAGCAAAAGAGAAAAGAAAAATAAAAACTAATTGGTCTCAAAGATCCTTGGCTTGGTGGGTGGACGAAGCTGTCGGCATGAACTCATGTAGAGGTGTTACCCTCGGTAAGACGATGCTTGCCTTCTTCCACTTCTTCGTCATGATGGTGGATTTCTTCAAGGATCTAGAGGTCTAGTATGAGGATAGAAAGGTGCTGAAGAGGAGAAGAGAAAGGAAGAAAGAGTGAAAGGGTGGAATGGGGAGAAAAGGGTTGGTGTTTAAATAGAGGCCTCAAATCTGGTGCGTGCCCACGCCCGTGTATCAGGGGCGTGTTGAATTACATGACCGTCTCACACGGCAGTGTGGACCAGCGTGTTGATTCGTCAGGCTCGGGGTGCAGCCAACCATGCCCGTGTTTCAGAAGTCAGTATGTAGGCACGGTTGGGAGGCACAGGCGTGTTGTGCCCGTGCTTGGCAAGCCAGTAGCTTCGCACTGTTGTAGGTCACGGGCGTGTTTTGGTCGTGCTATGTAAGTCAGTAGCTTCACACGGTCGAGGGGCACGGCCGTGCCATTCTGTCGGTACTCGTGGGGGAGAGTGGTTGGATTCGTGACGTTGGAAAGTGGTTGGGGCTGGGTTGCACGGCCTCTGCAATGTCAATACGAAGATTCCGGTGGTCCACACGGTCACGGACACGGCCATGTGATCTGGAATTCTGCACCTTTGGTTAGTTTTCAAGAAAATAAAGATGGAAAGAAAAGAAACTGAAAATAAATTTGAATGGAAATAATGTTAGTGCTCGGGTTGCCTCCCGAGAAGCGCTCATTTATAGTCCTAAGCTAGACTTTCCTTGAAATTGAAAGAAATCAGAGAGGTTTAAAGGTTTGAATATCTGTCATCATGCTTACGGTTCTATTTTCTTGACAAAGTTTAAGTCGAGAAGCGTTTACCTTTAAAGTGCTGAATGTGGGATTGCTTACCTCGACTGTTCCGTGGAGTAAGATATCACCTACCTTAAGAGGAATTTCTCCCTTTGCCTTCAGGTCTATTGTGGTGATATACGAGTCGGCTTTGTTTGATAGTACCTGGTCTCCTATTTTGAAGTGATTTGATGTTCCTACGAGTTCTTCTGGTGGTTCCTCCGGTTTTACTTCGTGTGGTTCCGGTTTTTCCTTGACGTGTGTCTTCTGCTCTTCTAATTTGTCGACCCTAAGGCTTTCTTCCTCGTGTAATTCCTCTTTGTTGATTTGGGGTCTATGAGTCGGCTCAGGTTTGTGTCCTTGTGATGTTTCCTACGATGAAAGTTGAACAATTTGATTATCATTTGAAGTGGCTTTCTTACCTTCATCGATTGTTGTCTTGGCCGAGTCAAGAGCTTGAAGACTGATTGATTCATCACCTACACAAAGTATAAGTTCTCCTGTGGCAACATCAATTTTAGTCTTGGCAGTTGCTAAGAAGGGTCTTCCTAGAATTAGGGGGATTGAATTATCCTCATCCATGTCTAAGACAACAAAGTCTACTGGGAAAACAAATTTATCGATTTTTACAAGAACATCTTCAATAATGCCCCTAGGAATTCTAACAATTTTATTAGCTAATTGAATACTCATCCTAGTTTGTTTGGGCTTCCCTAGACCTATTCGTTTAAACAATATATAAGGCATGACATTTATGCTTGCCCCTAAATCAGCTAACGCATTATCAATAGTTAAACTACCAATTAAACATGGAATTGTAAAACTCCCGGGATCTTTCAGCTTCTGGGGTAGTCTATTTTGTAACATTGCTGAGCATGTTGCATTCAACTCCACATGGTGCTATTCGTCTATTTTGCGTTTGTTTGTCAAGAGCTGTTTTAAAAATTTCCTCGAGTGGGCATCTGAAAAAGAGCTTCGAGAAAAGGTCAGTTAATATGTAATTTCTTTAAAAGTTTAAGAAACTTACCGAACTGTTCCTCTGAATCGTCTCTTTTTATTGCTTCAGGATAAGGTATGCGAGTTTGGTACTCTTTGATTACCAGTTTTGGCTTTTCTTGTGTTACCTCTGTTTTACCTTCGTCTACCTTGTTTTCTGGTATTGTATTGGGTTCATCTAACCCTTTACTGTCCTGAGCTGTGATGGCTTGAATTTGCCCCTTAGGGTTAATCTCCGTGTTACTAGGTAGACGCCCTTGCGGTCGTTCTGACATCAGCTTTGCAAGTTGTTCGACTGCATTAGTGACTTCCTTGACTAACTTAGTAATTTCCACGATTCAGCTCTCATTGCTTTTGATTGTTCTCTCAGTTTCTTGGAAACGTTTTTCTGTGTCTGCCGAGAATTTTGTTAGCATCTCTTTGAGGGTTGGTTTCTTCTCTTGTGGATAGGGCTGATTTTGGAAGTTTTGAGGAGGTTGTTGTCTTTGATTTCCTTGGTTTCCTTGACCTCCCCAAGAAAAATTTAGGTGGTTCCTCCAACCTGGATTGTAAGTGTTACTATAAGGATCATTATTAGATCTGAAATTGTTACCTATATAGTTCATCTGTTCGCGTCCTGCTTCGGGTTGGTAAGGTGGGTACTCAGGATTCGCCACGGTTCCACTTGCGTCGCACTGCATGACTAGATGTGCCTGCGACGAACACAAACTATCAATCTTTTTATTCATCATCTCTACCTGATAGCGTAGTTATCGCCTCGAGATTGTAAACTCCAACTGATTTTGTCGGTTTCGTCCTTGTAACCTGCCACTGAAAATTATTCAGTGACATCTCCTCAATGAATTCGTATGCTGCTTCAGGAGTCTTGTTATTCAGAGTTCCACGAGCGGCTGAGTCAATTAGTTGCCTCGTGGAAGGGTTTAAACCATTGTAGAAAGTTTGGATTTGTAGCCACAAGGGTAGACCATGGTGTGGATCAAGAGATCTTTGTATCTCTCCCATGCGTCGTATAATGTCTTTAAATCCATCTGCAGAATAGAAGAGATATCATTCCGTAATTTTTCCGTTTTGGCCGGTGGGAAATATTTCAATAAAAACTTTTCGGTCATTTTTTCCCATGTAGTGATTGACCCTCGTGGTAACGAGTTTAACCACTGTTTGGCTTTATTCCTTGATGAAAAAGGGAATAACCGAAGACGTATGGCATCATCAGAAACGTCATTTATTTTGAAGGTATCACAGATCTCTAAAAATTAGCTATATGCATGTTTGGATCTTCGTCCTGCAAACCATCAAATTGAACAAATTGTTGAATCATCTGTATTGTGTTAGGCTTTAATTCAAAATTGTTAGCAGTTATAGTAGGCCTAACAATACTAGATTCTTCTCCTGTTAAATGCGGTTTAGCATAATCAAACATGGTACGTGGAGCATTGTTTTCCCCCACATCATGTGGTGGTGGATTATTCTCGTCCATCCCTTCAGTAGGATTGGATCTGCCCTCTTGGTCTTTCTTTGTGTAAGTTAGGGCTCCCCTTGTTTCTCTGCGATTCCTGCAAGTGGTAACTTCAACATCATTGTCGTATACCAAAGGGCCTGTCGGGTTCCTTCTAGTCATAAACTAAATGTACCTGCTAGGGGAAGAAAGAAAAAATAGAAAAAATAGAAAAAATTAAAATTTGACCTAAAAAAATAAAATGAAATTGCGAAAAATAAAAATAATGGCTAAAGTAATAAAAATAGAGCGTTCTTAATATTTTAGTTCCCCGGCAACGGCGCCAAAAACTTGATCACTGAAATCAGAGCTTTAAAATTTATAAAATGAATGATCAAACCTGGAAACTAACTCTGACAACGATTAAAGGCAAGTGTACCTATCGAACAGTAGTATAGCTTAGGCAAGACCTGATTGTCGAACCCAAAGGAACTAAAAGTACTAATACTAACTTTCTTTTTATTATTTAGCCTTAAAAATAAAGTGAAGTTGCTTTAATCTAAATTAACGACTACTAAGCTCAAAGACACAAGACAAAAAGAATGAATTGGAAAATAACTTGAAGGAAAACTCAGTTGATTACGACGATACCCTCAGGAAGAATCCACCTAGACTTCTCTTGTTACCTATCACTAAACCATATGATTTCTTTTCTTAGCTTGATCCGTGAGACTCCCTAACGTATATTAAACCCTCTCTCGAGGCGAATAACGTCTAACCCTAGGTTAATTAGTGGAACTCTCTTTCGCTTATAATAACCCCCTAGAATAGCAGTAAATTGATCTATGGACTCCCATATTAGGTTTCACCCTAATCCGGCAAAATCTCGTAACCCTATCTCTAGGCGTTCGTTCAACTCCGCTTAATTATGCTAGATCTACTCTTAGGCAGGGTCTATTCCTCCTCCACCTAAGTACATCAGATTTAGATTAAGCAACATAATTAAGAACAAACTAAGTAATTATCATATAATTCAGAAATCAAATAACAAGATTCATCTAAGTTTCATCCCCTTCAGGTATCTGAAGGGTTTAGTTCATGACAAATAAAGAAAACATCTCAAGAGAAAAGATAAAACAAAACATAAGAAATCCCTAAAACCCCCTGAAGGAATTGAAAGAGAAATCTGCCGTCTTGAGTATAACTCCGGCTTCTTAGGATGGATCAACTGGCTATCTTCGAGTGATTCCCTCAACTCTGACCTTCTCGGCTTGGCTCTTTGGCCTAGCTTTGACGCCTTTTCAAAGGTGGCACTTGGGGGATATATATATAGGCTTTTGGAATGCGATTCTTTCTCCCTAAGTATCCTTTTTCGACTGAAATTGCTCTTTCCAGCGACAGAGGCACGGCCATGTCACACGCCTGTGTGGCTCGACTTCAGGCCGTGTTCGGATTTCTAACTTGAGGCACGGCCATTTAAGTTGGAGATCCGACCGTGTTCTAGATGCTCGTCAAGGCACAGCCGTGTGCTATTTGGGCCAGGCCGTGTGGATTTCGTGATATGGCCCATTTACTCCGTTTTGGGCCTGTTTTACATTCTTTTCATCCCCGGGTGCTTTCCTAGGTATAAGACATGAAAAGAAAGGATTAAGAGTACATTTTTACATAAATTGAGGGATAAATCATCCAAAAGTAAGCTAAATGTGGGATTAAAATATGTTATAATTACGGTTTATCAGTGACAAGTGGTATCAAAGCTTGAGGTTGACCTCCAATATATGCACATAGAGACCCAGTTCAACTGAGATTAGTGAATTCAAGAAGGAATGGATTTAGGTTTGAGTTGCAACGTGAGAGGCCCTTGAAGAGCTAATCGAGGTGGTGCCATGTGATCAAGTGAATGGTGATTCCTTGAGAAGGGAAAAAGATAATATTAGGGTGTCTAGACAAGAGGGGTAAGATCGAACAACTACGATAGAGAGCAGAGAGGTGGAACGACAAAAATGTGCAAGTTTACACAATCGTAACAAATAATAAAGTGATAAGTATATCGAGTTATCGTCTCCACAGGAACTGTCAATCAATTCTTTGTGAAAAATTATAATTTAAGAAATTGGTGAAGGTAAAAATAATATGAGTTGTAAATGTGGTACAACTAAATTAAATGAATTACTATCTAACTTAGTAAACTAACAATTATCTAAGTACAATATTAAAAATGACACAAAATGCAAATCTTGAAGAGTTTACAAAGTGTTAGAATAACCATCCTTCCTAACTTATTATCATTTAATTCTTTAAAAGATGTTATGAAATATTTGTGGCCAAACCGAACATTTATTAACCCTCAACATACTTGGTAAAACATTTTACTTATTTAATTATTAAACCTACCTCACATGTCTCCATGCTTAACAGATTCACAGTTTCATAAGGAAAATAACTTACAAGGTTATGCAAGGCAATAATAGGTTTTGTATTATTACAAATTAATCTTTAAATGATTAAACATTAGACCATACAAATATTGTATCGGTTAATTAAAATCTTGTTTAGTTAATTATTTAACTCAAACATTCTTTCACATAAATCATGCGATAGAAATTTCGTCTTAATTTTATCTATATGAATAAATGGATCATAAAGCGCTTGATAGTAGCCAATCCCCCTTCTCATGGCCGACCTGGGTTGAGATGGCTTTGCTAAATTTAGCTTAACGCCATAAGTGAGAATGCACAAATAGAGGAAGGGATGGAACGAGTTTTTGGAGAAAGTTAAGGGTTGTTTTGAAAATATTATAATCAGCTTGATTACCTGATTTAGGAAGTAATTGGGTCAGCATAGCTTGCTCTTCCCTTGGTGGATTAGTCCCCTTCAATTTAATAAATCTGGGTCCCTTTCTCTGCATCAGGCTATGAGTAAATTCAACCCAATTTTTGTTAGATCATAAATAATTTTTCAATGAGTCCAAGGAGTTGATTTGGGGAGTTCATGGCTGAAAAATGATCAGCCTTCCTCATGTGTCAAATGATTTGAAAGATGCTTCGGAAATTCGATCTTCTCAAGGTGACTACCAAGCAAATTTTTCACTCTTTGTGCAAAACTGTCGAAAATTGGCCAAATTATGCAAATTTAGTATAAAATAACTAAAATTCAAAATATTTCATAAAATATTTCAAATTAATTATTTTATAATAAAATTATAAAATTCGATAGAAATTACTTAGAAACTGCATGAATTGGTGCTCAAAAGGTGCTGAAAAAATCTATATATTTTAGTGTTTCCTCACCCCCAAACTTAATGCATTGTTTGTCTCGAGTAATACACAAATTGCAAAAGAAGTTTAAGAAAATAACCTTTGCAAAATTTCTTCAAAATTCATTTCTTCCCACAATTATGAGTTTAGTACAATTATGCTTAAGAACAAACATTTTGAAATTATGTAACTTAAGTATATGTAGTGTTCAAATTATTTTCAATAATTATCATGACGGCAAGAATAAACTAAGTGATTTCTTAATAAATATATGTTAAATTCTTACCGATTAACCTGTATTCCCTCATTTAAGACTAAGTTGCCATCCTTAAGTTTAATTGTAACACCCCTAACCCGTATCCGTCGCCAGATTGGGGTTGAGAGGCATTACTACCCTAAACTCAATTACGAAATAAACTTCAATTGGATTCAAGCACAAGCAATGCAATCATTTCCATATTATAATGCACTACAACCGATTAAAAATTTTAAAAAAAATAAATGTATAATGAGTTTTATTACCCGTACTCAAACACACAATGTCTGAATCACATAACTTAAATATTCCTGACATATATATATATATATATATATATATATATATATATATAAAACAACATTTATAATACTATACTACAAATGCATATTAAAACAATTGAACCATTTCACCATTTAATAATCAATCACACATATAACAACATATTAGTATACCCCTTGGCTGAATATACTATTGCACCTTTCATTTTAATTCGTAATTAAACCAACCGAGAAACATGTTCATTTCTTATCCATAATAATGACATTTGATTATCTATAACTATAAATCAACTATTCTTATAATTATATATATATATATATATATATATATATACTAGACCAGACCAGACAAAACATTTCACAAAATTTAATAGCCAATATCACTTACGGTATTGAAAGTGGTTAATATGAACAAATAACTTATTAACATAAATAAAGAATAAACTTACTTCTTTACCATTTATAAAACCATGCGCATGCAACAATTCTAAACATTTTAATATATAAAATAAAATAAATAATAAATAAGACACTTATATGTATATATATATATATATATATAACGTTTCTTACTTACTAATTATATATATACTATTTTACAAAACCACATTTCTACCTGTTATAGACAAAAAGACCATGACCGTACATATATATATATATAATCCATAATGAAATTCCCATTTTTAACTTATTAAGCCAAAGCCAAATTGAACAATTTAATAATCACAAAGATTATTATAATTAGCCTACCATTCCCTCAATTTAACAAGACTAGTCGAATTCCATAATTTCAAATTCACCTGATTTTAGTGCAGAATGCATGTATAACCCATGAACCAAATCATGCATACAATACAACAATCATAATTTAACTATATCTATAATATTCATCTATACTATGGCCGTATATATATTCAAACTAATATTCATCCATGCACATCATTTGACCATTTAAAGTAAGCCGAATATTTCTACTTCAACTAACATCAAATATAAGCCACATTCGCATGGCTAATATATATACATAAACAAAAGTTATCATCTTAACAAAATCACAGTCCTTTCTATACATGCCTTTAACCGAAAACCCAAAATAAAGAGTACCAAAAATAGATTGATAGTGTGGGCGACTTTCTTGACGATCCCTCTCGAGCTCGTAGCGTAACCAAAATCTATAAAATAGAGGAGAACATTTCACACAAATAAGCTTACTAGCTTAGTAAGTCCTAAACTCATGATAATATAACATTTAAACATTCAACTTATAGCATTTCACATAAACATTTAAGTATATTTATTTATACAAGGCCGAATACTAATAGTTCATTAAAACTCGAATTCAATCATATAATACTCACACACATCCATATTAGCCTCAAACATATATAACACAATTTTCATAGTATTAACTCGACTCAAGTAATATTAAACATAACATACCTTACATGCTTACCTGAGCCGTTAGCTAGATACATTAATTATGGTTTGCCTTGAATAATATTTGGTTTCTCCTTTATAAAACACATCACCGGCATCAAGCCTACTAGGCGGTAAAGCCCGATAAGTAACACCGGCACAAGGCCTGCTAGGCTCAGAGCCCGAAAGTAGTCACTGGCACTAGGCCTGCTAGGCTTAAAGCCTGAATTAAATCACCGGCACTAGGCCTGCTAGGCTTAAAGCCCGAAACACATCAATGTGATAAATCATTCCACACACATTTCATAACTATATTACATGTCCAATTTAACTAAACTTATTCACAATAAACAATTAAAATCATTATGCCATTTTACAATCCCACAATTCGCATCAAGACACTTATTCATATGACATTGTCAAATTATGCAATTTATCTAATATACTTATATACATTCGGCTAGGACCTAAATAGGTACTAAAATGTATCAAACATTTTCATATAATAGGTTCATAAATAATTCTTCAATATATTATAGCTTAAGGACTTACCTCGGTTGTCGATAGACCGTGTAAATCGGCTATTCGAGAACCTTTGTCTTTCCCCGATCCAATTCCATTTTTCTTTGTTCTTGATCTAAACACATTAAAATTTAACCCATTCAAGCACATTTCATCTCAATTTGATCCAAAAACACTTAAATAAATAATTTACCATTTTGCCCCTAATGTTTCTCATTTTTACAATTTTGTCCTATTTTCACAAAACACAAAATATGCAAAATCTTCCAACACCATAGCTAGGCCGAATCTTCTACATGGCCATATGAATCCTTGCATTTCATTTATTTTGCATTTTAACCTCTGACAAATTTATTTTCTTAGTTTAGTCCTATTTACTCCAAATCACCAAAAATTTCAATACAAAACTTATAAATCTTTAACATATATTTAATCTAAAACCATCAAACATCAAAACCATTCAAGCATGTTAATGGCCGAATCCTATATACATAATATTTTCAAAAATTTAGGCATGGTTCGGGTAATATACGAAGCAACGATCTCAAAAACGTAAAAATTATCAAAAACTAAAAACCGGCCATACCTTAATCAAGCTCCCTAACTTGCCAAAACTCAAAGCTCTAACAATGGTGTTTTCTCTTCTTACATTCGGCTATGAGAGAATGAAGGTGATGGTGGCTTTATTTTATGTTTTATTTAACATATATTAACATTATTATAATATACTAACATAACCTTATAATAAAAATTAAACTAACATATATTTTGTAGTTGGCGTGGCCCATTGCCGTTCTTTATTATAGTTTATGGGCTAATTGCCCTTTTAGGACATCCACTTAAAAAGCCACACTCAAATTAGTACCTTTCACTTTAGCATGCAACTTTTACGCTTTTCTCAATTAAATCCTTTTTATCAAATTAAGCAATTAAACTATAAAATTTTTCTACGATATTTTCACACACATTAATTCACATATAATAAACACAAAATATAATATTAAAATATTTCTCGGGCTCGGATTCATGGTCCCGAAACCACCGTTCCGATTAGGGTCAAAATTGGTCTGTTACAACTCTCCCCCCTTAAGAATTTTCGTCCTCGAAAATTTTACCGTTAAACAATTTCGGGTATTGCTGCCTCATTGAATCTTCAGGCTCCCACGTAGCCTCTTCAGTTCCGTGTCTATTCCATAATATTTTTACTAGCGGAATCTTCTTATTTCTCAACTCTTTCATTTCCCGAGCTAAGATACAGATTAGTTCTTCATCATATGTCAAATCGGATCGGATTTCAATCTCTGACGGTGTGATCACATGAGACGGATTTGATCTGTACTTACGAAGCATCGAAGCGTGAAATACATCGTGTATCTTTTCTAACTCAGAGGGCAATTTCAATCTATAAGCAACAGGCCCAATACGTTCGATGATTTCATACGGTCCGATAAATCTCGGACTCAACTTGCCTTTCTGACCAAATCGGAGTACCTTTTTCCACGGAGAAACTTTTAAGAATACACGATCTCCGACCTGAAATTCAATGTCCTTACGTTTCAAATCGGCATAGGACTTTTGACGATCCGGAGCAGCTTTCAAATTACCTCTAATAATAGTTACCGTTTGTTCTGTTTCTTTAATCAAATCAACCCCATGTATCTTATTTTCACTGAGTTCGGTCCAATATAAACGATGTGTGACATTTTCGCCCGTATAAAGCTTCATAAGGCACCATCTTTATACTAGATTGGAAGCTATTATTGTAAGCAAATTCAATCAAAGGTAGGTATCGTTCCCACGTACCTTCAAACTCGAGAACGCAACATCTCAACATGTCTTCAAGTATCAGAATAGTTTGCTCAGACTGACCGTCTGTTTGCGGATGAAAGGCTGTACTAAAATGAAGTTTAGTACCTAAAGCATCTTGCAATTTCTTCCAAAACCGTGATGTGAATCTCGGGTCTCTATCTGAAATAATGGAACTCGGTACACCGTGCAACCTTACAATCTGCGACACATACAATTCAGCAAGTTTATCAAGTGAATAGTCGGTACGTACCGGTACAAAATGAGCTGATTTAGTCAGTCTATCAACGATAACCCATACGACATCTTTCTTACTCGGTGTCATAGGAAGACCAGATACAAAATCCATTATAATTCTATCCTATTTCCATTCAGGTATCATGATTGGTTGAAGTAGTCTGCATGGTACTTGATGCTCAGCTTTCACTTGCTGACAGATTAAGCACTTGGAAACAAATTCAGATATATCCCGTTTCATGCCAGGCCACCAATAGAACTGTTTCAAATCGTTATACATTTTCGTGCTACCCGGGTGGATCGACAGTTGACCACTATGGGCCTCACTCAGAATCGTCTGTATCAAATCTGAGTTCTTTGGAACACACATTCGGCTTTTATAATTCAAACAATCATTTGCATCAATCTGAAAATCTGATTCTACACCTTTTTCACACTGAATTCGACTAGCAATCAAATCTTTGTCAACTTTCTGTGTATCACAAATTTGCTGAATAAACATCGATCTTGCTTGTAACTCGGCTATGATCGAACCATCATCAGACATAGCTATCGGTGCGTTCATTGCACGAAGAGCAAACAATGATTTTCGACTTAACGCATCTGCAACAACGTTGGCTTTTCTCGGATGGTAGTCAATCACCAATTCATAGTCTTTCAGCAATTCTAACCATCTGCGTTGTCTCAAATTTAGATCTTTCTGGGTCATCAAATATTTTAGACTTTTATGATCCGAATAAATGTGACATTTCTTGCCGAATAAATAGTGACGCCAAATTTTCAATGCGAAAACAATGGCTGCTAATTCCAGATCGTGAGTGGATAATTTCTCTCATGCGGCTTCAATTGTCTCGAAGCGTATGCTATAACCTTGCCTTCCTGCATTAAAACGCAACCCAACCCATTTACATCACAGGATTTAATTCTGATGGTCTCACCGTTTTGACATCTCAAATCAATAAGCTTTCTTTTACAATTCACTACTGCCTCGTGGGAAGTTAACCAGTCCATACCCAAAATTATATCAAACTCATCAAAGGGCAACAACATTAAATCAGCTGGGAAGCAATAATCTCGAATCATCAACGGGCAACTCCTACACACTTTATTAACAAGCACACATCTACCCAAAGGGTTGGACACACGAATCACAAACTCGGTAGACTCAACTAGCAGAGTCTTATCGAATACTAAAGTTTCACACACATATGAATGAGTTGAACCAGGATCAATTAGTGCAATCACAGTGGTATCATAAAGGGTGAAAGTACCGGTAATGACATCGGGGGAGGAAGCATCCTCTCTGGCTCGTGCAACATAAGCTCTAGCTGGAGCTCTAGCCTCAGATCGAACTGTAGTGTTCTTCGTTCCTTTCTGACTACCACCTACATTGCCTGAATGTCTGGGTGGTCTGCCTCGCACTGACATGTTGCTCGGCTTCATGTTCTGAACTGTATTCTGCTCAGCTAACATCGGACATTCTCTAATAAAATTATCTGACGATCCACATTTAAAGCAAGACCGATCATGAAATCTACAACTCCCAGAATGCCATTTCCCACAGTGCGTGCATTCAACTCGATTCTGTGGAATGTTACCAACACTGGCCATCGAGGTAGCTCGGGAGCCCACGGGAGATCGATCACGTCTAGGTAAATCTGAAGTAACTTTATGTTGACTGTGGTCATCTCTGAACTTCTTGGATGTGGGATGGAAGACCTTACCCGAAGATCTTTTACGAATGTCTCTAGCTTCTGTCTTAGCCTTTCTTTTCTCTTTCCCGAGCTCTTCAGCTTTGCAAGCTCGCTCTACTAGTGTCACAAACTCTTGAATTTCAAGAATGCCAACAAACATCTTTATATCTTCATTCAGGCCATCTTCGAATCTTTTGCACATAATAGCTTCAGTAGAAACACACTCTCTAGCATATCTGCTGAGCCTGACAAATTTCCGTTCATATTCCGTGACGGTCATTCGCCCCTATTTCAGTTCAAGGAATTTCTTTTCGTTTTTGATCAACGAATCTTTGACTGATATATTTCTTGCGGAATTCATTCTGGAAGAAATCCCATGTCACTTTTTCTTTCGGAACTACTGATACTAGTGTATTCCACCAGTGATATGCAGTGTCCCGCAGTAGGGATATAGCACACTTCAGGCATTCATCTGGAGTACAAGATAGCTCATCAAGTACCCGAATAGTGTTATCAAGCCACATTTCGGCTCGCTCTGCGTCATCATCATCATTGGCTTTAAATTCTTCGGCCCCAAATTTTCAGATTTTGTCAACTGGAGGCCTATTAGATCTCATCGGATCTATCATCGGGGGTGCTGATGGAATCGGAGTTGGATTATTCGGGGGTGGAGGTTGGTATACAGCCGGATTAGTCTGAATAAACTGGGTAAACCACTCGTTCATCATCTGATAGAAGGCTTGTTTAGTCTCCCCCTCGTGACTACCCGAAACAGGTCGAGAGTCCCGAAACCACCGTTCCGATTAGGGTCAAAATTGGTCTGTTACATTAATTATGCCTTCATAAGTTGAGTTTAGAAATTTTTCTCCACTAATGTAGTCGGCACAGAAAGTTGAATCAATAAGTCTTTTAAATAGGTTGTAACGTGGTTTAGTTAGGGGTAGGTAAAAGAGGGATAATTTTAAGCTAAAAATCCTAGACTTAGCTTGCAACAGGCCTTCGAAATGGATACCCTCGAATTCACCAATTGTTTTTGAACTTGAGTACACATGCTCCTTCTACATCTATTTTTTTTTTTTTTTTTTTTTTTTGCTCTTGCATATTACTACATGTACTACAATATTTTTAAGCATTTGATACTTCTTCTCAACTCCCCCAAACTTATTTTCAGAGAACATTCTGGATAAATCGAGTCTAGTGTTTGCGACAATTTAGATATAAATATTAAAAAATGGATGGCTCATGTATGCTAGGTTCCAATAAAATCAGGCCATATAGTCTCAAAGTTGGGTTTCAAAGGATAAATATTCAATAAGGTTGGCTTGAAAGGCTCAAACGGTCTAAACAAAGTCTTTCTAAATCATTTTCAAAATTTCATGCTTCCTAGGATTTCGCTTCAAGAAATTACTAAATCAATTCTAGAGACTTAAACTTTCATGCATGCTTAGTTTTTCTAAGGAATTAAAAATTTTAGGGTTTGATTTATATATTTTATCAAGACTAATATTTATGTCATAATTCATCTAACATAACAATTATTGAGATAGTATAACTTTATTTATACTAAAATTTAGCATAATCAAAAAAAAATTAAATTTTGAGCAGAATATAACTTAATCACAATTTGATAGGAAAAATGAATTTTTGAAAGGAACAATTCAGCTTTTGATCCCCCTACTTAAGATGAATAATGTCCCCTATTGTTAAAAACGATGGATAAAAGGAATGAAAATATAAAAGTGAATAGATACTATACATCAGGTAGGATCCTAATAATTTACTCAACTCGACTTCTTTTACATTTAATTTTTTAACATTACTCATAATTATTCTACTCAACATCTCAACCCAAAACAATACACCTATTTTGAATAAAAAATTACACTTTTTAATCGTTAAGGCAATGATTCAAACAGCAGCCAAGCACATAATTCGATCAACAATTTAATGCATTAATTCGGTAACTTTCTAGCTACCCACTTTAGAGCATCAACTTAATATTTATTCTTAGACAATGACAAATTTAATATTTATTTCTAGACAATAATTAAATTGCAATTTTGAACATAATTTTAATACATTTATTCGGACCACCCTACTATGCACAGAACAAACCGCTCTGTTTATATGCATCAAACAACATCATATCTTCAAAATAAAATAACATTAACACTACATATAACATCATATTCAGGCCATTTTATTAGCTCCATCTGGACAGCCTAATTAACACAATATGGCAGCACAACAAGATCACAATTGAATAGCAACCACAACCATAAGGTAGTATATTAAACCAAGGTTAAGCACACTTATTTTGTCTTGCATTGGACCGGGATAAACAACCATAAGACATTATATCAAATCAACATATTAACACATTCTGACAACTTAAATACAACATTCAGACATTATAAATCACGACCTTTAGACACTATAGTTGGTAGCATTTAACACCTCAAGTTACAACTTTTAAACATCATAATTTACAGCATTTAACACCTCAAATTACAACATTCATGTACTACTAACAGTTGATAACCCTTGAAAAGAGTTATATTTCATGCCTTTAGACCTAGCTAATTGCTTGTACTTAAGTACATTTTGTTGCATGTTCGCATGCTTTAGTTAGCATTTTTAATATTGCATTAGGACTTGGACTGTGTTGGAATTAGGTGCTTTTAATCGCTTGCGGTGGATTTGTGTGGCAGGAACAGGTTTTGCAACGAGGAAATAGAGTAAAGTTTTGTCAAGGCAAAGTGTAGATAGTTTGCCAGCACAGATGCCGTGGCAATGCCGGGAAGACCAAGTCAACATTTTTCTCATAATAGTCAAACTCAAACTCAAAATTGTACCAGATAAATCCCCCTAAAAAAGGAGAAGATAATCATGAGCTGTTAGCCAACCCTAGCCTAATCTATCTATAAAAGCCAAAGGTGGAAACACTAAACAGTGAACAAAAAAAGTGGGAGAGATCCTTAGGAGTGAACAAGGGTTCGACTGCGCAAAGGAAAGGAAGTCGAAGGCAGTCCTTCTTAGCCATCACAGGACGTTGTGCTGCCGAAGTATGGATTGGGCAAGCGAAAGTTGTTTCCCAAAGTTCTTCCATTATTTCCATTAGTGTTCCTTCGAAAGATTGAATTGAAGTAGTTGAACACAATCTCGGATAATATTTTGGTTTGAAATTTTTTTTCCCAGCCCATGAGCTTAAATCTCATAGGGTTGGGTAAACTATTTTTATGGATGCAGTATATATCTAATTTACTTTACTGTTTCATTTTATTGTTCTTATTTCTTAATTAAAATGCAAACGATCTCTAGACATAGAAGGTTGTTCACATACTTATAAACTGATTCTAATTCCGAAAGGGTTGGATTGGTTGGATTAAAATTAAATGAAATGAGCAAGTATTCGATAGACACTTGTAGTCGACTTTAGACATAGAGTCACGGTCATACAGAAGGAACCCATGCAAGATATCTAAAAAGCCTATAGACACGGCAAGGTAACTTGAGGTTTTGCTCTCGTGAGAGACAGGTCATTTTAGAACTCTTCTGTGCAGTAAAGTAGATACGATTTTGCCAATGCATTATTGATAGTAAAGGGCGATTCTGGGTAATCCTGACCTTTCGAATCAACATCACTCTATCCTTACTCTTTGTCGTAGTAACTTTGCCACAACATATTTAGTTGTTTATTTCTTTGTTTACATTCTATTCGGATAATCACTCTTGTTATTGCCATTACATTTATGCTCTCACTTTTTCCATAGAATTTTCAAGTATTTATTAATTCCACATATTTAATATATCATTATTCCTTTTAATTGCCACTACATACTTACCATAGTTTTACCATAGCATTAATCAGGGGCGACGCCAGAACAATTTTTTAAGGGGGCGGATAAAATTTTAATTTTTTATAGTTTATATCTTTATAATTTGTAAAGGATTAAATCGAATTTTTATAATTTTAGGGGGGCCAAAGTGTAATTTTACCTTTACTAATTTAAAATTTTTAAAAAATTCTAAGGGCCTAAATATAAATTTTACATTTTAGGGGGGCCGGGGCCCATGCCAGCCCCCCTGGCTTCGCCCCTGGCATTAATCACATTTTGTTATAATAACTTGATCACTTTTTTGCCTCAATTCGATCCTCGTGGGAACGATACTCACTCATCACTTTATTACTTAATTTGACATGTATACTTACACAAAGTCGCCCTCTTAAATTTTCAGCTTGTAAAACATTTGAATAGCAATCTTGAACAACATAATCTTCATCTGTTTAGATAGCATTATATAACATCCAAATAGCTCATATATATAATTTGTTCATTAACTTCAACCTTATTTAAATTTACAGTCACTTAGACAACATTAATTGACGTCTAAACAACGATTTTTCTGCTCCACTAATGCACCAAACAACAGCCCTTGAAACAACATAACTACACCACTTTTTGTACATCATTAATCCGACACACTAATCATCAATTAACTAAAGATTTTACAATTTTAATTTATTTCCATTTTCAACTACCTGCATCATTAATGCAACATTAAACATCCTTCAATTTACAGATTTAGGCACCAAAAATATATAACTAAGTGATCCCATTTAATCCGACACCTTAATTGCCAATCAAGCAATTATTTGCAGCATTTAAATCAGCCCTCACTAACCTTCACAAGCTTCATAAACGATAGCGATTACACCCCTAAATTAACAGATTTGAGACATCAATTTCCAACATTTACTCTCTTCAATTTCATCACATTCAAATTATTTTAATCCAAAATCAAATGGACAGCTTTCATGTAATATTCGGACAACAACCCAATAGTTCATCTCATAAACTCGAGCTAAAAATTGATAATCATGCATGGGGTTTGCATGCTACAACTACTCATTCAATAGTACAAAATCATCAATTTTATTTTATTTCATTTCCCATACCAGCAAAAAGAATATCAATGAACAAAAAGAAGAAAATGAAGTGAACTTATTCGACTAACTCTATTTATGCACAATGTAGACAACCTTTTATATATATGTAAAGTTTACATGATTAATATACAAGTTTTGAATAGCATAACCATTAAAGATAAGCATTTGAAACCACTTAAAACAGCAGCAAGTCACCACTGTTTGAACCATTTTAGACAACCAGGAACCTTCTCAATTCACACAATAGCAAATGTCCTTAGTTCGGTCAGCATTCATACTTAAAAGGAAACAACTGCCAATCGAATTAACGATTCAATTCCAAGTATTCCAATACAAATCAAACTTGTAAAATTTTCGGGTATAGTCGTAAAAAGAATTAAAGACTAATAAGCTTACCAAAATTTTCTTTCAAGTCCTAGCTTCTATCGTTCCATTCCCTTTTTTTCTTTTTCTTTTTTTTTTTTTTTTTTTTTTTGCAGCCAACTTCTTCTCTTTTAGCGAGCACTTGAAAATTTCAGCTTCTAAAGTAATTAAAACCATATTTTTATTCCCTCCCTGCGTTCGGCACAAAGCTTCCTTCAATAGGGTGTTTTTTCAGCAGAACAAGGAAGGAAAGAATAAACTAAGTTCTCCCCCCCCCCCCCCAACTCATGTTCTCTCCCCGTTTCTTCTTTCTATTTTTTTTTAATTAATTAATTTCCCTTAGACCAACCGATCATTTTTCATGCAGCCAGTATCATTTCTTAAGTCCATCATTAGCCATCATCATTCTTCCAATATCAATAGCATAATGATTTAATTGCTAGTTAAGTCCCTTGTCCATGTTTTAATTAGAGATTACTATAACAATTCTACTTTTACTAGTTTTACAAATTAGTCCTTGTACCTTAATTAATTACTAATTCAGTAAAATTACCTATCCAAAATTTAATTCACTTATAATATAACCTCCGTAAATATTTAATAAAATAATCATGAGTCCAGTTTACGGAAACGAGATCCCGAAACCATATTTTCTAATATCACTGACTTTAGGACCATTACACTTGTACTTTAATTAACTATCAAGTTGAAAAAATTAGAGGACCAAAGTTTAATTAAACTCTATACTAATCTCTCAAATATTAAATAATTAATATTTACTAACTCAAATATCAAAAATGGGGTTTAAAACCACCATTTTCTAACACTACTAACTTCTAAGTCATTACAAATATAAATGGTATCATTAGATCTAATTACAAGCCTAATAAAAAAACCAAACCAAGATCATACTAATTCATATCATAGTATCCTAATTACCACATTCAAAACATACCAATATGCCTTCAATGGCACCTTAAACAATCAACCAAATGTGTATCACATTAACCATTCCAAAAAATCTCAAATTGGCTCCAATTCAACCTTAGATTTTATGCATTAAACCTACCAAATATTTCAAGCATACATAGGCCTGTGAATCACCTTTACACACCTATTCCATGCACATCACCTAGTCACCATTTAAGCAAACAAACATTTAAGTCAAACTACTCAACAAGTTACCCTTATCATGATTATTGCCATCATTCACATATATACATATGATTCTTAAAAATGCCAACCAAGTCCAAATTAGACATTACATAACCAAATGAAATCGTAAGTACATGTTCATTTCAAACTTATATACATATCATATAACTACTTAAGATCGACCATTTCATATGTTCTTATAATGACAACACCAATTGAAGTTTTAAGAACATTGAAATTCAAATCAACCACACTTACTAAACAACCCTATATACATTTGTAAACTCTATAAACATTCCAAAACATTACATATCACCATTTCAAACCATTTAATTCAACCCCTCCGCAAGTTGGCATCAAAACATACCAAAATAACTTAAATAAACTCAACGCCATTAGCTGATTCTTTTATCCATAACATGACATCATATTATCTATGTAATTGCATACTCAAAATGTTATTTCATGAGCTATTTGCATAATTCAAACCATCTACTAAATGCATATGATTTCAACTATGTATATTATTTTCCATAAATCATGCTAACATGGATTTCAAACCATATTACTACACAAATAAACCAAAACAAACTCCTAAGTACATGCCACACATAACCGAGCCATAATACAGTTAAAATACTATCAAATCAATATCGAGATAGTGTGAGCTTCACTACCATCCGCAAGTTGACATTACCTCAGGTTATAATTATACCCTAAATGTTACTTAGCTTGGTAAAGTTTGCCTATCATCGCTATTCAAATATAAAAAAATGTGAGTTAAACATTTTTCATACTATATAGTAACTCAATCATATAACATTTCAATTCAACATTTCATCATCATTCATAAAACAAATAATCATTTAATGAATCATTATCTTAATCATATCATAAATCTATTTACCTGTAATACATCCCATTTTGAATAAATGCCAAACATTATTTTCATTTCATAATTTAAATTCTCAAACCAAATCATATTAAACCATATGAACTTCATTCTCATTTCATATCAATTCCCCTTTGAACCATATATATATTGATTGCCAATTTATTGTCAATTACTACATCGTTCCATAATACGAATTTCGATTCACATTCATTGATTTGTCACGTTTCCATATTGACCCCCTAGACTTATCTAACTGATTCTCAATATGTATATGCATCATCCAATCATTCTAAATCTGAAGATCATTTATTCCAATTACATTATACATGTCTCGATTAACCTGACTTGGACTCGGACGAATACACAGATCTAATCAACACACCAATTTGGCACCAGTGCCTGGCAAATAAATTTGTAATAATGAATTGTGCCCTGTGCTGGCTGGTGAAATTGACAAATAAATGTGCCCAACATTGGTTGATATAACCAAAAAATGGGGCCCGACACATAGTCGTATAACCCTGAACTCTTCTGATCCTATGGCTTTCCAACTATATCCGACTCTGCCCCAACAGTTAATAGGGTAACAGTTTCTCAATTTAATTACATAATTTCATCAACCAAACAATCAATTCTCAGATATAACAATACATCACATAACTATATTGATTCAATTTTACGTTTACAACATTATATCATACTTTCACATATATTCAATTTGGACATTATCACTATCAACCTGTTTAAATCGAATCAATTCATCTCATTTCATCACATCATCACATAACATATCCTATTACAGTCCAAGTTGAGGTCAATTCCATAATTATTTCAATTTGCAATTCATCGTATTCAATTTAATCCTCTATCTCACCTTTTTTGTACTGAATCGCAAACAATTAAAAATTTTAATTACCCATAATTACAATTATAATTCTAAGTAAATAATAATTTAACGCAAACATACCATATGAACTTACCTGGTCAAGACAACAAACAAACAACTCTCTATGTACTAATCAACAATTTTTGCCATTTCCCCCATTTTCTTCAATTTGGTCCAATTTTCAATCTATTCAAAAATTCAATTCAATTTATCAATTCCAAGCATCTTATATCATCCTATTATATGTATTTATCAATTAATTTTATTATTCAAATGCCCCTAGACTTTTGCCTTTTATTCAATTTAGTCCTTAAAATCGAACTTATCATATATTCCAAATTTGAACTCCAAATTTTAAAACCACTTCAATTATGTCCCTATACATCCTCCTATTATCACAATTTACAAAAATTTCTTACCAATTTCAATATATTCACAATTTAGTCTCTAACTCAAAACTAACAAAATTTACGTAACATATTAATCCTATTTCATTTCTAAGCTTCAAAATCTACCATAAACATTCAAAAAATTTAATTTTCATCAATGAAAACTTTAGAAATCATTAACAATTTTAAAAATAGAGATACGGGTTAGTTGAAACTAGTTGCAACGATCTCAAAAATATAAAAATGATAAGAAACGAACATAAAAATACATATTATGCATAACTCTAAAGTTTGAAGCTCACGAAATGGCTTCTCTCCTTTCTTGTTTTAGTTCAAACTGTTGAAAAAGAATGAATAGTGAATAGTCATTCGGTTTATTTTATATTTCTTTCTTTTATTATTATTGTTGTTGTTTAATATTAATTTAACATATATTTTATATCAACCATTATCATAAACCGTACACTATAATGAAATATGGCATAATTTCCATTTAAATCCATTTAATTATACTATTTGGCTCATTTAGCTAATATAAATTAATAGTAATTAACTTTTACAGTTTTTATGATTTAGTCATTTTTTTATTAGTTAGCCATCCAATCAGTAAAATTTTTGGACCAAACTTCAATTCACCTATATAACAGATTCGTGAATATTTTTATTAAATATTCATGGGCTCGATTTACAAAAACAAGGTCCCGATACCTCATTTTTCAAAAGCACTTGACTTTCAGTACGTATCACTTGTACCTTCACTAACTGACCAATTAGTAAAATCTATTAAATCACAATTCACTACTATACTATATTTAAACTCAAAAATATTAATGAAATATATCTATGGACTCTCTCATCGGAATTGTGGTCCCGAAACCACTATTCTTGACACCATTGAAAAATGGGTTGTTACAATAATCCTGGGTCTTCATCGAGCGGGCTATTACAAACTTGATGGGTAATGAGATGCTCATAAACTAGGTAAGTTCATAGTATAGACGAATGTATATATATTTGTAACCTATGTTGTTTTGAATTAGTTTTTAATTGAAATGTGGTTGAATGTTTGATATTGGATTGAAATTATAAATTGTTTACGATTAAGTACAAGGTGATAGAGTAGTTATTTGGAAACTGATGAATATTTGTGAAACATGAGTTGTAGGATCTTGGAATTGAACGTAACTGATTTACAACATGTGCACGGATATTAAGGAAGTGTCTCTGATTTATAAATATTAAGAATCTTGTTAAATGCTCATTTAAACGTAGTAAACGATTAGGATACAATTGGTATGCCAATAAGGTTAGAAAGCACACTAGTATGAGATTGCACTCCAATGCCTCTATATATACTTCGGTGTCGTTGATTGCACTACGGTGCCTTTTTGTAACATTTGACGCTCTCTGGTGTAACCCATATATCCAAGTTATGTTACTATAGTTTATCGGGCTCATAAAACTTGGGAATGATCTTATATAATTTTGTTAAGGTATATGATTGATATCAAAAGAAATATGTTATTGAATGTAAATGCAAGAACTTTTTGATAGTGTACGCAATGGTATGCTTATGCAAATGATTTTGGTTAATCTATTGAAGAAAATGTGATAATTTATTATTTGATTTTGGGTAAACCGTAGTCAACAACATAATTAAATAAGAATAATAAAATTACAAAAATGAGATAAATAAATAAATGAAATAAACATAAACAGAAATAGAATAAAGTAATAAATAATTTAAAGAAATAATAAAAGAATAAAAGAACAAAAAATTAAAAATAGAGGAACTAGGGAGGACTGACAGTGACACGGTGGCTGGAGGTGTTGGAAACACAGAAATTTATATACTTTTTCATGCCTTTTTTGACCCAAATTCATGCAGTTTCGAGTAAATTCCTGTTGGAAAATAATTAAATATTATAAAATAATTAAATTATGCTAAAAATATGAACATGACAAATTTTAATTAATTTTATAGTTAACTTTGTTTAATTTTGACTATTTTTGACAGATTCACACAAAGGGCGAAAATCGGCTCGGCAGGCACTGCTCGAAGAATAAACTCGAGAAGCAATTTGAAGTATCAAGATGAATTTATTTTCAGCCCAAGACGGTCCAATTATGAAGATTTAATCATAATATAATTCATTTTAATTTATTCCCAATTTAATTTGGGCTAAATAAATTATTATTAATTAATTATGGAAGAAGGGTCCAGTTAAACCGCACCGATTGAACCGAACCGATTGAACCGAACCAGCCACCAATTGGGCAGCCCAAACCATCCATAATGATGGGCCAAATCAGCTTATTATCTGATTAATTAAGCTTGCAAAGAAGCCCTTGAAGACTTTTCAAAATTTCATTCAAACCCCTCCAAATATTATGGCTTTGTCACATAGGTGGCCGGCCAAGGTGTGGCTCTTTGGCTGATGGGATTTGCTATTTTTAGCAGCAACAATCAGATATAAATACACCCCATTGCTGATCATTTCATTCACACCTCAAGCATCCAACATTCTCCTCTCTCACTTTCTCTCAATTCCCATTTTTCCCATTTCCCTTTGTGTGTTCTTGTGCCGATTTCTCCTCTTGGAAAAGAGGTGTTTTCCCAGCCATTTGGAGCAGCAATTGGAGTTTTCATAAGCCACCTTGATAGCCAAGGCCAACGAAGAACGAAGAACGGAGCAATCAGTCAAGCCACGGAGAAACACCGGATTTGCTTCTTGTTCCCTATCTCTTTATATTTCGTTGTTGTTTTGACGAACATGTTTATGAATATTTATGCTGTTTGAATGTTTAATTTAATCAATTTAGCTTGAATTTAATTCATGTTGGGTTGATTACATTTCGTCCTCTTAAATTATTGAAATTGTGTTTATGCTGTTAAAGGCCTCGATAAAATGTTTGATTAAGTAAAATCATGTTAAGTTATCTGGCATTATAATTGTTTAGATAACTAATGAATTAATTATTTAAACGCATTGAAATTATAATTAATGGACACAATACTTGATCTGTGCATGTTTAATTCTTCTAAGGTAGCAGAAGATTAAATTAGATTTGTATTTGACGATACATATGCCTTGCATAACTTGCAGGATTTTGTGATTAAATTGTTTCAAGGTAAAAATACTTTGTTACTTCACATGATCTTTTATATGCTTATTAGGTTGAATTAATTGTTTGAATCGACATAGGAATATGCGAGAGATTGTTTAAGTATGTATGTGCAATAACATGTTTACTTTTAGAGTCTGTTTAATCGTTCGAATTTGCATAGAAATATGTACAATAAATGAATGGATTTTTATTTGTAAGTATGTTCATAAGTTAGCAAATTACTGAGTTGCCATGTTTTAACAAGTATAAACACGAGCTTAATAATTCTAAGTTAAGAAATGTAATTGATCCAACACAATTATATCATCTTGATTAAAATCAGTTTTTGAAATCGTGCATTAGAACTTTGTTTATTTTCTTTTACTTTGTTTTTCTTTAGTTTTTTTAGTACTTCTCAAAACCAAATATTTTTCCGTCACCAAAGTGTTTGAAATTATTTTCATAAATAATTCTTTTACAGTCCCTGTGGGTACGATAACTCGACATTTACTTATCACTTTATTACTTGTTATGATTGTGTACACTTGCACTTTTCCACCATTCTAGGTGTGCGCGATGGTCAACGAGGAAGAGGTAGATCGGGGGAAGGGGCAGACGGTGGGGTGGGTTGCAGTTTCTGGTATGGGAGGAAGGTGGTGCAAAGAGGACGGTTGTTCGTGCATGGCTGGTGGAGAGGAGTAGACAGGGTGGGATGTTGGGGAGAAAGGAAGAAGAGAAAGGGGTCGTGGGTACTTGACAAGGGTGAAGGAGAAGAGGACGACGACTGTGGGACAGGGTTCGAAGGGGGAAACGGGGATAAGGGTTGGGTGTGGGGCGAGGAAGCTGCGACGAGGATGGGGGCGTGTTGGTCATATGGGAGTGGCTGATCAGAGGTGGCCAAAGTTGCAAGGGGAAGGCTGGCAGCGGCTAGGGATAAGGGGTGATAATTTGGGGAATATGAAAGTAAAAAGAAGTTAGGGTTTGGGGGTTAGAAAGGGGTAACACAGTCGTGTAAGGGCTCGTGTTGGGCTACACGGTCATCTCACACGCCCGTGTGGTGCCTTCTCAGCCCGTGTGCGATAAAATTTTTAACCCAATCTTCACACGGCCGTGTGCAATCTCCTTCACTTCTCCCATGCCCATCTGAACTCCCACACACCTGTGTGGTGCGGCCGTGTCTCGCGCACGACCGTGTGCCTTACCCGTGTAACTCTCTGACTTGATTTAAAATCAAAAAAATTAGCTCCAGGGTTCACACGGCCGTGTGGACCATTTTAGGTCGTATCTCCATCAAATTTTTGGAAAAATAAAGTCCCAAGATCTACATAGCCATGGACATGCCCATGTGTCCAGGTCGTGTGGGTCACATGGCCATGTTGCCAAGCTGTGTAACTCACTTTCGAATGCTCCTTTATGCATACGACCAAGGACACACCCGTGTGTCCAGGCCGTGTGACACACTATTGATTGCCCTAGTTTGCACACGGCCTGGGACACTCCCATGTGCCCAGGCCGTATGGCTCAAAAAACAGACTTTTTATTTATTTATCTAATTTAAGATTTTAAAATAGCATGCAATGGATTTAAACGAATTAGCAAAAGTTAAACATTCGGGTTGCCTCTCGAGAAGAGCTTATTTAAAGTCTAAGCTTGACTTACTTTATGTATGGTTATGGTGGTTCTTGGAGCCGAAGCTCCTCTCTATCATTTCTAAAATTGTCGCCACTATAAAATTTGAGTCGATGTCTGTTTACCTTGAATGTGCCATACACCGGATGTGTTACCTCCATCGTACAGTACGGGAAAATAATTTATACCACGAATGGACCTGGCCATCTTGATTTCAACTTTTCGGGAAATTATTTGAGCCTTGAATTGTATAAAAAGACATGATCCCCAACTGTAAATTGTTTGGGCTGCTTCAAACGAGCATCGTGGCGTCGCTTTGTCACTTCTTTATATAGTCTCAAGTTTTCGTAAGCATTAGTTTGCCACTCATCTAACTCATTTAGCTGCATCAATCTCTTCTCACCTGCAAGTTTAAGGTCATAGTTTAGAAATTTTATTGCCCAAAATGCTTTATGTTTGAGTTCAAGCGGTAAATGACAACTCTTTCCATATACAAGTCTGTAAAGATATGTTCTTGTGGATGTTTTATACGCGGTTCTATAAGCCCATAAACCGTCATCAACTTTTATCGCCCAATCCTTTCTATTTGACTCCACGATTTTTTCTAAGATGCTTTTGAGTTCTCGATTCGCAACTTCAACTTGCCCTCTAGTTTGAGAGTGATAAGGGGTAGCTGTTCTATGATGCACCCCATACTTCTTAAGGACCTTATCAAATTGAGCATTATAAAAATGTGTACCCCTGTCACTAATAATCACTCTAAGTGTTCCAAATCAATAGAAGAACTTCTTAAGAAATCAAACTACCACTCTAGCATCATTAGTAGGTAAAGCATGACCTTCTACCCATTTTGACATATAATCAACTGCTACTAGAATGTATTTATGACCAAAAGAGCTAGGAAATGGGCCCATGAAATCAATACACTAGACGTCAAAAATTTCACATGAAAACATATAAGTTTGAGGCATTTCATCACGTTTAGAAATATTACCTGTTCTCTAGCATCTATCACAATAAGCAACATACATGTTAGTGTCCTTGAATAGTGTGGGCCAATAAAAACCTAATTCAAGCATTTTATGCGATGTCTTGATTCCACTGTAATATCCTCCTATTGGTCCTGAGTGGCAATGTTCCAAGAGTTTATTCAATTCTGATTTTGTAACACACCTTCAGATTACTTGATTTGCACATACACGAAAAAGAAAAGGTTCCTCCCAAAAATAATTTTTCACATCAGCAAAGAATCGTTTCTTTTGATGATGTGTCGACCCTTTTGGTAGAATGTTAGCAGCTAAGTAATTCGCGATATCCGCAAACAAAGGGACTTCAGAATCAGTTATAACCATGAGTTGTTCCTCAAGAAACGAGTCATTTATCTCGTTCTCATTAAGCTCCTTGAGGTGGGGATTCTCTAGTCATCAAAGGTGATCTGTTGCAAGATTTTCAGCTCCCTTCTTATCTTGGATTTCCAAATTGAACTCTTGCAATAATAAAATCCACCTTATAAGTCGAGGTTTTGCATCTGATTTAATTAGAAGATAGCGAAGAGTAGAATGGTCAATGTAAACAACAACTTTAGGTAATATTAAATATGGTATAAATTTATCGAATGCAAAAACCACAGCTAGCAATTCTTTTTTTCAAGTAGTGTAATTTTATTGTCCATTTGTCAAAGTCTTGCTAGCATAATAAATTGGCTGAAAATGCTTGCCTATTCGTTGTCCAAGAACTACACCTACTGCAAAATCACTCGCATCACACATTAGTTCAAAGGGTAAATTCCAATCAGGTGCAACCACGATCGGGGCATTAATTAATTTTTCCTTAAGAATATTAAATGCTTCTAAGTATTCCTAACTAAAATTGAATGGCACATCTTTTTCTAGAAAAATTGTTAATTCCAATATTAAATCACTCGCATCACACATTAGTTCAAAGGGTAAATGTCGTTTTTTCCTGGTCCTCGGGAGCTATCGAGATTTGGAAGTAGACAGAAAGTCCATCTAGGAAGCAATAATACATGTGACTAGATAATCTCTCCAACATTTGATCTATGAATGGTAGAGGAAAATGATCTTTCCTTATGGCATCATTCAAATTTATATAATCAATAAAAACTCTCCTTCCCATGACTGTTCTTGTTGGAATCAACTCGTCTTTATCTTTGGCCACAACAGTCATGCCTCCTTTCTTAGGAACAACCTGCACAGGACTCACCCAAGCACTATCAGAAATATGATAAATAACTCCAGCATCTAGAAGTTTAGTTACCTCAGCCTTAACAACTTCCTTCATGTTAGGATTTAATCTTCTTTGAGCTTGCATGCATGGTTTGTACTTGTCTTCCATTAAAATTTTATGGGTCCATAAAGAAGGATTGATCCCTTTGATGTCAGAAATCTTCCAGGCTATACCTCCTTTTATGTTCCTTCAACACTTGCAATAACTCATCTTTCTCATTTGGCTTTAAATTTGAAGCAATAATCGCTGGTAATGTAAAATTGTCTCTAAGGAATGCATACTCTAGGTGATTTAGTAATTGCTTTAATTCCAATTTGGGAGGTTCTTTAATAGAGGGTTTTAATTTTAATTCCTTATTTACCTCAATGTCCTCATAATTTTTCCGTCTCAGTGAAGACTCATTAGAATCTAAATCAATTTTCGTCTCACTTATCACAGCATTATCGTCATCTACCTCCTCTTCTTGAACAAGACACAGTTCCAACGTGTCCTTATGAACAATTTCTTGTAATGAATCTTGAATAACACGATCAATAGAGTTAACAAAATAACAAGAATCATCTTTTTCTCTAGAGATTCGCATGGCATCATAGATTTTAAAAGTGATCTCTTCATCACCTACCCTAAGCACAAGTTTACCATTACCCACATCAATGACAGCCTTAGCAGTGAATAAAAAGGAGCGACCTAAAATTAAAGGCACCTCACTACCTTCATCCATGTCAAGCGCAATAAAATCAACAGGGAATATGAATTTATCTACCTTCATAAGTACATCCTCAATAATACCCCTAGGATATTTAACAGATCTATCGGCTAATTAAATACTCATCCTAGTGAGTTTTGGTTCCCTGAGACCAAGTTGCTTGAACATTTTATAAGGCATCAAATTAATACTAGCACCCAAATCAGCTAATGCTTTCTTAATATTTAAACTACCAATAAAACAAGGAATAATAAAACTTATTGGATCTTTCAGCTTAGGAATAATAAAACTTATTGGATCTTTCAGCTTAGTTGGCAGTTTATTTTGGAGAATACCTGAACATTCCTCATTGAGTTCCACAATGGATAGTTCTTCAAACTTCTTTTTGTTTGTTAATAGCTCTTTTAAGAATTTTGCATATGTGGGCATCTGTGAAATAACTTCAACAAAAGGTAAGTTAATATGTAATTGTTTAAAAAGTTTAAGAAATTTACCAAATTGTTCATCCATGCGGTCTTTCTTCAACTTCGATGGATATGGGATTGGTGGTTTATATTCTTTAACTATTGGTGTCTGAATTTCTTCGGGTTTTACCCCTTCATCATTTGCCTTATTAGTTTCCTATTGCAACTTCTTTTCAAGTTCAGCCAACACTTTCTCATTCCTCAATGTAACTGCTGTCACATGCTCTTTTGGTTGGGTTCGGTATTACTAGGTGAATTACCTTGTTGCCTTTCTGAAACTGATTTAGCAAGCTTCTCAACCTGATTTTTGAGCCTGCAAAATTGATGCTTGCTGACTTTTCAAAGTTGTCTCGGTGTTTTGAAAATGAGTCTCCAATGCTGAAATAAATTTTGTCAACATCTCTTCAAGGTTCGACTTCTTCTCTAGCTGATAAGGTTGTTGTAAGTCTAAAACGGGTTGTGATCTTTGGTTTCCTTGACCAACCTTTGAGTGATTTCTTCAACCTGCATTATAGTGATTACTATAAGGGTTATTTTGAGTTCTAGAATTATTACCCATATAATTCATATGCTCATTTTCTGTGCTACGACTGAAGGGTATATCTTCTAGATTATTTATTCCACCTCCATTTGCATCGCATTGCGTCACCAAATTTACCTACATAAAAAGATATAAATCATCAAATTTATTGTTTAATATTTCTACCTGATTTGATAACATGGTGATCGCATCTAAATTAAAGACACCGGCTGCTTTCATTGATTTCGACCTCATGACTTGCCACTAATGGTTATTCAATGACATCTCCTCAATAAATTCATGAGTCGCTTCGGGTGTTTTATTATTTAGAGTTCCACCGGTTGCTGCATCGATTGGTTTCCTAGTTAAGGGATTCAAACCATTGTAAAAGGTTTGAACTTGTATCCATAGAGGTAACCCATGGTGAGGGCACCTTCTCAATAAATCTTTATACCTCTCCCATGTATCGTATAACATTTCTAAATCGACCTGCACTAAGGAAGAGATGTCGTTCCTCAACTTGGCTTTCTTAGCCGATGGGAAGTACTTCAGTAGAAACTTCTTGGTCATTTGATCTCATGTAGTGATGGAACCTCGTGGTAAAGAGTACAACCACTACTTAGCTTTGTTCCTCAATGAGAAAGGGAATAACCATAGGCGAATGGCATCGTCAATGATGCCATTAATTTTGAAAGTATTGCTGATTTCTAGAAAGCTATCCAAATGAGTATATGGATCTTTGTCTTGCAAACCATTGAACTGAACAAATTGTTGAATCATCTTAATAGTGTTTGGTGTTAGTTCAAAATTATTTGCAACAATAGTGGGTCTCACAATACTCGATTCAGCACCAATTAAAGTGGGCTTGGCATAATCGTACATAGTACAAGGAATAGAATCTGGATTTGCAAGATTTGCAAAAACTGTAGGAGGTAGCTGATTATTCTGATTATCACCCATCTCCTCAGTAATAATAATGTCCTCTTGTTCGTCTACTATATTCTGTGGATTTTTCCTTGCCTCTCTACGGTTTCTGCAAGCGGTACTTTCAATTTCACTGTCAAATAACAATGGTCTCGACGGGTTTCTTCTTGTCAAAATTAAACTAAAAAAACCTACTAGAAGCAAATAAAATAAATTAAATTAAAATGTAAAAATTAAACTAAAAACAAAAATAAAATGTAATAAAAATAAATGGCTAAATTAATATAAATAAAGTGTTCCTAATATTTTAGGCCCCAGCAACAGTGCCAAAAACTTGGTGGTCACTAAACTAACTATAAATACGAATAAGGCAAGCGCACCAATCGAACAATAGTATAGTTATGGTGAGTAGGGAATATCGTATTCATGAGGATTAAAAGTACTAGTAATTACCATTTTTCTATTATTTAGCTGACAAATTGGAGTGATTGTTTTTAATCTAAATTTACTAATCTAATTTAACTAAGAACACAACAGAGAGAAAATAGTCGAAGATAACCAATGAGAAAGATAATACCCAGGAAAGAATCCACCTATACTTCATCTATTATTCTGAATCTAAATTAAACGATTTATTCACTTGTGTCTTGATCCATAGAAATCCCTAAATTATGTTAATATATCTTTCGAGAGTAAGAACAACTGACTCTAGGTTGATTAATTGAAATCTCTTTCTAATTAAAACCCCTATCGTCGTGTTAACTCGATCTATGGATTCCCCTATTAGATTTTACTCTAATCCGGTAGATTTATGTTGTCCTATTTCTAGGATTGCATGCAACTCCACTCAATTATGCTAGATCTACTCTTAAACAGTGACTTATGCTTCACTGAAATAATCACATCAAACATGAATTAATATCCCAAAAATATTAAAACACAAATTAAGCATACATAATTAAGAACAAGAATCAAGTATTTATCGCACAAAAATAGAAATTAAATAATAAGATTCATCATAGGTTTCATCCTCCCTAGGTATCTAGGGAATTTAGTTCATAATCCTGAATAGAAACATCTCAAAGTTAGGATAACCATAAGACATAAAGAAACTCAGAAAAACTTTGAAAGAAATTAAATGGAGATCTTCGATCTTGAGGGAGATTCGTTCCCAAGTTGATTTCGATGGCGTTCTTCGAGTGTTTTCTTCAATCTTCTCTGATTGCCCCTTTCTATATTCTTCTAATTGGAATTTATAGTCTCTAGAATGCTTAGAAAGCCTAAAAATTGGGTTTTTCTGTGTATTTGAAAAGCAAAGTGCAAAATTGACACAGGCTGGCACATGGGCGTGTGACCAGCCTATGTGGAACTACCCAGCCCGTGTGGATCCTAAAAGTAGCTCTTTTTGTCCAATTTTGGCTCTTTTTTCATTCTTTTTACTCCCAAATGCTCTTCTAAGTATAGAAACATGATTTTAAAAGATTAGGAGCATCAAATTCACTAATTTCTATAATTAATCATCCAAAAACGCATTAAGAATGAGATTATAATATCTTACTTTTATAGCTTATCACCAATTCTCATGAGATACTCTTTCCGCTTTCTTCATAGTTTCCATTTTTCAACTTATTCCCTATGTATAATCATTGTTTCTTACCTCTTCCAATAGTGTGATTATTTCTCAGCTAGTTTTAGACCAAAACTTCCTTTGACTATGATGTCAAACTATTTTTTGTTATCCCCATCCAGGCCATCATAATAATATAATAGTTGTATGACTAAAACAATGCCTTCTCCTAATACCTTTCTGAGAACTATCTTGAATCTTTCTCATGCCTGTCCAACGTCTCTATAGCACCTTGCTTAAATCTGAATAATTCTTCATATATACTGAACACAGTGGTCATTGGTACTACTCTGTGTAAGAATAACTATACAAATTCTGCCTAAGTAATGATAGTTTCTAGGGGTAGAGCATCTAGCCAGGCCTTCGCCTGACCTTCTAAGGTAAACGAAATGAGCAGCAGTTTAATGGCTTCTATTAGGACACATGCATACACAATTGTGCTACATAACTGCTCGAGTTGTCTTAGGAATAGTATTGAATCTCCATCTTATTGACTGTTGAACGTGAGATTTAAAGATATCCACACTAGTAGTGCAGGATTAAGTTCAAACTAGGAATTTTCAATAATAGGTCGAATAATGTTGGGTTTTAACCAACTCATATCAAAAGGTACTTCTCTTAATACTTGCTTCATCCTGCCAGTTTTTAGCAATAATAAAATGATCGAAGGGGAAATGTAATAGTATGATGAATATGGAAATTAATTGTCCCTATTAGCTTGATCACTTCTTTCGAGAATTGTAACTTGTCTAATAGGAATGTCCATATATCTACTCATATGTCAAAATCCACAAAAGAACATAAATAAGTTTGAAAGTTAAATAAGTTAACTAAAATTAAAAATCGTATCTATAATTTGAAGAATTTCCTAATTATCCTATTAAGATAAAAATTAAAATTAATTTAATGGAGAAGCCTCCCTGGCAACAATGCTAACAACTTGACCACCTCCCGGCGTGTAACAGCCTGATTTTAGACCTAGTCAGAACAGTAGTTTCGGGGCCACCAATCAGACGAGATAAACCTTATTTTTATCATTTCTTTAAGGTCTAAGATTTCACGAAATGATTTCATGAAAATTTCGTTCGAAAATTTCGACGTTTGGGCACTCAATTTAGTTAAAAGGACTAAATTGTAAAAAGTGCAAAAGTTGAGTTCTACATGTTAAAAGTGTCCAATTTTATGAAATTTTAAATTGGGGGTCCTTACATGGTAATTAGACCATTGGTTAATTTTTTGGACAAAAATGGACATGAAATAGGTGAAATGGAATATTTTTAAGTTAGGAGCATTTTGGTCATTTAGTGATTAAATGATTAAATAAACAAAATTAAAAGCCAATTTTTGTCCATCTTCAACCCCATGGCCGAATTTCACAAGGGGAAACCATGGCTAGGGTTTTTCAAGCTTCCAGGCTTGATTATAAGTCCGTTCTAGCCCCGTTTTTAATAATTTTTACGTTTTTGAAATCCTCGTAACAAGATTTATCTATTTCTACCACTAATTTGAGATATGGTTAAAGTCTAGGGTTTTGACCCATGATGAATATGTGTGTATTTTGGTGTTTAATGGTAGAAAATGCATGTTTATGGTTAGAGAAATGACTTTTACTAAGTGATTTTCGGTGAAAATGCCTAAAAGGACTATTTTGTAAAAGTTATAAAATGTGTCATAAAAGTGTGTTTTAATGGAAATTGTGGGCTATTATAGTTATGAAAATGGTTCGGCTAGGCTTAAAGTACAATGAAATTGAATGAAAACCATTTTATGAGCCTAGGGGAAAAATTGTAAATATGTGAAACTTTAGGGGAAAATGTAATTTTTCCATAATATGATTTTTGGGTCACATTGAATAATGTGACTAGAAAATAAATTAAATGTGATATTATAGATCAAGGAACACGAGATTCCAACTTAGAACGGGGGGAAAACAAAGAATATGACGAATAAGTCCTTTTCACCGGTTGTGCTACCGAGGTAAGTTTGTATGTAAATAATGCATCATCTTTACTTACGTTTTCATATTTTGATAAATGGTATGAATTGTTGCTGAATATTTGATGTAATTGACAAAATATCGACAAGTGAGAAATTTCCCAGTTGAACCTTAGGAATAAAAATGGATACGAGTGACATGTTCCTTAGAAACCTATGTGAAATCTAAGTGAAATAAGTGATCTGAGTGCTGGTCCATACATTCTACCAGTGGCTAAGTTATCCGGCATGTGTTACGGATACTCGACAGCTTGTGTAAGCATAACCGTGTAGTTTCGTCATGACCGACAGCTTGTGTGAGCAGACCCGAGATTGTGACTATGTGAAACGGGTGCTGGACTTATAAGTTCTACCAGTGGCTGGGTAATCTGGCATGTGTTACGGCTACCTGACAACTTGTGTGAGCAGCACTAAGTAGTTACATATGATCGACAGCTTTTGTGAGCAGACCTGTTAATGTGATTAGCTCGAGAGCGAGCCTATGTGAAAAGTGTGATATGGAGTATCTTTAGCTATAAGTGTGGCACTTATATGCAAATTTCCGTGTATCCATTATTATTCCTATGTGTTGAACGAGAAAATGACTAAGTGTAATTGAATGTGATTATGTGATGAACAAGTGCAAGTACATGTGTATATATATTCATGCGCAATGTGCTCGATATATGATCGAACTTTGGTAAGGTTGATATAGAGTAAGTGTTACAATGAAGACTTGTAAATATTTGATTATGACTAGCTATTGGCATGGCTAACTATGGATATACTTTAATGTTATATGTGTGTAAATGAGAATTAATACAAATAAAACATGATAGAGTAAAATTAGCAATAAAACAGTTTGGACAGCAGCACTTGTATCACTTTGAAAAATCACCAAAAGTGGTGGAAATCGAATTAGAGGTTGAGCGAGATATGAAATTAAATCTTATTGAGTCTATTTTCACATAAAAGAAACGGTATAAGCAAAAGAATTTTATATTCTGAGATATTTAAATTTTTGAGAGACAGAGTTAGAATGATTTCAGAATCCCCTATTCTGACTTGGGAAAATCATTAAAAATTGTAAAAAATTAATTATGGGTTATAATTTAATTTCCTAAAACCCTTAATGAGTTTATTTTTAAAAGAAACAAACAGGAACATCATCCAAATCCCATTGAGGAGATAATTAATTTTTAGTGAAAAGGGATCGGAACTGTTGGACAGCGAAACAGGGGTGACTTTAATAAATAAACTATACTTATTGGCTAAATAAAAAAATTCTGAAAATTTTATGGTAAAAATATATGTGAGTTTAGTTTCAGATAAAATTTTCGGATCTTAATTTGGAGTTTCGTAACTCAAGATATATATAATTTAGTGACTGTGACTCGAGTAGATAGCTTGAGATGAACATAAGTAAATAGTGAAATTTTGTGCAATTATGATTGTATTATCTTCAGAACATATTGTGAAGATTTATAAAAGCCTGTAATAAATCACTTATTATTTACATACCTACTTACTAAGCTATAATGCTTACCCCCCTTCCTTTCCTTTTCCTATAGTGTCACAGATGCTAGCTCGAGTTGGAGGTTGTCGGAGATTCTATCACACTATCAAGCTATGGCATGTATAGGGACTTAGTCATTTTGTGTATGTGTTATTATGTTTTGGCCAAATGTATTGGCCTGTAATGGTTAAAGGTTATTGTAGTATGTAGCCATGCTAATTGGCTTATATTGGCTAATTGATTGTAAGCCAATATATATTATTTATATGCCAATGTCTTGTGATGTGAGTTGTGTTTGCATGATACATGATGAGTTGTGGGTTATGGCCTAAATACCTAATGGTTGAATGTGCTAGTAGTCTCGATGTCGAATGGTTAAGTTTGGCTCTATAACAGTCCGGTTTAGACCCTAGTCAGAACAGTGGTTTTGGGACCACAAATCCAAGTTAGAAAAATATTTTTATATTATTTTCTATGCCTGCAGTAATTGATTAAGTATGTGTGAAAGTCTCGTATGAAAATTTGTCCGTTTATGTTTTAATTTGAGAAAATGGTTAAATCACATTAAATGCAAAATTAGCATGCTTTATGTGAGGGAATCTATTTGTTAATGTCTTTGTTATATGAAGTCCTTAAAAAGTTATTATGCCATTATAAGCAAGTGGACATTTATATCCATGTATTATAAGATGATAAAATTGTTTCATTAGTGGTATATTAGTAATTTGTAAATTACATGATAATTAATATAACGAAAACATGGAAATAAGCCATTCTTATCATCTTATTGCCGAAAAACCAAGAAAAGAAAAAGAAAGAAGAACACATAGGTTTCAGCTAGTTCTTGGCTTGATTCAAGGTATGTTTTGCTTCAGTTTTTGATAATTTCTACGTTTTTGCAATCGTTGCTTTGTATACTTCAAAACTCATGCCTCAATTTTTTGAATTTATGATATTTTAGGAATGAGCCATTAATGAATTCATAAGCTTTATGATTATGATGAAATATGAAGTATATGTAATTGATTAACATAGTTTGTCTTTGAGTTATTGATGAATTTGAGAATTTTGAATGTGATTGATAAAATGATTATTTGAGGGACTAAATTGTGAAATAAATGAAATGCATGGATTGATATGATCATAATGTATATTCGGCCAAGCATGGGTATAAGCAAATTTGGTGTATTTTGTGATTTTGTGAAATATGTACTAAAATGTCCAAATGTGAAAATGTGAGGGCTAATTTACAAATTTCCCTAAATGTGTGTTTTTGGATTCAACTGAATGAGTTGACGAATAAATACATTAAATTTGAATATGTATGATCAAGAACCGAAGAAAACGGACTTAGATCGCGGGAAATCAAAAGTAATCGAGTAGTCGTATCCGTTTTCGTTAAACCGAACACGAGGTAAGTCGATATACAAATAAATGTATTTGAATTGAACTATTTGTATATATGTATGAAATTTCAATTGTTATGAATATCCATTGAGATAGAATGTATGTGAAATCTGAGTTTACGAATAAGTCAACAAATTGTTAAGTCTGAGAAGTCCCGTATGAGCCTACGAATAGATAGGATTGCATATGTTATGGCATAGATGCCCAATATGTGATATCACGTAAGACCACCTTTGAGACGTTGGCATTGATACGAGATTTACGTGTAAGACCATATCTCAGACATTGGCATCGTATTGATTCATGTAAGACCCTGTTTGGGACAGTGGCATCGATATTTGGTTACATGTAAGACCACGTCTGGGACGTTGGCATTGTATGACTATTCCAAGCATTCTGAGTATCCTACTAGATTTCGAATGGTTCAACGGGCAAATCCGAGAAATGAACGACTATGTGAGTTGTATATCTGTTTCAGATATGTTTGAAAAGTACACTATGTGTGTATGAAAGGTAAGTGTCTATATGAACTTACTAAGGTGAATATGTGTATTGAAATGATAAGATAATATGTGAATATATGCTTGAATGAGCTATGTGTATATGTAACATTTGAGTTGAAGAATGTGGTAAGCTATGGCTAAGCAAATGAGCCAAAGAATATGTGATGAATTTGTATTGAGAAACATTAATGTCATTGTATCAATATGGATATGTGCATTTTATGCTAAGTTTATTTGTATATGGCTTACTAAGCTTTTGAAAGCTTACTTTGTGTGTGTTTGTTCTGTTTTATAGATCGTCGAAGCTACTAAAGGCTCAGGGACCGTCGAGGATCGTCATCACACTACTCAAACTTGTTTTGGTACCTTTGAAAAGTGTATATAGCTAAATATGGCATGTATAGGCTAGTCTTTTTAGTATATGTTTGAGATATGAAATTAGCTATGTGATGTGGTTAGTTATATGTTGGTATTATGCATTTGTGAATATGGCATATGATGTTGGTTTTTGTATGATCACATGTCTATGAAATGGTCAAGTTTATGGTAAGCATATGGATGAAATTTGAGTATGTATGTTTGAGCAATGAAATAGTTATGGGATGGCAATTTGTGATTGAATTATGCTTGATTATACATGTGTTTTGGTTGTGTAAATTGGTATACAAGTTGGCATGACTAGAAATGAGATTGAATGAGATGATATGTTGTTCATTTGACATGATTTTGGTTGCCATTTCTGTATGGGATAATGCTTGTTTGAGATTGTAGGAATGACCCAAATGTGGGTGGCATTTTGGCCTTGAAAATGGCCTATATTTTCCCACACGGTTGAGCACACGGGCGTGTGGCTCGATCGTGTCCCTCATGGTTGAAATTCAAGGCAAGTCAGGATTGACCATGGGCTGGACACACGGGCGTGTGACTGGCCGTGTGGTGAAGTCAGTAGCGACCACGGGTGAGGCACACGGGCGTGTCCACGGCCGTGTGGACAAGTCAGTATGTATGTCCTGTTTTGACACGGCTTAGACACACGGGTGTATTGAGGCCGTGGGAGGCACACAGCCTCTTAGACACACAGGCGTATTGAGGCTGTGGGAGGCACACAGCCTGCCCACACGAGCATGTGACCTCTGTAACTTTGAAAAGTTTTAAATTTTCGAGAAATTCCATATGTGTTTGGTTCAGTCCCGACTCTATTCTAAAGCATGATTAAGGTCTCGTTGACCTATAAAAAGGGATACTTTGATTGCGTTTAATGAATTGTAGTATGAAATGTCCGTAAAATTTTTTGATCTGTACAGTAACGCCTTTAACTCTATACCGGCGATGGTTACGGGTTAGGGGTGTTACAGGCTCAATGGTATGGTATGATAATTAGATATAATTGTGCATGTATAAGAGTTGTTGAGGATGCATATCGAGTGTGACCCCGTTTTGAAGAAAAAATTTCTAAGTGTTGTGAAATTTTCCAAAGTTCTCGGTTTAGTCCCGAACTACTTCCAAAGCATGTTTTGGGCCTCATAAGTCCATATTAGGGACTCTGTGATTGAATATGAAAAGTTTTAAATTTGGATGGAAATTTGTGACTTGGAAATGATCGGTTATAGGTGATTAAGTCCAATAATGCCTCGTACCCTGTTCCAGCGACGGATACGGGTAAAGGGTGTTACATTTAGTGGTATCAGAGCTATGGTTTAGTCGATTCTCAGGCTAAAATAGCTTGTGCAAGAGTCTAGCTATACATGCCATAAGTGAACTATGATAGTGTGATATCTCCTGACTCCAATGAAATTTGTTTTGGTTAAAGCAAGGATGCTTTCCAACCGAGCTACCGTCAATAATGCTAAAAAGGGGTTAAGTAAGTTCATGTAACTTAATGAATATATTGATTTGCCTGAATTGGTTCTCTATGATTTGCGATGATATGTATGTGTTAATGGATACAATGGATTAACCATAAGTTGAGAAATATAGATAAAATGTTATCGTTCCGATTGATCATTGCATTTCGATAAATTAGAATGACTATTTGCAGTGAATAACATGAAAAATTTATTTTTAGATGAGCTTATTACGATTGGTTGATATTCATATGTGATAATGCTGAGTGTGTTACTAAGATATTTGAAAATGTGTTCATGATTAGTAGAAACCTAGAAATGTGTATTCAAAGTACATGATATTGTGTTGGTATTAAATGCTATATTGTATGTGTGTGTATGACAGTCAAAAAGGCTTTGTAATCTTCACCCCCTTACCGGTATAGTGTCATATGACAAATTTCACGAGATTTATATTGAATAAGCTCACAAGTGGGGAAACTAAAGAGTTCAGTGGTGGAATAATTAATGATGTGATTAGAGATGGGAATGACTTAGCGAGTAGAAAATAGTTATGAGAGATATATCAAATTATTCTACAGATTATTTGGAATGTACAATGCCACGGTTAGAGGAAAAGTTAATCTCGGCTAATCGACTCATTCAGGTATGATGTCTAAAGACTGTACTTACCAGGAATTCTTTTGAATTGATTTTTGTTAATGAGTGGAATATTATGGAATTAGTGACGATAGAATTAGTCAAAAGAACGATGTTTGAATTGTAAAGATGTTTGAATATGGCAGCTATAGTTGAGTAATTTATAACTATCTCTTCAGGTATTCTAGTATTCTTACATTCTTAGAGGTATTTGTAATTGCTTTTCTGATGAAAGCATCGTTGGTCTGATTGATTTATGATCGGCATTCCTCTATCTTCTATTAGTATTCTATTCTGTTACGTCTGAGATAAAAAGTTGATAGTGAATTCATATGAAACTGTTCTTCTGTTTCTTCTGGCTGTTGTCCTGTTTACATTTATATGGAAAATGTATTATCTCTATTACAATTGACTTCGGAATGTATGAACAGTGTTTCTTTTTCTTCTGGTTTTCTCTGAGGAATCGTCGAGATCTCTATTATTTCATATGAGTGGTGTTCTCGGACATTCAGTATGGTCTTGTATCTCGAAATTTAATCATCTCGGTTTTCTTATCATCCTTATTGTTTAATTTATCAAGTATGGCTTATCTTTGAAGTCGATATAGGCAAAAGTGTAGATTATGACAGTCAAGTTCAAATTGTATACTGATTTTCTTCCATCGGATAATTTTGATTGTTATTAGTGAGTTCAAGCAAGATGTTACGTTTCGTCTGAGTTAATACAGTTAGTAAATATATGTGACTGGCATGTTGAAAGAACTATGAAAGATTGTATGTTTGAACTGTCCTAACAACATGAAGAAAAAAGCATTTTGTTATGTTATTATTTGATAATCGAAATTGACTTAGTTGTTCTTATCAAAGTGAATTAGTCAGATGAAATGTAATTTGTGTTACATGTAGTTAAAGCATCCTCAGTTATGGTAATAAATTTTGTGCATTCATGAGTATATCAATGGACAATTTGAATGAAGGATTGACATTCTAGAAAGTATGATACCGAGGTACACCAATTAGATTTGTTCTAATTTGATGATGTTATTATGAGTTAAAGTTGTTCTGAATGATATGGTTATCACATTTACAAAAATTCGGATGGTCTGTGCATGTTAGCTGTAACAGCCTGGTTTAGACCCTAGTCGAAATAATGGTTTCGAGACCATAAATTCGAGGTCGGAATAATATTTTAATGTTATTTTTGGTGTTGATTATATGTGATATAGCTTGTGTGAAAATTCTGTGTGGTAATTTTATCGACTGTGTGCCGAATTAAGAGAAAGGACTTAATCGCGTAAAGTATAAAAGTTGTGTGCTAAGTTAGAAGTACCTAAGTGTTGTGGTCTTTTAAATATGAGGGATTTATGAGGCAATTAGCCCATTAATAAAGATGATGGATAGCCATGGACGGTTATGCCCTTAAATGAATAAGTTTAATATGTTTTAGTAAAAGATTAAATTTGTAAATGGATTAATGATGGTAATTCATAAAAAAACAAAAGATAATTGATAGTGGAAATATTCATCCTCTTCCACCGATTTGAGAAAGAAAAAGAAAGGGTTTTAGCTCTTCAAATATTCGGCTATTAAAATCTTTGATTCAAGGTTAGATTTTGTTCGATTTTTGATAATTTTTACGTTTTTGTAATCGTTGCTTCGTGCTCTAGCTAACCCATGTTTTAATTTTGTGAATTGGTGATGTTTTTAAAATGTTCCATTTATGAATATGTGATTTCTTGAATGTTTGATGGTGGAAAATGAAAGGTATGTGTTTGATTAAGATAGTATGTCTTTGGAGTTTTGATAAATTTGTGTGTTTTAGGCTTAATTGTGAAAATGAGAGTGTGTACTTGTATGAACACAATAAAAATTTGGCTAGGCTTATGTGAAAAGAAACTATGTGAATTTGATGATTTAGTGAAATAGGGACTAAAGTGTCGAAATGTGAAAGGGAAGGCTATTTTGCAAAATGCCTTAAATATGTGTGTTTGGACTAAAATGAATGATTTGGTGATTGAATGGATTGAATTTGAATGTGTATAGACCAAGAGAGGAGGGGTTCGGATTGAGATCGAGGCAAAGACAAAGTACTCGATTAATCGACCGTTTCGGTATTTCGACGTCCGAGGTAAGTTCGGACATAATATGTGTATTTAGCTATGTTTAAATGTTATGAAATGAATGGTATGATAATATTGAAATGTGAATGCTATGTGAGAGCTCGAGTTATGTGGCACTAAGTGTGCGTATTCGGAAATGTGACCGAGATGATTAGCACTGTGTGTGCGAAATGATATAAGCTTCGGCTTTGTGGTTGGCACTGTGTGTGCGATACCGATTTAAGATCGGATTGACATGGATGTACTAAGTGTGCGATGTTAATTAAGCTTCGGCTAACTATTTGGGCACTAAGTGTGCGATTGTATCGGAGAAGGGACGAAAGTTGTTCGAAATGAAATAGTGAGTGTTAAGTAGCATATGTAATCGACAACTAAGTGTTGACTAAGGTATGTTTGGAACCTATGTGGTTGATGAAATTATGAATGAGTTTATGGAAGGTTAATTGAACATATTAGCTTTGGATGGTATGATATATGTGATTGTGAATTAATCTATGTGATGGATTGTTTTGGGATAATGTATTATGTTACAAACTTACTAAGCTTTTGGAAAGCTTACTGTGTGATTTGTTTTTCTGCTTTGCAGTGTCAGTAAAGCTAGCTCGGATCCGGGGATCGTCAGCATCTCAATCACACTATCAGCAAACTATTTTGGTACCATTGAAGATGTATATATTTGAATATGGCATGTATAGGCTAGTTAATTGAGACGTATTTGAGATGTGTAAATAGCTATGTGATGTGGCTAGATATATGTTGGCTACAAGCATGAATGGATTTGGTATATGATGCATATTATATTTTGGATTGTTAGTAATGAAAATGTCTTATGAATGGTAAGCTTAGTGATGGATTGATGCTAGTATGATCTAGTGATATTGAAGATGAATCATGTTTGGAATTGTATGTGTTCAAGTTGTGCAATTTAGTTTATAGGTTAACATGATTAGAAATGAGATTTGTTGGAATGATATGTTGACTATTTGACATGTTTTTGGTTGCCAAATTGTGTGAGAAAACATGCTTAATTGTGCTTGTAGGGTTGACCCTTGTGTGGGTGGCAAATTGGTCTTGCAAATGGCCTATTTTGCATGCATGGCCAAGAGACACGGGCGTGTGTCTCTGCCGTGTGGTTTAAGGATCCCTTCTAGGTGTGCCTGGATAGAGTACACGGTTGAGGCCCACGGGCGTGCATGGTGGCCGTGTGATCAAGTCAGTAGCTAGCCTAATAACACACGGCCATGGCACACGGGCGTGTCTAGTGGCTGTGGGGATAAGTCAGTATCTATGCTCTGTTTTGACACAGCCTGGACACATAGGTGTGTCTGGTAGCCGTGTGAGGCACACGGCCTGACTGCACGGGCGTGTGACGTCAACAATATTGAAAAATGTTTGAATTTCTAAAAACTTTCATAAGTGTTCGGTTTAGTCCCGACCTCTTTCCAACACGTGTTTAAGGTCTCGAAGACCTAGATAAGGGACTATATGCTCGAATTTGAATAAGTTTGATCGATGATTGACTATGTGTCGTGAAATGGTTGTGAAATGTTCTAATTTTTTGGTAATGCCTCTTAACCCTATTTTGGCGACGGTTTCGAGTTAGGGGTGTTACATTAGCAAAGTTGAAAACAGATGAAGATACTATTAACCGAAGCTCTGGTTCTGAGTTCAGTTTGAATTGAGTAATGAATTCATGACTTTTCAGTGTTGTACTATTGAACAGATTGGATTGTGTTTTATTACTAGAATGTAAAGTAATGGTTCATGTTTTCATACGGTTAATGTCACATGTTCCCTGATTTCAAGAATTAAAGTATCAAATGTCATAAAAAGATCTGAAGTTAAGATAGTGTTAAAGACTTGAGCTATTGAAAGGTCGCGAGTAGTTATTGATTAATCTCTGGGAAAGTAGATATAGTCACAGATGTTATCAAATTGTGATTGATCATTCGTGTAAAGATTTCTTGTTTAACAAACCAGCCGAGTAAGATGTTTTTGGGATTATTCGATTATACAAAGTATCAGTCTCCGTTACTTCGGATTGAGATCTGAGCGCTAAATCCCAATTATAGAAAGAGCTACAAGAAAATATGAATACGCAATTGCATCTTGGCATGGTAATACACCTGTAAATCGGTGGTAAGTTTGAGAGAGTAATTCAAAACTTTGACGATATGCTCCGACACGAGGTGTTAAAGGTCAAAGGTGACTAGAAAGAGATACAAGGTTGATTTGATTTGTGATTTTGAGAAATTATTGGAAGCAATTCATGAGAGCTGAAAGCAATTTCTTCTGGTGAGATTTTCGGGGACGAAAATCCCTAAGGAGGGAGAGTTGTAACAGCCTGATTTTGGGCCTAGTCAGAACAGTGGTTTCGGGGCCACAAATCCGACGAGGAAAAATCTTATTTTTATTTTTTTTATGGTCTAAAATTTCACGGAATGATTTCGTGAAAATTTCGTTCAAAAATTTCAACGTTTGGGCACTCAATTTAGTCAAAAGGACTAAACTGTAAAAAGTGTAAAAGTTGAGTTCTACATGTTAGAGGTGTCCAATTGTTATGAAATTTTAAATTGATAGTGCTTAAATGGTAATTAGACCATTGGTTAATTTTTGGACAAAAATGGATAAGAAATAGGTGTAATAAAATATTTTTATGTTAGGGGCATTTTGGTCATTTAGTCATTAAATGATTAAATAAACAAAATTAAAAGCCAACTTTTTTCCATCTTCAACCCCATGGCCAAATTTCACAAGAGGAAACCATGACTAGGGTTTTTCAAGCTTCCAAGCTTGATTGTAAGTCCATTATGGCCTCGTTTTTAATGATTTTTACGTTTTTGAAATCCTCGTAACAAGATCTATCTATTTCTACCACTAATTTGAGATATGGTTAAAGTCTAGGGTTTTGACCCATGATGAATATGTGTGTATTTTGGTGTTTAATGGTAGAAAATGCATGTTTATGGTTAGAGAAATGACTTTTACTAAGTGATTTTCGGTGAAAATGCCTAAAAGGACTATTTTGTAAAAGTTATAAAATGTGTCATAAAAGTGTGTTTTAATGGAAATTGTGGGCTATTATAGTTATGAAAATGGTTCGGCTAGGCTTAAAGTACAATGAAATTTAATGAAAATCATTTTACGAGCCTAGGGGAAAAATTGTAAATATGTGAAACTTTAGGGGAAAATGTAATTTTGCCATAATATGATTTTTGGGTCACATTGAATAATGTGACTAGCAAATAAATTAAATGTGATATTATAGATCAAGGAACACGAGATTCGGACTTAGAACGGGGTGAAAACAAAGAATATGACGAATAAGTTCTTTTCACCGATTGTGCTACCGAGGTAAGTTTGTATGTAAATAATGCATCATCTTTACTTACGTTTTCATATTTTGATAAATGGTATGAATTGTGGCTGAATATTTGATGTAATTGACCAAATATCGACAAGTAAGAAATTTCTCAGTTGAACCTTAGGAATAAAAATGGATACGGGTGACATATTCACTAGAAATCTATGTGAAATCTAAGTGAAATAAGTGATCCGGGTACTGGTCCGTACGTTCAACCGATGGCTAAGTTATCCGGCATGTGTTATGGATACTCGACAGCTTGTGTAACTAGCACCGTGTAGTTTCGTCATGACTAACAACTTGTATGAGCAGACCCGAGATTGTGAGTATGTGAAACAGGTGCTGGTCTTGTAAGTTCTACCAGTGGCTGGGTAATCTGGCATGTGTTGCGGATTCCTGAAAGCTTGTGTCAGCAGCACTAAATAGTTACGTATGACCGACAGCTTGTGTGAGAAGACCCGTGAATGTGATTAGCTCGAGAGCGAGCCTATGTGAAAAGTGTGATATGGAGTATCTTTAGCTACAAGTGTGACACTTATGTGTAGATTTTCGTGTATCCGTTTTTATTCTGATGTGTTCAACGGGAAAATGACTAAGTGTAATTGAATGTGATTATGTGATGAACAAGGCATGTACATGTGTATATATATTCATGAGCAATGTGCTCGATATGTGATCGAACTTTGGTAAGGTTGATATGGAGTAAGTGTTACAATGAAGACTTGTAAATATTTGATGATGACTAGCTATTGGCATGGCTACCTATAGATATACTTTAGTGTTATATGTGTGTAAATGAGAATTAATACAAAGAAAACATGATAGAGTAAAATTAGCAATAAAACAGTTTGGACAGCAGCAGTTGTATCACTTTGAAAAATCACCAAAAATGGTGGAAATCGAATTAGAGGTTTAATAAGATATTAAATTAAATATTAGAGTCTATTTTTACATAAAAGAAACGATATATTTGAATTTTTGTGAGACAGAGTCAGAATGATTTCAGAATCCCCAATTCTGACTTGGAAAAATAATTAAAAATTGTACAAAAGTAATTATGGGTTATAATTTATATTCTTAAAACCCTTAATGAGTCTGTTTTTAAAAGAAACAAACGAGAACATCATCCCAATCCCGTATGAGGAGATAATTAATTTTTAGTGAATAGGGGTCGGAATTGTCAGACAGCAGAATATGGGTGACTTTAATGAATAAACTGTACTTATTGGCTAAATAAAAAATTCTGAAAATCTTATAGTAAGAATATATGTGAGTTTAGTTTCAGATAAAAAATTTGGATCTTAATTTGGAGTTTCGTGACTGAAGATATAAATAATTTAGTGACTGCGACTCGAGTAGACAGCTTGAGATGAACATAAGTAAATAGTGAAATTTTGTGCAATTATGATTATTTTATCTTGAGAACATATTGTGAAGATTTATAAAAGCTTGTTAATAAATCACTTATTATTTACATACCTACTTACTAAGCTATAATGCTTACCCCCTTCCTTTCCTTTTTCTTATAGTGTCACAGATGCTAGCTCGAGTTGGAGGTCGTCGGAGATTCTATCATACTATCAAGCTTTTGACTGGTATCAATGCCTTCAAGTAATTTAAGTCTATGGCATGTATAGGGACTTAGTCATTTTGTGTATGTGTTATTATGTTTTGGCCAAATGTGTTGGCCTATAATGGTTAAAGGTTATTATAGTATGTAGCCATGCTAATTGGCTTATATTGGCTAATTGGTTGTAAGCCTATATATATTATTTATATGCCAATGTCTTGTGTTGTGAGCTATGTTTGCATGATACATGATGAGTTGTGTGTTATGGCCTAAATACCTAATGGTTGAATGTACTAGTAGTCTTGATGTCGAATGGCTAAGTTTGGCTCATTGGTATGGTATGATAATTAGATATAATTATGCATGTATAAGAGTTGCTGAGGATGCATATTGAGTGTGACCCTATTTTGAAGAAAAATTTTCTAAGTGTTGTGAAATTTTTCAAAGTTCTCGGTTTAGTCCCGAACCACTTCCAAAGCATGTTTTGGGCCTCGTAGGTCCATATTAAGGACTCTATGATTGAATATGAAAAGTTTTAAATTTGTATAGAAATTTGTGACTCAGAAATGATCGATTATAAGTGATTAAGTCCGGTAATGCCTCGTACCTTATTCTGACGACGGATACGGGTAAGGGCTGTTACACGACGTGTTAACATCGTAAGTGAGAATATTTCTACAAAAGATATAAAATAAGGCGATGTCCACAAGTATACTAGTCAGGTTGTAATATACTTTTTAGATCGAAGTACCAGAAGTACTCCGAGGATCGTACCCAAAGGAGGCTAGATTAAACTAAAATTAATTCCTACGCTAACAAGTCTAATTAGTACTTTAAGTAATTTATATTACATTAGTTCATAAATTGATAATAAAATGGAATTTTAAAGAAAAAGTACAATAAGGACCGAAGCAGATTGTAAATTTTATCATATTTAAAGACAAAAGACTAACTTGTTTAAGTGTTCATAGTTAACTTCTATTTCTGGTTAAATTCAATCAGCTAGTCATTAACCTAGTAGGGCCTCTCGGCCTTCCACTAACCTAATGAGTCAACAAGCACTACCTATCTCTCGATGTTACGAGCTAGAACGGGTCAGTGTAAGGTTTTCATTGTAGACCATATCGATTTCGGGTTCATATTTACCTACATGACTTTTTAAGGTTGTTTGTCCTAAGGTTTAAGTTTTTTCATTCCCAACCAACTAATCCATTAAGAAACCCTACATAGTTGCCAACTAATCCCACATCCACTCGTTAATCTTCCTAATAGATTAGTTACTCATGGATCTAAAGCACACAATAGATTGGAATTTAAATATAGACATTTGCAATACAAATGAAAAGATGAGAAAGATCCTAATATATATATATTGAACAGTGAACAAAAATCCTTAACAAATTTGATGAATACACAATCTAGATCTCTTGAAGAACAAAACGAGAACAAAAATAAAAACTACAAGTAAAAACCTAAACTAAGATTGAAGCTGAAAATAACTAGGAGGCCGAGAGTCCCTTAAATTGTTCTAAGCAATAGTATTTATAGGCTTAGGTTTAGTAGCTCATTTGTAACATCCTAGAAATAGTGATTCTACATTTTGCACTATTTATTGTGTTTGGCTTATTAAGCATGCTACATTGAAATGTTAATTTGCCATGTCTTTTAATGATGGGATTTTAAATGGCAATTATGTCAATTACAAAGTAAGTGGATGGCAATAGTAAATAATCATGATGATTATTTATTTTATAAAATTACTTTTAATTTTATTATAAATTGAGTGGGTTAATAAAAAAAATAATCATGATGATTATTTATTTTATAAAATTACTTTTAATTTTATAATAAATTGAGTGGGTTAATAAAACAAATAATCATGATAATTATTTATTTTATGAAATTACTTTTAATTTTATAATAAATTGAGTGGGTTAATAAAACAAATAATCATGATTGTTATTTATTTTATAAAATAATTTTAATTTTATAATAAATTGAGTGGGTTAATAAAACAAATAATCATGATGACTATTTATTTTATAAAATTACTTTTAATTTTATAATAAATTGAGTGGGTTAATAAAACAAATAATCATGATGATTATTTATTTTATAAAATTACTTTTAATTTTATAATAATTGAGTGGGTTAATAAAACAAATAATCATGATGATTATTTATTTTATAAAATTACTTTTAATTTTATAATAAATTGAGTGGGTTAATAAAACAAATAATCATGATGATTATTTATTTTATAAAGTTATTTTGATATTATTAAAATTCATCTCCCATGCTTGTTAATTGTTTTAAAATTCAAGCATATTCGGTTTAAGTGTTAGCATAGGTGGTGTGCCGAAATTCCATAGGCCTTAGGCATTTGTTACGTTTCATTTTAGCATAATTGTTCATTAAGGGAAGTGTAGTGTCGTTTTTGGCAAGTGTCATTTGAGTGAGGGGTAAAGCCGAAACCATTCAAAGAATCTTCTCTCTTCCTTTATTTTGCACTTTGGTCATTTTGTTTGATTATTCTTTTGGTTTCCAAAGAAAGATCTTAGCACTCTTTTTCTACTTTTTTTTCTCTCATCACTTTTTCTCTTGATATCTTTCTTATAATCTAAACTTCCATCTAAATTCTTGGCTTCATAATTCTTTTGGTTCTTGCGAGTGATAGCCAAAACATTCTCTCTTCCTCATTCTTCTTCTAGTGTTCTCTTCTTATGCCGCATATTTCCACTTGTACCATCAAAACTTTCTTGCCATCATTCTTTGCCAATAGCCGAAATTCAATCTTCATCCTCTTTGTTCAGTCGATCGATCATTCTCATCTATTACTTCTCCTGTGCCGAATCTTTTTGAGTGACAATCAGTTTCTCTACTGAGGCCGAATACCAAGAAGCAAGGTGCTGGAAAATCTTAGGTTGCTGAGAGCCTTTACGATCGGGTTTTGTTGTTGAAGGTAAGAAGCGATTCTTTTGCCATTTCTTTTCTTTCTTTTGGTTTTGTGTGGCCAAAGTCAAATGGCTAGTTAGCATGGTGTTTATATTTCGGTTAACTCTCCTTTCTTTTCTCTTCTCTCATTTGGGACGTTTATTCCGGGAATTTCCATTAGCCGAGTGGTTATAGTTCAAAGCCGAAGGGATTGTGGGTGTCGAATCGGATCACTCCAGTTGAATTTGTAAGGTTGGTCAATCTAAGGAAGGGAATGAACCCTTAGTTTTGGCTCTTAAGTTTAAGAAGCGTGTTGTGTCGACAGTTCGGGATTTTTCGCTGGGTTGTGGTAGAGAGCCAACGTCTGCCTAAGATAGGCAAATAGCCGTCGTCTTGCTAGCGAAAGTGTTCACATAGATAGTTTGGTATTACGCTTTATCAGGTGTGTACTACTCACACGCCTTCTTTGATATTGTGTTATTAACTGAAATGGCCGAAAGCCAAAATAACTGATATGATGGATTAACTACCCTTAGGGGTAAGGTTGGAGACACCAGGTAAGTTCTTCGTTAATAATATGGCTGTTAATATGCATGTATGTATATTCTGATGTTATGCATGTATGAAATATGATCTGCTTTATACTGTGATTTTGGTTGCATTCATATTGTGCATAATGAAAAGAGCATGGGCTCGGGATTGAATGAAGAAGGAGAGAGAATCAGTGACTACGGTCACGAGTGACTTTTGTAACGAGTGGTCTAAGTACCACGGTGGTTGAAACCACGAATAATCTAATTAGTGACTTATCTCGGTGGTCAAGTACCACAGTGGGTTGGCCCCACGTATGCATTATTTATTAGAGATCGTCACGGTGGTCTACGACCACAGTGGGTTGGCCCCACGAGAACATTATAGTGACTCTGTCACGAGTGACTACGGTCACGAATGGTCTAGGACCACGGTGGTCATGAACCACAGTGGCATAATGCCACGGGTGTTTTGGATGGAGAGCTATTCTGGGATGGGTAGCATTTGCATGTACATAACATGAGCTGTATTGAGTGGGCTAAGGCCCAATTTATGTTAAATGGGGATGTACACACTGAATCTCGATGACTCACCCCTTTTGTTAATTTTGCAGGTAATTAGTAGATGGCAGGTCTTGGTCCGAGACAGACTCGAGGTGGCCATGCGTTGTAATTTCTTTAAGTAAACTCAGACTTTATTTTAAATTTATTTCTATTTTGGGATTTCAAGTTGTAATAAGGCCGCTTTAACTTTAATTTTAAATTGGGTTTTAGATTTTTATGCTGATATTGCATGTTTTATAAACTATCGAATATGGAGTATTTAAAAAAAAATAAATAGTTTTCAAAGTGTTTAACAAAAGATGGATTGCAAGTAATTAATTAATTCGGAGTTTTTATTAAAATTTCAACATCGTTTTAAAATGACACTCTATGAGAATCCTTGATTTTGGCTTTCGTAAAGTAACAGATTTGCTCACAACCTTTTTGATTTGATTAAAAAGAAGTCAGCACAAAACTTTCAATCACAACTATAAAAAAAAATGCTTTTCAACACAGACATAAAAAAAAGGTTTTCAAGTCACGTTGTTTCTTTAAAATTTCAAAACCTCCAATCCTGTAACATACCAGACTTGGTCTTAGTGTATAGACCGGGTTTGGGGTGTTACAATTCTGGTATCAGAGCCAAGGTTTCTAAACTCGACCGTGGGTATGGGGTTTAAAATGTTTTAAAAGATGGTTAGAAATAATTTAGAAATATATATGTCTTTTGGAAGCATGGCACCCGAGTCTCCGGCACCAAATTCGCACAGTAAGTCTTCTGACTTTTAGTTGTTTTACATGAAGAAAGTATAATATGCTGTGATTGCTTGTGCTAAGAAACTCAACTCTAGAGACTGAAACCTTAGGTATGCATGAAATGACGAGAACTGCTCATAATGCTATTTTCATAAAACTGTTCGGTAATAAACAGTGGAAGAAGTACTAATTCATAAAACGTATAATCAGATTAAGTCAAATCGGTAGTCATGAGCGGACGTGGATGTGGACGTGGTATGCGCGGCCGTGGACGTGGACGTGGTATGCGCGGTCGTGGTAGAGGCTGGGATGTTGAAGTTGCACCTTCAGAATCTGGGCATAGGCCGGAAGGTGAAGTGCCGCATCGCCAGTTGCGGAAATGGATTTTCAGGACCAAACTGGTGGAGATGATACTGTGTCCCAGGCTATGTTACGCGTTCTGAAAAGAGTGGCTGGAGCGAGCACGGGACCAGTGATTCGAAAATCTATTTCTGAGCGACTCCGAACTAATGGGGCTGAGACTTTTAGGGGCATTTCTGGTGTGGCTCCTAATGTAGCCGAGTACTGGTTAGAAATAGTGGAACAAATTATGGATGATCTTGACTGCACTGCGGAGGAGAAACTGAAAGGAGTTGTGTCTCTTCTCCGAGATGAGGCTTACCAATGGTGGCTCACGGTTAAAGATGGTACAGCTGTGGACCGTATTACTTGGGACTTTTTAAGTCTGCATTCCAAGAGAAATACATTGGGTCAAGCTATGTGGATGCGCAGCGAAAGGCATTTCTTAACTTGGTTCGGGGAAGTAAATCGGTGGCTGAGTATGAGGTGGAATACCTACGTCTAAGCCGGTATGCTCGTGGTATTATGTCTACATATCATGACGTTGTGTCCGATTTGAAGATGGCCTGAGGGATGAGTTGCGAGTACTAATAGCTCCGCAACGGGAAAGGGAATTTGCTATTCTGGTGGAAAAGGCTAAGATAGCTAAAGAGGCAAAACGATCTGAAAGGCAAAATCAGGATAGGGATAAGGGTAGAAACAAGAGAAGTTTTGGACCATCAAGATCTATTGGGAATTTTTAGAAGAGGCCGAGGTTAGATGGGCCAGGTCAAGTTGTGAGGCCCGCTGCTACTGGTCGACCACAACAATGTGTTACGTGTGGGAAGTTCCATTTTGGAGAATGCTGGGCAAGAAGTAATGGATGCTTCAGATGTGGGTCAATGGATCACCGGGTAAGAGACTGCCCACAAGAGCCAAACAGAATGCGACCAGTAGGTCAGAATTATGTTCAGCATGGTAGAGAGGGTCAGCAGCCACAGAGAGGTCGTGGTCCTGCCAGAGGAGGTAATGGTCTTGGTCGTGGACGTGGAGCACCGGGTAGAGGTACTGGGAACACAGAGGCGAGACAGCCTGGGTTAGTCTATGCAGCTAGACGTCGTGATGAGGGTGATGCACCGGACGTCATAATCGATACGTTCCTTATTTACGGATTGCCTTTTGCTGCACTAATTGATATTGGGTCAACACATTCATATGTTGCTAGAACTGTGTTTGGAACTCTGAACATAGACTATGAGATTACTTCTAGGGAGGTGACTGTACTTAGCCCTTTAGGACAATCTGTAGTGGTAAACAAACTCTTTAGAGATGTGCCTCTGGAAGTACAAGGGATGGTTTTCCCGGCTAATCTAATGGAACTTCTGATCGGGGAGTTTGATTTAATTTTAGGTATGGACTGGTTAGTGAGATATCAAGCAAACTTGGATTGTGCTGCTAAGCGCATGGTATTAAAGACTCTTGAGGATGATGAAGTAGTAGTAATAGGGGAAAGGAGGAACTACTTATCTAATGTAGTGTCCGCTTTAAAGGCTGAAAGAATGGTAAGAAAAGGATGCGAGGCTTTCTTAACTTTCGTTCGAGCTCTGGAGGCCAAGGAATTGACTATAGGGGATGTCAGAACAGTGAAAGAGTTCTCTGATGTTTTTCCAGAAGAGCTTCCAGGGTTACCTCCGGATCGCGAGGTAGAATTCGGTATTGATCTTCTTCCGGGAACAGCGCCAGTGTCTATTGCTCCATATAGAATGGCGCCAAAGGAGTTGGTGGAACTGAAAGCTCAAATTCAAGAATTATTGGATCGGGGTTTTATCCGACCCAGTGTGTCACCTTGGGGAGCGCCGGTGTTGTTTGTTAAGAAGAAGGATGGGTCAATGCGGATGTGCATTGACTATAGGCAGTTGAACAAGTTGACGATTAAGAACAAGTACCCGTTGCCTAGGATAGACGATCTGTTTGATCAGTTGCGAGGCGCTTCGGTCTTTTCAAAGATAGATTTGAGGTCAGGTTATCACCAACTTAAGGTCAAGGAGACAGATATTCATAAGACAACTTTCCGAACTCGTTATGGTCACTACGAGTTCCTGGTGATGCCATTTGGGTTGACAAATGCACCAGCTGCGTTTATGGACATGATGAACCGAGTATTCCAACCCTATTTGGACCGGTTTGTCGTGGTGTTCATAGACGATATTTTGGTTTATTCAAGTTCGGAAGAGGAACATGATTCGCATCTTCGAGTGGTTCTGCAAATTCTGAGAGAAAAACAGCTGTACGCCAAATTCAGTAAGTGTGAATTCTGGCTGAAGGAAGTTACTTTTCTGGGACATGTGGTGTCTGCTGAAGGAATTAGGGTTGATCCTCGGAAAATTGAGGCCGTGTTGGATTGGACCCCGCCTAGGTCTGTGGCAGAAATTCGGAGTTTTCTTGGTCTGGCTGGGTATTATAGAAGGTTTGTAGAGGGATTTTCACTAATAGCAGCACCGTTAACCAAGTTATTACAGAAAGGGGTACCGTTTGTCTGGTCGGATAAGCAACAGGAAAGTTTTGAGAAGCTGAAGAGGATCTTGACTGAGGCTCCAGTGTTGATTCAGCCTGAGGCTGGAAAGGAGTTTGTCGTGTACTGTGATGCGTCGCACACAGGTTTGGGATGTGTGTTGATGTAGGAAGGAAAGGTAGTATCATATGCGTCTCGGCAGTTGAGACCACATGAAGTGAATTATCCCACGCATGATCTAGAGTTAGCTGCGGTAGTGTTCGCTTTGAAGGTTTGGAGACACTACCTGTATGGGGAAAAGTCCATTATCTACACGGACCACAAGAGCCTAAAATACCTCCTTACCCAAAAGGAGTTGAATTTAAGGCAACGGAGATGGATTGAGTTGCTGAAGGACTATAATTGTTCGATCGAGTATCACCCGGGTAAAGCCAACGTGGTGGCTGATGCGTTGAGCCGTAAGGTAATATCAGACTTGAGGGTAATGTTCGCTCATCTCAGCTTGTATAATGATGGAAGTGTGTTAGCGGAACTTCAAGTGAAGCCCTCTTGGGTCAGTCAGATAAAGGAGAAACAATTATCTGATGAGTCGCTAAGTTCGAAACTTCAGTTAGTGACAGGTGGTGAGACAAAAGATTTTAGTGTGAGCAGTGATGGGGTATTGTGCTTTCGAGGAAAGACTTGTATGCCAAGAGATTCTGAGTTAAGACAGAAGATCCTGCAGGAAGCGCATAGTAGCCCATACGCTATGCATCCTGGAGGAACTAAGATGTATCAAGATCTGCGAGAACAGTTTTGGTGGCCGGGTTTGAAACAAGACGTAACTGAATTTGTAGGTAAATGCTTAACGTGTCAGCAGGTGAAAGCGGAACACCAATTGCCTTCGGGGTTGCTGCAGCCAGTAAGGATTCCACTTTGGAAGTGGGAAAGGATAACGATGGACTTTGTGAGTGGGCTACCCCTGACTCCCACGAAGAAAGATTCAGTGTGGGTAATTGTCGATCGGTTGACGAAGTCTGCTCACTTCATACCGATTCGGGTTGATTATTCACTACCGAAGTTAGCCAAGTTGTACGTAGCAGAGATTGTGAGGTTGCATAGGGTACCAGTGTCAATTATATCAGACCGAGACCCTAGGTTTACATCACGATTTTGGAAAGCGTTGCATCAGGCGTTGGGTACAAGACTAGACTTCAGCACAGCATTTCATCCACAGACTGATGGTCAGTCTGAGAGGGTAATTCAGATCTTGAAAGATATGTTGAGAGGCTGCGTCATTGACTTCAAGGGTAGTTGGGAGGAGTTTTTACCATTGACGGAATTCGCATACAACAACAGCTATCAATCTAGCATTAAGATGGCGCCCTATGAAGCGTTGTACGGTCGGAAATGTCGCACTCCTACTTGCTGGACAGAGTTGGGTGAGCGACAACTGTTGGGCCCAGAGTTGGTTTCTGAAATAGAGGAAAAGGTTAAGCTAATTCGGACTCAGTTGAAGGAAGCTTCTGATAGACAAAAATCTTATGCGGATCTGAAGCGTAAAGACATAGAATTTATAGTAGGTGATCAGGTTTTCTTAAAGGTTTCACCGTGGAAAAAAATTCTAAGGTTTGGACGGAAGGACAAGCTGAGCCCCAGGTTTATCGGGCCTTATCGTGTGTTGAAGCGTGTGGGACCAGTAGCTTATCAGCTCGAACTACCTTCAGAATTGAGACAGATCCATGATGTATTCCATGTCTCGATGCTAAGGCGCTACCGTTCAGATCCATCTCATATAGTGCCAGTGGAAGAAATCGAAGTAAGGCCTGACTTATCTTTTGATGAGGAACCAGTTCAGATCTTAGACCGAGATCTTAAAGTGTTGCGGAGGAAGACAGTTCCGTTGGTTAAAGTGTTGTGGCGGAATCATGGTTCTGAGGAAGCTATATGTGAGCCAGAGGATGTGATGCAATAACAATACCCTCACCTCTTTTGATCAGGCAAATTTCAGGGCCGAAATTTCTTTAAGGGGGTAGAACTGTAACATCCTAGAAATAGTGATTCTACATTTTGCACTATTTATTGTGTTTGGCTCATTAAGCATGCTACATTGAAAATGTTAATTTGCCATGTCTTTTAATGATGGGATTTTAAATGGCAATTATGTCAATTACAAAGTAAGTGGATGGCAATAGTAAATAATCATGATGATTATTTATTTTATAAAATTACTTTTAATTTTATTATAAATTGAGTGGGTTAATAAAACAAATAATCATGATGATTATTTATTTTATAAAATTACTTTTAATTTTATAATAAATTGAGTGGGTTAATAAAACAAATAATCATGATAATTATTTATTTTATGAAATTACTTTTAATTTTATAATAAATTGAGTGGGTTAATAAAACAAATAATCATGATTGTTATTTATTTTATAAAATTAATTTTAATTTTATAATAAATTGAGTGGGTTAATAAAACAAATAATCATGATGACTATTTATTTTATAAAATTACTTTTAATTTTATAATAAATTGAGTGGGTTAATAAAACAAATAATCATGATGATTATTTATTTTATAAAATTACTTTTAATTTTATAATAAATTGAGTGGGTTAATAAAACAAATAATCATGATGATTATTTATTTTATAAAATTACTTTTAATTTTATAATAAATTGAGTGGGTTAATAAAACAAATAATCATGATGATTATTTATTTTATAAAGCTATTTTAATATTATAATAAATTAAGTGGGTTAAAAAGAAATAATCATGATGATTATTTATTTTATAAAGTTATTTTAATATTATAAGAATTAGGTGGGATAATAAAATAAATAAGCATGGTGATTTATTTATTTTATAAATTTATTTTGATATTATTAAAATTCATCTCCCATGCTTGTTAATTATTTTAAAATTCAAGCATATTCGGTTTAAGTGTTAGCATAGGTGGTGTGCCGAAATTCCATAGGCCTTAGGCATTTGTTACGTTTCATTTTAGCATAATTGTTCATTAAGGGAAGTGTAGTGTCGTTTTTGGCAAGTGTCATTTGAGTGAGAGGTAAAGCCGAAACCATTCAAAGAATCTTCTCTCTTCCTTTATTTTGCACTTTGGTCATTTTGTTTGATTATTCTTTTGGTTTCCAAAGAAAGATCTTAGCACTCTTTTTCTACTTTTTTTCTCTCATCACTTTTTCTCTTGATATCTTTCTTATAATCTAAACTTCCATCTAAATTCTTGGATTCATAATTCTTTTGGTTCTTGTGAGTGATAGCCAAAACATTCTCTCTTCCTCATTCTTCTTCTAGTGTTCTCTTCTTATGCCGCATATTTCCACTTGTACCATCAAAACTTTCTTGCCATTATTCTTTGCCAATAGCCGAAATTCAATCTTCATCCTCTTTGTTCAGTCGATCGATCATTCTCATCTATTACTTCTCCTGTGCCGAATCTTTTTGAGTGACAATCGGTTTCTCTGCTGAGGCCGAATACCAAGAAGCAAGGTGCTGGAAAATCTTAGGTTGCTGAGAGCCTTTACGATCAGGTTTTGTTGTTGAAGGTAAGAAGCGATTCTTTTGCCTTTTCTTTCCTTTCTTTTGGTTTTGTGTGGCCAAAGTCGAATGGCTAGTTAGCATGGTGTTTATATTTCGGTTAACTCTCCTTTCTTTTCTCTTCTCTCATTTGGGACGTTTATTCCGAGAATCTCCATTAGCCGAGTGGTTGTAGTTTAAAGCCGAAGGGATTGTGGGTGTCGAATCGGATCACTCCAGTTGAATTTGTAAGGTTGGTCAATCTAAGGAAGGGAATGAACCCTTAGTTTTGGCTCTTAAGTTTAAGAAGCGTGTTGTGTCGACAGTTCGGGATTTTTCGCCGAGTTGTGGTAGAGAGCCGACGTCTGCCTAAGATAGGCAAATAGCCGTCGTTCCTGCTAGCGAAAGTGTTCACGTAGATAGTTTGGTATTACGCTTTATCAGGTGTGTACTACTCACACGCCTTCTTTGATATTGTGTTATTAACTGAAATGGCCGAAAGCCAAAATAACTGATATGATGGATTAACTACCCTTAGGGGTAAGGTTGGAGACACCAGGTAAGTTCTTCGTTAATAATATAGCTGTTAATATGCATGTATGTATATTCTGATGTTATGCATGTATGAAATATGATCTGCTTTATACTGTGATTTTGGTTGCATACATATTGTGCATAATGAAAAAAGCATGGGCTCGGGATTGAATGAAGAAGGAGAGAGAATCAGTGACTACGGTCACGAGTGACTTTTGTCACGAGTGGTCTAAGTACCACGGTGGTTGAAACCACGAATAATCTAATTAGTGACTTATTTCGGTGGTCAAGTACAACAGTGGGTTGGCCCCACGTATGCATTATTTATCAGAGATCGTCACGGTGGTCTATGACCACAGTGGGTTGGCCCCACGAGAACATTATAGTGACTCTGTCACGAGTGACTACGGTCACGAATGGTCTAGGACCACGGTGGTCATGAACCACAGTGGCATAATGCCACGGGTGTTTTGGATGGAGAGCTATTCTGGGATGGGTAGCATTTGCATGTACATAACATGAGCTGTATTGAGTGGGCTAAGGCCCAATTTATGTTAAATGGGGATGTACACACTGAGTCTCGATGACTCACCCCTTTTGTTAATTTTGCAGGTAATTAGTAGATGGCGGGTCTTGGTCCGAGACAGACTCGAGGTGGCCATGCGTTGTAATTTCTTTAAGTAAACTCAGACTTTATTTTAAATTTATTTCTATTTTGGGATTTCAAGTTGTAATAAGGCCGCTTTAACTTTAATTTTAAATTGGGTTTTAGATTTTTATGCTGATATTGCATGTTTTATAAACTATCAAATATGGAGTATTTAAAAAAATAAATAGTTTTCAAAGTGTTTAACAAAAGATGGATTGCAAGTAATTAATTAATTCGGAGTTTTATTAAAATTTCAACATCGTTTTAAAATGACACTCTATGAGAATCCTTGATTTTGGCTTTCGTAAAGTAACAGATTTGCTCACAACCTTTTTTATTTGATTAAAAAGAAGTCAGCACAAAACTTTCAATCACAACTGTAAAAAAAAAAAATGCTTTTCAACACAGACATAAAAAAAAAGGTTTTCAAGTCACGTTGTTTCTTTAAAATTTCAAAACCTCCAATCCTGTAACATTCCAGACTTGGTCTTAGTGTATAGACCGGGTTTGGGGTGTTACATCATTCTTGACCTAAAATGACTGACTAAACTTCATTAAAGTATGTTGTCCAAATGAAAACACCTTTTCTTCATTAACTGGCCACGTCGCTTTGGTGTCGCAACACTGATGGCGAATTGCTCCTTGGGTATTCTGCTTGTTGTGTTACGACATCCCAGCTCTATGTTGCAACATAAGGAGCGGTCTACTATATTTATACCCTTAAAGGATGTCCTCCACACTCACTGAACGTATTAGTCTACCTTTATGCCTATTTCGGCCCACAAGGTCATGTAAAATGTTTAAATTGCTCATTTTATTACCTAAGTGCTAAAGATGAAAACTAATTAAAAACACAGCAAAATTCCTTTCTAATTAGCTCATTAAGTACAGAAAAATGTTTAATCTACTACAAAGAATTGCGGGAGATCAATAAATAATATTTATTTTGAGAAATAGAAAAACATATATTGGTTTGGATTAAATTATAAAGTGGTGGGTTAAAAGTCCATGAAGCACATATATATAGAACCCGATATAGGAGAGGCCCAATTCCCTTCATATTACATGTGAAGGGAGGGAACCCTAGTGTATTTAACTAGGGTGTGCCGCCACCCTCTTCTAGTTAGACCAAAAGACTAATTTTCTATTAAATAAATATTACTTGTGTTTTACTAATTCAACCAGGATTCCCCTATCTCTCCCTATAAATAGATGACCTAATAGAGCTATTAACATACAACATAAGTTATACATAACTTTGAGACATTTTTATTCTACCAGAAAGTAGAAAGAATTTATTTTTTAAGTATAAATTCTATTTTCTGGGAATTATAATTCTACCATTACTATTGAGAGAGAATTAGTTTCCCATTGAAAGTAATAAATCATTTCTGGTTCCATGTCTAATTCATAATTTTTTGAGCCCACGTTAGAAGAAATTCATGGTATGAGAATAGCAAAAAAGGTCGTTTGGTTGAAAGTCGGGAACATTTAGGATCTATCTTGCTCAAAGCACATGTATTTTTCGGGAAAATAGTTTATTGCAAAAAATATCACAAATTGGTTTAGTTTGCAAATTTTAATTTTCCTATTGTGATAGAAAATCATTTTCTAAATCGAATCTTTCCAACAATATATGTTTGCTGGTTATAGAGATACAAGGCTATGCTTGTCTAATATATATGTTATGTTTAGATCATATTTGATATAATGCTTGCATGCCAAGAAAGTGAACTTGATGCTTGATGTTAATAAGATTGTGATCATACTTGTAAATAGGTGATTTAAGGCATTAAATATGCTCAAAATTGTGTTTAGAAATTTGTAAACATGTCTTACAATGTTTGGAAATGATATGGGATTGTTTTGGGTCAAACTAGAGTATTTTTGGGTCCTGGCAAACTTCTACCGATACAAGTGGTCAGATGTATCAGTACAAGTAAGTTAGTAGCCAACTGAACAATAGCATTCTATCGGTAGAAGTCTAGATACAAGTATGTTAGAATAGGGTTCCTCCCTTGTTTTGACTTGTTTTGATCCCCAAAGACCCGAATTAGGTCCTAATCATCCCCAAACACCTAGAACTCAATTAAAAATGATATAAAAGTGATTTAAATGACTTGAAGTTGATTTTAAACAATTTGAATGTTTTGTAAAATGTGATAACATTAGGATATTGTGTTGATGTTGAATGAGAACTAGTTCTAGTTGGTTTTAATCAATATCCTTGACCTTGTTTTCAAGTAATTTTAAAGTATTTGAATGCTTTAACTTTTTTATGGTCGAAATGAATAGTTTATGTAATATGTCAAATATTTGATGTTTTGAACTGATTATAAAAGAAAAGCTAGTCCATGTTACTTCGACAACAAATGTGGTGCTTCACATTCGGACCCGGCGATCAGGTCAGATGTGGGGTGCTACAGAAATGGAAGAAGGCAGTTGGAGAGAACAATTACAAATTGATTGTATTTGTTGGGAAAGTTGTTGCTACTCGTTCCATGTCATGTTATAATGAAACTGTTTCTCTACTTGGGCCATCGAATTGGGCTGTGAATAGGTTTCTTTTGTGTTGTGTTCGGTCCACTTGGGTGTGGCATATTTGACAAAGCACAAAACATGGTTCGATTAGAATTTTAAAGACTCCCAACCGAATTGCTTGAAGTGATTGGATAAGCATGAAAGTCTTATTATCTATTGAGGGAATTTTGGAGCTGTTAGAAGATTGATTTATGAAGACTTTTATTTGATAAATACTCGAGATAATTAAAGGGATAATTTCAACTTTTAAATAGGATTTTAAAGTCTATCAAAATCCTATTTATTGATCACTTGAAAAGACGTATAAATAGGAAATTTTGTGCCGCACATCAAGAGAAGTTTTGGAGTGTCTTTGTTGACAATTTTGCTTTGTTCTTATGTTTATTTTGGGGCTACAATTACTTCTTTGTGTAAGGGTAAATTGAGTTTAAGTCAATAGGTGGTCTGAACAATTGTTGAATAAAATCAATCAATGGGCCGGACTCTAAAAACGTAAGACCGTTGTGTCTAAACTGTGTTAATAAAGATCGATTGCGTCAATTCTTTTCTGCTCTTATTTTTTACACTGTCTGTTTTTGTTCTAATTGCTATTAAAATGAACCTTAATCCAAATTGATTTATCATATTTGCAAACTAATTATTTTTTAATGTTAATTTATTTTTAATTTCTCTTTCTCTTTAGATTTTTAAAACACAAATTCATCTCCTCTTTGTATTTGTGAGCCAGCGCAACTAAATTATCGAATCATGAGCGAAGTTAAATGTGATTCAAAAGGAAGATTGGTTTAGGGTTGACTTTAGATACGTCCTTATTGGAAAATCTAGAAGGAAATAGACAAATTGTGCTTATTATGTGGTCCAATAATGACATCAGATTTGGTACGCCTCTTTTCGGCATTAATGGGTGAAGTATATTTCACAACAAAATGTACAGGATTGGGTACTAAGAAAATCGTTTCTGAACAACATAACTTGAACAATGATTGTTGCGAAACACCAAAATCATTCCTAGGGCTAATGCAGTTTCCTGCTGCAAGATAACATAACAAATTTAACATAAAAAAGCAGCATCGATGCCAACGCAGACAACATAAATACTACTTGCTAATCTCTCTGATGCCTTCATTTCAACAACGAAAACGGCGGCTGTGGAAGAATCCAAGGCCCATAAAATCACCTCAACATCCCTTCTCTCATCGGTCGGTATAAAACTCTCAGTAACATGCTACTTCAAATTTCAACGACCGTAGTATTGCTTTCACAGCAGCGCTATCAACAACAACAACAATTAACGCTTCTTTCCTAATAAGTAAGAACCTTTAGCTTATCTCATCGATCGGTTCAAAACATTTGGCCGCAGTTTTTAAAATAGAAAATCTACATGAACTATTGAACTACTTGAAAAATCTGCATCGGCTGAGCAATGCAAAATTTGAAGCATGAGCGGAGAAGGGGTTTCACACTTTCACTGACCAACAGCCAGGCATCAGCAACAACAACAATCATGCGCCGTATTGGTAAACACAGTACAAAGGTACGTAAAATATTAGTGACGTTTTAAAATAAATTATATGCTTAAAATTTTACTTCTGCTTTGTATTGGTAAACCTGTGTCCTTTAATTTACCGCCGTTTGAAGTTTTTTTTTTTTTTTTCCCTCTTTTGGTTTTTTTCAATTCTCAGACATTGTCTTGCATGGGGCGGTCATGAGCTATGAAACAATGGGTTTTGTTTCTTTTATTGTCTTTTTGTCTTTAATTTTCCTTCTTTAATTGCATGGGCTGGCAACCGCGGCAGTGTCACGGGTCCTGCTCTCCAGATATGATAAAAACATAACAAACGTTTATTAAATAGGGTAACTAAAGGTAATTAATATATATGACATTTAATACAAGTATGTTTTTTTGCACTGTGGTAATTTGAATTTAGGCTATATTTGAAGCAAGTAAACACTTAATAGGTTACAACTTAGAATTTTGAAAAAAGTATTATATTTATATTTAAAATTTTAATAATTTATATTGCATTTATATTTTAAAAAAATATTCAATACACTGTTAATAAAATATGGATTGACAAATATCTTACAGATAAAATATAATATTAAAAAAATATATGTCAATTTTTTAAAATTATTTTTGGAATAAAAATAGTTACCAGCAGTATACCATTTATATTTATATAACCAACGTAAAAAATACATGAAACATATACACAATCGATTTCTTCTTAACCATCTTATGCCCATGCATTTATCACTCACTTCTTGGATTTATTAATGATTACACAACATTTGTCAGGCAGCAGTAAAAGTTTAAAAGGATAAGTTTTGAAGTAAAATTAGACTGTTGGCATACTTCTTTATTATTATTATTATTATTATTATTATTATTATTATTATTATTATTATTATTATTATTATTTTGGGGGAATAAACTGTGAATTGGCAGTCAAGGACTGATTCAATAAAGAAAAATGAAAAGTAAAAAAAGACAACAATCGAGACAAAAGAGCCACATGATTTCCTAATTAATGATCATAACGAACGAACAATTCTTGACACTTTTAACTGCTGCGGCTGCCTGTCTGAGTTAACGTAAATTTTCTGGACAATACTCCTTCACTCACTCGACACTACTGAGGATATTCCTATTCCTAAAACCGACAATACATATATATGTTATATAAAGTAAGAAAGATAAGTACTTTAAGAATATTTAAAAAAAAAAAGTATGTCAAGAAATAAACCTAGGTAATATTATAAAATTATTACAAACCACCATTTTAATATTTTGAGACTTCATTTATTATAATATTAATATAATTGCTGGGTTTCACGTTTTAATCCGTATCTAATATTTCATTTAATTTAAGAATAAATATAAATATTTATTTTATATTTAAAATCATTTCTCTTAAATTGGAAACCGATTTTTAAAATATTGGTTTTAAATTTTTTTTAGAAAATAAAATTCGTTTATAAATGAAACTTTCTTTAAATATTTTAATTAAAATAAAAACCTAATTCTTATAATAATTTAATTTGACATATTATTTTCTTTAATTACTTTAATTTCTATTTTTTTGACTATATCATTTTCATTTTTTAATATATTATTCTCAATTATTATTTCTAATTTTCTTTTATATTATTTTTAAATTCTTTTAGTTTTTAGAAGAAATTAACAGGGAGTAATTTAATATATTTTATCATTAAATATGATAAACGCTACGGATGAAACTAATATATATCCCTTAAAAATCGATAGAATTTTTATATTAGCTAAATTAATACTTTAATCTCTTTGACATTTCAAGAGCAGTTTTTTGTTCTGACTTTTTTTCTTCCTGTCAACGAAGATTCGATCTTTATAAAAGTTATTTGGAAATTATGCTTTTAAATGTACCTGTCACATCTCAAGTCTGGTGGATTGAGAATATGACGTAGTGTAGTCAGCCATATTAGTGTCTTCCGGTAATTTGGAATTTGGCGCTGGGAGGGTGTAAGAAACCATATGAAATAGAATTAACCCATGTTCTTGTCTAAACGTTCATTCTTCATTTAGAATGGCAGACTCTAGATCATCCTCTAAACCCCCCTAAGGTTCGGCATGTCGCTAAGCTACCCGTTCTAGTTGAATTTGCAACCCCTTGAAAGAGTCGTATACCCCGCCTTGTTGGCGAACCCTATCACAATACTTCATTCCTTTCATATACTAGACATCCGTACACCTATACCTCTATTGGTGGTAGATCCGTTCCCACCATGTACCCACACATTTAGGCTTTCACGTACTTAAGTTCACTTGATTACACCTCCCGTGTTGAACCTTACCAATCCGACTAGTCCTTGGTGGACACCTTATTCATGGTATGGTCCCGAAAGACCTATTGACATCCCGTCAGACTGGCTGACTAGTATTAAACCTCGCCGCTAGGCGAACCTACTCTCGCTTCCCTCACCCTCGGGTGTCCAAGCTACTGGATTACCTCTAGTAATCTGCCTTACTTACGAGACCTTACCTTGGAACTTAAACATCCTAGTTGGGAAGTATAACAGCCAATAAGCCACCGCCTATGCAAGTGTTCGAGAGTGGTATCCATTTTACTTGAATCATCCTTATGGAGTTACCTCCTCAAGGTTGTATCTACAATAGACCTTCCTCTACGAGGAATAGTCTTAACGGACATTCTGCCTCTTGAGTAGACTCTTTACCCTGGGAGGGCACTTCTCCATCTCCCATAGGATTCACCTTTTACATACAACTATAAAACATGGAAAATGAACACAAGGTAAGCATATAATGCTTAAAAAGTTCGTAATACATAAACGATGCTTACTAATACAATGCATAAGCTTAAAATAAATATGGATCAAACCTAACACAAGCTTGGCACAAGCCTAAGCATCACCATAAATCAAAATTAATGCTTAATCACATAATTTCAATATCAACATATGATAAAAATAACTTTGTTAAGTTTAAAACATATGAATCCATACTTCCCACCATCAAGCATCCATATATTTCCTACCTTTCAAACTAACAAAGTAAGTTGCATAAAAAATTCTTACCGAAGCTCACACGAAGTAAAATCATGATGGTTGTCACCATCCCTTTTCATAGTTCGATAGCTAGAACTATCCTTTTTCATAATTTGATGGTCGTCACCATCCTTTTTATTGTTGATGGTCGTCACCATCCCTTTTCATAATTCGATGGTCGTCACCATACCTTTTCATAATTCGATAGTCGTCACGATCCCTTTTCATTGTTAATGGTTGTCACCATCCTTTTTCATAATTCAATAGCCGAAGCTATCCCTTTTCATTGGTCGATGATCGTTAATATGCAGTTGGAGTTTTCCACCGAAACACAATTTGATATTATAAAATAATAGCATTTAAGACATAATTTAAAATTCTATTTAAACGTACAAACTTACCTCGACGATAAAATGTAGAAATAGAGTCGATTAATCCGAAGCTTCCTCTTTGCCTCGATCTAAAGCCGTAAGAGGTCTATCTTGATCTAAATGAATAAATTTGATCAATTTAATAGTCATTCTATTCAATTTAATCCAAATTCACATTTTTGAAAAAATACGCTTTTACCCCTAATGTTTTGTTTTCTTTACAATTTAGTCCTTAAGCTTGTAAAATGAATTCATGCAATTTCATCCCCATCGAAGCCTAGCCGAATTTCATAGAAGCTCATAGTAGCCCATATATTTCATTATTTTATAAATTACACCATGAATATTCCTCATTTTTCAATTTAACCCCTAATTGACAAATTCATCAAAAATCACTTTACAAAAGTTGTTTGTCTAACAACAAAAGTTCATTTTCTTCCAAAAAAACATCACAAACAACATGTATACATTCATGAAAAAACCCTAACCTTTTAAATTTTTTTCAAATTAGTCCCTGGGCTAGCTAAATTAAGCTACAACGACTCCAAAAACATAGAAATCATTAAAAACGAAACCAAAAATCACTTACATGCAAGGGAGATAGATGGATGAATGTTTCAAGCTCTTCCCATGGTGTTTTTAGGTTGAAAATTCGGTGGGGATGAGAAAAGGAAGATGATACCTTGTTTTAGTTTAATTTAATTTACTTTATTTATTAAATTACACTTTTAACTTTTGTTATTTATCATTAAATTCACTTAATCATGCACATAAATGTCCACTCACAATTAAAATGGCTTAATTATAACATAAGGACTCTTACAAGTTAATTCTATAGCTATTTTGTACCCTTAGTATATATAACTTAAGTTTTGCACCTTTTTTGCGATTTAGTCTTTTTTATCGAATTAAGCATGCAAATGATAAAATTTCTTAACGAAATTTGTATAAGACTCTACTAACATGTTGCAAACATTAAAATAATAATAAAATAAATATTTCTATGTCGGATTTGTAGTCTCAAAACCACTGTTCTGATTTCACTGAAAAATGAGCTGTTACATAGCCAATGGATCCATCAACACTTGGGACGAGCTAGCGAGCAATTTTTTGGCAAAGTATTTTCCCCTAGGCAAGACCATGAAACTTCGTATGGATATTATGAATTTTCAGTAATTGGAAGGAGAGTCATTATACGAGGCATGATAGTGTTTTAAGTTGATGTTGCGCAACTGTCCATACCAAGGTCTACAAGATTGGCTGCAACTTCAAGTGTTCTATAATGGACTTGATAGAAACTTATGCTTTAGTCTTTATGGTGTTAGAGTATGCCCAAGGACCAATCATGGGATGATTGTAATCACCTACTCGTTTTACTTTGTTTATTAATATCAGGCATTGCCGTTATTATTTTAGTTTCTTTTCTTTTTTGTGTATATAAATAAACTGAATTGTAATAAAGTCTTAAGAAAATATGATTATTCTTAAAAAGGTCCTTAGTCAAGTATTGTTGTGGGCTTGGACAACAATAATGCAATGAGACTAATGTGTAGTTGATTGATAACAAAAAATTGTTATTGATATAGGGAAGTCAAAATAAATACATGAGTATGTGTCAGAGAACAACATATTGGACTGACCCGCTATAAGTATGTTTCTTAGATTATTATGTAATAATCACAATATTACTTATAGTGATAACTATGTATATGATCCTCAAACTTGAGATCATTGTCCCAACATCATGAGTCGTATATTTGGATACTGTCAAAACGTCTACCGTAACAAGTTGTACTATAAAGATTGATGTTGGATATATCACAATCCATGAAGTAAGATATGGTTGATTAAGAAAGGATTTATCCCTTCTACATAATGGGAGCAATATCTTAGGCTTCTTGATGGGGTGAGACTAGAAATGCATGGCTATACTCGAATAAGTTGATATGAGATATCACACTTATCTGTTTATTGTAGTCTTCTTAAAAAATCAAGAAATATGATACTAGATTATACAAGTGTGACTATTCCATGACTTGTGTGCAATCTAGAAATTAAGGATAAAAGGTTATAGTACATGAAAAGATTATCACAAAAAGTTTATGTCGAATCACAACTTCTTTTAACTTGGGTGGCAATGATGCATTGCTAGATGCCTCTCATTGCTTGTAATGCTAGAAACATTCCAGTATTACTACCAACGTTCCAAGAGTGTACAAGATCACACCCTATAGTTAAAATGAACATAATCCAAATACATTTGGTATTGTATTTAGTTGTCACATGAATTAAATTAATTGTTTAATTAATTTAATTTGATAATTAAATATTAAGTACATTATATGTACAAACTTGCTGTACACAAATGGAGAACATAGATATAATTAATATATGAATTTGATTCATACAAAATATTAATTGTATATATTTTACTGAATTTATTAAAATAAAGATTTATAGTAATTAATTTCGGTCAAAATATAAAAGACATGGAAATTAATATTTTTTTGGAAAGAGTATAATTAATATATGAATTTGATTCATACAAAATATTAATTGTATATATTTTTGAATTTATTCATATAAAAATTTATATTAATTAATTTCAGTCAAAATATAAACGACATGAAAATTAATATTCTTTTGGAAAGAATATAATTAATATATGAATTTGATTCATACAAAATATTAATTGTATATATTTCACTGAATTTGTCAATATAAACAGTTATATTAATTAATTGCAGTTAAAGTATAAAAGACATGGAAAATAATATTCTTTTGGGAAGAATATAATTAATATATGGATTTGATTCATACAAATATCAATTGTATATATTTTCCCGAATTTATTAATATAAACATTTATATTAATTAATTTGGGTCAAAATATAAAAAACATGGAAATTAATATTCTTTTGGAAAGAATATAATTCATTTTTCTAAATTTCCATTTGCCTTCTTTATTAATAAGAGAATAATCATGGTTTTCCTTTTGAATACATGATATCAAAGAGGATAAAAGGATGATAATCCCTTAGTGTGTTAAGGTTACCACCTTAATAATTTAAAAGGTATAGCAACCGCTTTTAAATCTCTCTAAAAAGTTGAAGAGAAAATGGCTATTCGTTTTTGACGGGGTGGACTACTTAGAGGCTGGGACGTTTTCGATGTGGCTTGGAATCAACATTGAATGAGAAACATCCTTTCAACGTTTTCAGTAAAGAAGGTATATTTTCAAGCCTATTTCGACCCGATTTATTCCTTGTACATGGATCCTTGGATGTGGATCATCGGAATAATTTTTTCACCACGCCACGGGGCGTACCAGCGGCCTCAATAGTGGTATCAAAGCCACTTGTACGATATGGATTCAGGATTAAATTTACTAGTTGATGCGATTGTATGAGATACATGTTGTATACTATGTTTGATATGCATGGTGTTTGGAAATGCAAGGTTATAGCCCGATAACCCATTTAATTTATTATTTGCAACGGTTGTAATTTTATAAACACGACCTGCGTGTCGTGCCTTTCTATATTTCTCTTGTACTTCTCTTCTCATCTTACTCCCTCGTATGTAAAATGATTTTTTATAATTGCAAGTTGTATGAGTTGATACGAACTAGAGGAAAAGAATGTTGGGCTACCTAAAGTGAAAAAGAAGCTTGAGAAGCGGCATAAACCTTTAGGATTCCCTACGGTTTTCCCATTGGCTTGGGAGGAACCACCTTAGTTTTATGGGCTATAACCATTGCATTTATTTATGTAACATCCCCAAACCCGGCCCATTCACTACGACCGAATCTGGTTATGTTAGTGAAAATATTTTTTTTGACTTAGAATAAAATAGTAAAAATTTATTTGCTCTTGGAAACCATGTTCTTTTGAAAATATAGCCACATGTTTAATAATTCCATATTTGAATATGTAAGTTATAAAAATATAACCATCTTCACATAGTGTTTCAATTTAAACAAACCATAATAGAGTTAATAATTTGATGATACCGAAAATAATAAAATAAATCCTTATTACAACCATTATTTAAAAGAAATATTTAATATTTAATATAACTAAAAACATCTCCTTCGGCATGGGCCACCATGTGTCCTCTCCGATCCCGGTCCATCTCATGACTCACCTGAAATGTTAGGAAAATAATTGGGTGAGTCCACAGACTCAGTGCATAACCACGACACAAATTTCCCACACGTATGGGCTTGGCCCATACCCACACAGCCATCGAAACAAATCATGCAATAATGCTTTTCAGCCCAACCCACTATCCAACCGTAACACCTACCTTAGCAGACTCCCTGCCTAAGGCCGTGGATAAACCACCACTGATCACATCGTGATCCAAAATCCTTACCTTGGCAACTCACTGCTCAAGGCCGTGGCTGAGCCACCGATCAACTAAAGTGATCCAACAACATACTCTGCCTACGGTGATGCACATAGCCCTCGACCGCCGAGATGGGCACCGAGCCAACATCTCCCCTGAGGTAGCACAAAGCTAGCCATCAAGCGCTAATGTAGCCTGAGCTAACATTAGACCACGTACATCCTGTGTACACTTCTTCCTCCATCGAGTCAAGCCCAAATCCCATGTATGCATGCATAAGTATAACATGTCAGATTAACAAAAGAGTAAGCGTCACAGGTGGATTATCATATCATGTATATATCATAAATAACTCACCATTCAAGCCACTATAATCGGCCATCACATATCACGCATATGTAAACACATTAGCAAACCAAAGACCGAGAAATAGTGCGATGATTACGCACCTTAATAGCACAACCGCTCGACTCACGAAACGTCACTTGACCCACAACTCTGTCGACACACCCTTGCTGAATCGAACCTAAGAGTTCTCCCTACCGCTCCTCCTTGCCTTCACAAGAAATAATTACCACACTAAGACCACAAGAATATTCGGCCAACCTCAAACATAGAGACCCCCTTTGGTTAACGAAACATCAAAAGAAATAAACTATAACGTAAAATCTTACCCTTCAAAATGACTAGAGCAGAGACCCAAACGCTCCACCCCCTGCTTAAGATTCGGCCAACCACCACTAGGACAGGGAGAAAGGTTTCGGCAATAGAGAAAGAAAGAAGGTATGGGGAGACAATATGAAATGGTTTCGACTTAGGAAAAATAGAGAGAACCAAGTAGGAAAATCGGCTAGGTGACCTTGAAGATTCGGGCAAAGTGCATAGGTGAAGAGAAGGGATATTTTAGTGTTGGTAGAGTATGGAAGACAAATGGATGAAGGCTTAAGAGGGAACTAGGATTCGGCAACCAAAGAAATGGGAAACAAGTTTCGGCAGGGAGCACAAATGGTGAAAAAAAAAAACAACAAAGGTGAGCACCTCCCCTTATTTAAAGAATTCAGCCAGCTCCTAGAATCTCTCCTAGCCACTAATTCAACACATTTGAATTAATCCAATCCTTTAATTTATTCCCAGCCAACCATTCAAATTTAAAAAAAATAAACTAAAACCCACCTTTATCCTTTATCACCTCTTCCATTTAAAAAAAATAAAAAAAAACATAATAATTATCCTTACTCCAGCCGAATTTAAAAGGATAAAAGCTTAATCCCTATCTTCTAATTTAAACTCCATGTGCCGTCCACTGCCTTTCAATTTGCTGTAAAACAAATAAAAAAAACACCTTTCATGCTGGCCAAAGGTCTCGAACATGGGACCTGGGGGAAACCAGCGACCAAGTAGCGCCCCAGACCATTCGGCCTAGGTGTTGTTTTGTGACAAAAGCGCGCAACATATACTTTTAAGCCTTCTCAGTACTTAACGCCAGCTTGCAAAATAACAACAAAATTCTGCCTCCCTTGCGCCTTGAACCCACGACCTGCACCAAGCTCCTTTTCCAAGCAGCGCCTCAGCCACTCCGCCCACCTGCCTTTCATGTCCATAGAGCCCCAACATTTATTTTTAAATCCTTTCTACTTCAGTCCATTGCCACAACAAAAATATAAAACGCCAAAAAGCCGCTCCAGCCCTCGAACCAGCGCCCTCTCTTCCCTCCAGCGCCTAAGTGACGCACGCTAGCCACTTCGCCAAGCTATTCCTTGTGCCAAAAATTACCGAAAAAATATACTTAAGGCCTCCCTTGGCCCGATTCCCTTCTTAACCCCTGAAAATCAAAATTTTCCAGAGTCTTCCCTTTTACTCCGAGCACTCTCAACACCTCTCAAACACATCCAAGCCTACCCAAAACCTACTAGAACATGAATTATACCCAACATGCACAGCCCCTAAACCAGGGTGTTACAATTCTACCCTCCTTAAAATAATTTCGTCCTCGAAATTACTTGTCTAAACTAACAGTCCAATTCCTCCCACTACGCTATAGCTGCGCACTCTGATCTTAAAGAGCTAACATACCTTCTAGGCACCGTTTCTAAGTTCATACTCAAGGTTCCAACTACTTTACGAGCAACAAATCAAACAATCATCAACACGAACAAAACAACAAAGAATATTCCAAACACAAGGGACTTACCAGCTGACACATCAGGCACATCACTATTCTCTCTCCGGCAGACTGTATAAACCAGACCTGGCTGCCTTGCCTCAGTGCCACCATTATCGCGGTCTACTGCTACACGACCTCGGCCGAAACCATTTCCTCCATGGTTCGGACCACGACCTCTCGTCGCCTGCTGACCACCTCTGCCTGGTTGCACATAACCTTGACCCACTATCCGAGTCCTATTCGGGTTCTGGGGACAATCCTTAATCAGATGAAATTTGGACTTGCATCTAAAGCATTCTCGAACACGATTCCAGCACTCGCCAACATGGTACCTTCCACATTGAGCACACGGACGATCTGGATTTCCGGCGGCTGGCTTAGCAATATAAACAGGAGTCTCAACCCTCGGTCTTTTCTGGACCCTCTTAACCACTTCTGGCGATCCAACACTTCTCTTATCACGGTTCCTTTCTCTATTGTACCTCTCAGCCTTCTTGACCTCCTCAGCTATCCGAGCTTTCTCCACTAAAACGGTGAAGTCTCTTTCCTGATGCAGAGCAATCAAAACTCGCAGCTCATCCCGCAGACCATCTTCAAATCTGACACATCTCTCATAATCCGTTGCCACGATGCCCCGAGCATACCGGCTCAAACGGAAAAACTCAGCTTCGTACTCCACTATCGACTTGCTACCCTGCACCAGACTGAGGAACGCCTTCCTCTGAGCATCAACATAGCTCGCTCCGACATACTTCCCCTCGAACTTGATCTTAAAATAACCCCAGTCCACTCGATCTGCAGGGGTACTTTCCTTAACCGTGAGCCACCACTGGTAAGCCTCATCTCGCAGCAACGAAACAACCCCCTTAAGCTTCTCTTCTGCAGTCAAGTCTAAGTCATCCATAATCCTTTCAACAGCCTCAAGCCAGTACTCTGCCACATTCGGAGCTACCCCAGACACTCCTCTGAAAACCTCGGCTCTATTCGCCCTAAGTCTCTCGGGTACCGACTTCCGAGCCCTATTGCCCCATTGGCTCCTGCCACTCGTTCGAGCACTCGCAGCACAGCTTGTGACACTGCGTCGTCTCCTCCAGTCTGATCCTGCTGCTCAACCTCAACAGCTGGTGGCGGTGCATCGCTCTCTGACCCATGGCATGACCCGACCGGTTCCGATACTGACATCCTGCCTCTACCACGTCCACGAGTATTGCGACCATGCCCCCTAGAACTCATATCTAGCGCCTCGATTTAGTCTGCTTAAGAGTTTTATGCATTAGAAATTCCTGTTTCACTGTTTTATCCACGAGCAATTTTATGAAAAGAGGTTTCCGAGAGAAGTTCTTTCGAGCAATCAAGTTTCATACCCTACCCAAGGGTAATTTCGTCATTTTCCTATAGGGGTATTTCTGTAATAACTCAGGATCAATTTTGAAAATAGTTTTCCAACTTCAAAATTTACAAAATCTCAGGGGTCATCTTGAAAATTTTGTTTTCAAACCAGGTGTGTTGCAAAAATTCCAGAAATCGGGGTTGTCTCAGTAATTTTAGAAATCAGGGGCATTTTCGTAAATTCTCCAAATCGGAATATCACAATATTTCACAAAAATAGAATTTTCTGATATTTGGTAAAATAGGAATATTTCAGTAAAAGTTGAGAGAGAAAACTGAAAATTTAGAAACCAAGGGCATTTCGGTAATTTTATCAACCAGGGGTATTTTCGTAAATTTTCACAAACCAAGATATCTTAATATTTGAAAACTTGAGATTTTGGTATTTTACCAAGTAAAAAGCATTTTATTAAAAATTGAGGGTAGAACGGTAATTTTGCAATACAGGGGCATTTTTGTAATTTTGCCACTAAGGGCATTTTGGTAATTTGATAAATTGAGAAAATATCTTTCAAAATCTGATTTAGAGTTTTACAAACCAAAGAGGTAAAGTTGAAAACTTTAAACAGAAGGTTTTGAAAACAGCAAGGCTAATTCCCTTTCGGGTTTTAATAACCGGTTTAGCCTATGAACAAGTCCTCTTGGTTAAGGTGAACCGTAGCTACGCACCAGGTAGGATTCAAGTAAAGAGGAGGTGAGTCGCTAGGACTGCTTAAATACCAAGCTCTTACTGAATGCCACTCCTAGACATGCGTACAGTGGTTGCCACACCTTAACTCGGCGACTTACTTCACAGGCTTGTTTAATAATCAATTAAAGTCTTATGCACATGTTTGAGTAAACTAATCCTAGGGTCCAATAGTCCTACTATCCTAATCTACGAGCCCAAACTAAGCCCATAATAAATCATACAAACAAAACACTTCAAGAGCTAGAAGTACTTACCTGGTGGACTTCGGGCCGGAGACACAGGTGCCATGCCAGAATAACCTGAAAACTTTTTATAAAAGCCCACATTTTGAAAAGCCCATTTTGAAAACTGTTTCGGGCCCAAAACCCTCAAAGCCGAGTTTTGAACTGGGCTCTGATACCAAACTGTAACATCCCCAAACCCGGCCCATTCACTACGACCGAATCTGGTTATGTTAGTGAAAATATTTTTTTTGACTTAGAATAAAATAGTAAAAATTTATTTGCTATTGGAAACCATGTTCTTTTGAAAATATAGCCACATGTTTAATAATTCCATATTTGAATAAGTAAGTTATAAAAATATAACCATCTTCACATAGTGTTTCAATTTAAACAAACCATAATAGAGTTAATAATTTGATGATACCGAAAATAATAAAATAAATCCTTATTACAACCATTATTTAAAAGAAATATTTAATATTTAATATAACTAAAAACATCTCCTTCGGCATGGGCCACCATGTGTCCTCTCCGATCCCGGTCCATCTCATGACTCACCTGAAATGTTAGGAAAATAATTGGGTGAGTCCACAGACTCAGTGCATAACCACGACACAAATTTCCCAACGTATGGGCTTGGCCCATACCCACACAGCCATCGAAACAAATCATGCAATAATGCTTTTCAGCCCAACCCACTATCCAACCGTAACACCTACCTTAGCAGACTCCCTGCCTAAGGTCGTGGATAAACCACCACTGATCACATCGTGATCCAAAATCCTTACCTTGGCAACTCACTGCTCAAGGCCGTGGCTGAGCCACCGATCAACTAAAGTGATCCAACAACATACTCTGCCTACGGTGATGCACATAGCCATCGACCGCCGAGATGGGCACCGAGCCAACATCTCCCCTGAGGTAGCACAAAGCTAGCCATCAAGCGCTAATGTAGCCTGAGCTAACATTAGACCACGTACATCCTGTGTACACTTCTTCCTCCATCGAGTCAAGCCCAAATCCCATGTATGCATGCATAAGTATAACATGTCAGATTAACAAAAGAGTAAGCGTCACAGGTGGATTATCATATCATGTATATATCATAAATAACTCACCATTCAAGCCACTATAATCGGCCATCACATATCACGCATATGTAAACACATTAGCAAACCAAAGACCGAGAAATAGTGCGATGATTACGCACCTTAATAGCACAACCGCTCGACTCACGAAACGTCACTTGACCCACAACTCTGTCGACACACCCTTGCTGAATCGAACCTAAGAGTTCTCCCTACCGCTCCTCCTTGCCTTCACAAGAAATAATTACCACACTAAGACCACAAGAATATTCGGCCAACCTCAAACATAGAGACCCCCTTTGGTTAACGAAACATCAAAAGAAATAAACTATAACGTAAAATCTTACCCTTCAAAATGACTAGAGCAGAGACCCAAACGCTCCACCCCCCTGCTTAAGATTCGGCCAACCACCACTAGGACAGGGAGAAAGGTTTCGGCAATAGAGAAAGAAAGAAGGTATGGGGAGACAATATGAAATGGTTTCGGCTTAGGAAAAATAGAGAGAACCAAGTAGGAAAATCGGCTAGGTGACCTTGAAGATTCGGCCAAAGTGCATAGGTGAAGAGAAGGGATATTTTAGTGTTGGTAGAGTATGGAAGACAAATGGATGAAGGCTTAAGAGGGAACTAGGATTCGGCAACCAAAGAAATGGGAAACAAGTTTCGGCAGGGAGCACAAATGGTGAAAAAAAAAACAACAAAGGTGAGCACCTCCCCTTATTTAAAGAATTCGGCCAGCTCCTAGAATCTCTCCTAGCCACTAATTCAACACATTTGAATTAATCCAATCCTTTAATTTATTCCCAGCCAACCATTCAAATTTAAAAAAAATAAACTAAAACCCACCTTTATCCTTTATCACCTCTTCCATTTAAAAAAAAACAAAAAAAAAACATAATAATTATCCTTACTCCAGCCGAATTTAAAAGGATAAAAGCTTAATCCCTATCTTCTAATTTAAACTCCATGTGCCGTCCACTGCCTTTCAATTTGCTGCAAAACAAATAAAAAAAAACACCTTTCATGCTGGCCAAAGGTCTCGAACATGGGACCTGGGGGAAACCAGCGACCAAGTAGCGCCCCAGACCATTCGGCCTAGGCGTTGTTTTGTGACAGAAGCGCGCAACATATACTTTTAAGCCTTCTCAGTACTTAACGCCAGCTTGCAAAATAACAACAAAATTCTGCCTCCCTTGCGCCTTGAACCCACGACCTGCACCAAGCTCCTTTTCCAAGCAGCGTCTCAGCCACTCCGCCCACCTGCCTTTCATGTCCATAGAGCCCCAACATTTATTTTTAAATCCTTTCTACTTCAGTCCATTGCCACAACAAAAATATAAAACGCCAAAAAGCCGCTCCAGCCCTCGAACCAGCGCCCTCTCTTCCCTCCAGCGCCTAAGTGACGCACGCTAGCCACTTCGCCAAGCTATTCCTTGTGCCAAAAATTACCGAAAAAATATACTTAAGGCCTCCCTTGGCCCGATTCCCTTCTTAACCCCTGAAAATCAAAATTTTCCAGAGTCTTCCCTTTTACTCCGAGCACTCTCAACACCTCTCAAACACATCCAAGCCTACCCAAAACCTACTAGAACATGAATTATACCCAACATGCACAGCCCCTAAACCAGGGTGTTACAATTTATTATTTTATATTTTTCTTATATATGATACAATTGATTATATGTTAGCATGCATGTTATAGGATATTGATAAGATCAATTAAAGGATTAAATAGACAATTGTTTACCATTAATGGTGAGATTAATTTAATTTAAAAACCCCTCACTAATATGTTAAGTTAAGATTGCCTTCCAATATTTACCCTCATTAAAGCCTCGATCGAAACAATGTGGGTTACGTTAAAGCGAAGTACATGTATCTATCTTGGTCTAATGTGAAGAATAAGAAAGTGATATTCACCGATTATGATATTAGTTAATAGCTTAACTAGGTTACTCTAATAGGATTAGATACCTAGAGGCAAGAGATTTGGATAAATAATGAGTGATTGGAACAAAATAGAGGAGTTACATGTGATGTAATTAGAAAATGTTATTTAACTAAATAACCATAATCTTGAGAGTAAAGCCAAAGCTGACTTAAGAAGAGGTGAAATATGGATCCTTACCCACTAGAAAACTTTAGAGAAAGTCTTTTCGAAATTAAAATATAGGGTTATTAATTTTGAATAATATAGTGGGAGCATCATTTAATAAAGTCTTTTTAATGATTATAATAAACTTGGTAAATGTACTCATAAGCATATTTTATTATTATAGATTAATTATGGCAAACAACACAAGTTCTTTATCATTGCGATCGGTCCTTGAAAAGGACAAGTTGAATGGCTTGAACTTCTTTGACTAGTTCTGTAACTTGAGGATTGTTCTCAAACAAGAACATAAACAAAATGTTATTGAAGAACTCGTTCCTTTTGAACTAACAGCATATTTACAATACTGACGTGGTGATCAGTTGGACCTTTGATTAATTAACATACCTTTTTTTGACTGACCCCTTTAATTCTTAAATTTTTGAATTTCAATTTATTTAATAATTTAATCCAATGAGGTCAAATTCAAATTGCTGTTCAATTTTTTTTTTCAATTCAGTGTAATTTTTGACCTAATAAGAGCGAAATCACGCTCTGTAGGATTTGAACCTACGACATTGGGTTTTGGAGACCCACGTTCTACCGAACTGAACTAAGAGCGCTTTATTATCATTCTTATCATAATAAATAAGACTGTAAGAAAGAGGATTCTTTTATTTTCTAACCCCAATACACTAATGCATTTATAGTTGACAAGGATGCTTATAAGATGACATGTTAAACATATGATGTCAAATGCTTGTCACCATGACTCCTGAGTTTCAAAAGAATCATGAAGATATGGTTGCCTATGATATGATCCAACACCTCAAGGAATTATATGAGGGGCAAGCACGTTAAAAGAGGTACGAGACCTCTAAATCTCTATTTCAATGCAAAATGGTGGAAGGAACTCATGTGGGAACTCACGTTCTCAAGATGATAGGCTATATTGAAAGCCTTGAAAAACTAGGATTCCCTTTAGGTGTGGAGTTGGCCACTAATGTCATCCTGCAATCGTTTTCAGATAGTTTTAGCCAATTTGTCCTTAATTTAAACATGAATGACATTAATAAGACTTTGCCACAGTTGCTCAGCATGTTATGAACTGTTGAAAGTAACATGAAAAAGGCTGGGCCTAAGCCCATTCTGATGGTTTGCAAGAAGAAGGGCAAAGGAAATGCTAAGGCTAAGGCAAAGCCTAAGGATAATGTCAAGGCCAAGCCCAACAAAGGAAAAGTTGCATTGAAACCTAAAAGAGGAATTGCTAAGGAAGGAAAATATTTTCATTGTGTTAAGATCGGACACTAGAAGAGGAACTGCTGTGCCTATCTTGAAGAGGTCAAGAAGGAAAAGGAAAACTGAGCGTCCGCTTCAGGTATTTATATTATTGATATTAATTTATCAACATATACTTCTTGGTTAATAGATACTGGATGTGGTTCCTATATATGTACCTCTGTACAAGGACTGTAAAGGAGTAGGAATCTGGCTAAAGGAGATATAGACCTGCGAGTTGGGAATGGAGCAAGAGTTGTTGCATTAGTTATAAGAACACATATATTATCATTGCCTAGTGGACTTGATTTAATTTTGGAGGATTGTTATTTTGTGCCCAGTTTCACAAGAAATATTATTTCAATTTCTTATTTAGACAAAACTGGTTTTGAGATAATTATTAAGAATAATTATTGTTCATTTTATCTCAATATTGTTTTCTATGGTTTGACATAATTAGTAAATGGACTCTATATTTTAGATCAAGATAGACTCATTTATAACATAAATATTAAAAGATCAAAAATAAATTACTCTAATCAAACTTATCCTTAGCATTATCGTTCGAGCCATATAAGTGGGAAGCTCATATCAAAGCTCCATAAAGATGGGAGTTCATATTCTTTTATTTTCAAACAATTGGATATATGTGAGTCTTGCTTGTTGGGTAAAATGACTAAAACTCATTTTAATAATAAAAGTGAGCAATGATACGATCCATAAAATAAGTGCAGCACTACGCTGACCAACACCTCTACCACCATCACCTCTGCCACGGCTTCTCCCTTGAGCCGGAACAGGTGTAGTAGCAACAAAAGGAATAGGCTAATCGCAAACAACAATGGCTCTCCTCAGGCAGTCACTCACATGGTGCTCCATCAAACTACAGGCAAGACAAGCACTTGCCACGATGATGTTGACTATAATACTCAAATATCAACCATGCGGCAACCCCCTAATCAACAAAACCACGGCCACCAGCAATACGTCGCCCAGATCTACCGAAATGACCTCTCTTACCCTTATGACCAAAACCACTAGCAGCCTCAGTCGACATCTTAACAACTCTAGATGAAAGGCTCCTCCCACAAAGTCTCCTCTAGCGCACGAGCCTTCTCAACTAACTCGTTGAAAACCTCAGTAATCTGAGAAACTAGATAGAGCTTAATCTCACGGTTCAACCCGAACCTCAACCTCTTATAATGGTTCGCCTCAAAAGACACCAACTCGGGAGCATACTGGCTCAACCGAACAAACTCAGTCTCGTACTCATCCACCGACAAAGTACCCTGAACAAGATCCATAAAATCCCGTCTCCTTGCCTCAAGATACTGCTCACCCATGAACTTCCTTTGAAACGATGCTAAAAAGAAGTCCCGAGTCAGATGATCCAATGCAATACCCCTCTCGATAGTCATCCACCATCTATGAGCCTCGCCCGTCAGCAATGATACAGTACAACCCAACTTATCCTCATCAGAACAACCCATCTAACCGAGAATACGAACAACGCCCTCTAACCAATACTCTGCACGTGTTGGATCACCGCCCCTAACACCACGAAATGCTTACGCTCCAAGGTATGCAACAATCAACAATCAAACCTATCCAAAATGTGCCTAAACAAGCCAAAACATACCAATTCATAGTCAAGCTATGTGCCTAACCAATATGCCCTCATTGGTGTAACACCCCATACTCAACCTAGATGCCAAGTCGAATATCGAGATGCCACACCACCGTCTCATTACTTGTTTATCTAAACTGACCTACTATTTCTCATTTATCTTTTTTTATTTATTAATAACAACATAGCATTATCATGAGTTATAAACCATTCATTCACTATTTGTTGATAAACCATGTCAAGAATTCATAAAATAGCATAACATAGGCAATAATCATGCATTAGGACTACTTATCAAAATTTCCCAAAAATGTTACATAGGTATCAATACCACCTCTATGGTATCGATATTTCCTTTAACTGGTACCGATATCACCTGGAAAATCGATACCAAACTAGCATTCTGTTTCTCACCAAATTGCAAAACATCGAAAAATATCGGCACCTTTCGCAAGGTATCGATAATTACACCCCGAGTATCGATACTCGAGCCAAGGTATCGATACCAAATTGGTATTCTGACTCCCTGCACTTTTGAAAATACAGAGGTATCATTTTAAGAGCCTTAATATCGATACCTCTACGTCATGTTACAAAAATTAAACATATAAGAGCATTTAAATCATTCAAACTTAGTTCCTAAATATCATACTTCATTCACCTAGTCACATATGAATAGATACTGTCCAAATTGTGTAAATAATAATAATAATAAACCTTATCGTAATGTTAATTGTCATAAATTGATTTATGAAAATAAATTTATGTGAACCTTAATTATTATTAGGTCTCAAATAATGTTAATAATTACCTTAATAAGTTTTAGGATCCATGTAAATTGATTCACATTGATTTGATGGATTGTTTATTAAATAAATCGTTAAATTTATCAACATATTTATACTTATTATACATATAAATTTTTAATTGATCCGATATTTTTATTATATCGATCTAAAATATTATTTATATTAATATATATTTAATGGTTAAATTTTTTAAAATAATTACATTTTTTTTAATTTACGCTAAACTACGTATAGCCTATATGTATAAAAATTCACGAAACAGCCTAAAATCACTTTAATTTTAGTTTGGTATAAATAAATCCTCCCCTCGCTCTTAACTTGTATTTTGTGTATTTTGGTGTTGGTTAAGGATTTGAAGAAAGAACAAAAAAATAGCAAAAATGCATTAGCATAGAAATATTCAAAGGTTCAAATTTGAGACACTTTCATTTGAGAGGTCCCATGTTTAAATCCCGGGATGACTGCAATGTTTTGCAGAATGGGCGACTTAATTCGTGACAACCATGAATCATGCCATCTCGGCAACCGCAGCCAACATTGCGGATCAAAGTAAGAGCTCGCACAATTTCATCATCAACTTTCCACTGCAAAATTTGCAGCATTAATGCTTTAATGGAAGTGTTCTTTATGGAAATAAACAGACAAACTTTGAGTTCAAATGGACAATTTCCCAGTACAAAATTTTCTATATTAGATAGATAATATAAGAGTGGGAAACTCCCAGACAGTCTAACTGATGAGCATTTTCTGCATTAAAAAGAACTTGGAGCATAAAATACCTCACGACCAATTATTAGACTCTAAGAACCAAAATCCAGTAACTGCAGTAAGTACATAAAACTGCTACTATTTCTGATATGCTGTTGGAAGCCACTGGGAAATGTCAGCTCACTATCATCAAATCAGTACGTAAATGAGAAGGATCACAAAAACCAAAGGAAAACGAAAGCTTACCCTCTCAAGGTCTTGTGACAGTTAATAATATAAACATATGTACAATTCCAATCAATTTTCTTCCTCTTGTTCAACATTTATCTCTGGAGATGGTGAATCAAAATGGCGTAACGAATGGAGACTGTAAGAGTTAAAAAGCAGGGAAACCGCTTTGAGGAAAATATTCCAGATTATATAAACTTACAATGCATAGGATGATAGAAAAAAAGGTGCCTAGATTTAGACAGCAAGAGTACCTGCAGTTCTGAGGAACTCTCCAGGAGATAACAGATTCATTCTTCAGATCTGGTGGCAATGACGTGAAAGCTCTCCAATCTTGAAGCATAATTTTGAGATCATGAAGCTTGCTATCCATACCATAACAGCAATTTGCATGCATTGTGCATACTAAATTCAAATCTTTACTAGGTTCACAAAGACCACCAAAATAAGCAGTATCCAAAAATCGAATCTTTAATCCGATATCTGAGATTAAAGGATCAAACTTGATCTTATTGAAAACATCCTGATCGTGGTATCCAGGATAAGTTTCATGTGAAGCATACCAGAATTTGTAGAATGCTATTGACCGGTTATTAGACTTTACATAGTTAAATCCCCCATTGGGCATGTTATTCAGATCATCAGGATCGCCAAAAAAATGGTCACATGCAATCTGGAAATCAGCATCTGGAAAGAACTGCAGAAATGGATCCCTAAACCACATGATATCGGTGTCCTGGAGATTAACCAAAGAAAAAGGTATTAAACATGCAGATAATCATTTTCACAGGATTCACTAGATTTGGATAAGATCCATAAACATAACTGAGAAAAGCTATGAACAAGTGAGACAAGACTGCATCTAAGTGGAAACAATTGTAGTCACCCCAACTATCCCTGCTATCTTTCTACCCCCTTTGTGTATCAACATGTCAGACGAGACCATATCTTAAGTTTTCCTATTTCTACTGACTAACATAAATAGTGATACATTTCAAAACAGACTGATCAGGACACAGTGAAGCAAAACTCTGCAGGAAAAGAGAGAAGAACACTCTTGTTAGTGCAAAATATTGTCAGTACTCAAGAAGACAATGACCATTATCCTGTTTTGACATTTAAACAGTAATCTACAAAGTTATAAGGCGCTAGGATTTATTTTTAATTTATTATGTTACACAGACAGTAAAATGTGCGTTCTTCAGAAAATCGTAAATGAAGACTAATCTTTTAGCAGAAAGGAGTATTCCTGGACAAAAAATCCCTGCATTTTGTAGCTCTAAAGGAAAATATAGAAAGTTTAATCTATTATTTATTGATTTTTCATTATGCATTTCCTGCAATGATTAAAGCTGCAGCACTGCTCACAAGCTCATATGGTGTGCATCCTTCGGCAACAACAGGTTTTCTTCTGATTATTTGACCAGCTAAAGCTTCCAATACTGCTTAAACTACTAAAATACATTCTAAACGCAAGAATTTGATTTTCAAAAATTTTCATTCATAAAAGAATGCATCTTGCTTCTTGTATTCATTGACTGTTATCAAAAAAGAAAGTATGCACCATGATAACAATGAATCTTTCAGTTAGATATCAAGCATCATCAGTTCTAAAACAAAAACAGTCAAGCCAATCTCAAATTGGACAAGCTTGGTCAAATTAATGATATTAAGTTTCCCAAATAGAGAAAAGGAAAATACCGTGAAAACAAAATTATAACCCAACTCAAGCACAGAACGCAGGAAATCAATCCTTCTCCACATCATCTTCAAGTAGTTTGGGGTCATAAAATATGCTTCCTCTTGAAAATCAACATCCTCGGTGACAAGAGAAAAGCAATGCTTATGTACTGCTTGACAACGATTATATGCCTTTTCATCCAGGGCAATAATCACCAAGTGGTCCAAAAGCCAATGTGTGCCATCTCCAAGCATAAAGCTCTTAAGGAAAAGGTCAACAACTGAATTGGTACTGGCCCAGGCATCATTTAATGTCGTTAAAATAACAGTATTATTCCCCATAGAAGCATTCCCCAAAACTTCTTTAAGATGTTGCATTGGATTCTGCAGGAAAACAACTTTAAATGTAAAAACTTTCGAGGATATTCCTGGGATTGTTTTTGCAGCTAAACACTAAAAACAAAACATAGTTAGCATGTCATCCTATAAGGACACTTCGGCGCTTACTTTAGCACATGCAATATCTGTTAGATAAAAAGCTTAGTCTATTCAAGCTGTTCGAGTAAATTTTACTGCAGAACACAAGGGAAAAATACGGAGCACTAAACACTGAATTCATATTCAAATTACGTAGTACTATCCCAAAATCGATTATCTAAAAGCATCAAGCCTATAAATTCAGCAAATTTGTTAACACTTGTAAAAAATTTGCTTTCCGAAAAAATATAAAATAGAATCCTTAGTCTCTACTAAGCACTAGTTCTATCATGCAGGGAATTTCTAAACTGGATAAGCCAGTTGGATTCTTAATTTAAACCAATATGATAAATAGTTTAATAAACCAAGTAAAAATATTCCAAAACTAATTGAATTCACAACCAAATTATGCATGTAATAAAAATAGAAATAAAAGGAAAAGAGAACGAACCGGAGAAGGAGAGTTATTGAGATAGGAAGGGAAAATGCGAACTAAAGTGGAAGAGGAAAGGGAAGCGGACGGAAGATGGAGGAAGCGGATGGAATCAGTAGCAGTGTAAAGCATCAAAAGGGAAAGAGTGAGGAGCGTGAAAAGGCAAGCAGCTCGGCGGATGAGCGTTGATGGTTTAGGAGGAGACATACCGGCGGAAGAGCAGTCACGGAGAGAAAGAGGACGAGGAGGAGCGAAAGGGCAGCAAGCTGAAACCGCCGTAGAAGGAGGGTACCGTCGCCTGTGAAACCTTGCTAACAGTCGCGGGGACGCCATCCACCGACAACGACAATGGTTTCATTCCTTTTCCCTGATTCAGATTTTGCGATTGAAGATTGAAGATTGAAGCGAGAGAAACATGAAACTTGGCAAAGTGGGCCCTCACTCCGCACCACTACCCCCCACTTGAAATTAATTTTATTTCTTAATGTAATCTCAGTTTTGACTGATTTTATTATTTTATGCTTATATTAATTAAGACTAAATGCACTCGTTAATTTTTTTTTTTGTTTTTTTATTAAGGATACCCGTAAGATTAAAAAGACTCGGGCAAATTTACGTATGTATGTATATATATATTAAAAAAATCATTTGAGAAATTAGGTTGAATTTCAAAAAAATTGTGGATTTATATTGTTTTGAGGAGGAAAAAAATGCGTCTTATAGAGTAGTTTTCACTTATATGGTAGTGAAAACGTGCTCGGTATGAAGCGTTTTCAAGAGAGAGAGAATAAAAACACGTCCAACAGGGTGAGTTTTCACTAATGTGATACTGAAAACGTGCCCTGTAGGATGCTTTTTCACTTAGCTAAAATTTGCTTTTCTTTTTCTTTTTTTTTCTTGCTATTAGAAATTAAAAGTTTGTAGATTTATTTTTATTTGTGTTTGAGACAGACATAGTTATAGTTTTAAGGAACGTTTGAATTTACGGTGATGTCATGAAGCCATCACCCGAGAAGCCAGATCACGTTGCAACTTAAGGTCTCAGTTGACGGTGATTATACGATCTAGGGTTGAAGTGTAACTAGGGTTTCAAGTTTATAAATGTTATGTTATCAAAGGATGGAGTATAATTGGGGCTCCAGTTGACAGTGGTTATGCAGGCACAACAACCACTTTTTCCTCATCAGAGGAGGATGCTTTATAAAACCCAAACAGATGTACGAAGAAGAAAATGCAGTAGCCTTTTAGTATAATCAAGTATTTCATTTTATCCATGTCCACCAAAGGTAGTGACCCTATTATTATAACCTGTGATATGAGATGAACAATACGAATTATTTGATTATACTGAAAGGCCCCTACGTTTTTCTTCCTCGCACTTCTATATAGGTTTCATAAAGCATGCTCCTCTGACGGGGAGAAACTGATGTTGTGCCCGTATAACCACTGCCAAGTAGGGCCTCAGATATGCTCTATCCTTTGACAACATAACCTTTGTAACCTTGAAGCCCTAGTTACTCTTCAACCTAAGACAGTATAATCATCGCCATCTTGGACCTCCAGTTGCAAAGCGATTCCGGTTTCTCAGGTGATAGCACCATACTCACACAAGTGAAATATGTAGGTTACCGAGCTCTATGACATCACCGTGAACCCAAACACAACTTAAAACTATGACAATGTCTTCCTCAAAGCGAGAGAGAAGTAAACCTTTAAACCCAAACATTTCAACATGCAAGAAAAAGAAAAAAACAATTTAGAGGAGACTGAGATGTGGGTGAGTAGGGGATGGAAGAACAATTTATATTGGGGATAGGGCGAGGTATAAAGGGAAATTTTTTTTATTCCGGGATAAACTTGATTGTGGAAAATATAGAAATCACAAACTCAATGACTTCAGTGTATCCACACAACCCGGGAGTATTGAGGAGAAGAGCTAATGACTATATGGTAACTCATGCAGTGAAAACACTAAATTATTCATTTATTCATTAATTGCTCTGTAAAGTGTAAGTTAATATTAATTATTGAAGTAAGATATATTACAAAATGCAAGTCCAAGTTTTAATCTATTTCCGAACTTTCTGAACAATTCTTTGTTTTCTAAAAATATTGTATTTAACAAATAGACGGAGAAAAATTTAAATGAAAAATGTAACATCTTATAACAGGCCCAGTCACCGAGCTCGAATATCAGGATGCTGCACCACCGTCTCACATCACACACAGTACAAATGAGCTCATTATTAAAGAAATGTCTTCCATTTTAACGTACGTACAAGTTATGAGTCAAACTTACTCTAGTAATATGTAATACATACTAAACATACACTGAATAGTCTTACAAATATAATCAAACATGCACAGGGTTCATTTAGCAAAATTTCAAAACTGACTACGCGGGTATTGATACTGGAACATGGGTATCGATATTTTCCTTAAACAGTATCGATACCGATTGAAAAATCGATACAAAAACAACATTTTGTTTCTCATCTAAAAATAAAACATAGGAAAATATCGGTACATTTCAAAAAGTATCAGTAATTTTACCCTGAGTATTGATACTCGTGATGTGGTATCGATACAAAATTACAAGACTATTTTCCTACACTTTCGATAAATCACAGAGGTATCATTTTTAAAATCTAAATATCAAGACCTCTACTCCAGACCATAATAATACAACAGATTCAAGCATATAATCCATACTAACATAAACAGAAACATCATGCATCATTCATCTCATCAAATGGACACCAAAAAGTCCGAAATATCAGTCCAAAACATCATAATCATGACTAAGCAAGAAACCAATAAAACATACTTTAAGTTCATAAGTTCTAAGGAAAATGAACATGTAATCAACTTAATAATCATAGCATATAGCCTACCACATTGCCTTTATTCCCCCAAAACATAAATAATCAAATAAACACCGACAAATAACTACTAAAGTTTTGGCTTGGATCACCCTTCGAAGACCACACTGCTCACACCGGCACTACTTATCTGCAATAGTTTAAAAGAAGTGGCTGAGCTTAACAAGCTCATTGAATGTTCAGAATAACTACCACACAAACAAGTCATCATGCATTAACAACAACTAAATGGCATAATTAACAGTCCCAACTTTAGTGTCATATTATATTTACTCATGCATAACATATTAGTTCATTTTCATGGTAATAACATTAGCTTTTAAGCATATATCACTTTACAAAGCAATCATAGAAATGATAATTTGACACTTAAGGTTATGAAACATAAAAGTGGGCACTACCACCACTCATCGAATACATGGATCTCCAACACACCAAATGACTTATAGAGCTGAACATGTCCCAAAAGTGAAGCATATAACTAACACTCTCCAACACACCAAACATATCTCGGTGAAAGGAGCTTAGCTCAGATTCCCTTGTCTCTTCAAAATTGTCTCGGGCTTCAACGCCCAAAATCATAACACAAAGGTGACTACTCATAATCTTATGGCATGCAAATTATATCCAACGGTCTCATAAGGTCACAAGGCCAAAATATTCACAATTTATCACCAATACTTACCAATTTTCTGCACATATTCAATGCATATTCACAATAGTAGCACAATATAATCACTGTTAGTTGGCATGAATAACATGTCCACATATTCTCTTTCACAACAGTCATCACAAGCTTATAACACATGTCATAGCATCACATATACATTCATATTTCCACATTTGCACAAGCAATCATATCTCACAATGAATCTTGGTATGAGAAGACTTGCACTTGAAATTTAGAGTAGAGCTTTAGGCTACCTCTAAATTTCCAATTTACACAATGAATCATCTATGAGCAGCGATTCCAGAACACTCACCAGATATGCTTTTACCGAAAAGTCAAAAGTTCAAACAAGCTTTTCTTTGCCTTTGTCTCTACTCGTTGAAGGTCCTATCGACTCCGACACTTCAACAAGACAAACCATACAAATACACAACCAACAATCAACCCATGACTTACCTCAAACAATCAAAAACTTAAGCCTAAGCTAAGTTCTCTTATAACCGAAACCTTCGACATAGAAAATTTAGAATTCAAATATCTCGATCTACACTTAATATTTTTTCATGAAAAAAATTCCATTCATCTACATATTCATCTACAACTAATTCCCAACCTTTGAACTACAAAAAATCTCTTAATTTAAAATATTGAATTTTTTCGACGTACAATGGCTATTTTGACGAAAATTCATTAAAAATTGAGAGATCCTTAACGAAACTTTAAAGTAAGTTTAGAAATCTTCTAATCATGTTAAAACAAATTGAAAATCACTTTGAAACCATGTTTTTATTCAAAATTTTGAAATCCAACATTAACGACCCAATTTTTGGCTTTTCATTTAAAACATGCGATTCAATGATTACTAAATCAGTTTTAGAGACTAAATAACATTTAAAACAAATAGAAAGACGAACAGTTACCTTCAATGGGAGAAAAATGAAGATTTTTTTATGCAAATCTGAGAAACCCACAAATGAGGAAGTTGAAGAAATTAATAGTATTTTAAGTGTTTTTCTTGAAATTCCTATAAAGATTAATGTTATGGAAATGGAGGAAATCAATTGAATTAAGATTTGAAGATGGAGAAGGGACTTCTAAAGCATGAATATGGAGAAGAATTTCGTGAAAATTTGTAGATGGGGGAAAGAAATAGGTCTATTTTAAAATTTTGGTAAAATTGTAACATAAATGCTCATAAATTTGACTTTATCACAAATTAGTCCTTTTTCTAAAATTATAGGTTTCTAAAACACTTTTTCAAAAATTGATTTGATTTACTAAAAACCATAGTTGAAAATATTTCTAGTTGACCATGTTACAAAATTTTGAACACTCTAAGGCTAAAATCCCTAAAATACCCCTAAAACTCCTAGGCCCTATTTTGGTGTGTTACAACTTTCTCCTCTAAAAAGAAATTCGTCCTCGAAATTTACCTGAGCTAAACAAATAAGGATATTACCATCTCATCGCATCTTCGGCTTCCCAAGTAGCATCTTCTGCCTTGTGGTTACGCCACAAAACCTTAACCAATGGAACTATTTTATTTTGCAAAACCTTTTCTTCACGAACTAGAATCTCAACCGGTTCTTCCTCATATGTGAGATCAATTTGAACTTCAATCTCCTCTACTGGTACAATATGCGACGGATCTAAATGATACTTCCACAACATAGACACATGGAAAACATAATGAATTTGCTCAAGTTCCGGCAGTAACTTGAGCCAATAAGCTCCCGGACTAATCCTCTCAACAACTTCATAATGTCCAACATATCTTGGACTCAATTTACCCTTCCTTCCAAACCTCAAAACCTTTTTCCACGGTGAGACTTTCAAGAACATTTTATCTCTAACTTGAAACCTGATATATCGACGTGTCAAATTTGCATAAGATTTCTACCTATCCGTTGCTGCTCTCGAACGATCACAAATCAACTTCACTTTCTCTTCAATCTCTCAAACTAAATCCAATCGAACAACCTTCTTTTCATCCAACTCTGTCTAATACAAAGGAGTCCTACACTTCCTACCATACAACGCCTCAAACGATACCATGTGAATACTCGCTTAGAAACTATTGTTGTAAGCAAACTCTGCTAAGGGTAGATATCGCTCCCAACTACCATTGAACTCAATCACACAGCTTCGCAAAATATCTTCCAAAACTTGAATTACCCTCTCTAAGTGACCATCAGTTTGGAGGTGATAAGCCGTACTAAAACTAAGCTTCGACCCTAAAGCCTCTTGTAAACTCTTCTAGAACCTCGACGTAAAACGTGGATTCCTATCTAAGATGATAGAAAATAGAACTCTATGAAGACGTACAACTTTGGCAATGTACAACTCTATCAACTTCTGCATAGAATAATTGGTACACAATGCCAAGAAATGTGCACTCTTTGAAAATCGATCAACAATTACCCATAGTAAATCTTTCTTCGTCGGGGTCAAAGGCAAAACCAAGGCGAAGTCCATGGTAATCCTTTCCCACTTCCATTCAAGAATCGCAGTCGGTTACAACAAATTTGAAGGAAATTGATGTTCAGCTTTCACCTTTTGACAAACCAAACATCGAGCCACAAAATCTGTAACACCACACTTCAAACCAGGCCACCAATAAATCTCGAAGTGCATGATACATTTTACCACTACCGAGATGCAAAGCGTACGGGTTACTATGCACCTCGGTAAGGATCGCTTGCCTCAAATCCACATCTTGTGGCACACATAACCTACCTCAAAAATTTAGTATACCATCGTTGTCAACATCAAAATCTCCCTTAACACATTACTCAACTTGACGAATCCTTTTTATCAACTCTCCATCTAATGGTTGCTTCTCCTTAATCTGTTGAGACAAAGTTGGCCTTACTTGAAGTTCAGTTAACAAACCACCATCACTAGTTAAACTCAAGCGCGCAAACATAGCTCTCAACTCCGTCATCGATTTCCTACTCAAAGCATCAACAATAACATTTGCCTTGTGATAACTCTTGAAAAGATTTATATTTCAAGCCTTTAGATTGGATTAATTATTTGTAATTAAGTAAATATTTGCATTTTTAGATATTTTTAGAACGTTACATAACAAAGCTTGGATTGTGCTATACATGTTATTATTTTTTACTTCTATTATTGAGGAAGAAATGTGTTGTTTATGGTTGGCAACAGGTGCAGCATAAAGAAGAGAAGAGAAAAAGGATAGGAAAATAAAGGAAGTAAAATATTGCCATGAAAAAATGTTGGTTAGATTTCTAGCACGAATGCCATGGCAATTCCAGGAAGATGACGTAGCACTCAGTCCACGTCTCTCTCAGCTAGTTGTACTTGTACCAAATAAATCACCCTGAAAAAGAGAAAGAAAAAGGTATGTGCTGAGAGGGAGGAACCTACCCTATAAATAAGAGAAGAAAAAGAGGAGGATCAGAAAGAGAGAAAAAGAGAGAATAACAGTTTTTATCTCTTTGCATCAGATTCTCGTGCAGAGGAAGAGTAAAAAGGGTAGCAACTCACAGAGTAGAAGAATTATAGACGCAAGGAGGGGGAAGAGAATTCTGCCCTAGGTTTTGCATCAAATCTCATTATTAGAGTGAAAGTTGGAGTAGCGAAAGCTTCTTGTAGTTCTACCTTTATTTTCTAATTTGAATTTGTAATTCGTGAATTTAAACAATGATATTGAAAAGTTCTGTTATGAATTCTAATGTTCAACCCATGAACTAATTTTCTTTGGGTTGGAATTATTCTAGGTGAATTTTTATTAACTTTTAATGCCCATGGTTTGATTTTGAGTTGAATATTGTTTTATTCGATTTGTGATTATTTTTAATGCATGCATGCAAGCTCTAGACATAGATGATTGTGTAGCATGTTATTAGATCTAATTTCATTCTAAAAAGAATAATTAGATTGGATTATAATCGGTTGATACAGGTAATTATTCAAAAGAATAATTGTAGCACTCTAGACATAGAAGTTGTAATTTGTATAGGAAGATGGAGAAAAAAAGCTGGATATCGTTCTTGAGTCTGTAGACATATAAAAACTCAAAATGATATCTCAAAGTCTATCTTTCGAAAGAAGTAAACTATAGTAGTGATTCCCAGAGCAATAGAATGGTCAAGATTTTGCCATGGTATTATTATGTTATAGAAATAAACCCAAATAATTCCAACATTTATCATTCAATAGTACAAACTCTTTCCTACTTACTCTTTCCCACTTACTCTTTGAGAATTGCCACAACATTTTAATTGCCATAGCATATTTTTATTCATAATTGATTTTCTTAATCCTTCATTACATCTCTTTATCAATTAGTCACATTTCCCTTTTGCTCAGTTTAATTAGTCAGTTTCATAGTAATAACATAAACTAATTATTTTAGCCAATTCTGATCCATGTGGAGATGATACCCACTCATCACTTTATTACTTAATTCTACGTATATACTTACACATTCGCATTACACATTCACACGCGACACCTTGCCAAGATGATGCTCTACCACACAATCATAATCCTTCAAAAGCTCAATCTAACGCCTTTGCCTTAAATTCAACTCCTTTTAAGTGAGGAGGTACTTAAGGCTCTTATGATCCATATCGATAACACACTTCTCTCTATACAAGTAATGGTGCCTAATCTTAAGCACGAACACTACACCAGCTAACTCCAAATCATGAGTAAGATAATTACGCTCATACGTCTTCAAATGTCTCAAAAAATAAACCACAACTTTACCCTCTTGCATTAACACACAACCAAGTCTCGAATACGAAGCATCACTATAAACCATGAAATCTTTTCCCGACTCTAGTTGAATCAATACAGGTGCCTCAATCAAAACTACTATAAGTTGTTCAAAACTCTTCTGTCTTTCATTAGTACATTCAAACACCACATTCTTCTAGATAGTTTCATTAAGGGTGCTGCAAAAAGGGAAAACCCTTCAACGAATCTACGATAATAACCAGTCAAACCCAATAAACTTCGAACTTCGGTAACACTCCTAGGAGGCTTCCAGTCTAAGATCTCCTTAATCTTCCTTGGATCCACATGGATTCCATCTACAGACACAACATGACCTAAAAATGCCACTTCTTTAAGCCAAAATTCACACTTACTCAACTTTGTATACAACTGTTTATCTCAAAGAATCTACAAAATAGCCCTTAAATACGCATCACAATCCTCCTCAAAATGTGAATGCACCAAAATGTCATCTTTGAAGACAACCACAAATTGATCCAAGTATGAATGATACTCGGTTTATCAATCCATGAACGTAGTAGGGGTATTAGTTAAAACAAACGGCATGACCAAGAACTCATAATGCCTATACTAATCCTAAATGTAACACCCCGTACCTGTACTCAACGCCGAAATAAGGTACGAGGCATTATCGGACTTAACTTGCTTGAACATAAAACTTTGGGTTTAAAAATTCATTTCCAACTTAAGACTTCTCATACATATGCATAACATCCTTATCATGGGCCTACAAGGCCTTAAACATACATTCAGAAGATCTCAGAATTTAACCGGCAACTTTCACTCACTTAGAAAAATTTTGCCTAAACAGGGGCCACAGGCCCATGTGAAATGAAACACACCCGTGTGTGTAGGCCGTGTGGTCACACACACCCATGTTCCTAGTCCACATGGAATTTATTTTCACTTCAAACCTACAGGGGATTTCACATGGTCGGGCATATGCCTGTGTCTTTGGCCCGTGTCCTTCACACGGCCTAGACACTCCCGTGTCCTCACCCGTGTGTGAAAACCTGGGTATTTTGTTTATGACATTAGCAACCTTATAAGGGGAACACGGCCTAGGCACACGCTTGTGTTTTTAGCCCGTGGTCGACACTGACTTGCAATATTAACATGCAGGGAACACACGACCTAGTCACACACACATGGACTAATCGTGTGCCACACACGGCCTAAACACACGCCCGTGAGTCTACCCGTGTGGACCAATTCAAGGCTATTTTCCAAGCCATTTAGCCACCCTAACTTGTACACATTCACACATCATCACATATCATTCTCAAACCATCAGTTATAATACTTAAATTTTCACACTTTAACAATGAAAACCAAACTATCTTCCCATATACGAGGGAGCGTTCTCGCTAGCATAAATACAAACGACATAAGCTATCATACGTGGCTATACACAATTGATGCATCAATCGTTGTCGGCCAACACATTTGGCTACATTAACTATGACTTAGTTAAACAAAAGATAAGATCCCTACACATGCCATATCTCAAGAAAACTTGAAAACTTATACCCAAGTGACTGCTCAATAGTGTGAAAGCATCTCCAGCGATCTCCAACCCGAGCTAGTTAACCTATAAGAGATAGGAAAGAAAGATGAGTAAGCAATATGCAAATATAAATCAACTATTGACATTCATTTATTTTACCCTACCACAAAGGTATTATAATGAGATTTACATCTAAGCTCATGGTTACTCATTCAATCATTCGTTATGCTTACTCATTCCAAACCTTCACATATCACAAATACATAACGTAAAACATTGTTCACCTTTACTAGCATTTAAAACGTGCATTTATCACCACAAACCCACATGCAAAATTTCATTTAGTTAAGTTTCTCGAAATCACCTCGAAATAATAATAAATAAGGTGGTATCGCACACAGGCCACCATTAATACTAAACACGATGGTATCGCACACAACCCATCGATAACAACAATAAGGTGGTATCGCACATAGCCCACCATTGATAATAAATACGATGGTATCACACACAGCCCATCGTAAATAAATATTAAGGTGGTATCGCACATAGCCCGCCATTTAATTACACGTTCATAGATATTTATCCACATTCTTTTTCCTATTTCGAATGCTCATCTACAATAATCATTGACATTCACAAAATGCGTTAATAAGTATAACATATGCAACCAAGAGGCTTCGTTTACACATGAACTTACCATGGGTTCATCACATACCGAATTCACTTCTAATGAGTTCTGGACTGTAACACCCCAAATCTGGCCTAGAAGTTAGGCCCGAATCTGGCGTGTCACATTGAAGTGTTTTTCGAAAACCATGTTTTCATTGAAAACCCTTCTTGTTTAAAGGCTTAAGTAAAAACCCAGTCACGTTAGTTTATTTTTAAAACGTGGTACATTGAAAATTTATTAGTTTTAATCCAAAAACATCTTTTCAGTTATGGAAACTGATTTTGAAAGTATTGCGGAAAAGATTAAGTTGCGAAACCATTTCGAAAATGTTGCGGAAACGTAGTGTTATTTTAAAAACAGTTAGCATTTTGAAAAACAGTGATTTACTTCTAACGGATATAATTCAAAGTAAAGAAAGACCCATAGTTAAAATCTAGAAACTTAAAGAGGCCTTATTACAACCCAAATCAAAATACTTGAATGTAAATAATCAAAACGGAAAACACAAGCAGTGTGTGGTCTTCTCTGAGTCCCTCGCAGCACCGATTCGTCTAAGGCTGAGGATTACCTGCACAGTTAAAAAAGGGGTGAGTTTACGAAAACTCAGTGTGTAATCCCCTTACTAGAGTAACAGTCAGTATACAGAAACAGAAACCTAAACAGTCTAGGCCAAAGCCCTTTAACAGTAACAGTACAGTACAGATTAGAGCATACGTGGGCCAAAGCCCACTACAGTATCATTTGGGTTACAACCCATAACAGAATCAATTGGGCCTAGCCCAAACCAATAACAGAACAAGTGGGCCTAAGCCTAGTACAATGACAGATCTCATAACAGATATGCAATAGTATGAGGATGCATCCCACCCTAATCCAGCCAACACACCACCTGTACCAACCCTACACTTACGTGGGGATAAAATTGACCCACCCAGCCAGCACACCACTGTTAGCACCGGTTGCAGCCCTAATCGAAATTGCAGCAAAGCTGCTAGTATACATATACGGCTCTAAGCCTTTAGTAGCGATATTATAATTGGCACAAAGCCATCAGTAACTGTATTATGTTTGGTACATAGCCATCAGCGACGGTGATATAATCGACACACAGCCTTGGGTAAATATGATCGACACAGAGTCATCGATATATATGTTAGGCACATAGCCACGGGTAAGTACGATTGGCACAAAGCCACAATCAAGACGGCACAGAGCCATGTTTAGGTTGGCACAGAGCCATAATCAGATTACGCGGCTTTAAGCCATTCGTCGGTCCACAGTCATCTCATGCGACCCGTGCGACCTTAACAGATTAGTACTGGATCCATAGTCATCATGCGACCCGTGCGACCTTATCAGAACTTCCTTCGTATCAATGCCCCAATCCCATGAAATATGTCGTGTATGTCATGCTTAATCATTACACGTGTATGCAAAATGGCCATGCTCGGTAACAATGTGTAAATTAAAAGCATATCGGTCACACGACCACAGTCAAATCAGTTAAAACACAGTCATACATTCACAGTTAGATTAGCCATAGTCCTAATCAGTCAGTTACCTGCAAGGGCAAAATAGTCATTTTACCCTATAAGGGTATTTCGGTAATCCTACCATTCCGAGGTATTTCAGTATTTCGGTAATTCTACCCTATAGGGGTATTTTAGTAATCCTACCCTACAAGAGTATTTTGGTAATTTCACAAACTAGGGTATTTCGGTAATTTTACAAGTTGGGGGTATTTCGATAATTTTACAAACCGGGGGTATTTCAGTAATTTTACAAATCAAAGGTATTTTAGTAATTTTACAAATCATGGGTATTTTAGTAATTTTACAAACTGGGGGTATTTTAGTAATTTTACAAACTGAGGGTATTTTAGTAATTTTGCAAACTGGGGGTATTTCAATAATTTTATAAACTGAGGCTTAACGACCCAACAGAAGGTCCACCGTCGCCTCAAGCGACTTAAGTAACCCAAACAGACACAACGGTGCAAATGGGCCTAAGGCCCATTACTCGGCCCAAGTGGGCCTACACGCTTTCGTGTGGCACAATTAGCCCAAAAATAGCCTCGGCTATACGAACAGCACAGTTCAAACAACACATACCACATCACATACATTTTATCCGTGTGGGCCCACAAGCCCACTAGGCCAACTCAGCCTATTTCGGCCCAACGAGGCCCAGAACTACCTAAGTCATGTGAACGACGTGACAAGTCTATCTACGTCCCACTTAACAGTGAAGTTTACCCACGCGGGCCCACGGGCCCATTGGGCCCATACGACCCATTTTGGCCCAAGCCCATGAGATTACTCATGGCGGCCTTCCTCGTCGTACGCCCACGTTTCGTGAGCTTAGTTGATCACATGGGCGTTCGCACACTCATGTGGCCCAAAAGCCCAATCCTTCGGCTTTTTGGCTTTTGCTGATCTATAGACCAATTAGTGTGGAATACATACTTTCGGCTTTTCAGCCGATCATCAACAGAGCACAAAGTTATGCACTTGATCACGTAGAGTACTAAGAATTCACGATCGCCAGGACCTATATTCAAACATGACATTCAGTTAATCACTTATCAAAAAGTGTTAGAAAGACTCTGAACACCCACTTAACCGAGAGGTCGACTACCACTTACCTTGACTAGATCGGTTGACTGTGATTAGCCTACTCGAACCAGAGTTTGGTGCCGCCCCCTTCTATATCCTAGCGGAAAGTCCCGAATAGCCGACACCGAATGCCTCTTAAACTTGGGAGCAGGGACTACGAGTCCATTTCCAGTAGGCACTCTTCCTGATCCCCCCTCAGACTGGCTATCACTTACCTCCATGATAATCTCTTGATTGCCTAAACCCACGGGTTAAACATATATTAATTTACAGTAATCACAACACCCCAGAATAGGGAAAGTGGCATTCGGCCCAAACCAAGAATACAATCTAACTTACCTTAGATATTCTAACAAAAAGAAAAAGGCAGATTCGAATGCTCCAATGATAATTGAAAACTCTTCTACAACTTGAGAAGTTTTAGAAACTGAAAGAAGACGTATGGCAAGAAACAAGATCAATTTGGCAAGGTCTAAGAAGAAAGAAGCAAAACTTGGCAATAAAATGAGACCAATAGATAAACACCTATTCGGCCAAGGAAGTAACTTAGTACTACAAAATAAGGGAAAAAGAGTTTGGAAAAGGGAAAAAGAGTTTGGAAAAGGGAAAGGAGAATAGCATTTGGCTTAGGAGAAGAGAAAGGAGAAGCAAAATAAATGATGAGGGAGGAGAAGGAGAAGATTCAGTTTGAACGATATGAGAAAAGGCACTTGAAGAAAGTTGTAAGAATAAAGATAAGAGTAGGAAAAGGAGGTGATAATCGGCAAGGAAGAAAAAGAGATGGGTAAAGAATAAGCACTCAACGTTACCGAAGAGACAGAAAAGAAAATGCATGAAAGGTCAGTTTCCCAAACAGGTTCGGCAACACTGGAAAAGAGGAGAGAAAGGAAACAAAAGCAAAGGAAAACCCGAGAACGACCACTAAAGAATTCGGCACTGTAACACCCTTACCCATATCCGTCGTCGGAATAGGGTACAAGGCATTATCGAAACTTACGGAACCAAATCAGAATCACAGAGAATTTTACGCAAAATCCCAAAATTATACTTACTCTAGCCGTGCCAATAGCTAAGTTATAAACACCCATTTTCATCTAAACATTGATATTTAGTCTATACATGCCATTCTTTTCAAAATAAGTCATTTTCATATACCAAAAATATGGGTTGATAGTGTGATAAAGCTCTGACTAATCTCTAACCTTCGAGCTCCCAAGCACTACAAAACAGGGAAAAGGAGAATGGGGTAAGTACATGGTGCTTAGTAAGTTCATGCAACAGGAATTATACTTACCATACTTATACATCCATCATTTAACAACACAAGCACACATCCAATTCACATAAACATATACCTATCACATACAAACTCAACTTTTGCATTAGTTAAGTAACATAATATAAATTCAATACAAAGATAAATGGTTGATGAGCTCATCAATTCCATAATTTTCATGTTCTTTCATTTCTCATATTTATCCCATTGAATTTCTTGGAATTTCGATGGATATTCAGTAGTACACTTTTGTGTACAATTTCAGGTCCGTCAATTCATACACATATGGGTATATCCTTTTTCCAGAGAGCACACTCCCATGAACCTCATCCTTACAGTGGGATTACCAGTCCAGGCTAAATCCCCTGTAATATAAACTCATAGAGTATTGTCGGGATTACTAGTTCAAGCTAAATCTCTTGCAATGACAATTACTCTAATGAGCTTGGATTTGAATTACCCGTCCGGGCTAAATCCATTTTCTACATATTCTTCGGGAGGGCTATATCAGGATAGGATCACCCGTCCGGGCTAGATCCTTTTTACCGTCAATTCCTTTTCAGAGATCCATCAAATTGTCCTTTCATTCAACCTGGATTTCTTTCCCTTTTTATCAAATATATCAATGTTTTATCAACTTTCATACAATGAACATTCAAATCATCTTCACATCAATAACATACATTTCAAGCATTTAAGAATATAATTCAAGTTACACGAACTTACCTCGATACTTGTTCATACACAAAAATCCACTAATCCGGGACTTTTTCCTTTCCTCGATCTAGCTTCGTATTTGAGTTTTTTTGGATCTAAGTAAATAAATTTAATCATCAATTCAATACATTTCATGTCCATATGTAGCATTCTCTATAATTCTATTATTATTTATAGTTCATTTAGAGCTGTCGCCTTGAGTAATAGTCACTAAATTATTTTTATCTTGAGCTAAAGAACTCTAAATTAAGATCCGCTAATTTTCCATGAAACTAGACTCACATATATTCTTACCATAAAATTTTCAGAATTTATGGTTTAGCCAATAAGTACAGTTAATTCTTTAAAGTCACCCCTATTCTGCTGTCTAGCAGTTCTAACCCTTCTTCACAAAAATTAATTATCTTCTCGTACGAGATTCGGATGATGTTCTCGTTTGTTTCTATTGAAAATAGGCTCATGCAGGATTTTAAACATATAAATTTAAGCCCCTAATTATTATTCTCCAATTTTTTATAATTTTCCAAAGTTAGAATAGGGGAACCAGAAATCATTCTGACATTGTCTCACAAAACCTATTATATCTCATGATTTACAATTCCATTGCTTACACCGTTTCTTCTACAAGAAACTAGACTCAATAATATTTAATTTAATATTTTATTCATCCTCTAATTCGGTTTCTAAAATATTTGGTGATTTTTAAAAGTTATACTACTGCTGTTGTCCAAAACTGTTTTAGTGCAAAGTGTTGATTTCTATTTTGCCCCAAATTTCACAGTTCATACAATTCAATCCTGGCTCAATTAACCCCTCAATTAAGCTAATTTTTATCAATTAATACTTTACCTAGACTTTATAAGTTATTTCACAACTACTGAAATTCATAATGTCCACATAAAACTCTAACTTCAAACTCTTTTACAATTAGGTCTCAAACATTCACTTTCTATTCAATTCTTTCAATAAAATCGGCATATAAAAAATTTAAAGCTCTAATTCCATGCTAAATCATCATTATACTTCCAGCACATATTCATAGCAACTTTCAATTTCATTCATAAAATCTAAAACTAATGAATTCAACAAGTGGACCTAGTTGTAAAAGTAACAAAAACACAAAATTTTCAAGAAATAATCAAGAATTGAACTTACTTGCAGTAAAAATATGAAAAACCAGCTTAAGGAACCCTTCTATGGTGTTTTTGCTGATGAGAATGTAGAAAAATAAAGAGAAGTCTAGATAATTCCACTTTAATCCTAGCTTTATTAAGTAAATTTTGCAATATTCCAATTTTGTCCTTAATTCTCCTTATTTTCTTGCTGATTTCATGCCATTGCCGTCCACTCCAAATTTTAAGCCCTCTTTCTTTTATCATTTAGCCTATTTAATCATTTCCCATAATTTTGCATTTGTTACAATTTAGTCCTTTTTGTTCAATTAACAATCGGAACTTTAAAATTTCTTGACGAAACTTTAATACTAACTTATTAACACTCCATAAATATTTATAAAAATATTTATGGCTCAATTAAAAATCTTCGAGGTCTCGATACCTCGTTTTTTATTCTAATTATTTTAATATTTATTTCTAGTATACTATTCACTATTTCAAAAATTTTCCTAACTTCACATTTAACTTATACTCACTAAATTAATAATATTTTCTACTCAGTTGTCGGATTTAGTGACCTCGAATCACTGTTCCGACACCACTTGAAAAATCAGGCCATTACAAGCACAACCCAAAGAGATATACAAAAATGCTCCCAAAATGCCAAAAGCACATTACTAAGGACCCCTTAGCCGAATTTGCATCCCCCAACATCCCCATTCGGCCACAACTCCTTCCCTTTTCAAATTCCTTAAACATCTCCATAAATCCCTCCTTGATTTGCTGCATGATCTTCTGCCAACAACTCAAGACCATTTCAAACTTCCCAACACAGTGTTCAAATCCAACACAAACTCTTGCCCACTCATGAGCAAAATAAATAACCCCATTATGCTGTGCCAACACTCGAACCTCAGACCTTAAGGTTACTCCACATGCCACCTTGACACTAGACCACAAGCTCTTCTGTGACTTAAAACATTCGCAAATATTTATAAAGCCTATGTGCCAGTGTCCAGATTCTTTTAAGAGCAAAATTTAAAAATTCTACAAGAGCCAAGACTTGAACCCAGGCTCCCTTACAACCTTAATGACACCACAACCACTAGGCCACATGCTTTCTTGTGTCATTTTTTTATCACAATAATTTAAAAGGCCTACATCCAAGCATCTAGGGTTTTATTCACTTAAAACCAAAATTTTTGCTAAAGCCCAGGTTTGAACCCAGGACTTTTCCAACACTTCTCAGGACCCTTAACCACTGAAGCATACATTTAATTGTGTCATTTCATTTGACAATTTAATACTTATTTTCAGCCTCCTTATGGACCCATACTCAAGGCCCAATACTTCTAGGCCCAAACTCGTGACGTTACATGGGCATATACCTGTACCACTCATGACTTGTCCACATACTTTCTCATTTTCAACATAACTGTTGAATCATTCAAAATGCTAAAGGATACTCTCGAGTCTCATACATTTTGTATTATATCAACATCATATCCCCGATAGGATCTTAAATGAAATATCATATCGATGCCATGTCCTTGACATGGTCTTATACGAAATTTCACACCGAGGCCATATTCTAAATATGGTCTTACACGTGACCTTAATTATCGTAGTATTATGATATTTACCTTCCGTTCTATACTTAAGTTCAATTGGAGATTTTCATTTCTTAGCATCTCGTCAAAACGTATTTAATATATATCCGTAAAGACAATATACAATTCATTCAGCATTGAAATATTAAATACCTTACATGAGATTGCATTATTTGCACACGAACTTACCTCGATACCAAAAAGGGTAAAAAGGGACCTATTTGTCCACGTTTCTCTTTTCTCCCGTTCTAGGTCCGAATCTCGTTTGCTTTGATCTATAATAATAAAATTTACCCATTTAATCACCACCTAATCAATACATTTCAAAATTTTTACTTTGGCAAAATTACCATTTACCCTTGGACTTTGGCAAAATTATGATTTTGCCCCTAGTCTAGCCGATTCATATTCCCTTCTATAGCAACTCAAGATTTCAACTATTACACACATTTACCACTTATTTCACAACTTTTACAAAAATGTCCTTTTAGGTGTTTTCATGGTAACACCTTTCACAAAAGTTGTTCATCTAACAACTAAGACTCATTTTCCTCCATAAAAATGCAGCAAACAACATGAACTCTCTCATGGCAAGTCCCTAGACTCTTAACGATTTTGCAAAATAGTCCCCTCATTAGCTAGCTCAAGCTTTGGGGGTTCCAAAAGTACAAATATCATCAAAAATAATCATCAAGATGACTTAGTTGTAGAGGTGAGGAGTTGCTGAAAATTTTCAAGCTTCCATGGCTATTTTACTTGAGAAATTTCGGTGGAGAGAAGGGAAAGAAAAGATGATATCTTTTCTTCTCTTTATTTTATTTATTCTAGACAATTTACCACCAAAACCTCACCTAATTCATTTATAAATTATTTCTTTATCCCCTATGATCAGCTATTAACCTTAGAAAGCTCTAATTTCACATTAGGGACCTCCAATTAATAGTCCTTAGCTATTAGACACCTCTAGCCAATAAAATAGAACTTTCGCACTTTATGCGATTTAGTCCTTTTTCGCGATTAAGCATGAAATTGCTAGAATTAAAGTACCAAAATTTTCATGCACCCTGATAATCATGCCATAACCCATGAAATAAAATTAAAATAATTGTCTCTGACCCCGGATTAGTGGTCCCGAGACCACTGTTCAGACTAGCCCCTAAATCAGGCTGTTACAATTCTCCCCTTTAGGGATTTTCGTCCCCAAAAATCTTACCAAGAGAAGTTGCTTTCAACATTCATGAAATGTTTCCACCAACTTTTCAGGATCACAAATCGATTTATCCTCATATCTCTTGCTAATGACTTTTAAACTTTAGTACACACTATTGAAGCATATCTTTAAAGTCTAAATTACTCTCTCTCTGGGGCACATATACTCAGTAATCTGTCAATTATGAACTCTGCACATGCTAAAATGATCATCTAGATCTTCACCGAATAATTTACTACAATCCGAATGACATCCTCCTTTTTGGGAAGTCATGCCAACCCAAATTCAAAGTCTACAGTATTATCAACTCATTTTCTTCTTGAAATCTCCACTAACTATAATAGTCTTGAATACTCTTGAAATTTAGCTTATACCTGTCGACAAATCGACATCTGGTTATAAACTAAAAAATATCGTGATATACATAAACACTCAATCACCAGAACACCTACTCATATGACTGCTCCTTTCATTATTCTTGGATGAACAAACGTGCTACCACCAAGTCTCGTACTAAATCTTCTACGTAAGTTTTGGACTTATTTAAATTACCATTCACCATCACTCTTCTGAACTTCTCTGTTTCACAAGGAAAACTCGCTTTAGCATTTAGCATTGCTAAAATTAGGATATTATTAACTAAGGTCAATCGAGTAACCAACTTGCATCGATTAAACGAGGATTTTTCCATCCAGACATCTGTACTACATCTGCTTCTCAAAAGACAACTTAATAACTACACACATTTTTTTCTACAATAGCTCAAACCATCATCACTATCTTACATTCACATTTTTCTACAACATTAGATACTTTAGCTCATCTGGATTCAGAAAGCACACGACACTTTCCATAGATCATACTTTCCATAGATCATACAATATCATTGAATTCACAACACAGACATAAAAGTGATAATCTCTGAATCACCAGTCTAACAGTTCTTTTTTATGTAACCTGAACCATCTAAAGATACAAACTATCTCTTAACATTCTAGTATTAAGACATTTTCCAATTTATTCAATAACACATCACTGAACATCATAAATTCCCTTTTTCGATTCAAACTGAACTCAGAACTAGAACTTTCAATTAATAATACCTTCAATAGCTTTCAACTTTACTAACCTGCAACAGACCATTCAAACTTTCATAAAGGTGATACTTTTCAATCCGAACAACTTCAACTTGTAATTTACATCATCCGATTAGAATATTTCAATATACATATCTCTGTATTATGCTTCCAAAAAATCTAATTTCCTCTTTCAGACTATCCACCTTCATACTCGTGAATACACAAAATTTGTTCTCTTTATTGAGGCATGCTTAAATATACACATAACTCGAATCATATCTCAACAATCAATCTACTCTTTTCTTCATACTGAGAATACAGTTCAAACACACAATCCTTTGAATTCCTCTTGTTATGCTAATCAAAAACCTTTGCTATCATCTTAGCTTAGAATAATAAGGATATCTCGATTGAATGCATTGACTTTAATTCGGCTTACTTGAAAAGTCCATCGCACAACTTGAAACGTGTGATTTCACTACTTTTGTAAATATTAACTTCTTATACGAAAATTAGAGGTATCCAAATACTAGATTTATCACTTTTCTATGATCGAACTAAAAGCATAATCATAGTAGATATAACTATCACAAATGGAAAATACACTTTAAAGATAAATCATGATCAGCAGAAACATAAGAATAGTCTCACATAAAATTTTTATCACCGACTTCACTCCAAAATATCAAAATAGAATTACGAAGAGATAAAGAAATGCCAATTGTGAACCAACCAAATTGACAATAATTTCGTCTAATTTTACAATCTGCTAACATTCTCACACGATCATAATTTCATAAAAATGAACAACCACATAATCCCTGAAGGGAAGTAGATATCTATACAGAATACTCAAAGAGATCATTATAATCTATTCAACCATTGATTGCCATAGTCAAACATTTTTACAGCTCAAATATTGTTTCTCTAACCATTTCTGTCATCATAAACCCTTTATTATTCCTTTCACTATGAACATCAATTTAGGAAGATCTCGGTAAGTACATACCTTAGGCTTCATGCTCATCCGGGGCGAATAGCCGAGACTAGCTTTTTCTTTACTTGTAACATTGCATAATTGGTGTAATCTTTAAAACATTTTAATGTTCTTCTCAAAACTGTTTTCACCTTCCAACTACTTTCATCTCTATACAGATTACTGATTGTTTCACCACCGAACTCTTTAGTTTCATACTTATAAACTTATTCAAATCGACTCTCAGAAAAATCTCGTTGTAAATCAACACTGGTAAAGGGGTGGTCGTAAAGCCCCTAACTTGCCTCTCATGACTACACACATATGACTTAACATTCATCATTAACGAAATATCATCATAATTACACAACTCGCTCCAAGCGAATTTTTCACACTTACTCATGTTATAAACGTTTCTATCACCCATAATTTCAATTAGTGGTTTTACTTACTCAATCTCCATATTAATATCTATTCAAGTACTCAACATTTAACCCCAATTTCTCTTACCATCGTTTATCAAATTAGAGAATGTCTTACGGGTTTGAATACGTCGTTTACTTGATTGCCACAGTCCAACTATGGTCTTACTCATATCACAATATCATAGCCCAGTTATAATCTTACATGTCGTCATGATGCCATAGTCTCGCTATGGTTTTCCACGAAATCTCATATCAATACCAATGACATATCCCAGATACGGTCTTACATTGAAACACATGTCGATGTGGATGCCATATCCTAGATATGGTCTTACACGAGATCGTACATCGATGCTATGCCCCAGACATGGTCTTACACGATTTCATACTGAAGCCAAGTCCCAGACGTGGTCTCACATGAAATCACTATTCAATGCCGATGCCATATCCCAGATATGGTCTTATACAGAATCTCACAACAAGTATCGATGCCATATCCTGGATATGGTCTTATATGATTCTCATATTCAATACCAAAGCCATATCCTAGATATGGTCTTATACGGGATCATGTATCGATGCCAATGCCATGTCCCAGACATGGTCTTATATGGGATCACATGTGCTGCCATGGTCCAACCATGGTCTTATCCATCATTTCTTCCTTGAGCGACCGTACTCATCTCCTGCGTTCTACTTAATTTAACTTCCCAGTTTAACTCCCACACTATTATAATATTTTTGGATTCATAACAGAGTCATAAAACAAAACAATATACATCCTCTAATTTAACAGTCACACATGAGATTCAACTATGTGGACATACTGATTATACATTATTCAAACAAATGTACATACATACATATCCCGTTCACTGGGTAAGTTTACTCATCATATTCACTTAATCAAACATGTTGAGCATATTACACCATATGCATGTCAAACCAACATGGATAGACTTATCACCATATAACTTTCATTTCATTCCATATTTTTCACATCTCTAGACTTATGATTATCACTTTTCGTACCTTGTTACACATATGTTATAAACTTCCATTCGTACCTTTCTGAATTTCATCACATCACAAGCACATTTCAATTATCTCATTATCATTTTCAGCATTATCGGAAATAGCTCGGTTGGGAATCATCTCTTTCTTAACAAAACAATTTTACTAGACCCGGGAGATATCACACTATCATGAGTAGTAATATGGCATGTATAGCTAAACTCTCATACGCTAGGTTAGTCAGAGATCTGACTAAACCATAGCTTTGATACCACTAAATGTAACACCCCTTACCTGTATTCAACGTCGGAATAGGGTACGAGGCATTACCGGACTTAACTTGCTTGAACATACAACTTTGGGTTTAAAATTTCATTTCCAACTTAAGACTTCTCATACATATGCATAACATCCTTATCATGGGCCTACGAGGCCTTAAACATACATTCAGAAGGTCTCGGAATTTAACCGGCAACTTTCACTCACTTAGAAAAATTTTACCTAAATAGGGGCCACACACCCGTGTGAAATGGAACACGCCCGTGTGGGTAGGCCGTGTGGTCACGCACGCCCATGTTTCTAGTCCATGTGGAATTTAGTTTCACTTTGAACCTACAGGGGTTTTCACACGGTCGGGCACACGCTCGTGTCTTTGGCTCGAGTCCTCCACACGGCCTAGACACGCCTGTGTCCTCACCCATGTGTGAAAACCTGGGTATATTGTTTATGACGTCAGCAACCTTATAAGGGGCACACGACCTAGGAAAACGCCGTGTGTCTAGCCTGTGGTCGACACTGACTTGCAACATTAACATGTAGGGGACACATGGCCTAGTCACACACCCATGGACTAACCGTGTGTCACACACAGCCTAAACACACACCCGTGTTTCTACCCGTGTGGACCAATTCAAGGCTATTTTCCAAGCCATTTAACCACCCTAACTTGCACACATTCACACATCTTCACATATCATTCTCAAACCATCAGTCATAATACTTAAATTTTCACACTTTAACCATAAAGACCAAACTATCTTCCCATATACGAGGGACCATTCTCACTAGCATAAATACCAACAACATAAGCCATCATACGTGGCTATACACAATTGATGCATCAATCGTTGTAGGCCAACACATTTGGCTACATTAACTATGACCTAGTTAAACAAAAGATAAGATCCCTATACATGCCATATCTCAAGAAAACTTGAAAACTTATACCAAAGTGACTGCTCGATAGTGTGAAAGCATCTCCAGCGATCTCCAACCCGAGCTAGTTAAGTTAACCTATAAGAGATAGGAAATGAAGAGGAGTAAGCAATAACTCTTAGTAAGTTCATATGCAAATATAAATCAACTATTGACATTCATTTATTTTACCCTACCACAAAGGTATTATAATGAGATTTACATCTAAGCTCATGGTTACTCATTCAATCATCCGTAATGCTTACTCATTCCAAACCTTAACATATCACAAATACATAACGTAAAACATTTTTCACCTTTACTAGCATTTAAACCCTGCATTTATCACCACAAAGCCACATGCAAAATTTCACTTAGTCAGGTTTCTCGAAATCACCTCGGAATAATAATAAATAAGGTGGTATCGCACACAGCCCACCATTAATACTAAACACAATGGTATCGCACACAGCCCATCGATAACAACAATAAGGTGGTATCGCACATAGCCCACCATTGATAATAAATACGATGGTATCACACACAACCCATCGTAAATAAATATTAAGGTGGTATCACGCACAGCTCACCATTTACTTACACGTTCATAGATATTTATCCACAATCTTTTTCCTATTTCGAGTGCTCATCTACAATAATCATTCGCATTCACAACATGTGTTAATAAGTATAACATATGCAATCAAGAGGCTTCGTTTACACATGAACTTACCATGGGTTCATCACATACCGAATTCACTTCCAATGAGTTCTGGGCACATACCTGTATCACTCATGACATGTCCACATACTTTCTCATTTTCAACATAACTGTTGAATCATTCAAAATGCTAAAGGATACTCTCGAGTCTCATACATTTTGTATTATATCAACATCATATCCCCGATAGGGTCTTACATGAAATATCATATCGATGCCATGTCCCTGACATGGTCTTATATGAAATCTCACATCGAGGCCATATTTCAAATATGGTCTTACACGTGACCTTAATTATCGTAGTATTACGATATTTACCTTCCATGCTATACTTAAGTTCAAATGGAGATTTTCATTTCTTGACATCTCGTCAAAACGTATTTAATATATATTCGTAAAGACAATATACAATTCATTCAACATTGAAATATTAAATACCTTACATGAGATTGCATTATTTGCAAACGAACTTTCCTCGATACTAAAAATGGTAAAAAGGGACCTATTTGTCCACGTTTCTCTTTTCTCCCGTTCTAGGTCCGAATTTTGTTTGCTTTGATCTATAACAATACAATTTACCCATATAATCACCACACTAATTAATACATTTCAAAATTTCTACTTTGGAAAAATTACCATTTTACTCTTGGACTTTGGCAAAATTATGATTTTGCCCCTAGGCTCGTATATCGATTTTCATCTAATTTCTTTATTAATCAAGCCCAGCCGATTCATATTCCCTTCTATAGCAACTCAAGATTTCAACTATTACACACATTTACCACTTATTTCACAACTTTTACAAAAATGTCCTTTTAGGTGTTTTCATGGTAACACCTTTCACAAAAGTCATTCATCTAACAACTAAGACTCATTTGCTTCCATAAAAATGCAGCAAAAAACATGAACTCTCTCATGGCAAGTCCCTAGACTCTTAACGATTTTGCAAAATAGTCCCCTCATTAGCTAGCTCAAGCTTTGGGGGTTTCAAAAGTACAAATATCATAAAAAATAATCATCAAGATGACTTACTTGTAGAGGTGAGAAGTTGCTGAAAATTTTCAAGCTTCCATGGCTATTTTCCTCGAGAAATTTTGGTGGAGAGAAGGGAAAGAAAAGATGATATCTTTTCTTCTCTTTATTTTATTTTATTCTAGACAATTTACCACCAAAACCTCACCTAATTCATTTATAAATTATTTCTTTGTCCCCTATGATCAACTATTAACCTTAGAAAGGTCTAATTTCACATTAGGGACCTCCAATTAATATTCCTTAGCTATTAGACACCTCTAGCCAATAAAATAGAACTTTCGCACTTTATGCGATTTAGTCCTTTTTTGCGATTAAGCTTGAAATCGCTAAAATTAAAGTACCAAAATTTTCATGCACCCTTATAATCATGCCATAACCCATGAAATAAAATTATTTACCTCGAATTAGTGGTCCCGAGACCACTGTTCCGACTAGCCCCTAAATCAAGCTGTTACACTAAAAGTAGATTTCAACACATCTGACTCTTTCACCTTCAAGTGATAATACCCAAATCTTAAATCAATCTTAGAAAACATCGTTGCACCTCGGAACTGATCAAACAACTTGTCAATTTGAGCCAAAAGATACTTGTTCTTGATGGTCAACTTATTCAATTGCATATAATCAATACACATCCTCATCGTACCATCATTCTTCTTAACAAAACAATCCGATGCACCTCAATGAGACAAACTCAGTCGAATGAACCCTCTGTTTAGCAACTCTTGCAATTGAATTTTTAACTCTTTAAGCTCTTTTGGTGCCATGCGATAGGGCGCAATAGAGACCGATGCAGTACCAGGATAAAGGTCAATACCAAACTCTACCTCATGTTCTGGTGGTAAACCAAGCAACTTTTTAGGAAACACGTTAAGAAAATCTTTGACAGTACAAATATCCAGAACTCTCAACTCCTTACTAATCGAATTCATCACATAAGCTTAGTAAGCTTCACAATGTTTCCGATCATCTTCTCAACCTTTATAGCCGAAACCACATTACATAAAAATCTCGGTCTTTCACCATCAAAAACAATTTCTAACCCATCATTATTCCTCTAAGTAATTCGCTTCGTCTCAAATTCTACTTTGGCCTTATACTCAGTTAAACAGTCCATACCAATAATAACATCAAAACCATAGAATGACAATTCCATAAGATCAACACAAAAAATGTGCCCTTGAATCATAATGGGGCATCTACGATAAACTCTATTCACTATCATACTATCCCCAAAGGAACTAATTACAGTCATACCCAAATCAATGGTATCTACAGGAATCCCTAACTTACAAGCTAATTCACTCAAAATATACGAATGCGTAGAACCAAAATCAACCAACGAAAATAATGGAATAGATTGCAAAGTGAAAGTACTTGCAATAACATCAGTCAGGCTCCTTAACAGCATAAACACAAGCTGGACCTCTAGACTCAACTTATGAAGCAATAGTTTGAGCAACAATTCGCTGCCTAACCGATCTCCCATTACCTCTACCACGACCTTGACCCTTAGCTTACGTAGAAATAGGTGCCGAACTCTGGGTCTATGAAACCTCTACGCTATTTGGGAAATCCCTTAAAAAATGTTCTTTTCAACAACACTTAAAGCAACATTACTCTGCTGCTTAGGCTGACATGGTCGAGACCCATGTCTCGCACCCTTACTAGAGCTCTGATTATCACGCTCTTTCTTGGGCAGTCGCCCAAACGAACCATCAAAAGCCCTCTTACCAGTCTCAGCCACTACAAAATGATCTAGTTTAGCCAAAGTCTCATCAATAGCTTTGGCTTTCTCAACTAGCTCATCAAACAACTCCGTGTTTTGGGCCACCAAATAAACTTGGATCTCATAATTAAGCCCAAAATGAAACTTCTTACAACAGTCCTTCTTAGTTAGATCCATCTCAGAAGCGTACTGACTAAGTCGCACAAACTTTGGCTCATAGTTAGCCACTGACAATCCACCTTGAACAAGGTCCAAAAATTTCTGCTTGCAAGCTTCCACGTACTGCTCGCCCATAAACTTCCTATTAAATATCTCAAGAAAATAATCCCAAGTCAAACGATCAGTAGTCGTGTACCTCTTTTAACAGTATTTCACCAATGATGAGCCTCACAGTCAAGTAGGGACACAGTACAACCCAACTTTTCCTCGACAAAATAGGACATCTGCAGAAGATCCTTTCAACTCTCTCCAACCAGTACTCAGCTACAATCAGATTGGTCCCTTTAACTTTAGAAAACTCTTTACCACCCAACGTCCGAAGATGTTCAAGCGGCAATGTAACACCCCTAACCCGGAAACATCGCTGGAACAAGGTTACAGAGCATTACCGAAGTTTACAAATCAAACGAAAAAAAATTTCAAACATTTTATATCACGTCAATAATCATATCGAAACCAATCAAAACCACATACATTATCCCTTATACAAGCCCTCAAGGCCCTAAATACATGTTAGAAACAAAGTCGGGACTATATCGGGAACACAGAGAAGTTTTTTAGAAAACATTGAAAAATTTTAAAGCTGCAGGGGTCACACGACCATGTAACTCACAGGGCCAGGAGACACGTCCATGTTTTGGGCCTCATGAGCATTCGAAATAGGGACACACGGCTATGTCCCAGCCTGATCGTTGTTTTGTCGAGTTTTAAATTTATATGAATGAGAATGATCGAACCTAGAAACCAACTCTGACAACGATTTAAGGCAAGTGCACCTATCGAACAGTAGTATAGCTTAGGCAAGACTGGATTGTCAAACTCAAAGGAACTAAAAGTACTAATACTAACTTTCTTTTTATTATCTAGCCTAAAATAAGTGAAATTGTTATCTTATCTAAATTTAACTAACTACTAAGCTAAACACTCAAGATAAAAAGAACGAATTGAGGAAATACTGTTGGGAAAACTCAGTTGATTACGACGATACCCTAGGAAGAGTCCACCTATACTTCACTTGTTATCTAACACTGAACCAGACGATTTCTTCACTTGACTTGATCCGTAAGATTCCCTAAGTTATATTAAACCCTCTCTCGAGGCGAATGACGTCTAAGCCTAGGTTGATTAATTAAAATCTCTTTCTAATTAAAACCCCTAGAATCATATTAACTTGATCTATGGACTCCCATATTGGGTTTCACCCTAATCTGGCAAAATCTCGTCACCTTATCTCTAGGCGCGCGATCAACTCCGCTTAATTATACTAGATCTACTCTTAAGTAGGGACTTTTGCTCCTCCACCTAAGCACATCCAACTTGAATCAATATCCTGGAAATATTAACACAAGGATTAAGCACACGTAATTAAGAACAAATCAAGTATTTATCAAATAGTTCAGAAAACAATAACAAGATCCGTCTTAGGTTTCATCCCCTTCAGGTATCTGAAGGGTTTAGTTCGTAATAATAAAAGAAAACATCTTAGAAAAAAAGATAAAACAAAACATAAGAAATCCCTAAAACCCCCTAAAGGAATTGAAGGAGAGATCTACCGTCTTGAGTAGAATTCCGGCTTCTTGAGATTGATCAACTGGCTATCATCGAGTGATTCCCACAAATCTGACCTTTTCGGCTTGGCTCCTTGGCCTAGCTAACCGCCCCCTTGAAGGTTATACTTAGGGTGTTTATATAGACTTTTGAAATAGGTTTCTTGACCCCTAAGTATCATTTTTTGAGTGAAATTCTTCTTTATGACGACAAGGACACGGCCATGGCATACGCTTGTGTGAATCGTCTTAAGGCCGTGTTCTAGTAGATAAATCAGGCACGGCCGTGTAAATCGTGAGTAGGTCGTGTTCTAGTAGATAAATGAGGCACGACCATGTGGCCTTGGGCCCAGGCCGTGTGGATTTCGTGATATGGCCCATTTACTCCTTTTTGGGGCCATTTTACGTTTTTTTCATCCTCGGGTGCTTTCCTGAGTATAAGACATGAAAAGAAAGGATTAAAAGCACCTTTTTACATGAATCAAGGAATAAATCACCTGAAAATATGCTAAATGTGGGATTAAAATATGTTACTTTTACGGTTTATCACATACCCCCACACTTAAGCTTTTCCTTGTCCTCAAGCAAAATTCTCAACTTACAATTAAAACGAACTTTCCATGATTCATAATTCCTATCAACAATGTCTCATCATAATTCATAGATAATTTATACATGGATGATTTAACTCGAAGAGTCTTAAAGATTCAAACAATATAAGTCATACATTTGTATCACGAAAACGTAGGTGTTTTCCCCTTACTTGAATTATTACCTTTAATTCAAAACCGACAAGGATTGACATCCTCACAGAAGATTCACTCAAATCACTCTAAGTGTGTAAGGTTTAGGTAAAAGAGCACTCAACAGTCGAACTTGAAAAGTTAATCCCATAGGCTTGCCTGAAAATCAAATCTCCACCACTGTAAAATGAGATAATAAACAGATCAAAAGGTCTTTAACAGGGTTGTAACGGGGCTAGGGTTAAAGGTGTGGATAAAGGCTGAATTAGAAAGTTAGAATCGAGATTGTCCTGACAAGTTACCTATCTAATAATAAGTAACTACATCAACTGAAAAGTAATAACCCTAATAATACGAGCTTTTATTTTGATAAATAGACTTTTAACTGTATAAGCTCTTTCTTTCATATTACTAATACTGAAATTTTTTTTAATTAAGAACAAATCAAGTAATAAAAGATAAATTCAACTATTGAAATAATATAATTAGGTAACTAATCAAATCAAATCTCGATATAAGGGTAGTCAAAAGGAATGGTGATAACAAATACAAAGGGTTTTTTTTTGGGGGTAATATTAGTGAGTGAGTCAATAAAAAGGGTTGTTAGGATCAACGGGGTTTACTAGGGGTTAATTATGAAGGTAGGATTTTTAGTGGAGTGAGTGGGTTAAAACCTAAGTGCCTTTATCATCTCGGTATATCAAATCATAGGTGTGGTCTCAACATGTATAATCAAGGCAAGTTCTAGAATAACAGTTCAATGTTGACACACTCATAATCAGAAGGTGAACAAGAAAAAGAATGTATGCTCTATAAGGCTCAAAATCTCACAAAAATTATGGGTGTTTTTGACATCAACCTCGTAATTTTCAAATTTCAAAGTAATATTCAAACTTAGGTTAACAACCTAGCAAAAATTTTAATTCTGAAAAATAGACTTATTCTGCTTGATTCTCTAGTATCTTAAAATTTCAATCATCAATGCACAATTAACTATGACTTACTCAAAAACATGTCAATAAAAATCATAAATCATTAGAAATTTCATCCTAATTAGTAATATGAGGAAATTACTTAAGAACAGAATATAATTCAAGGATTTGAGAATAATGAAGAAAGTTAGGCCGTATTTGAGAATAATGCAAAAAGTTAGGCACTTTCTCGAAATAGATATTCACCCCCCACACTTAAGATGTACATTGCCCTCAATGTACAAAGATGTATATAAAACTTAATAAGGAGAGAGTGGTGAAACTTCCTGAATTTGGATGGTTTCCTTGAGGTGGAAGTTCCAAGGGGTGGTAGCTTCTTCCGAGCTCTGCGCTAGATGAAGAAATTAGGAAGCTCATGAAGAATTAGCCAGGGATTATTGAAACACATTTAAAATAAACTAATTATATATTTAAAAACAAGAAAGAAAAAGAGAGGGAGACTAAGAAGGAAAATAAAGTAAGGCTAGAAGATAAAAGGGCTTGAGAATCCTTATTGATAGATGGTTCGCGAGCTGGGTGTGACGTCTAAGGCGACGGAGGTGCTGGCGGTGGCGGAAGTGGCATGATTCCCAAGCAGCCTTTTGAACCTGACACTAATAAACTAAAGCAAAATAAACTAACTTAAGCATAAGATGGTCAAATGGAAGGAAATTGAAGCAAAAGAGAAAAGAAAAATAGAAACTAAATGGTCTCAGAGACCCTTGGCTTGTTGTTTGGATGAAGCGGCCGGCATGAACTTATGTATCAGGGTCTCCTTTGAGGAGACTACGTTTGTCATCTTCTGCTTCTTCGACATGGATATGTGTAGCTCAAGAGGTCGGAGACTTTGTTATGGAGAGGGGAGAATTCTGGGAGAAAAAGGAAGAAAAGAGGTGGAAACAAATGAGAAGAATAGGGAGGGGGTGGGTCTGAATAGAGTTTTGGAGTCTGATGCTCCCCCACGCCCGTGGACCGAGGGCGTGTCGATTCACACGGCCACTTCGCACAGCTGTGTGTCAAGGCGTGTTGATTCACCCACACCCGTTTTACAGATGCCACGCCCGTTGGTGATAAGTCAGTGTCATCCATGGCCGCGTTGCACGGCCGTGGCGCTTTGTCGATGCCCGTGGTGGGGTGATTGGGTCTATGATTCGAAAATTAGTTGGGACTGATTTGTACTGCCTCTGTTATGTCAGTACAGAGGTTCTGGAGTTCCACACTGTCACGGCCACGGCCGTGTGCAAGTCCGTGTGGTCTGGAAATTTGCACTTTTTGGTTAGTTTACACTAGGTGTTCAGAAAGAAGAAAGTAAATAAAATGAAAGCAAAAAATGTGAAAATAAATTGTTAGTGCTCGGGTTTCCCCCGAGAAGCTCTCGTTTATAGTCTTAAGCTAGACTTTCCTCGTATATAAAAAAAATCAGGGAGGTTTAAAGGTTTGAATATCTTACCTCATGCTTACAGTTCTATTTTCTTGATAAAGTTTAAGTCGAGAAGCGTTTACCTTAAAAGTGTCGAATATAGGATTGCTTACTTCGATTGTTCCATATGGGAAGATATTTTGTATCTCAAAAGGGATTTCTTTATTCGTGTTCAGGTCTGGTGTGGTGATGCGAGGAACTGCTTTATCTGACAGTACCTGGTCTCTTATTTTGAAGTGATTTGATGTTCCGGTGAGCTCTTCTGGGGGCTCCTTTGGTTTCTCTTCGTGCAGTTCCTGTTCTTGTTTAAAGGATGTCGTCCTGTAACATCCCGAAATAGGGCCTAAATGGAACAGTGGTTGCAAAACCACAAATCCGAGATAAAAAAGTTTATTATGATTAATTATTATGATTTATTGAGTGATTAGATGCATGTGTTAGAATATCGATAGAAAATTTCATGAATTGCATGTCTAATTTGCCTATTAGGACTTAATTGCAAAAATTGATAAATATGAGTTTTAGGTGTTAAAGGATTTAACTGAAGAGCATAATTGAAGTAGAGGTCTTTAAATGGTAATTATACCATTAGGTTTTCATGGACAAAAATGGACATATATAGGTAGAAAGAACCAAAGTTTTTAATGAAGGGTAATTTAGCCATTTGGTAATAAAAAGAAATTAAAAGGGAAAAAGATGGCAAAATGTGCTTATCTTCTTCATTAGGCCTAATTTTCAAGGGTTCAACATAGCTAGGGTTTGTTTCAAGCTTCCAAGCTCCATAGTAAGTGATTCCAAGCCCCGTTTTTAATGTTCTTTACATTTTTGAAGACTTGATAGCTTGGTTTAGCTTATTCTATCAATAATTCATGCTAGGGTTCATATTTGGAAAAATACCCATAGGTGAAATGTGTTTATTTTGATGTTTTATGATAGAATATGAAATATGAAATTATGTTAAACAACTTTTGCTAAGTGATTTTAAGTGAAAACGAGTAAGACGGCTTAATCGGTAAAAATACCTAATGCTCATAAGTACATGTTAGAGTGAGAATTTGATGTTGTCATAGAAGGGAAAAATGATCAGCATGTCATAAAACATAAGAATAAGGGGTAAAGTTTAATTTCTAAGCTTTGAGGAAAATGTGTAAATATGTAAAAGTTTAGGGACAAAATTGTAATTTTTCCAACGTTAGAGTTAAGAGCTGTTTTAATAAATGTGAGTATTAAATAAGCTAAATTTGCTATTAAAGATCAAGAGGAACAAAATCTGGAGTTAGATCGGGGAAAGAAAAAGATAGTGGACTAAATCGATATAGTTTATCGTATTTTGTTTCGAGGTAAGTTTGCGGTAAATAAATGCAATATTCTATTATTTTACATTTAATACTATTAAATTCCAGCATTTACATAATTGTTTTATAAATTTTTCATTTAAAGACTCAAGTATGAATTGACGGAAAAGCTATCTCAGAAAGTTCCGGTTGAACCTTATGAATGTGTAGGATACAAATGTCGTGACATTAGGGTTTAAGGAAATCATGTAAGACCATGTCAAGACATGGCATTGATAAGTTTCTATAAGGCAAAGGTCCCATGTAAGACCATGCCAAGGCATGGCATTGGTGAGTTCATAAGGCAAAGGTCCCATGTAAGACCATGCTAAGGCATGGCATTGGTGAGTTCATAAGGCAAGGATACCACGTAAGACCATGTCAAGACATGACAATGGTTAAGTTTCATAAGGAAAGGTACCCATGTATCCTTAGTATTCCAAGTGGTTCAACGGGAAAATTCAAAGAGTATACCAAAGGAAAGGTAAGACAAGTTCAAGCTAAAAAGGTACAGGTAAGAATTTAAGACCTAAGTATATTAAATTAAAGGCTTAAATAATCTTGGTAGGAAAAGATTAAGATAATTCATTAAGAATGTTGTTATTTATTTACATGTAAACTTACTAAGCTTTATGCTTACTCCCATTCCTTTCTCTTTTTTTTTTATAGTATTACAAGCCAACTCGGGGATCGCAAGGACGTCGGAGTTCGTTACACACTATCAAAGGATTATATTGGTATTTTGTGACTTGAACGTTTTAAGTTATGGTATGTATAGGGACTTAGCCATTTTGTGTGTATGTCCTTATGATATGCCTTAATATTGGCTTGTCAATGCTTCATAATGATTAGCCATTAAAATGGTTAATTAAGAACATGGTTTGGATGTTATGTATGTCTAGATGATAGTTTTTACAAAGAAATTATGAAAGAGTAAAAAATCTGCAGGGGAACAGTTTTAGATAGCAACTGTGACGTAATTTTGAAAAATCACTAAAAATAGTATAAGTGGAATTATGGTGTGAATGAGATATAGAATTAAATCTTATTGAGTCTATTTTTATATGAAGGAAACGGTGTAGGAAAAAGAGTTGTATATTATGAGATAATTGATTTTTTGTGCAGAGGGGTCAGAACTATCGAACTGTGTAACAGGGGAGACTTTAACTAATAAACTGTACTAATTGGCCACACCAAAAATTATGGAAAAATTATAGTAAGAAGATATATGAGTCTAGTTTCAGGAAAAATTTACATATCTAAATTTTGACTTTCGTAACTCGAGTTATAGTCAATTTAGTGAACATGACGCAGATGGACAGTTTCAATTTTTATGCTCCGAACTAGTAAGTTAAGTCTAGTAATGACTTGTGGTCGACTCCGGCAATGGTCTCGGGTAAGGGGTGTTACATCGTCAACTCTTCTAGTTTGTCGACCCTAAGGCTTCGTTCTTTGTGTAATTCGTCTTTGTTGGCATGGGGTCCATGATTCGGCTCAGGTTTGTAATCTTGTGGTGTTTCCTGTGGTGAAGATGGACCAATCTGGTTATCAACTGAATTTACTTTCTCACCTTCATCAATTGTTGTCCTGGCCGGGTCAAGAGCTTGTAGGCTGATTGATTCGTCCCCTACTTGAAGTATTAGTTCTCCTGTGCTAACATCAATTTTAGTCTTAGCAATTGCTAAAAAGGGTCTTCCTAAAATTAGGGGAATCGAATTATCCTCATCCATGTCGACAACAAAATCTACTGGGAAAACGAATTTATCAATTTTTACAAGAACATCTTCGACAATAACCCTAGGAATTCTAATAGTTTTATCAGCTAATTGAATGCTCATCCTAGTTTGTTTGGGTTTCCCTAGACCTAGTTGTTTAAACATTTTATAAGGCATGACATTTATACTTGCCCCTAAATCAGCTAATGCATTATCAACAGTTAATGTAACACCCCAAACCCGGCCTAGAAGTTAGACCCGAATCTGGCGTGTCACATTGGGGTGCTTTTCGAGAAGCCATGGTTCCAATTGAAAACCTTTCTTGACATTAAAAACTAAAATGCAAGAGCCAAGACTTGAACCTTGGACCTCCTTCCTTCCTTGTGGCGTCACCCCCCTTGCTCCCTAAGTGGCATCACTTTGCCACTACACCACACACTCCACTTGTGTCATTTTTCTCCATATTTTATTCTTAAAGCCTACCTACTAACTCCCAGGGTTTTATTCACATAAAACCAAAATTTTTCCTAAGCCCAAGTTTGATCCCGGGACTTCATAGAAGCCCCATAACCTTCCAAAATCACTCACCTAATAGGTCCAACTTGCCTTAGTGCCATTCTCTTATTCTCAAAAATTTTAAACGCTACTACTCCCAAGGCCCATTGGGCCCAATCCTACTAGGCCCAGTTTTGGGATGTTACAAATCTACCCTCCTTAAAGAAATTTCGTCCTCGAAATTTCCAACTAACACACACCTGCACACTACCGGTTATACCACTACGCTTCTGCTGCGCACTCTAGTCCTAATTGCAAATTAGGCAAATAGCTCATTATCACCTCAAGTATTATCTGAATTAGAAATTTTATGAATAGTACTTAGTTCCACTTGTTTAGGGCACATGTCTTATGTAAGTAACAACAATTTCTTAGCGTTATTCCGCGGTCGAGAATCCACTATAGGCTTAAGTTTCCCTACGGGCTTTAGTCTCTAAAAGCCTATTTTTAAGTAGCCCATTATCTATACAATTCAATAATTCAAAAAATAACAGAAAAACTTACTTGGCTCGACGCTGAGGGCTCGATGAACCACACATCAAGAATCCTGCCAAAACTTTTTTTTTAAAAAACCCAAAATCTAAGGCCTATTTCACAGCCTGAGCTTTGCAACCGGGCTCTGATACCACTAAATGTAACACCCCAATTGAAAACCTTTCTTGACATTAAAAACTAAAATGAAAGAGCCAAGACTTGAACCTTGGACCTCCTTCCTTCCTTGTGGCGTCACCCCCTTGGTCCCTAAGTGGTATCACTTTGCCACTACACCACACACTCCACTTGTGTCATTTTTCTCCATATTTTATTCTTAAAGCCTACCTACTAACTCCCAAGGTTTTATTCACATAAAACCAAAATTTTTCCTAAGTCCAAGTTTGATCCCGGGACTTCATAGAAGCCCCCTAACCTTCCAAAATCACTCACCTAATAGGTCCAACTTGCCTTAGTGCCATTCTCTTGTTCTCAAAAATTTTAAATGCTACTACTCCCAAGGCCCATTGGGCCCAATCCTACTAGGCCCAGTTTTGGGATGTTACAGTTAATCTACCAATTAAGCATGGGATTGTAAAACTCCCTGGATCTTTTAGCTTTCGCGGTAGTCTATTCTGTAACATTGCTGAGCATACTGCGTTTAATTCCACATGTGGCTCCTCGTCTAATTTGCGCTTGTTCGTCAAGAGCTGTTTTAAGAATTTCCTCGAATCTGGCATCTGAAAAAGAGCTTCAAGAAGAGGTAAGTTGATATGTAATTTCTTTAAAAGTTTAAAAAACTTACCGAACTATTCCTCTGCATCGCCCCTCTTTATCGCTTCGGGATAAGGTATGAGAGGTTGGTACTCTTTGATTATCGGTTTTGGTTTTTCTTGTGTTACCTCAACTTTACCTTGTTCTACCTCGTTTTCTTGTATTGGATTGGGTTCATCTAACCCTATACTATCATGAGCTGTGATGGCTTGGATTTGCTCCCTTGGGTTAATCTCAGTGTTGCTCGGTAAACGCCCTTGCTGTCGTTCAGAAATCTCTGATCGAATTTCGAAAACTATCTTAGTAATTTGTTCGATTGACTTAGTAAGTTCTCCAATTTGGCTTTCGATCGTTTTGATTGATGCTTGTTAATTATCGAGCATTGTCTCGATTTTTTGGAGATGGGTCTCTGTGGCTGCCATGAATTTTGTCAGCATCTCTTCCAGGTTCAGCCTCTTTTCCTGTGGATAGGGCTGATTTTGGAAATTTTGGAGAGGTTGTTGTCTTTGATTTCCTTGATTTCCTTGACTTCCCCATGAAAAATTTGGGTGGTTCCTCCAACCTGGATTATAATTATTACTATAAGGGTTATTATTAGATCTGAAATTATTACCTATATAGTTCATCTGTTCGCTCTCTGTGCCCGGTTGGTGGGGTGGGTACTCAGGATTCACAACAATTCCACTTGCGTCGCACTGCATTACTGGATGTGCCTGCGAAGAACAAAAACCATCAAGCTTTTTATTCATTATCTCTACCTGCGTTGATAGCATGGTTACTGCGTCTAGGTTGAAAACTCCGGCTGATTTTGTTGGTTTTGTCCTGGTGACCTGCCACTGATAATTATTCAGTGACATCTCTTCAATAAACTCATTGGCTGCTTCAGGAGTTCTGTTGTTCAAGGTTCCACCAGCGGCTGAATCAATTAGTTGCCTCGTAGAGGGGTTTACACCGTTATAAAAAGTTTCAACTTGGAGCCGCAATGGTAAACCATGGTGCGGACACCTTCTCAAGAGATCCTTGTATCTCTCCCATGCGTCGTATAATGTCTCTAAATCCATCTGCACAAAAGAAGAGATATCATTCCGTAATTTGGCCATTTTGACCGGTGGGAAATATTTTAATAAAAACTTTTCGGTCATTTGATCCCATGTAGTGATTGACCCTCATGGTAACGAGTTTAACCACTGTTTGGCTTTATTCCTTAATGAAAAGGGAAATAACCGAAGACGTATGGCATCATCAGAAACACCATTTATTTTGAAGGTATCACAGAACTCTAAAAAATTAGCTATATGAGTATTTGGGTCTTCATCCTGCAAACCATCAAATTGAACAAATTGTTGAATCATTTGTATAGTGTTAGGTTTTAATTCAAAATTATTAGCAGCTATAGTAGGCCTAACAATACTCGACTCTGCTCCTGTTAAATGAGGTTTAGCATAATCATACATAGTACGCGGAGCATTGTGTTCTGCCACATCTTGTGGTGGTGGATTATTCTCATCCATCCCTTCAATAGGATTGGATCTGCCTTCTCGCTCTTCTGCTGTGTAATTTAGGGTTCGCCTAATTTCTCTACGATTCCCGCGAGCGATAGCTTCAATATCTCTATCGTATAGTAGTGGTCCTTTCGGGTTCCTTCTAGTTATAAACTAAAGGTACCTGCTGAGAAAAGAAAGAAAGAAAATTTAGCAAAATCAAAATTTAACCTAAAAAATAAAAATAAATTGCGGAAAATAAAAAAAATAATGGCTAAAGTAATAAAAATAGAGCTTTCTTAATATTTTTGTTCCCCGGCAATGGTGCCAAAAGCTTAATCGTTGTTTTGTCGAGTTTTAAATTTATATGAATGAGAATGATCAAACCTAGAAATCAATTCTGATAATGATTTAAGGCAAGTGCACCTATCGAACAGTAGTATAGTTTAGGCAAGACCGGATTATCGAACCCAAAGGAACTAAAAATACTAATACTAACTTTCTTTTTATTATCTAGCCTAAAATAAGTGAAGTTGTTATCTAATCTAAATTTAACTAACTACTAAGCTAAAGACTCAAGACAAAAAGAACGAATTGGGAAAATATTGATGGGAAAACTCAGTTGATTACAATGATACCCTAGGAAGAATCCACCTAGACTTCACTTGTTATCTAACACTGAACCAGACGATTTCTTCACTTGACTTGATCCGTAAGATTCCCTAAGTTATATTAAACTCTCTCTTCAGGCAAATGACGTCTAACCTTAGGTTGATTAATTGAAATCTCTTTCTAATTAAAACCCCTAGAATCACATTAACTCGATCTATAGACTCTCATATTAGGTTTCACCCTAATCCAGCAAAATCTCGTCACCCTATCTCTAGGCGCGCGATCAACTTCGCTTAATTATGCTAGATCTACTCTTAAGCAGGGACTTTTGCTCCTCCACCTAAGCACATCCAACTTGAATCAATATCCCAGAAATATTAACACAAGGATTAAGCACACATAATTAAGAACAAATCAAGTATTTATCATATAGTTCAGAAAACAATAACAAGATCCGTCTTAGGTTTCATCCCCTTCAGGTATCCGTCTTAGTTCGTGAGCAGGCCGTGTTCTAGTAGATAAATGAGGCACGATTGTGTGGTCTTGGGCCCAGGCCGTGTGGATTTCGTGATATGGCCCATTTACTCCGTTTTGGGCCCATTTTACGTTCTTTTCATTCTCGGGTGCTTTCCTGAGTATAAGACATGAAAAGAAAGGATTAAAAGCACCTTTTTACATGAATCAAGGAATAAATCATCCGAAAATATGCTAAATGTGGGATTTAAATATGTTACTTTTACGGTTTATCACAGCCCATGTCATTACCCGTGTAATTCACTGACTTAGGCCACACGGCCAAGCCACACGCCCGTGTGCTAGGCCATGTAGCCTTCGAAGTAACCTCACACGCCTGTCTGATAGGTTGTGTGCTAGGCCTTGTAATAGCCTAACTTGGAACCCTTCGAAAGCTACAGGGGACACACGGCCGTATCACCTGGCCATGTGTCACACACGGCTAAGACACACGCCCATGTCTCTTCCCGTGTGGATGAAAGTAGGCTATTTTACAAGCCTTTTTTCTCACCCAATTTGGTATGTACCTACAACCACAATTATACATACTTACAGTCCATAGCAAGGCATTCAAATCAAGCATAAACAAACCTTAAACATATGGTATATTTACATACAACCAATATGCCCTTAGGTACCTCAAATGACAATTCATAACATGTATAATTATGTACATAATTTGACCAAATAAGCCAACAACCATCCAAGCAATTTGCATCATTTCATGCCACTTAGCTTACTTACCAAAACATACCAAAACTTCCCAACTAGTATAAATTATACTAGCATCAATATATATATATATATATATATATATATGCTTTCCACAACAAAGCACCAATTCACAAAAAACTATATGACATATCTAATGTGCACATTCCACAACTATTTCATTTTCCATATTTCAACTGCAATTCAAACCACATATCAACCATATTAAGACAACTTATACATCCAAAATATGCCAAACACAAGCCAAATAAGTAGCCATGATCACAACAAAACATATAGGCCAATATTAGCATAAATAACCTATACATGCCATTATAACCAAAATTAAACCATTCGAAAGTACCAAAAGAGTCGATGGATAGTGTCATATAGCTCCAACAAGCTTCCAACCCGAACGAGCTTTTGATTCACTAAAAACATGAAAAATACACAGAGTAAACATTTAAGCTTAGTAAATTCATATAATATAGAATTAAACTTACCATTTAGTCACAATTTAGGTAAGTAAACATAGCATATCCCAACTCAATTTGGCCAAATGCCTAAGCATATATTCACCAACATGTTAGCCATGTAAAACACATATAATAGCCAATAAACATAGATGACCATAACCACTAAGCAAGTTTCATATACATGTATCATCCATTTCATGTTTCAATATATCATGTAATATGATTTCCATGTATTTCATGTACATACTTGTAATAGTTTGTATCGAACTCATATCATCTCGTAATAGAACCTTGCCTATTGAACCATTTAGAATATCGTTGGATACTCAGGATAGGTCACACATAGTGTGCTAAACTGTAATCCGTTAATTCTTGTACATGTATGCTCATATGAGCTATGAATCGGTATGTCTCACGAGCTATAAATCGGTAAGCTCATACAAGCTGAGAAACGGTAAGCTCTCATGAGCTGCAATCGGTAACCCCTAACGACATGTCATTTGTATCCTACGAATTCCTAAGGTTCAAATAGGACTCGATAATCGACGTACATCATCGGATATGCGATCGGTATTTATATATGGAAATTATACAAAACATATAAATACTCAATTTAATTACACGAACTTACCTCGACGAGTATACGTAGATTTGAAGGCGATTAATTCGAGATTTTCTCTTTGTCTCGATCTAACTCCATACGAGGTCTGACTGGATCTACACAGATAAATTTAATCCAATTCAATATATTTCATATTCAATTTATTCCAACACATATTTTTGGAAAAATTACCATTTTTCCCTATACTTTTAATTCTTTTCAATTTAGTCCCTAGTTCATAAAAATAAAAAATTGCACAATTTTACCATAACCCACTATGGCCGAATATCAAATAATTCCTTAGCATGCACTATACTTCAATTAGTTCACAATTTCACCATGTAATATTTCCTTTTTTTCAATTTAGTGCCTATTTGACAATTTCACTAAAAATTCCTTCACAAAAGTTGTTTATCTAACAACAACCATTCATTTTCTATCATCAAACTTCAAAACTCACATATATTCATCAGTGGTAAAACCCTAATAATTTAAAATTTTTGCAAATTAGTCCCCAGGCTAGCCAGATTAAGCTACAATGATCCTGGAAACATAAAAATCATCAAAAAGGGGACAAAAATGCATACCTAATTGAAGGAAATAGGGTTTTAGAAACTTCAAGCTCCCATGGCTACCATTCTTTCTTAATTTTGGTTATAAAAGATGAATAAAAGGGAATGGTTTTGTTTTATTTGATTATTTTTATCATATAATTACTTTTTTTTACTTAATTAACTTTAAAAACTTTACAAATTACACGATTGCCAAGCCATGTACATCCACTATCACTTATTATGGTCTAATTGTCATATAAGGACTTCCACTCTAAAGTTCTATAGCTATTTAATACCTTTAGCTATTAGAACTCAACTTTTGTACTTTACGCGATTTAGTCCTTTTTGTCAAATTATGCATGTAAACGGTAAAATTTCTTAACGAAAATTTTGCACGATAATACTATCATGCTGTAGACCATAAAATTATAATAAAATAAATTTTCTAACTTCAGATTTGTGGTCCCAAAACCATTGTTTCAATTTCACTAAAAACGGGCTGTTACAGGTAACCCCCGGTTAACAAGTGCAAGATTGGTAGGTGTAGGAGCAGGGTTAGCACTGGTAATTCGCTGAAATGCTCCAATAATAGCTTCCATCAGAGGGCCTACACCCTCATCAGGTATGTTCACTCTATTCCATTCAATCAGAGATATATCAATAATTTAAAGAAATTAGAGAAGTTTGGGCACATGGGTTTCGAAACATCAATCCTCACAACAATCACCTAGGTCCGAGTGTTTGTGAACCTTGGCTCTAATACCACCAAATGTAACACCCTATACCCAACCCGGTCGCCGAGCCCGAATATCAGGATGCCACACCATCATCTCACATTACACACAGTACAAATGAGCCTATTATTAAAGAAATATCTTCCATTTTAACATAAGCACAAGTTATAAGTCAAACTTACTCAAGTCATATGTAATACATACTAAACATACATTGAATAGTCTTATAAATATAATCCAACATGCACAGGTTTTATTTAGCAAAATTTCAAAACTGACTATGCAAGTATCGATACTAGAACATGGGTATCAATATTTTCCTTAAACGGTATCAATACCTATTGAAAAATCGATACCAAAACAACATTCTATTTCTCATCTGAAAATAAAAAACAGGAAAATATCGGTACATTTAAAAAAGCATCGATAATTTTACCTCGAGTATCGATACTCGTGATGTGGTATCCATACCAAATTATAAGATTGTTTTCTTGCACTATTAAAAAATCATAGAGGTATTGTTTTTAAAACCTGAATATCGATACCTCTACTCCAGACCATAATAATACAATAGTTTCACGCATGTAATCCATACCAACATAAACACAAACATCATGCATCATTAACCTAATCAAATGGATACCAAAAAGTCTGAAATATCAATCCAAAACATCATAATCATGACTAAGCAAGAAACCAATAAAACATACTTTAAGTCCATAGGTTTTAAGCAAAATAAGCATGTAATCAACTTAATAATCATAGCATGTAATCAACTTAGAATTCAAATATCTCGGTCTACACTTAATCTTTTTGTATGAAACAAATTCCATTCATCTATATGTTCATCTACGACTAATTCCCAACCTTAAAACTACAAAAAAAATCCCTCAATTTACAATACTAAAATTTTTTGACGTATAATGGCTATTTTGATGAAAGTTCATTAAAAGTTAAGAAATCCTTAACAAAACTTTAAATTAAGTTTAGAAACATTCTAATCATGTTAAAACAAGTTGAAAATCACTTTGAAACCATATTTTTGATCAAAATCTCGGAATCCATCATTAACGACCTAATTTTTGGCTTTTATTTAAAACATGCGATTCAATGACTACTAACTCAGTTTTAGAGACTAAGTAACATTTATAACAAATAGAAAGACGAATGATTACCTTCAATGGGAGACAAACAAAGATTTTTTATGCAAATTCGAGAAGCCCACAAGTAAGGAAGTTGAAGAAATTAATAGTATTTTGATTGTTTTTCTTGAAATTCCTATGAAGATTAATGTTATGGAAATGGAGGAAATTAGTTGAATTAAGGTTTGAAGAACAAAAAGTGAAAGAGAGGAGCTTGGGGAGCAAGGGACGACTAATGCATGAAGATGGTGAAGACTTCTGTGAAAAAATATAGGTGAGGGAAAGAAATAGATCTATTTTAAAATTTTGGTAAAATTGCAACATAAATGCTCATAATTTTGACTCTATCACAAATAAGTATGTTTTTAAAAATTAATTTTATTTCCTAAAAACCATAGTTGAAAAAAATTTTCGTGTTACCATGTCACAAAATTCTGAACACTCTGTAGCTAAAATCCCTAAAATACCCCTAAAACTTCTATGTAACAGTCCGATTTAAGGGCTAGTCAGAATAGTGGTTTCGGAACAACCGATCTGAGGTCAGAGAAAATTATTTTAATACTATTTTATGTGTTATAGCATGATTATATGAGTGCATGAAAGTTTTGGTGAATTAATTTTAGTGATTTCATGCTTAATTTTGAAAAAAAGACTAAATCGCGTAAAGTGCGAAAGTTTTGTTCTACAAGCTAAAGGTGTCAAATAGCTATAGAACCTTAAATTGGAGGTCTTTAATGAGCAATTAGGCCCTTAGGAATGTGTTGGCTGGCCATAGGGGACAAAGAAATGAAAATTTGGTCAAAGTAGGTGGTATTAGGTGACTTAATGGATGAAATAAAATAAAATAAAGAGAAAAGTTATCATCCTTTCATCTTCTTCATATTAACACCGAAATTTTCAGTAAAGAGGGGCTTTGGAAAGCTTGAAAATTTTTAGCAACTTAAACTTTTGCAAGTAAGTGTTTTTGATGGTCATTTTTGATAATTTTTGTACTTTTGGAACCCTTATAGCTTAAGCTAGCTAATGAGGGGACTATTTTGCAAAATGGTTGAGAGTCTAGGGTTTTTCCATGAGAACATTAGTGTTGTTTGCTGAATTTTTATGGAAGAAAATGAAACTTGGTTGTTAAATAAACAACTTTTGTGAAAGGAGTTTCCATGAAAACACCTAAAATTGACCTCTTTGTAAAGGTTGTAAAATAGGTAGTAAATGTGTGAAATAATTGGATTTTTGAGTTTCTATAAGCTTAAAATAGATTTGGCTAGGCTTGGTTAATGTGTAATGAAAATCGATTTATGAGCATAGGGGCAAAATCGTAATTATGTAAAAGTCTTAAGGCAAAACGATAATTTTGCCAAAGTAGGAATTTTGAAATGTCTTGATTAATGTGGTGATTAAATGAGTGAATTTTATCATTATAGATCAAGAAAAACGGAGTTCGGACCTAGACCGGGGGAAAACCAAGCTAGTAGACTAATTCAATTTAGTCACTCACTTTTTGTATACCGAGGTAAGTTGTACGTAAATAATACAATGTTATTTTTATTATGCATAAAATGTTTAATTATTGCTATGAACACGCACGACGAAAGTTGATATGATATACTCCTGGTTGAACCTTAGGAATAGATTGGATATCCAAGCCCTGACATTTGAGTATTATGTGTGCTAGTGTAAGACCATGTCTGGGACATGGCATCAGCCACATTATGAGAGCCAGTGTAAGACCATGTCTGGGACATGGCATCGGCATTGATATGTGTGCTAGTGTAAGACCATGTCTGGGACATGACATCGGCATTGAGACGAGAGCCAATGTAAGACCATGTCTGGGACATGGCATCGGCCTCATCATGTGAGCTAGTGTAAGACCATGTCTAGGACATGGCATCGGCCTCGACATGTGAGCTAGTGTAAGACCATGTCTAGGACATGGCATCGGCATTTTACCTTCTTGTGTGAGGCTTATCGAATATCCTTTGGTATTCCAATGAGTTCAACGGGTAAATTCGAGCTTGTGTCAAAAGTGAGAAAAGTTACGACTATGTTGTAAGTGATACAGGTACCTACATGAGATTCATGAGAAATGAACTCAACTTATATTGTATGATTAGTAAGGATGAAAACGAGTAAGTTATGCCTTCAACCCTTTGAGAATTAAGTGCAAGCTTATAATATCATGAGTATGATGATGGTTGGTAATTGTTGTTAATTATTATTTACATACGACTTACTAAGCTTTATGCTTACTCCCTTTCCTTTCCATTTTCTTATAGTATCTCCAAGCTAACTCGAAAATCAAAGGACGTCGGAGGCTCGATCACACTATCAATTGGAACATTTGGTATAGTTAGATTTATCTTTTTGAGTATGGCATGTATAACGACTTAGTCTTTTGTCAAGTGTCCTATTGTTTTGGCCAAAAGTGTTGGCTTGCCTTGAAGATAAATTCGTTTTGTATAAGGTCATGGATGATGGCTAATACTTATTATTGATATATGAAAATGATGATGTTTTTCATGGATGTGCAAATTGCATGGTTGAGTATTTGGTATATTAATGCATGAATGATGTAGTTTTTATGTGGCTTATTATGGTGCAAGTAGGGTGGCAAAAAGGGCTTGGAAAATAGCCTTGTTATTGTCCACACGGGTAGACACACGGTCGTGTGTCTAGGCCGTGTGTGACACATGGTCTACCCCATAGGAGTGTAGTTAGGCGGTGTGTACCCCTACATTCCAAGTTGGCAAAACAGAATGTCCAGTAGTAACCACACTGACAGAGGCACGGCCGTGTGTCTCAAGCTTGTGGAAGACACGACCATAGGACATGGGCATGTGCTTAGGCCGTGTGAAGTCTGCACTTAAATTTAGGAATTTAATTCGCCACACGGTCTAAGGACACGGGCGTGTGCCTTAACCGTGTGACCATATTGGGTTGATGACATCAGAAACAGAATGTTAAGGTTTTTGCACACGGGCATGTTATGGCCGTGTGAGGGACACTGGCGTGTGCCAGGCCTTGTGAAAACCCCTGTAGGTTTGAATTTAGAAAGAAATCCACATAGGCTCGGGACACGAGCGTGTCCCTATATGTCTAGGCCGTGTGAGTTATACGGTCTTTCAACATGGCCATGTTATCAAGTCACACGGGCGTGTGGCCCTTCCACACGGGCGTGTGCCCCTGCTTTTAGTGACATATCCCAAAGTTTTCCAAAGAACTTGATTTGATCCCGAAACGTTTCTAAGATGTTTTTTAGGCCTCGTAGGCCCAAATTAAGGATGATAAGAGGAAGTTTGAAAAGTTTTAAATTTGAACAGACTTTTACGACCTGGAAATACGTGTTAGTATGTGTTTTGAGTTAGGTAACACCTCGTACTCTGTTTCGGCGCTAAACACGAGTAAGGGGTGTTACATTCTAGGCCCTATTTTGGGGTGATACAAAAAAGTAATATAAATAATTGTAAATTTTAAACTCGTAATATGATTGTTTACAAATCAAACCAATTTAATAAATTTGTTTCGTATATTGCAAATAAGTGTACATTTGGGATGTAAAACAAAGTATACAAAAAATTAAAAAATAACAAAATAACATAATTATCGATGTCTTAAATGTGTGCCACAACCAGATGGGCATCAGGCATGCCTAGGGCTCTGTCACACTATTTGGGTCGGTGGCTGCTCAACTCATTCGTCATCATCTTCAAGTACATATCGGGTTTGATCGCCATAATCATCTCCTTCGTCCGTCGTTGCTTGCGACCGTGTCCTAGTCGCCCATTGTGCATCCCCCTATTTGAGTCAATGGTTGCGAGGATGGACCACCTCATTAAAACAACTATATTGGAGGTGTTTTTGAGACTATCATCGAATGAATATACAGTGATGCATGGGCTAATTGCGGATAAATGGTGGGAATTTTTGATGATATGGATGCATTGTTGTTGGTGGTGAAATTGACATGTAATACGATACAGTGGGTGGCGGTCGTGAAAAATATATCCCTGAAGAAGGTGTTGATGTAGGGAATGATTGCGTGTGTTGTGGTACTTGCATAAAATAAACTGGTGCTAAATACGTTGATGCAAGGAATGATTGTGTGTGCTGTGGTGCTTGTGTAAAATAAACTGGAGCGGAAGGTGATGATGTGGAAAATAAGTGTGTCTGTATGTGTGTGTGTGTGTGTGTGTGTGTGTGTGTGTGTGTGTGTGTGTGTTGTGATGCTTGTAACAAAAAAACTAGGTTAGAAGCAAAAAATAAATGAATCATATTGCCTGAGAGGTTGCACGAAAATCCAGTCCTCCAGTGTAGATGGAGCAGATGTTGATCCTATCGTGACATCTTCTCCTGACCTAGGATTGATGGGCCCTAGTCTTGGTCTCCTACAACGACATTGCCTACTCCTTTCTGAAGTCAACAGCAGATATGACTTTCCATTATGTCTACACCAATCCATGTAATTCGGAAATGTCGCCAACTTTGGTGTAAGAAATGGTTCACATGTTGGCAAGTAATCGTATCTATGTTGCCACATCTTGATATACTTCTTGTGCAATGTTGGTCAATCTTCCTCGAGTCTCCCCCGCAAGTCGATCTTGTGCAAGTTATCAAGCTCCTAGGATGGTGGTGGAATACGTTGTGTACACTTGAACTACTGCATCACTCAATCGAATTCGTGCATCTCGACCGTCGCAAAAACTATCAATGACACTTTGACATTCTAGATGTTGTGGTTGGCCAAAAAGTTGACCAGGATGGATTCTTGAATCCTCGGATCTGCATATGGCATCCATACAAACTGTAGTACAAATTTATAAATTTTAGCACATGCCTAATAGTAAATTTCAAATGCTGGAATCAAAATTGATAACTTTTAAATTCATAAACTAACCTCCTATTTGGTTTGTTGATCTAAAGCTAGTTGGATGTCCTCGAGCTCAACCGGTATACCGATGTATCTCGTGGGGTTGTTCCACTATTCAAATAATGTTATTTCAAAATTAAAACAATGAAAAATAAAAACGGTAATGATATTATCAAATGAAATTTACCATATGATGAGTGGGAATTTGTAAAGAAGTTCCACTCTAGAGCGTAAAAATGGTAGTTGATATGCCCACGATTGAAGAAGGAGCATGCAACTACTGATTTTAATTTTATCCGGTATCATCACTCGACACATTTCTCGGTACAATGTCACCAGCATTATAGATCTGTAACTAAGTCGTCCCAATTCTTTTAAGTCAGCTAGTAGCAGTAGCCACCTTAAATGTACCAGATTGCAAGATTTATCTAGCATTAGCAGACCCCTGATCAACTTTAAGATGAATGGGTGCGTGAATTGTTCCTATTCAATGTCACTCGTAGAAGCCTCGATAGTTTGGAAGTTCTCCTCCAACCATCTCATCTCGATCTGGCTACCCCTAAACTTGTTCAACACCTTCCCTAGTAATTGCTCGCATGTTGCACTCTACTCGACACTAATAACTGGCCCCGTATCAATTTCCCCGTTGACCAGTAGACCAAGTTGTAAACTAATGTTCTCTAGTGTAATTGTACACTCACCGCAAGGAAGATGGAATATGTGTGCCTCTGGTCTCCATCTTTCGACCAAAACACTGATAAGTGGGGGATCCAATTTTTTCCCCCTGAGCATACGAGTCATGTATAGAAATCATGCATCTCGCAAGTGTCCATAAATGATATCAGATGCACCTTCGCTTCAATTGTTTATGAACCTCTCCAAAATTTGATCTTCGGGTTGGGTACATAAACGTAAAAAATTAATAATCTAAACAACATAATAATTAACTATTTAAATTTTAATAATTTTTCTTACCATTTGTAATTGAACGTTGAAGATATACTTGTCATCCAGACTATAACACCCCTTACCCGCATTCAACACCGAAACTGAATATGAGGCATTACCGAACTTAATGGACTTAAACATACATCATCGGGCTATAAAATTTCGTTCCAACTTAAAAATTTTTCATTTATGTACATAACTTCCTTATTACGAGTCTACAAGGCCCTAAACATACATTTGGAATGGTTTAGAACCCAACCGGAAACTTTTAAGCACTTAGAAAATTTTTACTTAAAACAGGGCCACATGCCCGTGTGGAAGGAAGGAGATGCCCGTGTGGAATTTCACATGCCCGTGTTCCACACCCGTGTCGATTTATTTCTCATTTTGAACCTACAGGGGATTCCACAAGGCCAGACACACGCCCATGTCCCTGGCCCATGTCCCTCACACGGCCTCGACTCGCCCGTGTCTTAGCCCGTGTGCCAAAAACCATGGCATTCTGTTTATGACGTCATCACCTCACTATGGTCACACAGCTAAGGCACACGACCGTGCCCTTAGACCATGTGTAGAATTAAATTCCTAATTTTAGGTGCAGACTTCACACGACCTGGGCACATGCCCATGTCCATGGTCGTGCCTCCTACACTGCTGAGACACATGGTCGTGTCTCTGCCCGTGTGTTTACTACTGAGCATACTGACTTGTAAACCTAGCATGCATGGGGTCACACGACCAACCAACACGCCCATGGGGCTGACCGTGTATCACACACGGCCTAGAGACACGCTCGTGTGTCTACCTGTGTGGACATTTGAAAGGCTATTTACCAAGCCAAATTCCACCCTATACAGCAATCATACTTACACCAATTCAATCCAACATATATCAGGATTATAAAGCACTTCTAAAGACTCAAAATCAAGACATCCACACAAGCATACATTTAACAAATTTCATCATCATTGAACATATATAAACTTGTCAAGTATTGGCCCAATTCCAATGACCACTTACAAAATGAAATTAACAACATTAATAGCCAACACTTTGGCTAACAAATATGACATAGCAAAAAAAAGACTAAGTCCTATACATGCCATACTCAAAATAAATCTAACTTTGCTATACCAAAGAGTAGTCGATAGTGTGATTTTCGAACTCTGACGTTCCACAAATTCTCGAGCTAACTTGGCAATGCTACAAGGAAAAGGGAAATGAGAGGAGTAAGCATAAAGCTTAGTAAGTTTGCATGAAAATAAATAACAACATAAGCTCATAATATCATCCAATCATGGCATTGGATAAAATGCAAAGTCTTGAGTACTTTGCCATAACTTACTCTTGCTTGTTCTTATTACATACATACCATGTCACGTGTCGTAAAAAATCTCTCATGAATTACTCACGGGTATCTGTATTCACTCAATCACATAGCTTTAGCACTAATCTCATTTCTTTTTCAAGCTTAACTATTTATCCCACTAAATCACTTGGGATACTCAAAGATACATGTTCATCATCATTCACACAATTACGAAGTCAATGCCACATCCCAGATGTGGTCTTACATGAGGTCACCTCTGAGTGCCGATGCCATATCCCAGATATGATCTTATATGAGATCTCATATCAGTTATCGATGTCATATGCCGAGGCCATGTCCCAGACATGGTCTTACACGAGACTTTATCCATCTCATGTCTCAATGATAGTATTCTCACATTTATTATAGTCCAACTAGGACTTCAACATCACAACTTTCATCATTTTTTTCTCATTCAACACCATCACTCAATTTCATAGAAATATTATGTATCATTATAATATCAAACATTCTCAAACATACTAGCATGATGCTGAATTTATCACATACAAACTTACCTCGATTTCAAAATAGGCTAGATTGCCGATTTAGTTCGGTACTTTGCCTTTTCCTCGGTCGAGGTTAATCCTTCGTTCTTCTTGATCTATAATAACAATTTAGCTCATTTAATAACCATATTAATCAACACATTTTAATAATCATGTTTGGCAAAATTACTATTTTGCCCTTAGACTTTCACAAAATGACCATTTTACCCTTAGGCTCGAAAATCAATTCTAACCAAAATTCTTTCTTTAACGAGCCTAGTTGAACATTTATTACTCTTATGGCAACCCTCAATACTCATTATTTCACACATTTACCACATATTTTACAACTTTTACAAAAGGGTCCTTTTAGGTGTTTTCATGGAAACACCTTTCACAAAATTTGTTTATCTAACAACTATAACTCATTTTCTTCCATAAAAATGCAGTAAACAACTTAAAAGCTCACATGGAAAAACTCTAAACTTTCAACCATTTTGCAAGATAGTCCCCTCTTTAGAAAGCTTAAGCTTTAGGGGTTCCAAAAGTACAAATATTATCAAGAAATGATCACTAAAACACTTACTTGTAAGGAGAAGAGTTTACTGAAATTTTTGAGCTTTCAAAACCCCTATTTGCAGCTAATTTTTGGTGGATGAGAGAAGGAGAAAAGATGATATCATTTCTTTCTTTATTTTATTCTATTTCATCAATTTAATCCACCTACTACACCAACTTTGACTAATTTTGACTTCTTTGTCCCCTTATGGTCGGCCACCTCTTAAAACAAGGCCTAATTTCACATTTGGGACATCCACTTAATATTCTATTGCTATTAGGAACCTTTAGCTTGTAAATTAGAACTTTCTCACTTTATACGATTTAGTCCTTTTTCGCAATTTAGCATGAAATCGCTAAAATTAAAGCACCAAAATTTTCATGCTCCTTTATAATCATGATATAACTCATAAAATAAGATTAAAATAATTTTCTCTAACCCCAGATTAGTGGTCCCGAGACCACTGTTCCGACTAGCCCCTAAATCAGGCTGTTACACAAACGAATAAATTGATTTGCCATTTAAAAATTATAATGAATAAATAAAATAGAAGAGAATAAAATTAAAAAAATAATTAAGGATTTAGGATTGAAAATTGAAAATTGAAAATTCAAAATTGAAGATTGAAAATAGAAAATTGGAAATTGAGGATTGAAGATTGAGAATTTAGGAAGGAAGAATGAGTATTGAGTATTTGGTTGAAAAGAATCAAGTTTGGAGGGGTTTATATAGGAAATTTTATGGTTATTGGAGCCATTGTAGCTGTCAGAACAGTTACCATTAAAAGGAAAATGCTTCCTACCAGGCTCGTTTTCACTAATACGGCAGTGAAAACACACCTTGTAAGACGCTTTTATTCTCTCTCCTAAAAACACGTCTTACACTGCCACATCAGTTAAAATGCGCTTATAGGATGCATTTTCCTTTGTAACACCCCTAACCCGTATCCGTCGCCGGATTAGGGTTACGGGACATTGCTAGTCATATCACAACTTTTAATCAATCACTTAAGTCATATACAGTGTAATCATTAAAGAACATAATCCGAACATACTATGAACATTTATGCATACCACACAACATATATAAAAGATGATTTAAAACATACCTCATTCAATAGACTAACTATTATAAGAATGTTCACATATATATATTCCAAATGGGTCATTGCAACGATCTACATATTGGTTCTATTCATTTAATAAACTAAGTCACCTTAACCTAATATTTATATATACACATAATTAGTTCTCAACTATGTAATAATCATGGCATTTAAATAAACATATATGAGATCACATGTACATTTCTTATACCAAAATCAAATAGAACTAACACTCAATCGATCCAATGCACACTTTAATTTTTTGACATGCGCATAATTGAGCCACAAATATTTATACAACTTATTCATTACTTATGCATGCACCAACCGTACCTAATTTGCAAATCATTCAAGCATATACTAATTTCTCAAATGCAACCTTTTTTGTCTCGATATGCATAATAAGATCAACTTCTAAAATGATAATTTAGTAAATGTTATGCATGACATAATAGACTCAAAAATCAATCAAACTACTAACACATGCATACATATATTACCAACTGAAATTTAATAATAATCAAGCATATGGCCGAATGCCATCAAGACCATATTCCCATCATTTGGCTATCTCAGTACTAATTCACATAAAATGAATTTGATACTCATGCACCTACGAATTTCATAACCGAATATGCCATTCAAGTACATGTCCATTAGTTTCCCATATTACGGAATACAAAGTTTACAAGGTTAACCCATGCTACCAAATTACACATCAAAATAATATACACCGAATCCTTAATCCAAACTTATTAAACTACCACACCTATTCACACTCAAAAGGTTTATTAAAGACTCATATAGGTGATTACATATCAAACATACATATTCCAACGTTTTGCTTAGCATGATTTAAAAACACATCCATAATCATTATCCAAGTAAACTTGCACTTTTACCATAATCAAGATTTGCATAATCTTGGGTTAATAAATAAAAGACAAGCCATTTTCGCACGGCTATAAACATTAACACAGTATCCTTCAAAATATCAAGCTAGCCTATACATGCCTTATGCTTAAAATTCAACTTCTAAGAGTACCAAAATAAGTCGATAGTGTGGATGACTTCAACGATGATTCCCCGAGTCCGTAGCTTGATCACAATCTATAAAACAGAGTGAAAACATATAGAGTAAGCTAACTTAGCTTAGTAAGTCTTAAGCAACTTAACAATTTCAACTAGGTATTCAATTAAATTAAACAGAATAAAATTCTTAACATTCATGAAATAACATAACACCTATGTACAATCATGGCTGAATATCAATGTTCATGCCTAGCGAAATATTATTCATCGCATATGTAAAAATGTAAAACTTATCAAAAGTACCCCGATCGCTAATCAAAGATATATGTATTTCCACCTATAACCGAATAATATCTTCCCTGTACATATAAGGTGATTTCACATAATTGAATGTATACAATTATCTATATATATATAACTCATGGCCGAACCTATATAGGCATAATTTCTCATATCCATATAATAATCTCAAGTAAGCAAGTAAACATACCAACTCAATGTCATTTCTAATCACGTATCTTACGTACCGAATATACGAACACATTTCTATCAATTACTTATTCAAGAAGCATCACATATATCATAAACTTGATTCGATACATACCTTTCGGCCGAACACTCTGACTATTGTAATAAACCTTGGCTTATTCGAATGCCATCATAACTCAACTATTTCATTCATCAACATAAGCTCGTATTAACAATCACCGGTATAAAACCTGCTAGGTATAAGCCTGAATCACACACCAGCACTAAGCCTGCAAGACCAAAGGTCCGATATTCATTCACCGGCTATAAGCCTTCTAGGCAATAAGCCCAATATAGTTCACCGGCACAAGGCCTGCTAGGCATAAGCCCGGATATTCATATTACCGAACCAACTAATTCACATTACACATTATCAATATCATTGCTACATTACATTAACACATTCGGCTTTGGCATATTTAAATTCACAAATTCATAATTCGGCATATAGACTAGGTTAAAATCAATACTTACGATATTATCTTGCTTAAAGACTTACCTCGACTATCGATGGACGACGAAGACTGGCTATTCGTGAACTTTCGCTTTTCCCCGATCCAAATCCGATTTTCTTTGTTTTTGATCTAAACATATTCAAAATAAGCTCATTCAAGCACATTTCATCTCAATTTAGTCCCAAAACACATAAATAGGCAAATTACTATTTTACCCCTGACATTTACAACTTTTACAATTTAGTCCCTATTGCACAAAACACAAAATACACATAATTTAAATTCAATCCTTTAGGGCCGAATCTTTCTCATGACTATATAAGTCCCTACTTTTCATTTATTTTTCATTTTAACCCCTCAAAGATTTATTTTCTCGACTTAGCCCTAATTACTCAAAATTACCATAAATCTCAATACAAAACATATTAATCTAACATATATCTTTCATAATTCATCAACTATCATTATAAAAATCATGAACTCATCAATGGCACATTTCAAAATATTCATCAAAATAAAAAATTCAAGCATGGGTCTTGAAGTATTCGAAGCAGCGATTTCAAAAACGTAAAAATTATAAAAAACCGAAGTAAACCACACCTTGAATTGAGCTAAATGATGGCCGAATGTTTCAAAGCTTTTAAACCCCCTTTTGTTTTCTAACTTTCGGTAATGAGAGATGATGAACAAAAAAAATGGTTTCTAATTTCATATAATATATCATATATTAACATTATTAATAGTTTACTATTTTAACCTTTAATAAATAATAAACATAACATATTTCTTAAGGCTATATTAGACATTTGCCGCCCACTACCATTGAAAATGGGCTATTTGCCCATTAAAGACCTCATATTAAAAAGCCATCAACAATTTAACACTTACACTTTATTTTATAACTTTTGCACTTTACGCGATTAAGTCCTTTTGTTAAAAATAAACACACAAACAATCAAATTTTCATACGAAACTTTTACACATAATAATTCACATATAATAAACACAGAAAATAATATTTAAATATTTTTCAGACTCGGATTCGTGGTCCCGAAACCATCGTTCTGATTAGGGTCAAATTCGGACTGTTACAACTCTCCCCCTTTAGGGATTTTCGTCCCCGAAAATCTTACCGTTAAACAAAGTCGGATATTGTTGCCTCATAAAATCCTCAGGCTCCCACGTAGCCTCTTCTACTCCATGACGATTCCATAGTACTTTTACTAACGAAATTTTCTTATTTCTCAACTCTTTCACTTCACGAGCTAAGATACGAATCGGTTCTTCCTCATACGTCATATCGGATCGGATTTCAATCTCAGACGGGGCGATCACATGTGACAGATCGGTTCTATATCTACGAAGCATCGAAACGTGAAACATATTGTGTATCTTTTCTAATTTAGAAGGCAACTTCAATCTATAAGCAACAGGCCCGATACGTTCGATGATCTCATACGGTCCGATGAACCTTGGACTTAATTTTCCTTTTCGACCGAATCGAAGCACTTTCTTCCACGGAGACACTTTCAAAAATACCCGATCTCTAACCTGAAACTCAATGTCATTACATTTCAAATCCGCGTATGACTTTTGACGATCTGATGCAACTTTCAAACTATCTCAGGTTATTGATACTTTCTGTTCAGTCTCTTTAATCAAATCAACCCCGTGAATCTTGTTATCACTGAGCTCGGTCCAGTACAGTGCTGTACGACTCTTGCGGCCGTACAAAGCTTCGTAAGGTGCCATTTTGATACTAGATTGAAAGCTATTATTGTAAGCAAATTCAATCAAAGGTAAGTATTGTTCCCACGTACCTTCAAACTCGAGGATGCAACATCTTAACATATCCTCAAGTATCTGAATAGTTCGTTCAGACTGACCATCTGTCTGCGGATGGAAAGCTGTGCTAAAATGTAGTTTGGTACCCAAAGCATCTTGCAGCTTCTTCCAAAACCGTGACGTGAATCTCGAGTCTCTGTCCGAAACAACAGAAATTGGCACACCATGTAATCTCACAATTTGAGATACATACAACTCAGCAAGCTTATCGAGCGAATAGTCCGTACGAACTGGGATGAAGTGAGTTGATTTGGTTAGTCTATCTACTATAACCAAAATTGCATCTTTCTTGCTCGGGGTCGTAGGCAAACCGGATACAAAATCCATAGCAATTCTGTCCCATTTCCATTCAGGTATCATGATCGGCTGAAGTAACCCAGAAGGCACCTGATGTCCGGCTTTCACTTGCTGACAAATTAAGCACTTCGAGACAAATTCAGATATATCCCGTTTCATACCAGGCCACCAATAGAATTGTTTCAAATCATTATACATTTTCGTGCTACCCGAATGTACCGAAAATCGACTATTATGAGCCTCATTCAACAACATCTGAATCAAATTCACGTTCCTCGGAACACATATTCGGCCTTTGAAGTTCAAACAGTCATTTTCATCAATTCGAAACTCTGACTCTACATTACTTTCACACTGAATTCGTCTTGCCATCGTATCTTTGTCAACTCTCTGAGCATCACAAATTTGTTGCATAAATAACGGTCTTGCTTTTAATTCAGCTACTATCGAACCATCACCAGACATAGCCATATGTGCATTCAACGCACGAAGAGCAAATAATGACTTCCGACTTAAGGCGTCCGCAACAACATTGGCTTTCCCCGGATGGTAGTCAATCACTAGCTCGTAATCTTTCAACAGCTCTAACCATCTGCGTTGTCTCAAGTTCAGATCTTTCTGAGTCATCAGATACTTCAAACTTTTGTGATCTAAATAGACATGACATTTCTCCCCGAACAAGTAATGACGCCAAATCTTCAACGCGAATACAATAGCTGCTAGCTCCAAATCATGTGTCGGGTAATTTCTTTCATACGGCTTCAATTGTCTCGAAGCATAGGCTACAACTTTGCCTTCCTGCATCAAAACGCAACCCAAACCATTTAAAAAAGCATCACTATAATCAACAAATTCTTTACCCGATTCAGGCTGAACTAACACTGGAGCTTCGGTCAAAAGGGCTTTCAACTGATCGAAACTTTTTTGACACTTTTTCGACCATTCAAATTTAGTGTCTTTCTGTAATAGCTTTGTCAACGGGGTAGCTATTATAGAAAAACCTTTCACAAATCGTCTGTAGTAACCAGCAAGTCCCAGAAAGCTTCAAATTTCGGAAACATTCTTTGGGGGTTTCTAATCGAGTATAGCCGATATTTTATTCGGATCAACCCGAATACCCGATGCTGAAATAACGTGGTCTAGGAAACTGACTTCACTTAACCAGAACTCACATTTGCTAAACTTCACATACAACTGCTTATCTCGCAAAGTTTGTAGCACCAATCTTAGATGCTCAGCATGCTCGGTTTCATCTCTGGAGTAAATTAGAATATCATCTATAAACACTACCACAAATCAATCCAAATACTGTCTGAAAATCTGATTCATCAGATCCATAAAAATAGCAGGTGCATTAGTAAGCCCAAAAGGCATAACCAGAAACTCATAATGTTCGTACCTCGTTCGAAAAGCAGTCTTTGGCACATCAGAATCTCTGACTCGTAACTGATAATAGCCCGATCTCAAATCTATCTTTGAAAACACTGAAGCCCCTTTCAACTGATTGAACAAGTCGTCAATCCGTGGCAACGGGTATTTATTCTTTATAGTTACCTTGTTGAGTTGTCGGTAATCGATGCACATTCGCATAGTCCTGTCTTTCTTTTTCACAAATAAAACTGGTGCACCCCAGGGAGAGAAGCTCTGTCGTGCAAAGCCCCTATCTGTTAACTCTTGCCACTGTGCTTTTAACTCTTTTAATTCTGTAGGTGCCATCCAATACGGAGCTATCAAAATCGGAGTCGTCCCTGGTACTAATTCAATACCAAACTCTATTTCTCGGACAGGTGGTAAACCCGGTAGTTCTTCAGGAAACACATCGGTGTATTCACACACAACTGGTACGGATTCAATCTACTTTTCAGTCACTTTACTATCAAGCACGTAAGAAAAGTAAGCTTCATACCCTTTCCTCATATACTTCCGAGCTAGCATCGAAGATATTACTGCTGGTAACCCATTCAGACCATTAGATTCGATTCGAATAATTTCACCACTCTGACATCTCAAATCAATGGTCTTTCTCTTGCAATTGACAACAGCGTCGTGCAAAGTTAACCAGTCCATTCCCAAAATCATATCGAACTCGTCGAAAGGCAACAACATTAAATCAGCTGGGAAGCATGAATCCCGAATCATCAACGGGCAACCTTTACACACTTTGTCGACTAGAACACACCGACCCAAGGGGTTTGATAACTCAGTAGACTCAACAGGCAGAGTCTTACTGGATACTAATGTTTCACACAGGTAAGAATGAATAGAACCCGGATCAATCAATGCAATCACAGTAGTATCATAAAGAGTGAAAGTATCGGTGATAACATCTGGGGAAGAAGCATCCTCTCTGGCACGTATAGCATATGCTCTAGCAGGTGCTCGAGCCTCAGATCGAACTGCAGCGTCCTTTGTTCCTCTCTGACTGCCACCTATATTCCTCGAATGTCTGGGTGGTCTGCCTCGTACTGACGCGTTGCTCGGTCTTGTATTCTGAACCGTATTTTGCTCGGCTAGCATCAGGCACTCTCAAATAAAATGGTCCGACGATCCACATTTAAAGCAGGACCGATCACGAAATCTACAACTCCCAGAATGCCATTTTCCACAATGCTTGCACTCAGCCCGACTCTGCTGAACATTACCAACACTAGCCATCAAAGTGGCTCGGGACCCCACAGGAGGTTGATCTCGTCTAGAGAAGTCTAAAGTAGCCTTATGTCGACTGGATTCATCTTTAAATTTCTTTGGTACCGAATGAAAGGTCTTACTCGATGATCTTTTTTGAATGTCTCTAGCTTCGAACTCGGCTTTTCTTTTCTCTTTTCCAAGCTCTTCGGCTTTCCAAGCTCGTTCGACAAGTACTACGAACTCTTTAATCTCGAGTATGTCGACTAGCAATTTAATATCTTCATTCAGACCGTCTTCAAATCGTTTACACATAATAGCTTCAGTTGACACACATTCACGGGCATATCGGCTCAGTCTGACAAATTTCCGTTCGTACTCAGTCACGGTCATTCGACCCTATTTCAATTCCAGAAATTCTTTTCATTTCTGAGCAATGAATCTCTGACTGATGTACTTTTTACGGAATTCTATCTGAAAGAATTCCCAGGTCACTTTCTCCCCGGAACCACCGATACTAGTGTATTCCACCAGTGATATGCGATGTCCTGTAATAAGGATATAGCACATTTCAAACATTCATCTGGAGTACATGACAGCTCATCAAGCACCCGGATGGTATTATCAAGCCACATTTCAGCTCGTTCTGCGTCGTCATCATCATTAGCTTAAAATTCTTCGGCCCCATATTTCCTGATTTTATCAACGGGTGGCCTACTAGATCTCATCGGATCTATCATCGGAGGTGCTGAAGGTATCGGAGTTGGTTATTTGGGGGTGGAGGTTGTTGTACAGCCGGATTAGTCCGGATAAACTGGGTAAACCATTCATTCATCATCTGGTAGAAGGCTTGCTTAGCCTCCCCCTCATGGCTACCCGAGACAGGTCGAGAGTCTACCGGCGCTGACCCATGTGCGAGATCAGGCGTTACGCTCTCTACATCATCAACTACGGCTCTTTCAGGATACATTTACTATATAAAACACAATTTAAACGTCAGAAGTCATCACACTATCGTATTACCAAGTTAAGGCATGTATAGCTAGACTCACACGCGCTACGTAGTCCTAGAATCGACTAAACCGTAAGCTCTAATACCAATCAAATGTAACACCCCTAACCCGTATCCGTCGCCGGATTAGGGTTACAGGGTATTGCTAGTCATATCACAACTTTTAATCAATCACTTAAGTCATATACAGCGTAATCATTAAAGAACATAATCCGAACATACTATGAACATTTATGCATACCACACAACATATATAAAAGATGATTTAAAACATACCTCATTCAATAGACTAACTATTATAAGAATGTTCACATATATATATTCCAAATGGGTCATTGCAACGATCTACAGATTGGTTCTATTCATTTAATAAACTAAGTCACCTTAACCTAATATTTATATATACACATAATTAGTTCTCAACTATGTAATAATCATAGCATTTAAATAAACATATATGAGATCACATGTACATTTCTCATACCAAAATCAAATAGAACTAACACTCAATCGATCCAATGCACACTTTAATTTTTTGACATGCGCATAATTGAGCCACAAATATTTATACAACTTATTCATTACTTATTGCATGCACCAACCATACCTAATTTGCAAATCATTCAAGCATATACTAATTTCTCAAATGCAACCTCTTTTGTCTCGATATGCATAATAAGATCAACTTCTAAAATGATAATTTAGTAAATGTTATGCATGACATAATAGACTCAAAAATCAATCAAACTACTAACACATGCATACATATATTACCAACTAAAATTTTATAATAATCAAGCATATGGCCGAATGCTATCAAGACCATATTCCCATCATTTGGCTATCTCAGTACTAATTCACATAAAATGAATTTGATACTCATGCACCTATGAATTTCATAACCGAATATGCCATTCAAGTACATGTCCATTAGTTTCCCATATTACTGAATACAAAGTTTACAAGGTTAATCCATGCTACCAAATTACACATCAAAATAGTATACACCGAATCCTTAATCCAAACTTATTAAACTACCACACCTATTCACACTCAAAAGGTCTATCAAAGACTCATATAGGTGATTACATATCAAACATACATATTCCAACGTTTTGTTTAGCATGATTTAAAAACACATCCATAATCATTATCCAAGTAAACTTGCACTTTTACCATAATCAAGATTTCCATAACCTTGAGTTAATAAATAAAAGACAAGCCATTTTCGCACGGCTATAAACATTAACACAGTATCCTTCAAAATATTAAGCTAGCCTATACATGCCTTATGCTTAAAATTCAACTTCTAAGAGTACCAAAATAAGTCGATAGTGTGGATGACTTCAACGATGATTCCCCGAGTCCGTAGCTTGATCACAATCTATAAAACAGAGTGAAAACATACAGAGTAAGCTAACTTAGCTTAGTAAGTCTTAAGCAACTTAACAATTTCAACTAGGTATTCAATTAAATTAAACAGAATAAAATTCTTAACATTCATGAAATAACATAACACCTATGTACAATCATGGCCGAATATCAATGTTCATGCCTAGTGAAATATTATTCATCGCATACTTAAAACTGTAAAACTTATCAAAAGTACCCCGATCGCTAATCAAAGATATATGTATTTCCACCTACAACCAAATAATATCTTCCCTGTACATATAAGGTGATTTCACATAATTGAATGTATACAATTATCTATATATATATATAACTCATGGCCGAACCTATATAGGTATAATTTCTCATATCCATATAATAATCTCAAGTAAGCAAGTAAACATACCAACTCAATGTCATTTCTAATCACGTATCTTACGTACCGAATATACGAACACATTTCTATCAACTTGCTTATTCAATAAGCATCACATATATCATAAACTTGATTCAATACATACCTTTCGGCCGAACACTCAGACTATTGTAATAAACCTTGGCTTATTCGAATGCCATCATAACTCAACCATTTCATTCATAAACATAAGCTCGTATTAACAATCACCGGTATAAAACCTGCTAGGTATAAACCTGAATCACACACCGGCACTAAGCCTGCAAGACCAAAGGTCCGATATTCATTCACCGGCTATAAGCCTGCTAGGCAATAAGCCCGTTATAGTTCACCGGCACAAGGCCTGCTAGGCATAAGCCCGAATATTCATATTACCAAACCAACTAATTCACATTACACATTATCAATATCATTGCTACATTACATTAACACATTCGGCTTTGGCATATTTAAATTCAAAAATTCATAATTCGGCATATAGACTAGGTTAAAATCGATACTTACGATATTATCTTGCTTAAAGACTTACCTCGACTATCGACGGACGACGAAGACTGGCTATTCGTGAACTTTCGCTTTTGCCCGATCCAAATCTAATTTTCTTTGTTCTTGATCTAAACATATTTAAAATAAGCTCATTCAAGCACATTTCATCTCAATTTAGTCCCAAAACACATAAATAGGCAAATTACTATTTTACCCCTGACATTTACAACTTTTACAATTTAGTCCCTATTGTACAAAACACAAAATACACATAATTTGAATTCAATCCTTTAGGGCTGAATCTTTCTCATGACTATATAAGTCCCTACATTTCATTTATTTTGCATTTTAACCCCTCAAAGATTTATTTTCTCGATTTAGCCCTAATTACTCAAAATTACCATAAATCTCAATACAAAACATATTAATCTAACATATATCTTTCATAATTCATCAACTATCATCATAAAACTCATGAACTCATCAATGGCACATTTCAAAATATTCATCAAAATAAAAAATTCAAGCATGGGTCTTGAAGTATTCGAAGCAACGATTTCAAAAACGTAAAAATTGTCAAAACCGAAGTAAAACACACCTTGAATTGAGCTAGATGATGGCCGAATGTTTCAAAGCTTTTAAACCCCCTTTTGTTTTCTAACTTTCGGCAATGAGAGATGATGAACAAAAAAAACGGTTTCTAATTTCATATAATATATCATATATTAACATTATTAATAGTTTACTATTTTAACCTTTAATAAATAATAAACATAACATATTTCTTAAGGCTATATTAGACCTTTGCCGCCCGCTACCATTGAAAATGGGCTATTTGCCCATTAAAGACCTCATATTAAAAAGCCATCAACAATTTAACACTTACACTTTATTTTATAACTTTTGCACTTTACGCGATTAAGTCCTTTTGTTAAAAATAAACACACAAACAATCAAATTTTCATACGAAACTTTCACACATAATAATTTACATATAATAAACACAGAAAATAATATTTAAATATTTTTTGGACTCGGATTCGTGGTCCCGAAATCACCGTTCCGATTAGGGTCAAATCCGGACTGTTACATCCTTTCTCTCCACAAAAATAGAAAATCAATGTACTTTCTCAATTTTTTTTCCAGCATACTCTATTAAATTAACCAAAACACTAGCGTTCAAACTACACATTTTCCTAATTAAATTTTTTTATCACAAGTGTATCTAAACTTTTTTTTTTCAAATTGGTATTAGTTAATGAAATTGTTATTATTTAAAAAAAGTTTAACCAACAAATTGATACTTAAACTCTACATTTTTCTCATTTTTGTACTTAAATTTTCTTTTTAATTACAAATGATACTTAAACTATTTTTTTCCAAATTAATATATTTGTTCATTCAATAGTTAGTTAAATCATTAAGTCCATTAAAAAGAATAACAAATCAAAAATTGACAAGTGGCAAAATAGATAAAAAACTATTTTTTCTCTTATATATATATATATATATATATATATATATCTTTCTTTAGAATTGAACCAATGGTCGAACCGATCAGGCTACTAATTCTTGGTTTGATCAGTTATTCCAGTTTGATCAAATAAATTATTAAAAATTCATAAAATAAAAAATATATTTAAAAAATAGAGAAAATGGTTCATTTTTTTTAGTTTGGTTCAACCAGCCTATATAAGTTTGTCGGTCAATCGGTTCAACCCTTAACCCCGGATTGATATCTCAACCAATTATTGTTCTAACGGGTCCAATCAGTCGTTCCGATTTAATTATGAAAATATTGATTCTAATTAATGAAATAAAATTTTTTATCTTGCCAGGTTGAGCAAGCAGGTGATAAAATTTGAAAACAACGTTGGTATTGCCATGCATCATAAAAGAATAAGAAGAAAAAAAAGGGGGGAAATAGAAAGAAATGATGTAAAAGGAAAATAACAATAAAAATAATTGTTTTTTAAGTTTATATGACATGAAAAATTATTATTGGCTAGATTTTTTAATGGATATAATATTTTTGTGTAAAATGAGTAACAGAATAATAGTTTAAGTATCACTTATGACAAAAAAAAAATATTTAGGTACTAAAATGGGGGAAAAATGCATAATTTAGGTACCAATTTATGGTTTATTTAAAAAAATAGATTTAACGGTTTAACTAATAGAGGTACCAAGTTGAAAAAAAAAAACGTAATTTAGGTACCACTCATGACAAAATTTTAAGTAAAAAAAAAATTTAATACCTATTTATGAGTTAAACTAATTAAAAATAATAATGAAAGTGAGATTATCTATTATACTAAAAAAATTATATATGGTAACATAAAAATTACAATCAATAATGTGAAATGGAATAAGAAATTATTAGTACGACATTAAGCTAAAAACTTTGTATGAAGAAATTTTGAGTTAATTGATATTTATGAAATTATTAAAATATGTTTAATTGTAATCATAAAATTTAATTATATATTTGAAAATTTGAAAATTTTGATTTTGACCAGACTTCTTTAAATCAGATTAATTTGAAAAAAAAAATATTAATTGAAGGATTTTCGAAGATGAGTGTCATAATAATTGTATTTTATTTATTTATTAAATATGACACCGAGAAACTACTCAAATCAAACCATAATTTAAATTAATAAATACGGTGTAGGGACTAAATTATAGAAGGCAGTGAAGTGACATGTAAAATTTAAGATTAATGAAGTGAGAAACATAGTGATTTTCGGGTCTTAAGTGCCTATTTACCATGGCTTAGTTAAGTTAAATTAGTGGATGACTTTGATACTAGCCATAGATTTCCACTAAGTTTATCAACATTAAATCATGGCCATTGATATATGTGTGAGTGGGACTCCATTGAAAAAAGCACTAAGGAAGCTAGATTAATATTAAGAATTTTGTTGTTAAAGAAAAGGGAGGAAATTTTGTGGCCATTGGATTATGACCAAGGAGATTAGGATGGATTATGGCCATTGATCAAGTCAATAGATATTTCCTTTTGAGTTTAGTTTTATAGTCAATAAAATATGATGGGGATAAGTGGCATTGTATGGTGTTGCATGAAGCCACTCTCTAAGGGAGTGTAGGGGGTAGGAGAGAATTGAATGGAGCTTTCGTTTTGCTTTCACATTGTTGAAGAAAAAGGGATAGGAGAACAGTGTAGGAAAACCGAAATTGAGTTCTTCCATTAGTGCATTTTGCCAGCTGGGTAAAAAGATAATTTTTGCCATAAACCGTGAGTACCAACTATGATTTCTTGAAAAATTTCCTTACCACCGTGAGTCCTTAAAATTCAAACTTGGAAGTTTTTGCTTGCTTCAAGTGAAATTCTTTCCATTTAAATCTATAATATTTCTTACCCAAGGAGGAGAGTTTTAGTAAAGTCAAACCATAGTTTTAAGGGTTGGAAACTATATGTTGAAAGAGAAAATCCTAGAGAAGATGAGCTTGGTTAAAGCTAGATTGCGATCAAGCCATAAGAACTAAAGACGTGTGGGATGTGTGACGAGTTACGGTTTGTGTTAATCTAATTCGGCTTAAGAGATTTATTATTGATATAATGGTTTTTGAACATATATATGTTTAAAGCATGAAGTAGTTGGTTTATTTGATTTGAAGTAAGTGCCTTTGGGAACTTTTGGTTTAGATGAAAATTTGATTAATTCTAGATGTTCAATAATATGTGTCCAATTGTGTTTCTGTTGTGTTAAATATATAATAATAATAATAATAATAATAATAATAATAAACATAATAATAAACATATATAATGTGTTAATCATATATGTGTTCAAATTAGGAATGATATCGATTTGATTGGATTAGATTTTTTATATTTTTTAAATTGTTCACCATAATTTGGTTCAGCTTTAGGTTTTTTATATTAATTTTTTTTATTTTGGATTTTTAGACCTATTTTGACAAAATAGGTTTTTTTATGGTATTTAAATATTATTTGAACAAATTTCAAAGTCTTTTTCAAAAATATTTTTAAAATATAACAAACTTTTAAGAATTTTTAAATTATTTTCACTATTTTAAATATAAAATATTTATTTTTATCATAAAAATTAAAATAAATTATATATTAAATAAAAAATAAAATTCGATTTAATTTTAGGTAACCATAATTTTTAATTTTATATTTTATAAACTGTCCAAAATTTCGAGTAGATCTTGCTGAGTGCTAGTTCGAGTAGTTAAGCTTAAAGGATTAATAGTGATGATTGTTGGTATAATATATAGTACTATGCTTGATGAGTTTGAAAATGTTTGGTATGATCTCGATTACATTATTATGATGGAAACGATAAATTATTCTTTGCATAAATTCATTGAGTAGTGAAGCTTAAAACATTAATGATAATTGATAATTTAGATAATGTCTTTTGTGATATCATGCAGGGTTATAAAGTATAAAGCATGAAAGAGTTGATATAAATATCAATTAAAACAATGATAGATTGAAAATTATATGCTTATAATACCATGCGATGATTCTTGACGAAAATACAAAAATAGAAATGTGATTATGCTTTGGTGATTATGAAAATGATTGGTATATATACGAATTGATTCTGATACGAAGTCGATTGATTGTGTATTAAATAATATGTATTGCAATGATAAATGATAATCACAATGTCTTGGATAGGGTTAAAAATATATATATTTACATGTCATAAGACTATATGTCTAAGAAAGTTTTAGTGAATAGTATATTTTATCTAACACTACACCAAAATAGATTTTTAGCGGCGTTTTTAGTGGCGTTTTAATAAAAAACACCGTAAATATTATAAATTAGCGGAGTTTAAAAGAAAATGTCGCAAAAAGCTGAGCAATAGTGGCGTTTATTTCTAAAACGCCGCTAAAAAGAAGAAACAGCAGCTATAGATCAGAGCATTAGCGGCGCTTTTGTTAAAACGCCGCTAAAGGATGAGCATTAGTGGCGCTTAGCCTAAAACGCCGCAAAGATGTTAATCAATACGACGACGCTTTGTAGTTGAGCTATAGTTACTATATCGAGAATTAGTGGCGTTTTTGGTAAACGCCGCAAAAAGCATGTCATTAGCTGCGTTTTTTTAAAAAATGCCGCAAAAATAAATAATTTAAGGGTTATGGTTTTAGGGGTTGGCTATTAGGCTTTAGGGGTTAGTGTTATTAATAAAAAATTAATTTATTTTAGGGCCTATGTAAGCATTAACATTCTATTTTAATTATTTTTGTTCCTTATAAAATTTATATTTAGGGTTTAGTCACTACAAGAAAACAAACTTTATATATGTATATATATATATATATAGTTTAAATTATTTAATTTCTTATATATATATATATATAAAATTATAATTATAGTTTAAATTATTTTAGAGATAATAGATAAGCTTTATATGTATTAAAATTAAATAAATTGGTAACACATGCATCTGTAGAGAAACAAAATTAATTAGTAAATTGAAAATGTTATTTAAATTTCCTAAAATATTGAAATAATATATAATATTCAAAATTTATCTAAATAATTTAGGGTTTAAGGTTATAATTAAGGGTTTAATGGTTTGTATGGGCTGACTAGGGTTTCGAGTTCAGCATTTCAAGATTTAGTGTTTAGAGTTTATGGTTTACGGTTAGTCTTAAGATTAGGGTTATGGCTTGAGTTTATGAGTTTATGGGTTTGTGGGTGTATGGTTTAAGGTTCACGGGTTTAAGGTTTAGGGTTTATCGAATGAAGACAGAATATCAAATTTGATTTAATCATTAAAAAATTATAAAAATATATGCTATAAAAATGGTGAGATTGCATTTTTTACTTACAAATTAATTTCAGCCCCTAACAAAATCTGATTGTGCATCTGTTTATCCCTAAACCCTAAACCTTAAACCTTAAGCGGTATAAACCCTAAACCATGGATCTAGGTTCTAAACCCTAAATCATAACTCTAAATACTCGACCATAAACCCCTAAACTACAAACACTAAACCATTAACCATTAAACCCTAACCTTAAACGCCGCTAAATGTTGAGCAACAGTTCAATTTTCATTTAGGGTAATCGACACTCGTTTCAATTTGATTCGATTTAATTTTCATTTTTTTTCTTATTTTTGTTTTGAATTTAATTTTATTTTGCTATTTGAAACTGACTTAATTATGAAAAGTCACAAATTGATAACTAGTAATGTTAATTAAAATACAATTTATTTTTAATTGAATATTTAAAATATAAATATTTTCTCTTAATTAAAATATAAATTATATTGATAAAAATATAAATTATTTTTAATCAAAAAAATAATGACACTTAGAAAAAATTTGAAAGTAAAAACATAGAAAAATATTTGTTAAAAATGAAAAAAATTATTAAATAATTTCTTATATAATCGTAAAAAAGATAGTATTAATTTTAAAATTTTGAATTAATTCTCATGATAATTTAGCGTTGTTTTGTCGAGTTTTAAATTTATATGAATGAGAATGATCGAACCTGGAAACCAACTCTGATAACGATTTAAGGCAAGTGCACCTATCGAACAGTAGTATAGCTTAGGCAAGACCGGATTGTCGAACCCAAAGGAACTAAAAGTACTAGTACTAACTTTCTTTTTATTATCTAGCCTAAAATAAGTGAAGTTGTTATCTACTCTAAATTTAACTAACTACTAAGCTAAAGACTCAAGACAAAAAGAATGAATTGGGGAAATACTGTTTGGAAAACTCAGTTAATTATGACGATACCCTAGGAAGAATCCATCTAGACTTCACTTGTTATCTAACACTGAACCAGACGATTTCTTCACTTGACTTGATCCGTAAGATTCCCTAAGTTATATTAAACCCTCTCTCGAGGCGAATAACGTCTAACCCTAGGTTGATTAATTGAAATCTCTTTCTAATTAAAACCCCTAGAATCCCATTAACTCGATCTATGGACTTCCATATTAGGTTTCACCCTAATCCGACAAAATCTCGTCAACCTATCTCTAGGCGCGTGATCAACTCCACTTAATTATGCTAGATCTACTCTTAAGCAAGGACTTTTGCTCCTCCACCTAAGCACATCCAACTTGAATCAATATCCCGGAAATATTAACACAAGGATTAAGCACACATAATTAAGAACAAATCAAGTATTTATCATATAGTTCAGAAAACAATAACAAGATCCGTCTTAGGTTTAATCCCCTTCAGGTATCTGAAGGGTATAGTTCATAATAATAAAAGAAAACATCTCAGAAGAAAAGATAAAACAAAACATAAGAAATCCATAAAACCCCCTGAAGGAATTGAAGGAGAGATCCGCCATCTTGAGTAGAATTCCGGCTTCTTGAGATTGACAAACTGGCTATCTTCGAGTGATTCCCACAAATCTGACATTTTCGGCTTGGCTCCTTGGCCTAGCTAACCACCCCCTTGAAGGTTATACTTAGGGTGTTTATATAGACTTTCGAAATAGGTTTCTTGACCCCTAAGTATCATTTTTCGAGTGAAATTCTTCTTTCTGACGACAAGGACACGGCCATGGCACACGCCTGTGTGAATCGTCTTAAGGCCGTGTTCTAGTAGATAAATCAGGCACGGCCGTATAAATTGTGAGTAGGTCGTGTTCTAGTAGATAAGTGAGGCACGACCGTGTGGCCTTGGGCCCAGGCCGTGTGGATTTCGTGATATGGCCCATTTACTCCTTTTTGGGGCCATTTTACGTTTTTTTCATCCTCGGGTGCTTTCCTGAGTATAAGACATGAAAAGAAAGGATTAAAAACACCTTTTTACATGAATCAAGGAATAAATCACCTGAAAATATGCTAAATGTGGGATTAAAATATGTTACTTTTACGGTTTATCACATACCCCCACACTTAAGCTTTTCCTTGTCCTCAAGCAAAATTCTCAACTTACAATTAAAACGAACTTTCCATGATTCATAATTCTTATCAACAATGTCTCATCATAATTCATAGATAATTTATACATGGATGATTTAACTCGAAGAGTCTTAAAGATTCAAACAATATAAGTCATACATTTGTATCACAAAAACGTAGGTGTTTTCCCCTTACCTGAATTATTACCTTTAATTCAAAACCGACAAGGATTGACATCCTCACAAAAGATTCACTCAAATCACTCGAAGTGTTTAAGGTTTAGGTAAAAGAGCACTCAATAGTCGAACTTGAAAAGTTAATCCCATAGGCTTGCTTGAAAATCAAATCTCCACCACTGTAAAATGAGATGATAAACAGATCAAAAGGTCTTTAACAAGGTTGTAATGGGGCTAGGGTTAAAGGTGTAGATAAAGACTGAATCAGAAGGTTAGAATCGAGATTTTCCTAACAAGTTACCTATCTACTAAGAAGTAACTACATCAACTGAAAAGTAATAACCTTAATAATACGAGCTTTTCTTTTGATAAATAGACTTTCAACTGTATGAGCTCTTTCTTTCATATTACTAATACTGAATATAATTTTTTTAAGAACAAATCAAGTAATAAAAGATAAATTCAACTACTGAAATAATATAATTAGGTAACTAATCAAATCAAATCTCGATATAAGGGTAGTCAAAAGGAATGGTGATAACAAATACAAAGGGTTTTTTTTTTGGTAATATTAGTGAGTGAGTCAATAAAAAGGGTTATTAGGATCAACGGGGTTTACTAGGGGTTAATTATGAAGGTAGGCTTTTTAGTGGAGTGAGTGGGTTAAAACCTAGGTGCCTTTATCATCTCGGTATATCAAATCATAGGTGTGGTCTCAACATGTATAATCGAGGCAAGTTCTAGAATAACAATTCAATGTTGACACACTCATAATCATAAAGTGAGCAAGAAAAAGAATATATCCTCTATAAGGCTCAAAATCTCACAAAAATTATGGGCAATTGATGTCAACCTCGTAAATTTCAAAATTCAAGGTAACATTCAGATTCAGGTAGACAACCTAGCAAAAATTTTAATTTTGAAAAATAGACTTATTCTGCTTGATTCTCTTGTATCTTAAAATTTCAATCATCAATTCACAATTAACTATGACTTGCTCCAAAAACATGTCAATAAAAATCATAAATCATCAGAAATTTCATCCTAATTAGTAATATGAGGAAATTACTTAAGAACAAAGCATAATTCAGGGAATTGAGAATAATGAAGAAAGTTAGGTCGAATTTGAGAATAATGCGAAAAGTTAAGCACTTTCTCAAAATAAATATTCACCCCCCACACTTAAGATGTACATTGCCCTCAATGTACAAACATGTATATTATTAACCATTCAATACTAGATCAAAAGAGAAGGGGAAAAGAACACCTCCTGAATTTTGGATGGATTCCTTGAGTTGGAAAAGGTCGTGGTGAAAGATGACTTATGTAGTAGTGAATTACTCCTAGTGCTTTGTTCATTATTTGGAGTGTGCAATTGAAACTGCGAAGTCATCAGTTAGATGTCTCAGGGGCGTAATTTAAATAAATATATGTTAGGCCTACTCGAAGGTTAGATAGCCAATGATAACATAATAAATGTTTGAAATATAAAAGGGGAAAAAGTTTAAATTAAGACAAATAAAAATAAAAATGAAAAATTAGAAAAGAAAAATTAAGGAAAATAAGAGGACTCAGAGGTCCTCATCATCAGCTAGGTTCTGCGGTGGTGGCAGTGAAGAAATGTGGAAGTGATGACAAATCTGCTGTAAGGCGGCCTCGATCCCGTCAAAACGTCAAGCGGTGTCATTGAACTGTTGAGTATAGTACTGCTCGAACTGGGTAAGGTGTGCAGAGATGTCCGAGAGTGAAGTTGGTGAGTGGGAGGATCGTTGGCTCAGGAATGGTTCCTCCTATGGTGGTGGGACATCATCAGGAATGTCCTCATGTTCCTCCTCGTCAGTGGAGGGGGCTAGTCGGTATTGAGGAGGATCGGTCCCACGTCGATATTTGATCATCCTCATGTGCAGCATCGTCTGGATATCCTGGGGTACCATCTGCCCTATCAGTGTGAGTGATGAGGTTTGTGCGTCGATGTCGAGGAGACCATAGTACTCGGCCAACCGTGTGATATACGGACCCATCGATAGAATCCCCCTCCTGTGTGGCTCCGTCTGGTGCTGAATCGCATGGGTTATGAAGTATGCGAGGTCGAAAACATGCCCGTTTGACATGCACGATAGGTAGTAGATGTCGTGTGTATTCACCACACTAGTGCTCTCGTGTCATCCCGTAATAATGTGAGCTAAAATAGCATGGATGTACCGCAGGGATGGGGCAAGGGCTGTCGCCTTAGAGCGACTGGGGTCGTAGATGCCTGTGTTGGTGGCTAAGCTGTGCCAACAGTTGACGAGGGTGCAGTGAAACTGGCGGTTCAGTTCGGAGAGTGGATTCTCTGCTATAAACTCATCTGTATAAAGTCCGAGTGTCGTCCCGAATTGTGGTACGCTCAGTCGTCGTACCTTGCCCCCTAAACGGAATTGAATTGTGCCCGGGTCATTGTATTGTGCCATCACCGTCTGTACGGTAAAAGTGGTGCAAAACTCTAGGGTGAGTTCCAAGTACATGGGCTCGATGATGGTGAAGAATTGATCCCACGGATCGGTTGAAAGAAGTGCTCGGATATCGACTACTAGCCCGACTTATTCTAAAACATCTCAATCAATGCACCTATTGGTGCCAAGAGGTCGTGCCCCAAATGCCTTGTACCGTTCCTCCTGGGTCTCTTGAGTAAATTGAAGGAATCGGTGGCGTACTTCGGAGGAGGCACTGGCGGAGGACGAGCCAGGTCCCTTTCGTTTCTTAGTGGGGGCGGCCGTGGTTCTATTTCCTCTTGACGATGACATTATCCCTGAAAATAGTTACTATTCAAGTAATGTTTGTACCAAATTAAATCAAGCACTTTTATCTAGACTCGAAATATTTAAAGGCTAAATATGACTATTCTAACTATGAGCAACCAATTTTATTCTATATAATTTAAAATAAATATCTAAAGCAAAATTTTCAATATGGCAATCAAATGAGTTTGTAAGGGAGTAAATAACATTAATAGGAGAAAAAAAACTAGATAATATGAATATTTAAACTAGTTTTAAATTTCAAGGAATTATTCTAAAAGAAAATAATTAATACTAATAAACAAAATATTTATAAAAATTAACTCAGACAATCAGTAAATAGTTGAAAATGAAGTAATGAAGGGAACCAGCAATGTTTTGGGGGTGTGGCAGTGCGAACGGCTGAACACTGGCTGAGCACGGTGGTGCACGGTCGTGTGCTGTGATTTTCTTAGGCAGCACGGTGGTGGCAAGGGCGTGGGCTCCCGTTTGTCAAGGACGTGGTTGTGGTTTTGTATGAGTTTTGGAGAGAAAGGAAGGGTGAGGGGTTCTGGGGGTCAAAATGTGGGTGATTTTGAGTATAGTGGCCGGATTTGGGAGAAAAGGGGTTAAGAGGATCGATCTAGGGTTGGTGTTGGGGAAGATGAGCGGTTAAGTTGTTTAAATAGAGGTGGTAGCACGGGTAGGTGTCACGCCCGTGCTCAATTTTAATCAGCCCGTGTTTTCGTGTTTTTCAAATTTTGGGCGCTTTCAGGGTATTTGACCACAGCCGTGGTCAAGTTGACACGTCCATGTTTTTCTTCACACGATCGTTTAGAACGGGCGTGTTCCCCCGTGTTTGACAAGTCATTATAGTCCACAGGAAGTCAACACGGGCGTGGGCTCTTATCGCAGCCCGTGTTGGTTTACTCAGGATAGACCACGGTCGCATCGCACGGCCATGGTTTTTTTTTTGTCGCGGACCGTGTTGGGGAAAAAATTTTCTTCTTTTTCTCGCACGTCTACCTGCACGCCCATTGTTGGTCCTGTGTTGACCACACGGCCACGGGCATGCCCGTGTGTAAGGCCGTGTGGTAGGAACCTTTAACTGACTCTGTTAGTTGGATTTAGGTGCTAAAATTAGAATATGAATATTAGTGGGGTTAGTGAAGTTAGTGCTCGGGTTGCCTCCCGAGAAGCTCTCGTTTAAAGTCTTAAGCTAGACTTACCCTGTTTTCGTTTCTAAAATAAGGTTCACGGAGTTGAAACTCCTCTCTCATATCCCTAAAATCTTCACCATTATAGATTTTAAGTCGGTGACCATTTACCTTGAATGTGCCTTGAGTGGGATGAGTTACCTCGATTGTGCCATAGGGAAAGATTGTTTTGATCATGAATGGGCCTGACCATCTTGATTTTAGCTTCCCAGAAAATAGTTTAAGCCTTGAGTTGTATAGCAGGACCAAATCCCCTACTTTGAATTGTTTTGATTTCTTTAGGCGAGCATCATGGCTTCACTTTGTTACCTCTTTGTAGAGTTTCGAGTTCTCGTATGCCTCAGCTCTCCATTCGTCTAGCTCATTCATCTGCATCATTCTTTTCCTTCCTGCAATTTTAAGATCATAAATTAAAAATTTTATAGCCCAAAAAGCTTTATGTTCTAACTCGAATGGTAGATGATAGCTTTTCCCGTATACAAGTTTGTAAGGGGGTGTTCCTAGAGGGGTTTTAAATGCTGTTCTATAGGCCCATAGGGCATCATCTACTTTTAATGCCCAATCTTTTCTATTTGATTCAACCATTTTTTCTAGGATGCGCTTAAGTTCTCGGTTTGCTACTTCAACTTGCCCACTGGTTTGAGGGTTATATGGGGTAGCTATCTTGTGGTATACTCCATATTTTTTTAAGACTTTGTCAAATTGAGTATTACAGAAATGAGTGCCCCTATCACTAATGATAGCTCTAGGTGTTCCAAATCGAGAGAACGGTTTTTGAGAAACTTCAGCATCATTGGTGGGTAAAGCTTCAGCATCTACCCATTTTGACATGTAATCAACTGCCACTAGGATGTATTTATTTCCAAATGAATTAGGGAATGGACCCATAAAATCAATACCCCATACATCAAATATTTCACACGATAGCATATATGTTTGAGGCATTTCATCACGTTTAGAAACATTACCTGTTCTTTGGCATTTACCACACGAAGCGACATACCTGTTGGCATCCTTGAATAGAGTGGGCCAATAAAAACCTGATTCGAGTATTTTATGTGCTGTCTTAATGCCACCGTAGTGTCCTCCTGAAGGTCCTGAATGGCAATGTTCCAGAATTTTGCTTGCTTCTGCCCTTGTAACGCATCTTCGAATTACCTGATCTGCACATATGCGAAAAAGAAAGGGATCTTCCCAAAAATAGTTTTTCGCATCAGCAAAGAATTGCTTCTTTTGGTGATGTGTTAGTCTTTTTGGCAAGATGTTAGCAGCTAAATAATTCGCAATATCTGCAAACCATGGTACCTAAGAGTGGGTTATAGAAAAGAGTTGTTCTTCAGGAAACGAGTCGTTGATCTCACTTTCATTGAGCTCTTCAATATGTGGGTTTTCAAGTCTAGAGAGGTGATCTGCTGCAAGGTTTTTAGCTCATTTCTTATCTTGTATTTCCAAATCAAATTCCTGTAAGAGTAAAATCCATCGTATGAGTCGAGGTTTTGCATTAGATTTAGTTAAAAGATAACGAAAAGCTGAATGGTCTGTGTAAATGATAACTTTAGATAATATTAAATACTGTCTAAATTTGTCAAAAGAAAAAACTACAGCTAGTAATTCTTTCTCAGTGGTGGTGTAATTTTCTTGTGCGGGTGTCAATGTTCTGTTAGCATAATAAATTGGCTGAAAATGCTTGTCTCTTCGTTGTCCCAGAACTGCACCTACTGCAAAATCACTCGCATCACACATTAGTTCAAAGGGTAAATTCCAATCAGGTGCAATTATAATCGGAGCATTTATTAGTTTATCATTAAGGATGTTGAATGCATCTAAACATTCCTGATCGAAATTGAAAGGAACATCTTTTTCTAGTAATTTTGTTAAAGGCTTAGCTATTTTAAAAAAATCTTTAATGAATCTTCCATAGAATCCTGCATGTCCTAAAAAGCTTCTAATAGCCTTAACTGAACTAGAGGGAGGTAATTTTTCTATGGTTTCAATCTTAGCTTTATCTACCTCAATCCTTTTACTAGAAATCTTATGTCCTAACACAATCCCCTCTCTAACCATAAAGTGGCATTTCTCCCAATTCAAGACAAGATTCATTTCCTCACATCTCATTAGAACTCGTTTTAAATTTTTAAGGCAAAAATGGAAAGAATTACCAAATACTGAGAAATCATCCATAAATACCTCCATAATGTCTTCCACAAGTTCGTCGAAGATTGCCAACATGCAACGCTGAAAAGTGGCAGGAGCATTACATAATCCAAAAGGCATTCTACGATAAGCAAGTGTACCGTATGGGCATGTGAAAGTTGTCTTCTCTTGATCTTCAAGTGCTATTGGGATTTGGAAATAGCTAGAGAGTCCATCTAGGAAGCAATAGTACATATGCCCAGATAACCTTTCTAACATTTGATCAATGAAGGGCAAAGGAAAGTGATCTTTTCTAGTAGCGTTGTTCAGCTTCCTGTAATCAATGCAAACTCTCCAACTTGTGACTGTCCTGGTGGGAATTAGTTCATTCTTTTCGTTGGCTACTACCGTCATGCCTCCTTTCTTTGGAACAACCTGCACAGGACTTACCCAATTCCTGTCAAAAATAGGATAAATTATTCCAGCATCTAGAAGTTTAATTTAATTACCTCGGCTTTCACAACTTCTTTTACGTTGGGATTCAATCGTCTTTGAGGTTGCATACATGGCTTGTATTCCTCTTCCATTAAGATTTTGTGGGTGCAAAAGAATGGGCTTATTCCTTTAATATCAGAGATTTTCCAAGCTATGGCTTTTTTATGTTCTCTTAGTACCTGTATCAACTCCTCTTTTTCCTTGGGTTCTAGTTCTGAGGAGATAATTGCCGGTAACGTAGAATTGTCCCCGAGGAATGCATATTCTACGTGTTTCAGCAACTGTTTTAATTCTAATTTGGGTGGCTCATCAATGGAGGGTTTTTGTTTTAATTCGTCACTGACTTTAATGCCCTCTTCTTCCGTATGTCTAGATGAAGATGTATTCAAATTCAGCTCGTCGACTTCCTCTTCTTCCTCCTCGTCTTGAGTCAGGCACAGTTCCATCGTGTCATTATGTATGATTTCCTATAATAAGTTTTGAATGATATGATCAGTAGTATCAACAAAATAACAGGAATCATTCATGGCATCATAAATTTGAAAAATAATTTCCTCCTCGCCTATCCTTAATGCAAGTTTATCGTCACCTACATCGATAACAGCCCTAGCCGTAACTAAAAAAGGATGCCTTAAAATTAAGGGAACATCAATGTCTTCATCCATGTCTAACACAACAAAATCAACAGGGAAAATAAATTTATCAATTTTTACCAAGATATCTTCGATAACTCCTCTAGGATATTTAATAGATCTATCAGCTAACTGAATACTCATCCTATTGGGTTTTGGTTCCCCAAGATCTAGTTGTTTAAACATTTTATAAGGCATTAAATTAACACTGGCACCTAGATCAGTAATGCTTTCTTAATATTTAAACTACCAATTAAATAGGGAATAGTAAAACTTCTTAGGTCTTTTAATTTGGTTGGTAACTTGTTTTGGAGGATGGCTGAACATTCTTCATTAAGCTCCACTGTTGATATTTCTTCAAGCTTCCTTCTATTCGTCAGGAGTTCTTTTAAGAATTTTGCGTACGTTGGCATCTATGAAATGGCTTCAACAAAAGGTAAGTTAATATGTATTTGTTTAAAAAGTTCAAGAAATTTACCATATTGGGCATCTAGTCGGTCTTTCTTCAACTTTGCCGGATATGGGATTTGTGGTTTACTTTCGTTGTGTACCGGAGTTACATCCTCAATTCCCTCATCCCTTGCTTTGTTATCTTCGTGTGGTATTTTTTTCTTTGGTTCTACTAAGTCCTTTCCGCTTCTCAGTGTATCTGCCTTTACTTGTTCGGTTCTTTTAGAAAAAATCTCTGATCAAATTTCAGAAACTATCTTAGTAATTTGTCCGACTGACTTAGTAAGTTCTCCAATTTGGCTTTCGATCGTTTTGATTGATGCTTGTTGATTATCGAGCGTTGTCTCGGTTATTTGGAGACAGGTCTCTATGGCTGCCATGAATTTTGTCAACATCTCTTTGAGGTTCGGCCTCTTTTCTGTGGATAGGGCTGATTTGGGAAATTTTGGGGAGGTTGTTGTCTTTGATTTCCTTGATTTCCTTGACTTCCCTATGAAAAATTTGGGTGGTTCCTCCAACCTTGATTATAATTATTACCATAAGGGTTATTATTAGATCTGAAATTATTACCTATATAGTTCATTTGTTCGCTCTCTGTGCCCGGTTGGTAGGGTGGGTACTCAAGATTCTCCACAATTCCACTTGCGTCGTACTGCATTACTGGATGTGCCTGCGAAGAACACAAACTATCAAGCTTTTTATTCATCATCTCTACCTGTGTTGATAGCATGGTTACTGCGTCTAGGTTGAAAACTCCGGCTGATTTTGTTGGTTTTGTCCTGGTGACCTGCCACTGATAATTATTCAGTGACATCTCTTCAATGAACTCGTAGGCTGCTTCAGGAGTTCTGTTGTTCAGGGTTCCACCGGCGGCTGAATCAATTAGTTGTCTCGTTGAGGGGTTTACACCGTTATAAAAAGTTTGGACTTGGAGCCATAATGGTAAACCATGGTGCAGACACCTTCTCAAGAGATCCTTGTATCTCTCCCATGCGTCGTATAATGTCTCTAAATCCATCTGCACAAAAGAAGAGATATTATTCCGTAATTTGGTCGTTTTGGCCGGTGGGAAATATTTTAATAAAAATTTTTCGGTCATTTGATCCCATGTAGTGATTGACCCTCGTGGTAACAAGTTTAACCACTGTTTGGCTTTATTCCTTAATGAAAAGGGAAATAACCGAAGATGTATGGCATCATCAGAAACGCCATTTATTTTGAAGGTATCATAGAACTCTAAAAAATTAGCTATATGTGTGTTTGGGTCTTCGTCCTGCAAACCATCAAATTGAACAAATTGTTGAATCATTTGTATAGTGTTAGGTTTTAATTCAAAATTATTAGCAGCTATAGCAGGCCTAACAATACTCGATTCTGCCCCTGTTAAATGAGGTTTAGCATAATCATACATAGTACGCGGAGCATTGTGTTCTGCCACATCTTGTGGTGGTGGATTATTCTCATCCATCCCTTCAGTAGGATTGGATCTGCCTTCTCGCTCTTCTGCTATGGAATTTAGGGTTCGCCTAATTTCTCTGCGATTCCTGCGAGCGGTAGCTTCAATATCACTATCGTATAGTAGTGGTCCTTTCGGGTTCCTTCTAGTCATAAACTAGAGGTACCTGCTAAGAAAAGAAAGAAAGAAAATTTAGAAAAATCAAAATTTAACCTAAAAAATAAAAAATAAATTACGGAAAATAAAAAAAAATAATGGCTAAAGTAATAAAAAATAGAGCTTTCTTAATATTTTAGTTCCCCGGCAACGGTGCCAAAAACTTGATCGTTGTTTTGTCGAGTTTTAAATTTATATGAATGAGAATGATCGAATCTGGAAACCAACTCTGACAACAGTTTAAGGCAAGTGCACCTATCGAACAGTAGTATAGCTTAGGCAAGACCGGATTGTCGAACCCAAAGGAACTAAAAGTACTAATGCTAACTTTCTTTTTATTATCTAGCCTAAAATAAGTGAAGTTGTTATCTACTCTAAATTTAACTAACTACTAAGCTAAACACTCAAGACAAAAAGAACGAATTGGGGAAATACTGTTGGGAAAACTCAGTTAATTACGACGATACCCTAGGAAGAATCCACCTAGACTTCACTTGTTATCTAACACTGAACCAGACGATTTCTTCACTTGACTTGATTCGTAAGATTCCCTAAGTTATATTAAACCCTCTCTCGAGGTGAATAACGTCTAACCCTAGGTTGATTAATTGAAATCTCTTTCTAATTAAAACCCCTAGAATCCCATTAACTCGATCTATGGACTTCCATATTAGGTTTCACCCTAATCCGACAAAATCTCGTCAACCTATCTCTAGGCGCGCGATCAACTCCGCTTAATTATGCTAGATCTACTCTTAAGCAGGGACTTTTGCTCCTCCACCTAAGCACATCCCACTTGAATCAATATCCCGGAAATATTAACACAAGGATTAAGCACACATAATTAAGAACAAATATTATCTCTGCTTACCCGAGCCATCCCCCTCCCCCCCAAAACAGCAGACCTAATCCCTAATTTCTCCCCAAAATCCCCTAGCCCTCTTATGCTGAAAACCCGACGGGACTGCCGCTGCCTGTGTCCTCTCTACTCGTCACTGTCGCCGTCGCCCTTCTCTGCTAGTAAAGCTTTTATTTTTAAAGTAATGTGGATTCAATTCGAAGTTTTTATTTTTATGATTAAATGTAGTAAAGCTTTTGGTTCACTACATGGATTCATACCTTTATAACTTTCATCCTCGTTGGGTCGGCGGCAAAACCACGGGTCGAATCTGGATCGGGGGTTGATTCTCACTTTTAAGATTATTGCTACAATGTCTGATAGGTATTCAAATTCCTTTTTTTGGGTTTTTGGATGGATTTGTTTGCAATTGGTTTTTGCTTGGTAGGAGTTTGTTTTTTTGGTAAACAATTTTAGGTAATTGAAAAACTGGATATTAGTATTATGAATTTTGTGTGAAATTATTAGAGTTTTACTTGATTTGAGATTGATATGTCCATTGTTTTTGGGGAAAAATTAATGGGAAGGCCTTAGAGATTTTGAGGAATTCTAATCTATTTCATGGTTTTGGTTGTCGTTGCCATTTGAGAGAAGAGATACTTCAATTGTTGGTGAAAACAATTTATGATGCAGTTTCTTTTAACATGTCTACTTGTTTGTACCAAAGAAAATTATGGAACAATACTAGCTTGAGGGCTGATTCTAGGAAATTTAGAATTGATTGGAAAGTGTTATGCTTTTCAATTCTATTTTTCTTAAAAGCATTGATGTTTCTAATCTATGTGAATACTTTGTGAAAAGCTTTAAATACTAGCTTTCAATTAATATTCTGTTTTAGGTGTACGGTTTTGTGTATTTCTTTGTTTTCCCCTTTCCATTCTCAATGAAGGGGATTTCTATGCTTGAGAGAGTAATTTACTATGAAATGTTACTTATTGGTATAAAATTATGTTTCAGGTTGGGTCTTGTCGCAACCATCAAGGTATGCTACCTGATACAAATATAATTTGAATCATTTATGGTGTTTGAGCTTATTACCATGGACTAATGACATGTACATATGGACATATTATTGATATACTCCCATTTTGGTATTTATGTGTATGTATATTGTTGATATAAGTTCGTATTGCTGCCATAGACCATATAAAGGGTATAAGATGTACTAAATCAATACTGAGTTGAAACAAAGTCAAAAGTATAGGATGACAGACTCTATAAGATTGAGTTGTTTGAAATTGGATGCCTATAGTGTAAATATTGGCAAATTTGTGGTAAATGAGCCGACTAGATATAAGGTATCAATATGAAACCCTAATCTCCATCATTGTTTATGAGACTTGAAAGCCTCAAATACATACAAATATAATCATAACCACTGCCACTCACTTTCTCAATCACTGCATGAGTAGGAAGGAGTTATCAAATTTAAACCCCAATTTTGTGCATGAGTTGAAAGCATGAAATATTTATAAAGGTTAACATAGGCACATAACTGTTGCAGGTCCCTCTTAGAGTCCCAGTCTATGCATAAATAAAAGCAAGTTATAAATTTAAACCTCCATCCTATGTGTGCATTAGTAAACAGAAGCTTCTGCTGCTCATAGTCACCTTGCACCATTCTTACTCGTCATGTAAGTTAATTCACTCGTACTTTTGCTATTTATACCGTTTTATTTTTCATTTATTTTATTATTTTTGATTTTATGGAGTTTCTTTTTTATTCTTCTTGTAGCTTCTCAAAAGTTTTGGGCGTCCTTTACTCAGCACAACAGTAGTTGCTGGAATCGACTCTACCATCCAATTTACGATTTCTAAGAGGTGTGTATATTTAATTTGCTAAATTTCTAAGAGGTATGTATATTTAATTTCCTAAATTTCTAAGAGATATGATGCATTAAAATATATATTACCATGTAAAAGGAGATTAGTTTTGTTTGTTCCCCATCTGTGTTGAGGATAGCATTAATTACATGCTTGGCATAGAATAGTTTGGTCCCAAAAAATTACCCATTTTTTCGAAAATGCCTTGTACTTTTGAAAAGTGTTACATTTTTTGAAAGATTGATAATACCAATCTGTCTTGAAGCAAAACAGAAAAGAACTGATCTCTTATGTACTTATAGGGACCGATTCCTAAGAACTGAAGCTAGAGACTGATCCCCCAAGTGTATGGATTGCCCTTTTTATAGTAGAAAACTATAGTATTTATACCCATGTTTATTGTTATAGTACAGTTATTGTTATAGGAATTATTATGGACTAACTGCTGTTGAACAACTTCTTTTAACAGGCTACAACCAGGGCTTTTAGATTGTGAACCAGGAAAGAAACAACCTATCTTTTAGATTGTGTCCTGTGCCTGCTCACTTGTGGATATCTTGTGTTGTACATTTCTCAATCAATTGAATGATCTTATTGAAAAATAAGTTTTTTTATTCCTGTTCAATGGGTAATTTTCTGCATACTGAAGCAGTTATATTGAAAAAATTTAATTAGACTTTTGCTCAACCTTTACAATAGGCATGATATTGATAGAATGATGCAGTCTCATCATCATTACCTTAAATTTGGAATTATATGTGATGCTGAAAACATTGGCCTTTTATATATGTAAGGAAATATGTTGCTGTCAGGTTCATGTGTTGTGTGCCATGTTGAGCATTTTCAGTTGAATTCTGAATTTGAGTTAGTCATATGGTTCATCTGGTTGTGATTATGGGATGCATAGTCTTTATCATGTTTGTTTAATTTTTTTTTAATTTTTGTTTATGTTGATGCTCTGTTTTTAATATTCACCCCATGATTGTTGTTTAAAGATGTGGAGGATTAACCTTTCTGAAAAGAAAAAAAAAAGATGTAGAGGACTATAATGTCTCGTATATCATTTGGAAGTTTTAATCCTTCATTTATTTAAAAAATGTAATTCACCCCATCCCTTCCCTTCCCTTCTCTAAATGTAATCATTTGTTTGGAATTGAACTGTAATTGAAGAAATAAAATTCAATACAATTTCTTATAAAGTAAATGTTAACTCTATTATAATTTAGATGTATATGATTTTTTTAATAATATAAGGACTAAATTGATTCACTTTATAATAGAGGGAGTAATTCTATCTAATCCCTATAATCTAAAGACCTCCCAAGTACTTTAACCATATTAAACTTTTTATATTAAACCATTTTTTTATAAACAATATAAAATATTTTTGATATTCAACTATAAAATATAAAATATTAAAATATAAAATTTTTAAACAATTTTTATATGTTTAAAATATTTTTTATAATAGATGGAGCCGGGAACTGCAAATTGCAGCTCTGTTTCTGCTGTTAAAACATGATGCTTCATTTAAATCATCCATTCCCTTGCCTTTTCTAGTTCAGTATTTTGGTGCTTGTGACAGTAACTGCTTTTGGGTTTTATAAATCTGTATGGGAACTCCTGATTGTGTTTCTTACTAATTTCTCTTTTAATTTCAACATTTTATCATGTTATTGTGAGAAAATTTCAAATTGATCGATCTGTTGTATAAAATTTAATTATTTATTACTTCACATACTTTGACATAAACATGACATTCTTGACATTTTTCTTTTTCTTTTCGTAGTGCTTGTATCTCTGTTATTTTTGAATCTTAGAAGATGCAATTTATCCGATGATGGATGTGAGAAGCTTTCTAGTAAGTTTCATATTTACCCATTCCATGTTTGTAGAGTTAAAAAAGTTGTGAGATGGCCTTTGACTTATGGGTATTTTCTTTTGACAGAGCCTGGTAATCTGAAAGTATTGAACTTGGGTTTCAATGACATTAGTGATGCATGTTTGATACACCTAAAAGGTGCTCTCTCACGTTGTTATATAGCATAATAAACTATGTATTTTGGTTTGATATATGTCGACTATACTATTTTGGAGATCTGATAATGAGGAGGATACTGGTACAACTGAAATTATTTATCTACATAATGAGAATATTCTTTCTGGAACATGTTATAAAGTGTCTTGTGATATATGTATTTTTTGTGAAATTTCTTAAATTACTTTCATGGGACCTACAGTCCATTTCTTTTGTAATACTTATTTAGGTTTGACAAATTTGGAGAGCTTATTATTAAATTTACAATAATAGCCGATTTTTTCTCAAACCTTATTCATTTTTAATTTGTCCGAAAAATATAAGCTTTTAATTGATATATTATGTATTTTTATAATGGTATACCCTTTAACTTTACAAAATTTCATTTACTCCTACATTTTATTTTTCCTCTCTTTTAACTCTTTAACTTGCTTTGTGAAATTTAAACAAAGGTAGCAATTTATTTTTTTATAAAATAATATGATATTATGAAATTTGAATCAATAAAATATGATACTCCAAAACAACAAATGATATGCCTATAATTTTAGTTTATGGGAAATATTATTAAAGTTGCAGTTGTTGATGCACTGAACTATCAAAATATTGTTGTTTTTGGTACTCCAAAACAACAATTGATAAGGCAATACCTTATAATTCTTTGATTTGGCTGCATTTTTTTACTCATTTAGATCTTCTATATTATTTTTATTGTTGTATATATTTTGACATGTTGAATTGTCGGTAGCCCTCTGCTGCATTTAATCAGTTACTGCTTCCTGCTCCTCCTGCAACTTGTGGTTCAACTGAAGTTGCCATTTAATCTTCGATTTAATATCTGGTAGTGCTATTGATAAAGTTTTTATATTTGGTTCACATGAATTAATTATATTAGGTGTTAATCGTATATTTGGTGCTAATCTGGAAATGAAATGGTCATATTTATTTTGCAGATTGTTCTACCCTACTTTCATCTGCAGATTGTTCGAACTTAGTTTCTTCTGTATATTGTTCTCCGTTAGTTTGTTGGTAAGTTTTCACTGTTTAGATATAGTTGTTCTCCTTTTTTTTATATCATAAGTATGAGTATAGTTGTAAATCAAATACGCATGTTATTTATGTTAAAACAAATTATTTATGAGTATAGTTGTAAATCAAATGCACCTTAAATGTCGAATACCCAAAGTCGTGTAACTCCTTTTTCTTCTTAGAGAGCTTTTCCTTATATTTGGTTTTTAATTTTTTACACTTGCACCAATACTGCTTAATCAGAGATATGTATGTATTGTTGGTATCCAGTATAGTTATTTATAATTTTTCATCATTCATGTTAATGTTTTTTTTTCTGTTTTTTTCTATTTAAAGTATTAGTGAGTTAATGTTGTTTGTATTTCTAACTACAGCCCCTGTTTCTTGGTGAGAGTGGAGTAGACCATCTTCTTGAAATTATTAAGGTACGTTTTAGTTCAAAATTCTGATCAGTAACAGTTATATCATGATAAATTTGTCCAAATTGTTATTTATTATTCTGCTTGGTTGGTATATATGTTGTTTATTATACTGCTGTCCAAAAAAAAAAGATTCAAAGTATATAGGCTGGAAACCTAACAGGTTGCCTTATATCTTATTGTAAGATATAACGGATCCTCCCCAAGTGTAACAATGCCACGTATGATGAATCTTAAAAAATTTCTATCAAAATTTCTGTTTATTATCCTGCTTGATTGGTATATATGCTATTTATTATCCTGCTGTCCAAAAAAAAAAGATTCAAAGTATATACATAATACATAGGTTAAAGATCAAATTTCATAGCTTTCATCAAATTATTTAACTTACATAATACATAACTTACATAATTTTAAGATCAAACTTCATAACTTACATAACTTACATAATACCTGTATAGATAAACAACTTACCCGTGTAATTTACTGTCAACTTTAGAATTCAACAACTACGAAATGGATAGAACTTGGATGAATTTGTCAAGGGTAAGCAACGGCTATCGATATGGAGTAGAAACTTTTCTAAATTTTGCATTTCAAAATGCAAGCCAAGAGAAAATGATTCTTTGCCCGTGTAAGAAGTGTTGCAATATCAATTGGCATTATCGTGAAGTTGTTTACGAACATCTAGTTGTTGATGGCTTTGTCCGGGGGTATAAAAAATGGATTTTCCATGGAGAGTGTACATCTAGTGGAGCCTCTTCATCAATGAATCTAGGTTATCCTCATAGTGCTTACAATCAGAATGTTAGAGAAGATGACATGGATGGCATGTTGCGGGATGCATTTAATATGCGCGGTGATGGTTTGCAATCATTTCCACCTGACTTGGGTGCAACCGATGATTATAATTTTGGTGGAAATACTTTCACCAAAAGGGGAAGAAGTGTACCTGATGATCAGCCAAATGAAGAAGCGGCGAGTTCTACACGTTACTTGGTGAAATGAACGAAGAACTGTATGAGGGATCTAAATTTTCAAAACTGTCTTTCTGTATTCGTCTTTTTCACTTAAAATGTTTGGGAGGGTGGACCGGAAATTCTTTGACAATGTTGTTAGAGTTTTTGAGAGAAATGTTCCCGTTTGCGAAAATCCCTCAATCTTCTAAAGACATGAAGAAAATGATCAAATATTAGGGCCTTGGCTACAACAAAATTCATAGTTGTCCAAATGACTACATGTTGTATTGGGGCGACCGAAAAAACCAACAGTGCTGTCATGTATGCGATCAATCCCGTTGGATGAATAGAAATATAGAAGATGGTAACGAGGATGAAATGATACACAGTCAAGGAAGCAGCCAGTTAAGATTTTACGGTATTTTCCGCTAATACCAAGCTTCAAAGGCTTTTCATGTCATCGAAGACAGCCGAGTCAATGATGTGGCACCATGATGGACGAACCGATGATGGATTGTTAAGGCATCCTACAGATTCTTTAGCTTGGAAATCATTTAACTCAAAATTTCCAAGCTTTGCAAGCGATCCTCGGAGTGTGAGGCTGGGGCTAGCATCTGATGGATTTAACCCTTACAAAATCATGAGCACTGCGTACAATACTTGGCCTGTGGTTCTTGTTCCTTACAATTTTCCTCCATGGGTTTGCATGAAACAATCATCCTTTATCTTATCTATGATTATCCCTGGAGAGAAAGGGCCTGGAAATGATATTGACATATATTTGCATCCACTTATTGAAGAGTTAAAACAATTATGGGCTGGTGTTGAGACATACGATGTACTGAGAAAGGAGAACTTCAATTTACGTGTGGCTTTGATGTGGACTATTAATGACTTCCCGGCCTATGCCAATTTATCTAGTTGGAGTACCAAGGGACGTTATGCTTGTCCTTGTTGTGCTGCGCAAACATGTTTGCAATGGTTATATAATGGGAAGAAGTTCTCTTACATGGGGCATCATCGGTGGTTACCGAAAAATCATATATTTAGATTTTAGAGTACTCAGTTTAACGGTACTGAAGAGTTCAGAGAAGCTCCTTCGCAGACCGGTGGATCTGAAATGTTGTTCATGTTGAAAGATATGAATTTCATTTATGGGAAGATGAATCAATCGCCCAACATGCAAAGAAATAGAAGATCAAGGGATGAATTTGATGATGAATCTGATGAAGAGGATGATCCTAATGAGGCAGACCTGTGGAAAAAAAGAAGTATTTTTTTTTTGAGTTGCCTTATTAGGAGCATCAGATTTTACGACATAATCTTGATGTCATGCACATTGAGAAAAATGTCTGCGAGAACATCATTGGGACTATTTTGAATGTCGATGGAAAATCGAAAGACAATCTTCAGAGTCGACTTGATTTAGTCCATATGGGAATTCGGCGTGAGCTTCATCCCCAAGCACTTCTGAGTATGAAATATCGGTTGTCGCCTACTATTTTTTCAATGTCGAAGACGGAGAAAGAAGTGTTCTGTATAGTGTTGAAGGATATAAAGGTCCCGGATGCGTATGCATCAAATATATCTCGATGTGTGAGTCCTAAAGATCGAAGACTATATGGCTTAAAATCGCATGACTATCACATCTTGATGCAAGACTTACTGCCAGTTGCTATGCGGTGTTGTATGTCGAAAAAGGTGACGTCTTGTGTAATTGAACTGTCCAATATAATGAAAGGCATTTGTGGAAACGTTTTGGTTGTTCAAGAACTTGAGACACTACAAGATCGAGCCGCATTGACTTTATGCAATCTGGAGAAGATCTTCCCGCTTTCCTTCTTCACAATTATGGTGCACTTATTAATTCATCTCCCTCGTGAAGAAATACTTGGTGGACCCGTTTTCTATCGATGGATGTATCCCATTGAAAAGTCTTAATTTATTTGTAAATTATTCCTTCATTCACATAAATGCCTTTAGTTGCAACTTTTGATAATGTTCTATACCGTGTTTAGGTTCCTATCCAAATTAAAGTCTTACTGCTGCAATAAACGTTATCCGGAAGGATCAATTGCCAAAAGCTACTTGGCAGAGGAATGTATGACTTTCTGTTCAAGGTATTTGGAAGATGTTGAAACAAGAATGAACAGACCAAGTAGAAATGCTGGGCTCACAGATCATAATTTGGCTGGAACTTATTTATTTCAAAGTTTCGGAGAACCAATCACCAAAGTCGAAATTGCAGAATTAGATGATAGATCGTGGGTCTAAGCACATCGATATGTTCTTTTTCATCATGATTCAATGGAACCATTAAGCAAGTAAGTTGTAGAATTTGATAAATATTCATCAATTATAATTTGTCTGCCTTCTAACAAAGAAAACCTTTTTTTAACATAGTGAGTACAAACAAATATTGAGAGCTCGTTAATGGTCCCGAAGATTACAACAACGAGAAATTAATAAGTTGTTCACAGAATCATTTCATGAATGGTTAAGCCAAACGGTATGCAATCGAAGTTTTCATTGACAAATAATAATGTTTTCTCATAACATTTATAATTACTCAATTTACTTTCGATTCAATAGGTTTGGAGTCAGAATGAAGTAAATGATGAAGTTAAATGGCTTTCACAAGGTCCAAATAGAATAGTGAAAAGATATAGTGCCTTCCTTATCAACAGATTCAGATTTCATACAAAGTATCGCGAGAGATTGAGGAGAACCCAAAATTGTGGAATTGTTGTTAATTCTTCAATTACAAGTTATGCTAGTGCTAGGGACAATAATCCTGTCGAGGGGAATGTAGAGTATTACAGACTTCTTACTGACATAATTGAGTTGGATTATTATGGCAGATGGAAAGTTGTCTTATTTTGAGGAGATTGGGCTAATGTGAATACGGCTCGCAGAATTAAAAACGATCAATATGGTTTTACAATGGTGAATTTTTCTCGATTGATTCACACTGGAGAACAATTGATGGACGAGCCGTATGTATTTTCTTCTCAAGTGAAACAAGTTTTTTACTCAAAAGATCCAACTGATGAGGGTTGGTACGTTGTACTCCGGAACACCCCTAGAGACTTGTTTGACATGGGCAATGGAAGTAGAGATGACATAGTCGAAAGATCAGAAACTTTGCCTTTTCCAGAACAAAACTTAAATGAAAATATCCCTAGTACAAGTCAACAATTTCAATGGGTTCGCCAGCCTGTTGGATCTGAAGCTCGACTGTTAGCAGGCTATTTGGGCATTATAGCACGAAATGCCAATATGTTGCCCATTAACTACGAATCATGGCATCACATGCCTGATGCCAACAAAAATCAGGCTCTCGATAATATTAAGGTAACAAAACGTGAATGTAATTTATAATACTTTGGTTTAACTTTCATTTATATTTACTTTTTAAACTTATGTTTTTTCAGGAGAGATTTGCTTTAGAGGTCTCCGATGACTATATCAAGAAGACATTGGGTAAAAAATGGAGAAACCATAAAAGCACGCTGAAAAAATAATATTTTAAGAAAGATATAAGCCTCGACGAAAAATTAAAAAATGTCCTACTGGGAATGTTGAGGTACCAATGGGAAGATCAAGTTAGATTCTGGAATTGAAAGAAAGGAGAGGTATTACGTACTTCTAAAGTCTTATAAATTTTTCAGTTATGTCAAATAAGTATTTACTATATACGTAATACAAATCTCATTATGTAGGACCGTGAGCGAGTTGGAACAAGCAGCAGACAGAAACAAAAATTCACGCACACAGCACGGTCCAGAAGTTTTGCTTGTGTAGCTAAGGCCGAGGTATTATAATTTATTAATTCTGTCAAATATTAATAACTTTAGACTATTAAATTATATTTTTACTGCTACAATGTAAGAAGTCTCATCTTGTCAAAAAGTTGGACGCCTTCAGCTTTTTGACATTATGCATAGGAAGAAGGATGGATCTCCGATGACATCCGAAGCTGCAGAAATTATGGTATATTTACTTAATAAAATTTGATTTATTATAAATATTTATAATGTTTAATTATAATAGTTTAATTCATCGTTTATAGTTTTAAATTTATAATGTTAAGTTATGTTGCATTCCTTCTTATTATATATTTCGTTTCTAACTCTTTCATTGATTTATTAGGATAAACTAAAGGAGAAGAAGGCAGAGTATGAAGCGGCTGCTTCGACTGATAGTTCTGTTAATCTTGAGGATATTGATAACAGAATTATTACTGATGTTTTGGGTCCTGAAAGGTACGACTGCTTCGACTGATAGTTCTGTTAATCTTGAGTATATTTATAACAGAATTATCACCAATGTTTTAGGTCTTGAAAGGTATGGTCAGGTTCGATTTCAAGGATCTGGTGTTACCCCGACCCAATATTTTGGATCCGGCTCCCAGCAATACATGCCTTTTGGGAGTCAATCTCGTGCTGAAGTTCAGAGGCTAAAAGACCAGATAACTCAGATGCAAGCGAGCACGGTTGAGCAGAGGCAGCAAATTGCTGATGTTTAAAAAAAATATGAAGAACTCCAGCAACGGCTTAGAGCGGATACAGAAGCGGCAGCTGTGAGGGTGGCAGAGGTAGCATCGATGCTAGCAGAGCAGAACAGAAAGTACGATGGGCTCCAGCTACAGCTTCAGCACATGATGCAGATGTTTCAACAGTCGCAGAAGCCGTCATCTTAGACATTTAGTTTCTCGTTGTAAGATTATTTTTAACATTATTACATTTAACATTATTGTAAGAATATTTTCAGTTATAATTCATTTAATTTATTGAATTTCAAGTATCATTTAGAATTAATGCATTTGGTGTGATTTTTATGCTACATTTGCTGTTTTGGGTTAGAATTATATGCTATATTTGCTATTATTGGTTGGTTTTAGTGCAGGAGGGGTATGATATTGGACAAATTGTACATTGCAAATCTATACAAATTAGCGGCGTTTGTGAAAAAACCGCCGCTAAAAATCATGACTTTTAGCGGCGTTTGTGGGGAAAGCACTGCTAAAAGTCATGACCTTTAGCGGCGTTTGTGGGGAAAGCGCCTGTAAAAGTTATGACCTTTAGCGGCATTTGTGGAGAAAGCGTCGCTAAAAGTCATGACCTTTAGCGGCAATTATGGGGAAGCGCCGCTAAAAGTCATGAGCTTTAGAGGCGTTTGTGAGGGAAGCGCCGCTAAAAGTCATGACCTTTAGCGGGGTTTGTGGGGGAAGCGCCGCTAAAAGTCATGACCTTTAGCGGGGTTTGTGGGGGAAGCACCGCTAAAAGTCATGACATTTAGCGGCGTTTTCTTCTCATAAACGTCGCTAAAGTTTGCGGCGTTTGATTTAGCGGCATTTTTTGCAGCGCTTCAAATACTATTAGTGGTGCTTATAAACGCCGCTAAAGGCCTAAAAAACGCCGCTAAAAGTCTATTTTGCTGTAGTGTAACTCTCGTATTTTTGGAGGATGGGAGAGTTTTCTAATTTTTGAAGGATTGAGAATAGTACTTTAATTTTCGAAGGGTTGAGTACATATCATTAGTTTCAATTTCCTGAAGGTCATAAGCGCATATCAATGTATTAACTTGCATATCCGTTCTTGAGTTCACATTCAACTAATAGTAACTAAATATAAAAATGTAACGTGGTTTAAACAGTGATAATGAAACTTGGTTATCTTATATATGAAAATGAAATGCAAATATCTTGAGGATGCATTGGTACTGTGATATATATTTAATAAAAATGAGATATGATATACACATGAAAGATTATGGTAAATGTTTTTTAAATACTCTGCAGGAAATCATATTTGGTTATGTGATCATTGTTGTTTGATATGGAATTTGGTAATGATATGTTATAATGTCATTTTAGTATGTTTAATTGCTTAATTTTTTTAATGTTTTGAAATCGAATTAGATTAGCTTCATTAAGCTTTCAATGCTCAACGTGCAAATATGTTTATTTTCATGTGCAAGTATTTAGTAGACTTTTTAATTAGCTCGAGTGGTTTAGCAGCATCTAAAGACTCAAGTCTCAAGTCACCTTAGCGATCGCTACACTTCGTTGAAAATAAATTGTAAATGGCATATATATAAGTCCTAGAAAACTTATGAGTCATATATGTTGATTTTAAATACCTAAATAGTAATTATGAATTATGTGTATTTTTATTCAGCTTCGGGTGTTATGTATCTGTTTTTTTTTTTAGTTGCTTCGACAACAAATGTGGAGTCCTACTTTTCGGATTGGGTGTGAGGTGTTTGTTTGAGTTGCTTTAACAACGAATATGATATCTTGTCATTTAAGTTAGGTGTTAGGTGTCGAATAATATAATATAAAATTTAATTATCCTATCATTTGTATAAATTTTAAAAGTTTACTATTAGGATAAATTATTAATATATTAAGAAAATTATAAAATTTTACTATCAGGGTAAATTATTTATATATTAAGAAAATTTTGAAATTTTGAAATAAAGTTAGTTATTTAAAATAGACCATTTAAAAATATTAAAAGTACATCTTTAAAAAATTTGAGATAAAGTTCCTATTCTAAATTAAATGACTAAAAATTTATTTTATATTAATATTTCTATATTTATCCTAAATTTTATTGTTAAATTAAATTATTAAAACTTTATTTTATATTAATATTTCTATGTTCCTCCTAAATTTTATTGTTAAGATAAGTTTAAAATGTTAGAATGGATTCTTTTTCAGAAAAAAAAAAAAAGAGAATGAATTGATAAAAAAAATAAAGATTAAAATTTATCTAATTTTTAAATGATTAATGTCATAGTCTTTTTTTTTTTTTTTGTTTAAGTGTAACACCCTTCACCCATCTTCGTCATCGAATTAGGGTTATGGAATACTACTGTAACACCCCAAACCCGGCCCACGAGCCATGACCGGATCTGGTATGTCACGGGATAAAGAAGTTTGAAAGGTTTGGATTAATAGTAGAAATTTAAAATTTTGTCAAGGGTATAAAACGGTGTTCGTTAAATCTCAAGTGGGTTGATTTGGTAAATCCGATTGAGTTGAAAATCCTCTCTCCCTTTTAAAACCATTTGACCCCTAAATTTTTGAACAATAGAGTGATCGATAACTTAGAAAATTTCGTTACCCGATGGTAGCATTTTTGAAAACGCGTACAAGTGCTTATTTTTTTGAAAACGTTACTTTTAACCGATTTGCATAACCATTCGTAAGTTTATCAGTTATAAAGTAAAGTAAAACGACTACCTAACCATCCAAAATAATAATAAGCGGCCATATTACAACCCAATCGAATTATAGTGAATAATTAAACTTAAAACGGGGTAAAATGAAATTTCAAGTCCACAAAACCAACATGGCCGCCTCGAGCTCTCCTTGGCTCCGCATCCGTGCTCTACTCACCTGCAAGATGATATGGGAAGGGGTGAGTCACCAAGACTCAGTGTATAAATCCCCGACCCGAAAATAACACTCACACACAAGATATTAGTATGACATGCAATTATGCAACCCAACCTAGCCATCCATGCTCCTTTTCTACCCCGTGTGGTACCAAACCACTGGTGGTGCCAAACCACTGGTGACCCGAAGTCACAATATCCGTCAATACGTGTGGTGCCAAACCACTGGTGGTGCCAAACCACTGGTGACCCGAAGTCACAATATCCGTCAATACGTGTGGTGCCAAACCACTGGTGGTGCCAAACCACTGGTGACCCGAAGTCACAATATCCGTCAATACGTGTGGTGCCAAACCACTGGTGGTGCCAACCACTGGTGACCCGAAGTCACAATCAAATGATGGGGCCAACCCATCGTGTGATACCAAATCACTGGCGTCGATCCCGTATCTCAATTGTGGGGCCAACCCACGGTGGTACTAAGCCACAGGGACGAGACGCTATGAGGTGCCAAACCTCTGGAGGTACCAAACCTCTGGTGACCGTAGCCACAATGTGTTACCAAAACACTGGTGTCCGTCGACACGAATATTACTCCCTCTCATCAATCCCACCATCATCATGCTCATATTACAAGTATCATGATTCCATATATCATGCAATCGAATATAGCATAGCATTTTTCAGCATATGATGGCATATACAACATATATCGTAAATCGAGTAATAAGGAAACTTACCCGAGAACCATGCTTATGCCCACTAAGCCAAGTTACCATATGAGAGGTTATTAATATCATTAAATAACAGTTTATACTAATAAAGTGTGTAAGAGTTTACACACCTAATTTATCGAAGGTCTACCAGAAATCCCGGATCCACGTGATATTTAAAAAAAAGTCCCGAACTTGTCCTCGTATAGTTCCTATTATTTGGCCATCACGGTTTAGTATTTAGGGGTCTTATTAACAACTGATAAGTCCAAAGTTATTGGTCATATTATAATCAAAATGAGGCTCTAGGCCGAACCTTTATCAACGCAAAGCAAGGTGCTTAAAAACCCGAACTTTTGATTTCATGGCCGATTTGCTTCCTAAAATTAGTACAAAATTTCGGTTATCAATCAAGAATGCCAAGAATGGCCTTTGGCCGAAATTCTTAATTATTACTAAGCTTACCGAAATTCCGAGTTTTTTGTTTGACTCGTTGAGGCCCTCAGGAGAAACAAAATCCAATGTACTTCTTGGGGTTGGCTGCGCATGCAAACATTTACAATTAATACGGCCTATACTTCTTCGGCCGATTCTATCAAGGACCTCAACTCATATTTTCGACATGCATTAGGGAAGATGAAACAAAATCGAAGTTGAGGGAAAGCTCATTTACCAAATAGGTTCGGCTAGGCCTTTCGGTTACGCACCTGACTCGAAGAGTAGCTTTCTGAGAAGCTCTTTCTCTCCCCCCTAGCTTCTTGATGTCGACTAAACTCAAAGGTTACCTATCATGATACTCACAGGTAATCGGTCAACCACTACCAATGCTTTAACTTAAGTTTTCGGCACCCAATTAGGAAGAGAAGAAATCTCATGCTAAAGAAGTATACTTACCACCCTTCGAATAGGGGTTGTTGAATTCCTTTGCCGATTGTTTCCCTTAATGCACACCAAGTTTCGGCACCCTACCCTCCTAGAAGCCTTAGAGCCGAACATGCACATAGACAAGAGGCTCACACTCAGCCACCATTTCCTACTTAGCAACACCTCATCAACTCTTCTATATTTTTCTCTACTTTGCCTATTCAAGACCCAAAGAGAATGTTAGCCTTTAGTCCCCTAGTTGACCGAAATTTACCCCTCCAAAAGACCTTGGCCGGCCATGAATGCTCCATCAAGACAACTTCCATCAACTTTTATTCAAACATTGTTTAATCTCTCCCATTACCATAGAAATAATAAAAAGGGTTTAATAATTATACCCATCAACATAGAAACTAACAAATTCCTCCCATGCTCTAATAAAATAAAAGGGGTTTTAACTCATGCTTCAAAATAAAATAAAAGGAAATAATAATATATATATATAAATAAAAATAATAAAACTATGGTTAACCCATAATTTCAGCACCCCACGGCAGCATGCCTTGAGCATGCGTGCATGCAGCCCCATGCGCAGGCCACTTGCCGACCAAGGCCAACATTTTAAAAAAATTCCAAAGGAAAATGCGGTTGCCAGGTCTCGAACCCGAGACCTGGGGAAACCGCCCAAGCTTCTGACCATCCAGCTACTGTCCCGTATCTGCTATAATAACGCCGAAAATTCCCTTTAAGCTTCCAAGGCTTGGCTTCCTCACGCATTTAATGCCAGAAGCCAAAAACATATCGCCTCACTGCAGCCCAGGGGTTTCGAACCCCAGACGTGCGGAATGAAACCCCCACGCCTTAACCGCTCGACTAACACGACTTTCATGACGAAATTGCATTGCATATTCCTTTTAATCCTTCCCCGATGGCTTCAATAACTTGAGCGCTTAAAGCAAAAATTTAAACGCTCCAAGTGTACTCCCGTGGCTCGAACGCAAGACCTAGGGAGTTCCCTTTAGCGCCCTAACCACTTCTTCCGGCCCGACCTTCATGCCAAATTACCCCACCTTTTTATTTTAAGGTTTCCCCAGATCGTTGACCCAAAAATAAAAAGCCAAACGCTGCTCCAGCAGCTCGAACATGCGACCGCGAGCTGCTACTCCCTGCTATGCCCCACGCCACTCGGCTAGGGCATTCAATATGCCACAAGCCTGCCAAAATTATTATTTAAACCCTCCTTCGCCTATCACTCCTTCAGCGCCAAAAATAAAACTTCCTCCACGCGACTCGAACCCGAGCCCAGCGCACCTTCTAGCCTTCTATTAGTACCCTTACCACTCTACCAGTCGTTTCTTTGTGACAAACTCGCCCTAATTTAATGATAAGGCTTAATGATAAGGCCCCTAATGCAGGATGTTACAGTTCTACCCCCCTTAAAATAAATTTCGTCCCGAAATTACCTGGGTCAGAAGAGTTGGGGGTATTGCTGCCGCATCACATCCTCGGGCTCCCACGTAGCTTCCTCCACTCCATGGTTCCGCCATAAGACCTTCACTAAAGGAACTGACTTCCTACGCAAAACTTTCACATCCCGATCTAGGATCTGCACAGGTTCCTCTTCCATCGTCAAATCTGGACTCACCTCAACTTCCTCAACTGCCAAGATGTGTGATGGATCAGAACGATAGCGTCTAAGCATGGAGACATGGAACACATCGTGAATCTGACTCAGTTCTGCAGGTAACTCGAGTTGATAAGCTACTGGTCCCACTCGTCTCAACACCTTAAATTGTCCAATGAACCTTGGACTTAATTTGCCCTTCTTCCCAAATCTTAACACTTTCTTCCATGGTGAGACCTTCAGAAAAACTTCGTCTCCTACGGCAAATTCTATGTCCCTTCGCTTGAGATCAGCATAAGACTTTTGCCTATCCGAGGCTTCTTTCAATCGAGCTTGGATCTTCTTCACCTTATCCTCAGTTTCTGCGACCAAATCCGGTCCTAACATCTGTCGTTCACCCAACTCTGTCCAACAAGTGGGGGTACGACACCTCCTACCATACAATGCTTCATATGGTGCCATCTTAATGCTTGCCTGATAACTGTTGTTGTATGCGAACTCAGCTAATGGCAAAAATTCCTCCCAACTACCGCTGAAGTCTAAAACGCAACCTCTCAACATGTCCTCCAAAATCTGGATGACCCTCTCCGACTGACCGTCAGACTGTGGGTGGAATGCTGTACTGAAATCCAACCGTGTACCTAAAGCCTGATGTAGTGCTCTCCAAAACCTCGACGTAAATCTGGAGTCTCTGTCTGAGATGATCGACACTGGCACACCGTGCAACCTCACTATCTCCGCCACATACAACTTAGCTAACTTCTGAAGTGAATAATCCACCCTAACTGGAATGAAATGAGCCGACTTGGTTAGACGGTCCACAATCACCCAAACTGCGTCCTTCTTGCTGGGCGTGAGGGGTAGTCCACTGACGAAGTCCATAGTGATCCTCTCCCATTTCCACTGAGGAATCTTCACCGGTTGAAGTAACCTAGATGGCAACTGATGTTCAGCTTTTACCCGCTGACATGTGAGACACCTTCCCACGAATTCAGTTACCTCGCGCTTCAACCCTGGCCACCAGAACTGCTTTCGTAAATCTCCATACATCTTGCTACTTCCAGGATGCATAGCGTATGGGCTGCTATGCGCATCCTGAAGAATTCTTTGCCTCAAGCCCACATCATTCGGCATGCAAGGCCGCCCTTGAAAGCACAACACACCATCACCAGTCAAACTATACCCTTCCAAACCGCCATCTTGAACTTGTAGCCTCCGTGCGTTTAAGCTGTCATCCCCTAACTGTTTTTCCTTAATCTCCTCGATCCAAGTTGGCTTAATTTGCAATTCTGCTAAGAGACTTCCGTCGTCGTATATACTAAGACGAGCAAACATTGCCCTTAAGTCTGTCACGACCTTTCGGCTCAACGCATCAGCCACCACGTTAGCCTTGCCTGGGTGGTACTCAATTGAACAGTCGTAGTCCTTCAGCAGCTCAATCCATCGACGTTGTCTCAGATTTAAGTCCTTCTGAGTCAAGAGATACCTCAGACTTTTGTGATCCGTGTAGACTATCGACTTTTCCCCATACAAGTAATGCCTCCATATTTTCAAAGCAAAAACCACTGCTGCTAACTCCAAGTCATGGGTAGGATAGTTAACCTCATGCGGTCTTAGCTGACGGGATGCATAGGCCACTACCTTCCCTTCCTGCATCAACACACATCCCAAACCATTATGGGACGCATCACAATAAACCGTGAACAATTTCCCCGCCTCAGGCTGTACCAAAACTGGAGCTTCCGTCAGAATCTTTCTTAGCTTATCAAAACTTTCTTGCTGTTTCTCTGACCAAACGAACGGGACTCCTTTCCTTAACAACTTAGTCAACGGCGCGGCGATTAAAGAGAATCCTTCCACAAATCTTCGATAGTACCCGGCCAGACCTAGAAAACTTCAAATTTCCGTCACTGACCGAGGTGGTTTCCACTCCAACACCGCTTCAACCTTGCGAGGGTCCACTCTAATCCCTTCAGCTGACACTACGTGACCCAAGAAAGTCACCTCTCTAAGCCAAAATTCGCACTTACCGAATTTGGCATACAACTGCTCCTCCCTCAGCACTTGTAGAACTATGCGCAAATGTCTATCATGCTCCTCCTCCGTTCTTGAGTAAACCAATATGTCGTCTATAAACACCACGACAAATTGATCCAAGTACTGCTGAAACACCCTATTCATCAAGTCCATGAATGCTGCCGGCGCGTTGGTCAACCCAAACGGCATCACTAAAAACTCGTAATGCCCATATCGGGTACGAAATGCCGTCTTGTGCACATCAGCTTCTTTCACCTTAAGTTGATGATAGCCCGATCTAAGATCTATCTTTGAGAACACCGACGCACCCTTCAGTTGATCAAACAGGTCATCAATCCGAGGCAACGGATACCTGTTTTTGATCGTTAGCTTGTTTAGCTGACGGTAGTCGATGCACATCCGCATTGACCCGTCTTTCTTCTTAACAAACAACACAGGTGCTCCCCACGGAGATATACTAGGTCGGATGAACCCTCTATCCAAGAGTTCCTGAATTTGAGCCTTCAGTTCCGCCAACTCCTTCGGTGCCATTCGGTAGGGTGCTATAGACACAGGTGCCGTTCCGGGCAACAAGTCTATACCGAACTCTACTTCCCGATCTGGGGGCAGACCCGGAAGTTCTTCAGGAAACACATCAGCGAATTCCCCTACAGTTCGGACCTTCTCCACTGCTGATTCCTTAGCCTTCAAGGCATAAATCTGAACCAACAATGCTTCACACCCTTTTCTGATCATTTTCTCGGCCTTCAAGGCAGACACTACATTGGATAGATAGTCTCTTCTGTTACCTATCATGACCACTTCATCACCCTCGGCCGACCTTAGAATCATGCGCTTAGCAGCGCAATCCAACCTTGCCTGATACTTAACCAACCAGTCCATTCCAAGAATTAGATCAAACTCCCCAAACGGCAGTTCCATCAGATCGGCCACAAACACTACCCCTTGGAGTTCTAGGGGTATATCTCTATATAGCTTGTTAACCATCACAGAGTGTCCCAGAGGGCTAATTACAGTCATCTCGCTAGAAGTAGTCTCAAAATCCAAGTTCATAGTCTCTACCACACTACTGGCAATGTATGAATGCGTCGAACCCACATCAATTAAAGCAACATATGGAAGACCAAAAATTAGGAACGTACCGGTGATGACGTCCGGTGCGTCACCCTCCTCGCGACGCCTCGCTGCGTAAACTAAGCCAGGCTGCCTGGCTTCGGTGTTGCCTGCTCCTCTGCCCTGAATCCCACGACCTCGATTTGGACCATTGCCTCCTCTACCATTACCACGACCCCGCTGCGGTGGCCCCATGTTCCTTGCTGGAGTACGGTTCTGACCCTCTGGCTGATTCCTGGCCAACTTCCGAGGGCAATCCCTTACACGGTGATCCGGAGATCCACATTCAAAGCAACCTCTCTCACCGGTGTAACAACCTCCCCAATGCGACTTTCCACAGCGATTACACTGAATCGGTCTCTGATTAGAAGCCATGGGCCTTCCAGCCTGATTCGGCCCACTCTGCCTGGCCCTCTTTTGTGCAGTGTTTCCCGATCCAGATGACCCAACACCTCACTTCTGCTTGCTCCTATCATAACTCTGCCTCACAAACTCCCGGACTCTTTCAGCTACCTTTGCTTTTTCCACCAGAACAGCAAACTCACGTACCTGTTGTGGAGCAATCAACAGTCTTAAGTCATCTCTAAGTCCGTCTTCAAAGCGGACACAACGATCGTGCTCAGTTGACACGACTCCCCGGGCATAGCGGCTCAGCCTTAGAAATTCTGCCTCATACTCAGATACCGACTTATTTCCTTGTACCAATCCCAGAAAGGTTTTCCTCTGAGTATCAGTGTAGCTGGTGCCCACATACTTCTTCTGGTAAGTAGCTTTGAAGTATTCCCAAGTAAGGTCGTCTGCTGTAGCGCCGTCTCGAACCGTGAGCCACCACTGGTATGACTCGTCTTTTAGAAGCGACACTGCTCCTTTCAGCTTCTCCTCATCTGTTAGGTCGAGATCGTCCATGATCCTCTCTGTTGATTCTAACCAATATTCGGCTGTACTGGGTGCGACACCTGACACACCCCGAAATACTTCAGCTCCATTGGATCGGAGCCGCTCAGATACAGACTTCCGAGCTCCTGTACCTCTACTGGTCTCAGCCATCATTTCTAGCACACGCAGCATAGCCTGCGATACCGACTCACCCCCTGTCTGACCCTGAGGTCCGTCACCAAAAGTTGGGGGTGGTGGTGGAGGTGGTATCTCATTATCCGATTCTTGGCCCGACCTGACTGGTTCTGTCACAGCCATCCGGCCTCTACCGCGACCCCTACGGCCGCGACCTCTAGAACTCATTTCTTATGGCGCAATCTGTCTTAAGAGGTTTTATGAGTTAGCCAATGTTCCACTGATTATTAGCAAAGAATCTTATGGGCAAAATTAAGAAGTTGTTCTTTCGATCAAACAAGTTTCAAGTCTTCTATCGTAATTCGAGGACACACATTCACTTATTCCATCACTCTCTATGTCCCACTCTTAACCCGGGGGTATTTTCGTCCTTTACCCTACAGGGGTATTTTGGTAATAAAACAAAATAAGTTTGACAAATCAAGGGAAACTTAAAAATTTAAAAATTTGCCAAACTTAGGGGTTCCTTTTTGAAAAATTGTCTTCCCAAATTGGTAGTGTTGCAAAACTTTGAAAATCAAGGTCATTTTGGTAATTTGCAATTTAGGGGCAATTTTGTAATTTTCCAAAAGCACAACATTTTTGACATTTTGCAAATTAGGGATTTTAGGCATGCTTGTAAAATAAGGAAAATTTTGTTTAAAAAGAAATTTTGGGGTAGTTTGGTAGAATTTTTAAAACTAGGGGCATTTTTGTAATTTACCCCTAAGGGTATTTTAAAATGTCCATAAATCAAAGGAATTTTGTAGTATAAATCCCATAAGTTTGAGGGAAGTCTTTAAAACTAGAGTCTTTATAAAAATGCGGCTAATTCCCTTTTGGGTTTTAATAAAAGAGTTTAGCCCATGAACAAGTCCTCACGGTTAGGGTGAACCGAAGCTACGCACCAGGTAGGATTCCCGCGAAGAGGAGGTGAGTCGCTAAGACCACTTAAATACCAAGCTCTTCCAGATCCAATCCTAGACATGCGTACAAGGGTTACCACACCTTAACTCGGCGACTTAGTCATGGGTTTGTTTAATTAGGCAATTAGAATCTTATGCGATTGTTTGGGGTAAACTAGTCCTAAAGTTCATATACCTTTCATACTATCTACGTCCCATTTTCTACCCATTTACAGATAACCATTCATACATAGATTAAAAATACTTACAAGAGCGGATCGGTGCCGGAGACTCGACGCCATGTTGTTCATCCAAAACCATTTTTATAGAGGTTTTCAAAAGTCTACCTAGAAAATATTTTTAGGCATTAGGCCCTCACAGCCGAGTTTTTGAACCGGGCTCTGATACCAAAATTGTAACACCCCAAACCCGGCCCACGAGCCATGACCGGATCTGGTATGTCACGGGATAAAGAAGTTTGAAAGGTTTGGATTAATAGTAGAAATTTAAAATTTTGTCAAGGGTATAAAACGGTGTTCGTTAAATCTCAAGTGGGTTGATTTGGTAAATCCGATTGAGTTGAAAATCCTCTCTCCCTTTTAAAACCATTTGACCCCTAAATTTTTGAACAATAGAGTGATCGATAACTTAGAAAATTTCGTTACCCGATGGTAGCATTTTTGAAAACGCGTACAAGTGCTTATTTTTTTGAAAACGTTACTTTTAACCGATTTGCATAACCATTCGTAAGTTTATCAGTTATAAAGTAAAGTAAAACGACTACCTAACCATCCAAAATAATAATAAGCGGCCATATTACAACCCAATCGAATTATAGTGAATAATTAAACTTAAAACGGGGTAAAATAAATTTCAAGTCCACAAAACCAACATGGCCGCCTCGAGCTCTCCTTGGCTCCGCATCCGTGCTCTACTCACCTGCAAGATGATATGGGAAGGGGTGAGTCACCAAGACTCAGTGTATAAATCCCCGACCCGAAAATAACACTCACACACAAGATATTAGTATGACATGCAATTATGCAACCCAACCTAGCCATCCATGCTCCTTTTCTACCCCGTGTGGTACCAAACCACTGGTGGTGCCAAACCACTGGTGACCCGAAGTCACAATATCCGTCAATACGTGTGGTGCCAAACCACTGGTGGTGCCAAACCACTGGTGACCCGAAGTCACAATATCCGTCAATACGTGTGGTGCCAAACCACTGGTGGTGCCAAACCACTGGTGACCCGAAGTCACAATATCCGTCAATACGTGTGGTGCCAAACCACTGGTGGTGCCAACCACTGGTGACCCGAAGTCACAATCAAATGATGGGGCCAACCCATCGTGTGATACCAAATCACTGGCGTCGATCCCGTATCTCAATTGTGGGGCCAACCCACGGTGGTACTAAGCCACAGGGACGAGACGCTATGAGGTGCCAAACCTCTGGAGGTACCAAACCTCTGGTGACCGTAGCCACAATGTGTTACCAAAACACTGGTGTCCGTCGACACGAATATTACTCCCTCTCATCAATCCCACCATCATCATGCTCATATTACAAGTATCATGATTCCATATATCATGCAATCGAATATAGCATAGCATTTTTCAGCATATGATGGCATATACAACATATATCGTAAATCGAGTAATAAGGAAACTTACCCGAGAACCATGCTTATGCCCACTAAGCCAAGTTACCATATGAGAGGTTATTAATATCATTAAATAACAGTTTATACTAATAAAGTGTGTAAGAGTTTACACACCTAATTTATCGAAGGTCTACCAGAAATCCCGGATCCACGTGATATTTAAAAAAAAGTCCCGAACTTGTCCTCGTATAGTTCCTATTATTTGGCCATCACGGTTTAGTATTTAGGGGTCTTATTAACAACTGATAAGTCCAAAGTTATTGGTCATATTATAATCAAAATGAGGCTCTAGGCCGAACCTTTATCAACGCAAAGCAAGGTGCTTAAAAACCCGAACTTTTGATTTCATGGCCGATTTGCTTCCTAAAATTAGTACAAAATTTCGGTTATCAATCAAGAATGCCAAGAATGGCCTTTGGCCGAAATTCTTAATTATTACTAAGCTTACCGAAATTCCGAGTTTTTGTTTGACTCGTTGAGGCCCTCAGGAGAAACAAAATCCAATGTACTTCTTGGGGTTGGCTGCGCATGCAAACATTTACAATTAATACGGCCTATACTTCTTCGGCCGATTCTATCAAGGACCTCAACTCATATTTTCGACATGCATTAGGGAAGATGAAACAAAATCGAAGTTGAGGGAAAGCTCATTTACCAAATAGGTTCGGCTAGGCCTTTCGGTTACGCACCTGACTCGAAGAGTAGCTTTCTGAGAAGCTCTTTCTCTCCCCCCTAGCTTCTTGATGTCGACTAAACTCAAAGGTTACCTATCATGATACTCACAGGTAATCGGTCAACCACTACCAATGCTTTAACTTAAGTTTTCGGCACCCAATTAGGAAGAGAAGAAATCTCATGCTAAAGAAGTATACTTACCACCCTTCGAATAGGGGTTGTTGAATTCCTTTGCCGATTGTTTCCCTTAATGCACACCAAGTTTCGGCACCCTACCCTCCTAGAAGCCTTAGAGCCGAACATGCACATAGACAAGAGGCTCACACTCAGCCACCATTTCCTACTTAGCAACACCTCATCAACTCTTCTATATTTTTCTCTACTTTGCCTATTCAAGACCCAAAGAGAATGTTAGCCTTTAGTCCCCTAGTTGACCGAAATTTACCCCTCCAAAAGACCTTGGCCGGCCATGAATGCTCCATCAAGACAACTTCCATCAACTTTTATTCAAACATTGTTTAATCTCTCCCATTACCATAGAAATAATAAAAAGGGTTTAATAATTATACCCATCAACATAGAAACTAACAAATTCCTCCCATGCTCTAATAAAATAAAAGGGGTTTTAACTCATGCTTCAAAATAAAATAAAAGGAAATAATAATATATATATAAATAAAAATAATAAAACTATGGTTAACCCATAATTTCAGCACCCCACGGCAGCATGCCTTGAGCATGCGTGCATGCAGCCCCATGCGCAGGCCACTTGCCGACCAAGGCCAACATTTTAAAAAAATTCCAAAGGAAAATGCGGTTGCCAGGTCTCGAACCCGAGACCTGGGGAAACCGCCCAAGCTTCTGACCATCCAGCTACTGTCCCGTATCTGCTATAATAACGCCGAAAATTCCCTTTAAGCTTCCAAGGCTTGGCTTCCTCACGCATTTAATGCCAGAAGCCAAAAACATATCGCCTCACTGCAGCCCAGGGGTTTCGAACCCCAGACGTGCGGAATGAAACCCCCACGCCTTAACCGCTCGACTAACACGACTTTCATGACGAAATTGCATTGCATATTCCTTTTAATCCTTCCCCGATGGCTTCAATAACTTGAGCGCTTAAAGCAAAAATTTAAACGCTCCAAGTGTACTCCCGTGGCTCGAACGCAAGACCTAGGGAGTTCCCTTTAGCGCCCTAACCACTTCTTCCGGCCCGACCTTCATGCCAAATTACCCCACCTTTTTATTTTAAGGTTTCCCCAGATCGTTGACCCAAAAATAAAAAGCCAAACGCTGCTCCAGCAGCTCGAACATGCGACCGCGAGCTGCTACTCCCTGCTATGCCCCACGCCACTCGGCTAGGGCATTCAATATGCCACAAGCCTGCCAAAATTATTATTTAAACCCTCCTTCGCCTATCACTCCTTCAGCGCCAAAAATAAAACTTCCTCCACGCGACTCGAACCCGAGCCCAGCGCACCTTCTAGCCTTCTATTAGTACCCTTACCACTCTACCAGTCGTTTCTTTGTGACAAACTCGCCCTAATTTAATGATAAGGCTTAATGATAAGGCCCCTAATGCAGGATGTTACAACTACAGTAAATAACAGAATAGAAGCAAGCAGTTTTAATTCAAAGGTTCTTTAAACAATCATTAATTATCAATCAATCGGAGTAGTTAACTCCACTAGTAGAGACATAGATGTAGTCATTGAAAGAATAATACATTAGACTGTACCCAGTCGAATTAATTCTGAATCCATTTGTGAATTAATTTATTGTGACGTTCATGGTGTGACTTACGTAAATCCTTATTTAGTCACTAACCATGCGCATGTAACAAATGTGCTTTGATATAAGTGGAGACTTATGCTGTAAAGATGATTAAGCCCATAGCCGGTATGTTGGGTACATGACTTGTGTATGGTATGGCTTTACTAGCAACAATGAAATTCATAGCTCGATTAAAGAGTTAATGATATCCTCTCATTAGCATTGTGTGGATTGATAAATATGGAACGTGGCCACAGGTTTCTTGTTCTCGAACAAGCAATTTATCACAGTCATTTATTGGCAGTGATCATATTAATCATTAAGAAGACACACTGGTCACAATGAGATAAAATAAGATTATATTGAGTGAATGGATTTAAATCAAATGAATCAAGGATATCATATAAGGGTAACACACATATGACGAGGACATTGGACAAAGCAGTAGGATAAATTGCTTTCGAAAAAAGTATACAATAAGAAGTTTTCAATCATAGTACTTCTTGTTGACTGACTCCATGATTAAGTAAATGCGAAGTATCAGAACGATGCTTCTGGACATTATTGCAATTAGTAGAGTCTAATTGTATATGTTTGATTGGTCCCTCTGCTAGCTCAACAAAAGCTCAATATGACTGCATTTGAATCAAAAGGAAATCTTAAGACTTTGGAAATAATTTAATTGAGTCGATTTATTCAATGTGAAATTAAATTAGGCTGTTGTGAAAATTGTTTAATTAGAGAATTTGATTAAATAATTTTCTTGAAAAATTAACTTTAGAAAATCTCAGTGATTTTTGGGAAATTTAATTCTAATCAATCAAAATTAAATTAATCAAATTAATTAATTAATATGATATTTTTGAAAATTAATTTTCAAGTCAGTCAATTGGCCCAATTGATAATTGAACTTGAAAATTGGACTTAAGATCAAAAATTGGACCTGAGAACCCAAAACTAAGACCAAGACCCAAAGCTGGTCGAACCAAGCCTGGTATGTGAAATCGGGCTGAAGATCCAACACTAGGCCCGAACCAGACTAGTCAAACTGTCATTAGGCTCGAATCGAACCGACAATAGTTGAACCGGCTCGGGGTGTCGTAAGGGTGTCGCGCTTGCACAACCAGTCACGGCGATGTCGGTGACTGCGACATTTCGATAGCTAACGAATGGTCAGAGGTGACAATTCTTCAGTGATTGAGCAGTGGAAGAATTACACTCCTATAGGGACTCTACTAGATAGTTTGATTTCAAATTAACTATTTCAAAAATAATATTATTTTAATAGATTTAATATTAATTTTAATTTAATAGTTATCTTGATAATATATTATTAATTTAATATTAAAGTGATTATCTTAATATTAAATTTAATTCAATATTTATCTTGTAGATAAAATTTATATTAAATTAATATATTTAATATTAAATTTAATCTAATATTTATCATGATAAGTATTATATTAATTTAATATTAAAATGATTAAGTTTAATTATAATTGAACTCTCTAAACTCTCCCTATATAAAGAGAGCCTTGAGTTATTATTTTTCACACACTTGAATTCAAGAGAGAGTTGTAAAGAGAAAATTCTTTAAAGAAATTATTTCATTAAGATTTCTAAAGATATTTTTCTAATTTACAAATTGACCTAGAAGTTCAGAGAAATTACAAAATTACCCCACTAGTAATTTTCTGGAAAATTTTCTTATTCGAAGCAAGCCCACACTCAACAAAAGTGAGCTTGAGGATAGCAGAGAAGACTAATCGATCGAAGCATTCATCGTAGACGAATCAAAATGCTATAATTTTGATTAGTGTTTTACTTTAAAAATCATAACCAAGTTCTTGTTTTTGGAGAAAAAATTAAAACACTGATTTTTCCCTTAAACTTATTTTCCGTTGTGTTTTCCAAACTCGATTTTCCAACAGAGGGTTGCTGTCAAAAGAAACGGAAAGGAAATAGTTGCGCTACAGCCCGATTCCGATGATGAAGACTAGTTTCATGTCTTACCATAATTTCATTTTTTTATGCGGCATGAAACTATTAAATACTGAATTTTGGACGGACGTTTGCATTTGTTTTTCATTTTTCTTTTTCCTTTATTGTTTGCATTTGTTTCCTGTGTTCTTTGTCTGTGTTTTTTTGTGTAGACCACACTTCGAGCAATAACGAGAAAAGTGGACGACCCAACCACACCACGTTAAGTTGTTGGGCCATTCAGGGAAGTCCAATAACCTTCTAATCTTTTGTTAGGATACATGTGTAGTTTAAATATGGGGGGATGCACACTATTTTATTTTGCTTTGTTTTTATGTGTCTTTTGTATGCTTTTCTATTTTTAGGTCATTTTTCAAAAAATTTATTCTTTGTGTGCATGGTACTTGAACATGATTTGATTAATAACCAGTGAATTGTGGTATGTTTTTGTGAAATAGATTCTTTGAGTGTACAAAATTTGAATGATGCTTGATAAATTCTATTTGTTGTGAATAAATTATTTAGTTCAATTAGTTATGTCATGCCCCAAAACTCGACCTAGTAGTTTTGGGTAGTAGAATCAGGTTTTTTTTAACCGAAGGTTGAGTTAGTTATCGAAAAATAGGGTCGTAAATGAGTAATTGAAGTATGTGAGTGTCATAATCAGTTATTTTATTATTTAGCTAAAAAATTAAATTTTGAGGTCTAATTTGAAAAAAAAATTAATTGATTTAGGACCTTTTTGAAAAATGGAAGAATTAGGAGTGACCTAAAGGGCAAATTACCCAATTTTTGAAATTAGTCTCCTATAAGAGAACACTCATCGTCTTCCCTTTCTTCTCAAAAACTCAAACTATTCAAAAGTTTTTCAAAACCTAAAATTAGAGAGTTTCTTCAAAATTGATTCATTCCTTCAGATTTATTAACTTCCCAAACACCAAAATAACCCCCAATTTCAAACGAAAATTACATTTTCTTCCCCAAATTTGTCATTTTTCTTCTTGAGCTCAAATCTTGAATTAGAAGGTATATTACTTCAATTTGATAGTTCATAACCAATTTTTCTTTTTTAAGAATAAAGAGTTTTCCCTTTTTTCATGTTCTTAAAAGCTTCAATTTTCTGGAAAATTTAGGACCATCGATTTAGGTGAAATTAATGGTTTATTTATGAAATTAAATGTTATTTAGGATGTTTGAACTTGAAATGGAGGATTAAAATGAGGTTAGGGTGTCGAAACTTCAATTTCGACAAAAATAGCTAGTTTTCGATAATAAAGAAAGAGAGACTTGAATTGTATATTTCTTGATGTTTGGTTGTGTTCAAGGCTGATTTTTGATGAGTTTGGAATGTGTTTGTTATGTGTGTAAAGTGTCAGATCAATTGGGAGCCACTACGAGCAAGTCTAAAGGCAAGGAAAAGCTTGTTTGAGCTTTTGGCTTGTAAGTGGAAGCGTGATTGATGAATGTCAGGAGTTACTGCTAGTATGCGCGATTTATAGCGTTAATCAAGAGCTTAGGAATATCCTAAAACCCTATCCTAAGTTTCGAGTGTAAGCCTTTCTTATATTGTTGCTTTGTTGTGAAATTACGTTTAATGAATGTTAAGTTGTGGATTGAGATATTGTTATAACATGTAATGTGTATGAATACTTGTATGTGATAAATTAATTTTAATGCACACATATGTGGTTGGATATGTGATGGCTCAATGAGCATAGTTGTGGCACTTAAAGTGTAATTAATGTGAATTCGATAAGCATGCATTATGTACAAGTTTGTGATGAGAATTGAGGAATATGAACAGAGATTATGTGCATTAAAGTAATAATTAAATATGTGTAACTATGGATATTTTGGCCTTGTGATCTCTTGAAACTGTTGGATATAGTTGGCATGCCATAGGATTGTGAGTACTCAATTTTGTGTTTTGTGATTTGGGCGTTGAAGCCCCGGGATAGGTTGGAGAGATAAGACAATGTTGAGCTAAGCTCCATTCTTTGGGACATGTTGGTGTGTTGGAGAGTGTTAGCTTTATGCTACACATATGGGATATGTTAGACTCCTTGAGTCATTGGTGTGATGGAGATTCGTCTATCCAATGTGTGGTGATAGAGTCTACTTTTTTTTTTCTTGTTTCCAAGTTGCCAAATTATCATTAAATTACTTATATATAAGATATATTGTGTGTAATTGTACAGTATATGTTATTTTTATGAATTAATGAAGCATGAACACGTAAATTTGACTCAGTTAGAATATGGTTGTGAATATGTTTAGTATGCTCTTGCTTAACCTTTGATGTTGTCTACACTTTGTGGTTATCCCAACATTTACTAAGCTTGTTTAAGCTTACACACTCCACATTCAAATCTTGTAGATAAGTAGCTTTTTTCAGTGTGAGGGAAGCGGCGAAGGAAGTGATCTAAGCAAGCAATATTTTTTTAGTAGGTGGATTTTTGTGATTCTTTTGAACTCACTAAATAAAGGCAATGTGGGTTAGAGTTTTAGTTTTGATTATTAAAATTATTTTATTTATTCTATCTTGGTATTGGATTGACGGAATACGAATGTTGTTTTAGACTTTATTTGCGACTAAATTGACGTTTGAGATTAAGGTTGATAATGCATGTTAGATATTCTTATTTAAATGTATGGATGTGGCATGATAAATGTTTAAAGAATGTTAATAAGTTTAGTTAAATTATACTATAATTGTGTGTTGAGTAGAAAATTGTTTTGAGCATGAACAACATTTTAATTTGTGAATTTTTGGCATTTTGGGTAAATGTATCAATACTCAGAATACGAATATCGATACCTCAAAGTTGGGATGTTTCCAAAATTTGATAGAATCCAACTTCAGTATCAGTACCCATATACGAGTATCGATACTCGTGAAAAAAATATTGATACATGCTAATTCGATATTGGTACCTATGTGGTTTTTTGAGATTTATTAAAAATGAACCTTAATTATAGTTAAAACTATTTCTATTATCGTTTAAATGTTTAAATTAGTCATGAACTTTTCTTTAAATGTTAAATTTAGTAGTCGTTTATCTTAATCGAAACCGTATGTAACATTCTGTAACTCAGGTCTGGCGACCGAATCGGTGAAGGGTGTTACAAGTTACATTGCCTAATAGAGTAGAGGTAGTAAAAAAGGTGTGAATTTTTTTTTTCCAAATGATGAATAAGTATGTGGATAAATGTGTGGATACATGCATTAGGATTTAGCATTATTTATGGAAATAAGTAGAAGTATATTTTGGTTTTGCAATCGTTGAGATCTTAAGGGATGACATAAGGCATTGTTTATGTAACCTAGAGCCTAAACGACCAACTTATATGCTATGTTATCCCTAGTTCCCATGACTTGAGCCTTTAATTATCCTTTCTTGATGAACCTACTTTTTTCTAGACCTCGAGCCTAAAGTGAGTTAAAAACTCAACCCTTCATAGTCCTTAATCTTGAAATGTACTATAAATGGATGTCAAGTCACGGACATTGAGTGTTAGGTAGAAACATTTGAAGGTCTTAAAAATGAGTTGAGTGAATAGTGAAGAGATGGTTCGATATGACATGTATAGACTCTTATAAAATGTGCATAGAATGAAAAATATGAGCGAATAAAAGCAGTGTGAGGGTCAAAAGCAAAATGAGAAAATAAAAAGCATGGTTAGGGCTAAAAACATTGAGAGTGAAAAGAGCAAAAATTGAAAATATGCTCAAAAATGAGAAATCGATTAAGGAGCGTAAAATGAGCTTTTCACTATTTGTAACATCCCGATTTTGGGTCTAGTCGAAATAGTGGATTTGAGACCACAAATCCAAAGTAAAAATATTTTTTTATGATTGCTTTGAGGTCCATGACATGTTTGCATGATTGTGTGAATGTTTCACGAAGAAATTTTGTGAATAAGTGTCCAATTTGACTTTAAGGACTAAATTGCAAAAGTTGCAAAATATGAGATTCTAGAACCTTTAAGTATGAAATAGCTTTGGATTATTAATTAGAGGTCCTTAAATGGCAATTTGCCCAATTTCTATTTTTATGGACAAAAATGGGCATGAGTAGGTAAAATTTTAAAGTTTAGTAAAAAGGGCATTTTGGTCATTTGGTTAATAAAAGATTAAAAAGGGAAAAATGAAGCAAAATTTTCTCATCTTCTTCAAGCTAGGGCTGAAACTTTGAAGCTCTCCATAGCTAGGGTTTCTTCACTTTTCAGGCTTGATAGTAAGTACATCCTAGCCCCGTTTTTAATGTTCTTTACGTTTTTGAAGTTGTTATCAGCCGATCTAGCTATTTCTACCATTTATTTGAGCTAGGGTTCATGTTTAAAAATTTACCCATGTGTGACATGCATGTGTTTTGATGATGTGTAATAAACATCTTTTACTAAGTGATTTTTTATGAAAACATCTAAAAAGGACCTTTTTGTAAAAGTTGTAAACTGAATAGTAAAAATCTAATTTGAAGGAAAATGTGGGCTATTATGAGCATGTGTTAGATTCGGCTAGGCTAGGTAACAAAGAAAATGGACACATTTCATTTTACGAGCCTAGGGACTAATTTGTAAATATGTGAAAGTTTAGGGGCAAAACTATAATTTTTCTAAAGTATAGCTTTTTGGACTGATTTGAACAATGTGATAATTAAATGAGCTAAATTTGCTATTATAGATCAAGAAAAACAGAGTCTGAACCTAGACCGGGGAAAAAACAAAGTTGTGGACTAAATCGAATTAGTTAGCCATACTTTATACCGAGGTAAGTTCATGTGTAAATAATGCAACATTACATTTTTAAGTATTTAATGCTTTAATATTACATGAATTGTGTAGTTGTCCTTGTGGACTTGATTAATGTTGACTTGATGACGATTCGACGAAGATTTGATACCTCGAAATCCTGGTTGAACCTTAGTAATAGTTAGGATACAAATGTCATGAAATTAGGGTTATGAGTTTATGTGTAAGACCATATCTGGATTATGGCATTGGTATGATTCTATATGTATGTGATTCCCGAGTATCCTTTAGTATTCCAAGTGGTTCAACGGGTAGTCCAAAGATTATGTCAACGAAATGACAAGGTATAAACATGTTGAAAGGGTACATGTATGTACACAAAGCTCATACATATTGAGATTATAAATTGATGAGATCTCGGTAAGAAGTGAATGAATAAATCATGATCATGAGTTTTATTGTACATTATGTAAATGACATGATTTAAAATGTATCTATGATACTTGATGACATTTTGATAGATTATATTATGTTATGTGTACAATAATGTATGGTTAATGTTGTTAATTATTTACATGCAAACTTACTAAGCTTTATGCTTACTCCCCTTTCTTTTCCATTTTCTTATAGTATTGCCAAGCTAGCTCGGGGATCGAAGGATGTCAGAGACTCGATCACACTATCAATTGGAACTTTTGGGTATAGTTAGTCTCAACATTTTGAGTATGCCATGTTTAGGGACTTGGTCTTTTTGTTATATGTCATATTGGTTTAGCCAATTGTGTTAGCTTATGATGATATTTGATTCATTTTGTATTAGGCCATGAGATGTGGCTCATATTGATTATTGGGTTGTAAAGCTATTTATATATGCATGCATGTGCCAAATGTCATTATGATATGGCCTATGGTTATTGATGGTTGAATGATAAGGAGTTGCCATGTTAAGTGTCTTGAAGTCATACATATGTTTGGATTGGTGTGGTTTTGATGTTGTGTAGGTTGGTGCAAGTATGGGTGGTAAAAATGCTTGGTAAATAGCCTTATTTTGTGCACTCGGGTAGACACACAGGCGTGTGTGACACACAGGCGTGTGTGACACACAGCTAGCCCCAAGGGCGTTTGTTCTGGCCGTGCGTCCCCTGCACCTTAGTTTTGAGATATAGAATGCCCAGTAGTAAACACACGGGCACGAGACATGGCCATGTGTCTCGGCCGTGTGGGAGACACGGCTATAGGACATAGGTATGTGCCCAGTTCATGTGAAGTCTGCACTTGATTTTAGGAATTTAATTCGCCACACAGCCTAAGGACACGGGCGTGTGCCTTGGCCGTGTGACCTTATTTGGTTGATGACGTCATAAACAGAATGTCCCCTATTTTGGACACGACCTGAAGCATGGGCGTGTGATATGCCACACGGGCGTGTGGACCTTTTTGATGAAAATTTTCTAAGTTTTCCCAGAAGTTTCTAAAGTTCTCGATTTAATCCCGAACCACTCCTAATGTATGTTTGGGCCTCGTAGGCTCGTTTAAGGGACGATATTAATATTTATGAAAAGTTTTAAATTTGAGTGGAAATTCATGTCTCAGTTTTGTATGATTGCTTGCGTATAAGTCCGGTAACGCCTCGTACCCTCTTCCAGCGTCGAATATGGGTAAGGGGTGCTACAATCATAGTACACAAGTACTCGCTAAGTTGTTTATAATAGCCAATATCGAATCTTTTCTTCCACATTGTTGGAGAGAAAATAAAGGCGGGGAGAGGAGAAATAAGGTGGTGAGCTTAACGATTACATATGGGGGAACTGGGAGTAATGTCATGTGTTATACTTTTCATAATGCTTGAATCGTTTTGGGTTTATCTTTTCTTTGCAATTGTACCAACCCAAACCTTAGAACGTTACAAGACAAAAAGCTCTATGTGACCTTCGCATCAACATTTATTAGACCAAAACTTGTGAAACTTAATAGGAAATGTATAAGTTAGATCCTATCATGTATAGATTCATCATATCTGTATATCTTGTTTGGATGGGATAATGTGGAAAATGTGTTTTATGCATGTTTGTGTGTTTCTTGAAGGCAAACAAAGACCTAATTGTGGGGGAATGTGATCTATCATAATTTAACATGTGAAATTATGCTCCCCATTACACTAACGAGCTTGTTTTCAAGAAATTTAGAGGTATTTGTTGTGCTTTTAGTTAGTTTTAGTTATTTGTATTAATAAGTGATTAGTGTGCCTTTTGTGTTACTTTTGAGACCTGAATTTGCCAAATGCGCCATAGGGAAGGTTGATTGATTTTTGTAAGGAGTCAACTGTAACCCAAACATGAATGAAAACATCACTTAGAATGGGGTATCGCGATTTCGAAGCATGGAAGTCGTGATACCCCTGACAATGTTGAAATAAAAAATATTGAGCCACCAACAGTGTATTGTGATATCGGCCATAGGGTATCCCGATACCCAAAACTCCCAAAGGATCTATATTTCGAAACTATCAAGGTTATCGCAATACCAAACTATGGGTATTGTGATACCACTGTCGAGAGGAGACAAAAAATTATCGCAGGGGTAGTCCTTATCCAACATGTCCCCTAACCAAAATATAAAGTCTAGGGGCATTTCGGTCTAAAATTTTGGGTTGTAATTAGATGTTAAAAGCCACTTTTGGTTGAGAAGAAAGAGAGCTTTTAGTTTAGGGTTTCTTTCATCTTTTTAACTTAGGTTTAGAGTAGTTTTCTTCTGCATAGCTCTAGGGCTTAGTTTATATTTTCTTCTAGTTTTTCTTAGTTTCAAGAGTAGTTAGTTAAGTTAGTTATCACTGTAGCTACGATTTATTTCCTTGTTCAGCACCTTAAACTCTTTATATTTTCAATTTAATCCTTAGTTTTAACATAACTCAATTTCCTTTTAGTTTCATCATTAAAAATCTAATTTTTAAGTGTTCTTTTACATTTTCTTTGCTAGCATTTTCATTACTTTCAAGCCTTTTCAAGAGAAGCCCAAGCTTTCTTATTTTATTGTGTTTACCTTAGATGCATATTTTGTGTGATTATTGTGTATTTTTTTACTTTAGTATGATAATGGGTAACTAAATCTGAAGTGGGAGGCTGGTGGAAATGTTAGCTAGTTAACTTTTGGTTCAAGGACTAAATTACAAAAATTGAACTAAATCAAATAGACTTCAAAACTTAGGATTGACGCCCTTAAGAGAAAATTAAGATAAGTGAGATCGAGAGGAGATCTTATGTAACACCCCTCACCCGTGTTCAACGCCGGAATAGGGTTACAGAGTGTTACCGGACTTATAAAACAATTAAACATTTACTTAGCATACATCTTCACAATTCATGCATTCATTATTCAATCTCAATCAATTTGTCCCTAATACGAGCCTACGAGGCCCTAAACATGCATTAGGAGTGGTTCGGGACTAAACCGATAACTTTGAAAACTTTTTGAACATTTAAAAAAATTTTGTCAAAACAGGGGACACACGCCCATGTGACTCGACCGTGTGTCTCACACAGCCAACAGACACGCCCGTGTCACAGGCTGTGTGGACATTCGAAATGGGATCACATGGCCGTATCACAGCCCGTGTCCGACCCCGTGTAACTCTCTGACTTGGGTCACACAGCCAACACACACGCCCGTGTGGCTAGCCCGTGTGCCCTAAAAATGGCCATACACGCCTGCGTGCCAGGCAGTGTGCTAGGCCGTGCCAAACTTGTAGGGTATACTGACTTATGTCACACTGCCAAGTCAAACGCCCGTGTATGACGCCGTGTGGAGCATACTGACTTGATTTTAATTTTAACATGAGGGGACACACGGCCGTGTACATAATTGTGTGTCACACATGGCTGAGAAACACGTCCGTCTGGACAAAAATAGGCTATTTACCAAGCCATTTTGCCACATAAACTTATGCACACCTACACAACTCATATGGCACAAAACATAGCATCAATAAACATATAATTCAATTCCAAATCAAGCATATTTTATACCATTTCCAACACCAACCAATACAAAACATAAATACCACATTATGGTATCTAAGTTCATACCAACCTTTATCTTCTCAAATCATCAAAATGACCATTAACAAATATGCATCAATTGAATTATACTCTTAAGCATTTCAACCAATTTTAGGTGTAATCCCAAAAATCGAGGGTTAGTAGAATCGGGTTTGTGAAAAGAAAAAGAGTGATCATGCCTTAATTTTTTAAATTATCTATACATTTTTAGGAAATAAATGAGGTATTGGTTTGTTGGTTAAGTGTTAGTAACGTTTCTTGAAACCCAAGTTCAAATCTCTTCTCTCGCATCAATTTTATTATTTTGCAAATTTTGCTTTAAACCCTAGTATGTGACATGCCTTGTTTTTTTTTTAAAATAAATATTTCAAATTATATCAAGAATGAGTTATTGGTTTGATGGTTAAACATTAGTGAATTTATCCTTGAGGTCCTAACTTCAATTCCCTTCCCATGCAAATAATTTAATTTTTTAACAAAAACCCCTTGTTTTAATGTGTGGGCCATCCAAGCCTAGTTAACCTAGGTATAAATATTAATTTTTCACTAATAATCAGCCTTTAATCCTCCTCCTCATTGCCCTATCCGTTCCTCTCTTTCTCTTTGATTTTAATTTTTTTTCCTTTCCTCCATTATTGTTGTCGCTTACGCCTAGTTTTACTATCTCCTTCTTTTTTTTTTTCCTTTTTGCCACAAGATTTGTTAACATATTCTCCACCATATTGCTATAATTTTTCCTCATTAAATCAGCCCCAAATATGAAATCTTGAACTCCAAGATCAATCCCGAACATTTCCAAGAAAGTGTCATTGTCGTTTCTCTCAACTATCTTGGGTAAGGTCTCTTCTCTCTTCAATTTCTTAATTAATCTTTTCAATTAAATACCTAAATTTCCAAATCTGGTATTTGGGGTATTTTAAATGATTTCAAAGGTATTTTTCCAGAATTTAATGAGATCTCAAACCATTTTAAAATTCAACCCCAATTTTGGCCACCATGGGTGGTGGTGCGTGCGTCTATGTGCAAGAAAGAGGGTTGTTTTTGTTTCTTCGTTCTTGCCTATATTTTTCCAGGATTAATTTGAGTTCTTGAACCCTTCTAATCAGATTTTAAACCCATTTCAATTAGGGAAAAACGTTCTTGATCGATTGGCTATTCGGATCCCACAAATCGTGAAGTATAGGTGCAATTAAGGGTAACTAGTTTGTTATTTCGACATAATTGTTAGGTAAAGGTTATGAATTGATTAAATGAAGGAATTTAATCATTAATTAGCTACGGATTTTCCAATATATTATTGAATTAGGTGCTGACCCAAACACCCCAAATCATCCGTAAAGGCGAAGAACGATTGTATGTACGTTTGCATCGATAGGGGCTATTCCGATAGGAGCTAGACTATTGACCACATAACCAGTAGCAACAGAAACTCTAAGCTGCGTAACTACTACCTTAAAAATGACATTATGTTTTACGAGTTGTTTATCTATAAAGGTGATGACGTAACAATTTCTCTATAAAACACCATCATAATAATAAATATCCCCTCTTCTTTCAACATAACACATTTATTTCTCTTTATTTTTCTTTCAACAAACAATAACAAAAAAAAAAACATTTACTTGTTAAGTTGGTGCTGAGGGTATATAGGTGGTGCACACCTCCATTGAAGGAGACGGCACAAAATTTTTTTTAAAAAAATAACTTACATTGATGTCGCCACTTATAAACTTATAACCAAATTTTTTTTTACTGATATTTGGTGCCTTCATTGAAAGAGGCGGCACCAAAATTAATAAAAAATTTAACTTTTTTTTTTATTTTACTCTAAGAATACTTGTGAAAATGCGATATTTGAGAAAACTTGTGCCGCCTTGAAAAGTGGCAGCACAAAAAATGATTTTTTTAGCTAATTATTGAATTAATTATGAGGCAATGATTGGGGATATTTTTGGGGTGATGCTGCCTTGAGAAGCGGTTGCACCCAATTTTACTGTAGATTTTAAGTTATTTTTCCAAATAATAAGAAACTTAGATCATTTTTATAATTTTTTTAATATTATAAAGTTAGTTTTCTAAAAAAAAGCCAGAATACATTTTTGAGGGGCATAATTCCAAAATTTATCCACAATGTTTCGAGTTTTTTTTATTATTTTAAATTTCTCTCTTTTTCTTCCAATTGCACCTTTACTTTGCTATTATTTTTCAAGTCGGTCCAATTTCAACAGGAAAGCTAACGTGACTATTAATTAATTAATGATCAATTATTTTACTAATGTGGCATGACACTTCTTTTATGATTCACGTTGGTGTGGTATTAGTGGTGTAAATAAGATATTGATATTCGCAACCTATTTAAGTTCGATTTGAAAAAAAGTGAATTCGATTTAGTAATGATCAAGTTGAGTTCGAGCTATCAATCGAATCAAATTCAATCTTAATAATAATTGACTTGAACAACTTGTAATTCTTATCGAGTTTTTCATATTTTTATATTATTAAATATGTTATTACTCTTAATTATATTATTAACCTGAAGCTTAATTATTGAGTACAAAAATTTATAAACCAACTTAAAAATAAATATTTAATCAAGCTTGAACTTGATAATATTTGGGTTGGACTCAACTTCACATATTAGCAACCCTGGGACATTTTGAATTAAAATTACAAAAATATATACATTGCAAAAATAAAATAAAATTATTCAAAATGCAATATTTATAAAATTCAAAAATTAAGGGGGAAAAAACCTAAAACTCTAAATAAAAACAGAATCCTTTCGATGGAAGGAGTAAAAATGGAGGATTCTCAGGTCAAAGAGTGTGAAAACGACAACAATACACAGGAAGATACTCAAAATCTCAAATGGAAGAATCTAATCAAAACAACAAAGACATGGAGTTTGCACTTGCCCTTACTTCCATCCACCCGATGCCGAACTCAGTTACAGTCTCTTGAGTTCAGTTCCAGTCTCCTATAAGCTTTTATCTTCCTTTCTCTTCTTTTAATTTCCTCCAGTCATATTTAGTTGACCTATTGGTCACCCAATTTCTGAAAAGAAACGAAGATTGTTTTAAAAGAAAATATTGGGCTTTGGCGAAGAAGATTGTGCTATGAGTTTGGTGGATGCATCGAGCGGGGCTTCGAGTTATTAAATATGGAGCAAATGGGGAACTCTTTGTAACTGCTGGAAATGACAAACTTGTCAAGGTTTGGTCTACCGAGTCCTGGCGCTGTATTGCTACTGTGTAAGTTCATAAACATCCAACTGTCCTTTCTGCTTTCTTGTTTTAGTTTCCATAATTTCTGGGGGAAAACCTTTCTTCATTTTAGTGATGCATTGAAAGAAGGTATAGTCGCTTGAACAATCTTTGAATAAAGGAAAACTAGAAGAGAAAATAGTGAAGAATTCTCTGATTTTTATTCAAATGAATCTAGTCTCCTATGTGACTATTGTACATGTGCTTTTATAGAAAGTCAAAGACTGTTAATAGCAATCAATTTCATCTTACCTACTTGAACGAAACAGTTATAACAACTAAACTACTTTTGAGCTATTGTTGAGCTATACTCTATCACGCACCCATCTTCCTGACATGTAAAACCTGAAGAAGATGTTGAAACTGAGAAAACAAACTGACAGACAGTGGCTTAGTGAAGATATCTGCAACTTGATCACAGGCAAGAATTTCACCAACTTGCAAAGAACCATCCACAACTTTTTCACGAACAAAAAATAAATCAAGCTCGACATGTTTGAATTTGCAGTGTAAAATAGGATTTGCTGCAACTACTACAGCACTGGAACTATCACTCCAAATATTTGGGGTATCAGTAGACTTAACATGCAATTCTTGAAGTAACGACAGTAACCAGGTAACTTCGCTCGTAGTAGCAGCAAGACTCCTATATTCGGCCTCTGCAGTGGACCAAGAAACCACCTGCTGCTTTTTGGAACACCAGACAATAGGAGTATGACCAAAATATACACAGTATCCTGTCGTAGAACATCGATCGTCAAAATCTAACCCCCAGTTGGCATCGGCATACCCAACTAGAGACAGTCGATCAGACGGACGAAAAACAAGTCCAAACTCAAGTGTGCCGCATAAATATCGCAAAATGCGTTTTAACGCTACCATATGAGTCGTAGTAGGTGTAACATCCTAAAAATTTGGGTATCAATATGTTGCATGTTTTTGGTGCTTAGCTTGTGAATGATTAAATTTGTGTGCTTATTATAGTCATAAGAAGGCTCGGGATTTATTCGGAATTAGAATAAATTTTAGTAATAAGTACTTTATTGAAGTGGAACAAGTGACCCTGATGCTTAAGGGAATTTAATTAGTAAAAGTTTGCATAAGATGAGCTAGTAGCAAGGTGGAATAGGCGCCATGAGTGTAGCTTGAGGGGAGAGGTTCGAATCCCATGGATAGCATTTTGGTGACTTTTATTTTTGCACCATATTGCATGTGTCGGTCAAGCCTTACTTATGGAAGGTTGGACTTTTTCTTTTATGGCAAGGTGACTATTGGATAAGATAAGCTTGAACTTGGGGAAAGGAAATCCTATACTTATGGAATGTAGGGGGAACATAAGGCACTTCTTAAGGGTGGTGTTTTGGAAAGTTGGAATGGCCAACTTGTCCATGAACTTGGACGATTTTTTGGACTAGGGGGTGGCCGAATTTTTGTGGTAGACTTTGGTAAGGATGTGTAGTTAGTGTGTAATCCCATTTGGTCATTTCTTTGTTTTCTCAAAACACCTTTTCTTTTCATCTTTTTTCTCTTTGACCGAATGTGTTTGATGCTTTGGGTAAACATCTTTGTTTTTCATCTTTTTGTCTTCTCCTTTTGACCATTTGGTCATATTTTGCCAACCTCTCAAATGCTTCCTTTTGTGTTACTCTTCTAGTGCCGAAAATATCAAACACAAAAGCCATTTCTTTTTCTTCCTTCTCCCCCATTGTCGAATGCACCATTGTCCCAAACCCTTTTCTTTGCTCTTCTCTTACCTTTGAAAATCGAATCATAAGCCTCCCATCTTTATTTTCTTGCTATCTCCATTTTTTCTCATCTTTTAAACACAATTTTTCCTTTATATTTCTTTCATGGCCGAATGTTAGAGACCATCTCCATAATTGAAACTTTTTCCTTTCTTTGATATATCATAGCTAAATCTTCCATTCCTCGTAGATTTTATTCTTAATCATTTGCTTCTATTCATACTTTGATCAATCGTGGTGTAGTGGAGTGTCGATCATTTCTATATCGATAGTAGATCATAGTCATCATAAGAACGTATGGAAAAGGATTTCATCATTCAAGGTAAGGGATTCATTTTATTTCGAAGGGGTTCTATGTTACTTCTTATTTGGTTTAAGATGGTATTGATTAATCGATTCTATCATAGGGACCCTATTAATCAACTTTCTTTTTGTGAACGTAAGAACTTCGTGGTAATCAAGATAGGTTCGAAAAGAGTGGTGAATAGTGTTTGGAAGAGGGGCGGTTCTGCTATACCCTCTAATTTCAAACAAAGGGCTGTGTCGGGAATTCGAGACTTTCCATCGGGTTATGGACCCTCTTCCGGCGAAAATCGATTATTCGAAGTCATTCGTACTCCTGAACCTTTGACTATTCGTGGTTCTTCATCGGGTTATGAACCATCAATCAGGGAGAAATCGCAAATAGTTGTTGTTCGAGATTCCGAGGGTAAGGATCTAGATCGCTTATCATTAGTATAGTTTTATAAGTATTAGTGTTCTAATCAAGTGTGACACTTGTTTAGGTATCGACGAGCGGGAAAGTATAGTTCTCACCGTAATCAGGTGTGTAACTTCACACTTATCTCATGGGTTATATTATACCGTAAGCGTTAGAATAAAAAAATCGTAAAGTTGGTAAAATTTGAAAATACGGTATATTAGCACTTTTTGGTGTGAATGCAGGAAACCGGAATTAAGGTTGTGGAAAAAAATTACGGAGTTTCCCTTAATGGGCTATATTGTTAAAAAGTGATATTTTGGGCCATATGATTATTTTGTTAAATTGGCCAAGTGAGAAAATTGTGAAAAGGCCTCATGTGTTAAATGGGCCAAAGTTTGCTAGATCGTTAAATGGGCCAAATTGCTATTTTGACTAATGGGCCAAATTGATAACTTGTAATATGGGCTTTTTGTTGAAATTTACCTTATGAATATATTGCTATGCATTATATATATATATATACATGACTGCATGGGTTGGGATAATTGACGAAGAGAAGAAACGCCTGTTGCCAAAATCTAGTTCGGTGGTTCTGCCACAAATATTATAAATGGCCTGTTGCCAAAATCTAGTTCGGTGGCTCTGCCACAAATATTATTATTGGCTTAATGCCTGCTATTGGTGTGTTGGCGGGGTGGGTTGACTTGATCCCCACAGGTTTGATGGTTGGTAGGGTGGTGTGTAGCGGATGGAAATTAGGCTTGGTTGGGAATTGCATATCACATGCATTATTTTTTATATTTGATTTATATATATTGTACATTTGTTAAATGGCCTCAAGCCCAACTAATTGCTTAAATGGTTTTGGCCCAGTGAACACGGTAAGTGGGTTACACATTGAGTTCTAAGTAACTCACCCTATTTTTCTTACCCATCTCAGGTAATGACAATTGATGGAGGCTTGGGCCGGGGATGATTTCGTGTGGAGGCCATACTACGAATGATGGTTTATAAAAACTTGAACTTCTTTTAAGTATTTTTATTTAAGTTTAATTGCGATGTAATAAGGCCTCTGTTATTATTTTTATGGATTTTTATGTGTGGATGAATTTTAATATGTTTTAAATACTAAAAGGGGACTATTTAAGATTTTATAATGTTTTCCTTAATTTTTCGTATAAAAAGGGATTTTTCTTAAATATCACTCACTCGTAAAAATTTTGTGAAAACTCTTTTATAAATTTATTTCAACCAATTATTTAAGTTTTTAACCAATTATTTCTCTGAAAATCAAATTGTAAACTCTTATGTTTTAAAATCATGGTTTTCAAATAAATCTCTACTTTTGATAACCTCTATCTTCAAAATCGTTTTGAAGAATTATTTTCATTAAAAGCATTGATGACTGGTCATAAGTTCGAATTGTGTGGCATGCCAAGTCTGGTCTTAACGCATAGGCCGAGTTTGGGGTGTTACATTTTATGGTATCGGAGCCAAGTTTCAAAACTCGACTGTGGTTTGGGTTCAACAACAATTTTTGTTTTAAAAACTGTTTAAATTTCTAGACTTTATGTTTTAAAAGTAGTATGGCACCACGAGCATCCGGCACCAAGTCAAGTAAGTATTTGTATATTAAATATTCATTATTATGAAAACGGTAGAGATTGAGACTATAGGATGTGATTGCGAAAACAACTTTACCTCTTATATCTCATAAAATATCGTTAATAAACACTGAAATAGTATCCTGATTCATAAAACTTGTAATCAGATTAAATCAAATTAGTCATTATGAGCACTAGAGGACGTGGTCGTAGACGCGGTAGACGTGGCTGTGGTAGAGGACGAGGTGCTGCGTCTGAAGCGCCGGGTCATATACCAGAAATGGATGCACCTGTGTCACCTGGGAGTGAGACTGGATCACCTGACCATTCGAGAGAGGACAATGCTTTGACTCAAGCAATGTTGCGAGTCTTAGAAAGGGTTGTTGGGACTAGAACTGGCCCAGCAGTTCGTGGATCAATATCGAAACGACTTAAATCAAGTGGTGCCGAGGTTTTTAGAGGTGTCTCTGGTGTAGCTCCGAATGTTGCGGAATATTGGCTCGAGGCAGTGGAACAAATCATGGACGATTTGGAGTGCACCACCGAGCAGAAGCTAAGAGGAGCCGTGTCCTTGTTAAGGGACGAGGCGTATCAATGGTGGCTTACTGTTCGAGAAGGCACCGAGGCTGCATTGGTTACTTGGGATTTCTTTAAAGCTGCTTTTCAAGGGAAGTACGTCAGGACAAGTTATGTAGATGCCCGGAGGAAGGAATTCTTGAATCTGGTTCAAGGAAGTAAGACGGTGGCAACTTACGAGGCATAATTTCTTCGCTTAAGCCGTTATGCTCGCACAATAGTACCGACTGATCATGAGCATTGTGTACGCTTTGAAGATGGGCTGAATGATAAGTTGCGGGTACTGGTAGCCCCACAACAAGTACAGACTTTTACCTCGCTTGTAGAGAAAGCCAAAATAGCTGAAGAGGCTAAGAACTCGGAATGCCAGAACCGAGAAAGAGTCAGAGGCAAGAGGGATTTTAAGTACTCGGGTTCTTCTAAAAGGTTCCAGAACAGGCCACGGAATGACGAGCCAGCTCAAGCTAGAGCACCTGTGACTACCAATCAAAGTCGGGATTGTGCCGACTGTGGGAGATGACACCCCGGGGAATGCTGAAGGAAAACTGGTGCCTACTATAAATGTGGTTCCAAGGATCATCAGTATAAGAATTGCCCTCGACGGACTGATACGACTCAGGAAGCTCGTAACCCTGATGCTCAGCCAGCTAGAGGTGCTCAGCAGCCACCGAGAGGCCGTGGACCAGGTCGTGGTGGTAATGGTGTTGGACGTGGTCAAGGAGCATCGGGTCGAGGTAATGGCTTCAGAGGTAATGCGAAAGCAAGACAACCGAGATTGGTCTATGCGGTTAGGCGTCGGGAAGATGGCGGTGCACCTGATATGATAACTGGTACGTTATTCATCTTTGATGTACCTGTTACTGCTTTGATAGATATCGGGTCTACACACTCGTATGTTGCTAGTGCCATATCTGGAAACCTGAATATTAGATCTGAGATTACCGATAGAGAGATGACGGTACTTAGTCCTTTAGGACAGTCTGTAATTGTGAATAAACTGTATAGAGACGTGCCCTTGGAAACCCAAAGAGAAATATTTCTGGCGGATTTGATGGAATTGTCTTTTGGCGAGTTCGATCTTATTTTGGGCATGGATTAGTTGGTGAAGCATCGGGCGCAATTCGATTGTGCTGAAAAGCGGATGTCAATAAGGACTGTGGATGATGAGGAAGTAGTAATGATAGGCGAGCGAAGGAACTTTTTGGCAATGTGGTATCTGCTTTGAAGGCAGAAAAGTTGGTGCGGAAAGGGTATGGAGCATTCCTAGCTTTCGTTAGTGCTTTGGATGCCAAGGAATTATCGGTGGAAGGTGTGAGAACGGTGAAAGAATTTCTAGATGTCTTTTCCGAAGAGCTTCCGGGTCTACCTCCAGATCGGGAAGTAGAGTTTGGCATTGAGCTTTTGCCCGGAACGGCTCCAGTTTCTATTGCTCCTTATAGAATGGTGCCGAAGGAGTTAGCGGAGTTTAAAGCTCAAATTCAAGAATTGTTAGATCGGGGATTTATCCGACCGAGTGTGTCTCTGTAGGGAGCACCGGTTTTGTTCGTCAAGAAAAAGGATGGGTCGATGCGTATGTGCATTGATTTTAGGCAGTTGAATAAATTGACGATCAAGAATAGGTATCCATTACCGAGAATTGATGACCTATTTGATCAATTGAGAGGAGCTTCAGTTTTCTCCAAGATTGATTTGAGATCGGGTTATCATCAACTCAAGGTGAAAGAGGCAGACATTCATGAGACGACATTCTGAACTTGTTATGGACATTATGAGTTTTTGGTGATGCCGTTTGGTTTGACCAATGCACCAGCTGTATTTATGGACATGATAAACCGAGTCTTTCAACCTTATCTAGACCGGTTCGTAGTGGTGTTCATAGATGATATCTTGGTATATTCGAGGAATGAGGAAGAGCATGACTCACATTTGCGCATTGTGTTGCAAATTTTGCGAGATAAGCAACTTTATGCCAAATTTAGTAAATGCGAATTTTGGTTGAAGGAAGTGACTTTCTTGGGTCATGTGGTGTCAGCCGAAGGAATAAGAGTTGATCCTCGGAAGGTTGAGGCAGTGTTGGATTGGAAACCGCCGAAGTCAGTGGCTGAGATTGGGAGTTTTTTGGGTTTGGCTGGTTATTATAGACGCTTTGTTGAGGGGTTTTCGTTGATTGCTGCACCCCTAACTAAGCTATTCCGAAAGGGAGTACCATATGTGTGGACCGATAAACAACAAGAAAGTTTCGAGAAACTGAAGAAGATTTTGACAGAAGTGCCAGTACTGATTCAACCTGAGGCTGGAAAAAAGTTTATCGTTTACTGTGATGCGTCACACATGGGTTTAGGATGTGTGTTGATGAAAAGTGGAAAGGTGGTGGCTTATGCTTCTCGACAGTTGAGGCCGCATGAAGTCAACTATCCTACTCATGACTTGGAGTTGGCTGCGGTGGTGTTTGCCTTAAAGATTTGGAGGCACTATCTCTATGGTGAGAAGTCTATCATTTATACGGATCATAAGAGTCTTAAGTACCTCCTTACCCAAAAGGAGTTGAACTTGAGACAGCAGAGATGGGTGGAGTAGTTAAAGGATTATGACTTCTCAATTGAGTACCATCCTGGAAAGGCTAACGTTGTGGCAGACACGTTGAGTTGTAAGGTTGTATCAGAGTTGAGAGCAATGTTTGCTCATCTCAGTTTGTATGAGGATGGCAGTCTACTAGCGGAACTTCAGGTGAAGCCTCTGTGGTTGGAGCAAATCAAGGAAAAGCAGTTATCAGATGAAAGGTTGGGTCCTTTAATGCAACAAGTTGAAAGTGGTATAATAGGGGACTTTGGATTGAACAAGGATGGCGTGCTGTGTTTTCGTGGAAGAGTTTGTATGCCCATGGATTCAGATTTGAGACAAATGATTCTACGAGAGGCGCATAGTAGCCCTTATGCTATGCACCCCGGAGGAAATAAGATGTATCGGGATCTCCGTAAGCAGTATTGGTGGCCAAGGTTAAAGCGAGAGGTTACTGATTTTATAGGAAAGTGTTTGACTTGTCAACAAGTGAAGGCGGAACATCAATTACCATCGGGTTTATTGCAACCGGTAAAGATTCCTCTATAGAAATGGGAACGGATAACGATGGATTTTGTTAGTGGGTTACCCTTAACACCTACTAAGAAAAATTATGTTTGGGTGGTAGTTGATCGATTGACGAAGACTGCTCATTTTCTACCAGTTCGTAGGGATTACTCGTGCAAAAGTTGGCTAAGCTATATGTATCTGAGATTGTGAGGTTGCATGGGGTACTAGTGTCTATCATATCGGACAGGGATCCCAGGTTTACATCACGGTTTTGGAAAGCTTTATATGAGGCTTTGGGAACAAAGTTAAACTTCAGTACGGCTTTTCATCCTCAGTCAGATGGTCAGTCAGAAAGAGTAATTCAGATTTTGGAAGACATGTTACGAGGTTGTGTGATCGACTTTAGAGGTAGTTGGGAGGATTTTCTACCGTTGGCAGAGTTCGCGTATAATAACAGTTACCAATCCAGTATCCAAATGGCGCCCTATGAAGCGTTATACAGTCGTAGGTGTCGTACCCCTACTTGTTGGACTGAATTGGGGGAACGACAGTTGTTGGGTCCTGAATTGATATCTGAGATAGAAGAAAAGGTAAAGGTGATTCGAGCGCGGTTAAAGGAAGCTTCGGATAGACAAAAGTCGTATGCGGATCTGAAGCATAAGGATATTGAGTTTGCGGTGGGAGATCAGGTATTTTTGAAAGTCTCACCTTGGAAGAAGATTTTCAGATTTGGAAGGAATGGCAAGTTGAGCCCTAGGTTCATTGGACCGTACCGTGTGTTGAAGTGTGTAGGACCAGTGGCCTATCAGCTTGAATTACCTTTGGAGTTGAGTCAGATTCATAGTGCTTTCCATGTTTCTATGCTGAGGCGTTATAGATCGGATCTGTCTCACATAGTACCGGTAGAAGAAGTGGAATTAAGGCCAGACTTGTCTTTCGAGGAAGAACCAGTGAAAATCTTAGATCGTGATGTTAAGGTGTTAAGAAAGAAGACTGTGCCGTTGGTTAAGGTTCTTTGGCGTAATCATGGAGCGGAAGAAGCTACGTGGGAGCCTGAGGACGCAATTCGGCAACAATATCCTCACCTCTTTTAACCAGGTAAATTTCGAGGACGAAGTTTTCTTTAAGGAGGGTAGAGTTGTAACATCCTAAAAATTTGGGTATCAATATGTTGCATGTTTTTGGTGCTTAGCTTGTGAATGATTAAATTTGTGTGCTTATTATAGTCATAAGAAGGCTTGGGATTTATTCAGAATTAGAATAAATTTTAGTAATGAGTATTTTATTGAAGTGGAACAAGTGACCCTGATGCTTAAGGGAATTTAATTGGTAAAAGTTTGCATAAGATGAGCTAGTAGCAAGGTGGAATAGGCGCCATGAGTGTAGCTTGAGGGGAGAGGTTCGAATCCCATGGATAGCATTTTGGTGACTTTTATTTTTGCACCTATATTGCATGTGTCGGTCAAGCCTTACTTATGGAAGGTTGGACTTTTTCTTTTATGGCAAGGTGACTATTGGATAAGATAAGCTTGAACTTGGGGAAAGGAAATCCTATACTTATGGAATGTAGGGGGAACATAAGGCACTTCTTAAGGGTGGTGTTTTGGAAAGTTGGAATGGCCAACTTGTCCGTGAACTTGGACGGTTTTGTGGACTAGAGGGGTGGCCGAATTTTTATGGTAGACTTTGGTAAGGATGTGTAGTTAGTGTGTAATCCCATTTGGTCATTTCTTTGTTTTCTCAAAACACCTTTTCTTTTCATCTTTTTTCTCTTTGACCGAATGTGTTTGATGCTTTGGGTAAACATCTTTGTTTTTCATCTTTTTGTCCTCTCCTTTTGACCATTTGGTCATGTTTTGCCAACCTCTCAAATGCTTCCTTTTGTGTTACTCTTCTAGTGCCGAAAATATCAAACACAAAAGCCATTTCTTTTTCTTCCTTCTCCCCCATTGCCGAATGCACCATTGTCCCAAACCCTTTTCTTTGCTCTTCTCTTACCTTTGAAAATCGAATCATAAGCCTCCCATCTTTATTTTCTTGCTATCTCCATTTTTTCTCATCTTTTAAACACAATTTTTCCTTTATATTTCTTCCATGGCCGAATGTTAGAGACCATCTCCATAATTGAAACTTTTTCCTTTCTTTGATATATCATAGCTGAATCTTCCATTCCTCATAGATTTTATTCTTAATCATTTGCTTCTATTCATACTTTGATCAATCGTGGTGTAGTGGAGTGTCGATCATTTCTATATCGATAGTAGATCATAGTCATCATAAGAACGTGTGGAAAAGGATTTCATCATTCAAGGTAAGGGATTCATTTTATTTCGAAGGGGTTCTATGTTATTTCTTATTTGGTTTAAGATGGTATTGATTAACCGATTCTATCATAAGGACCCTATTAATCGACTTTCTTTTTGTGAACGTAAGAACTTCGTGGTAATTAAGATAGGTTCGAAAAGAGCGGTGAATAGTGTTTGGAAGAGGGGCGGTTCTACTATACCCTCTAATTTCAAACGAAGGGCTGTGTCGGGAATTCGAGACTTTCCATCGGGTTGTGGACCCTCTTCCGGCGAAAATCGATTATTCGAAGTCATTCGTACTCCTGAACCTTTGACTATTCGTGGTTCTTCATCGGGTTATGAACCATCAATCGGGGAGAAATCGCAAATAGTTGTTGTTCGAGATTCTGAGGGTAAGGATCTAGATCGCTTATCATTAGTATAGTTTTATAAGTATTAGTGTTCTAATCAAGTGTGACACTTGTTTAGGTATCGGCGAGCGGGAAAGTATAGTTCTCACCGTAATTAGGTGTGTAACTTCACACTTATCTCATGGGTTATATTATACCGTAAGCGTTAGAATAAAAAAATCGTAAAGTCGGTAAAATTTGAAAATACGATATATTAGCACTTTTTGGTGTGAATGCAGGAAACCGGAATTAAGGTTGTGGAAAAAATTACGGATTTGCCCTTAATGGGCTATATTGTTAAAAAGTGATATTTTGGGCCATATGATTATTTTGTTAAATTGGCCAAGTGAGAAAATTGTGAAAAGGCCTCATGTGTTAAATGGGCCAAAGTTTGCTAGATCGTTAAATGGGCCAAATTGCTATTTTGACTAATGGGCCAAATTGATAACTTGTAATATGGGCTTTTTGTTGAAATTTACCTTATGAATATATTGTTATGCATTATATATATATACATGACTGCATGGGTTGGGATAATTGACGAAGAGAAGAAAGGTCTGTTGCCAAAATCTAGTTCGGTGGTTCTGCCACAAATATTATAAATGGCCTGTTGCCAAAATCTAGTTCGGTTGTTCTGCCATAAATATTATAAATGGCCTGTTGCCAAAATCTAGTTCAGTGGCTCTACCACAAATATTATTATTGGCTTAATGCCTGCTATTGGTGTGTTGGCGGGGTGGGTTGACTTGATCCCCACATGTGTGATGGTTGGTACGGGTGGTGTGTAGTGGATGGAAATTAGGCTTGGTTGGGAATTGCATATCACATGCATTATTTTTTATATTTGATTTATATATATTGTACATTTGTTAAATGGCCTCAAGCCCAACTAATTGCTTAAATGGTTTTGGCCCAGTGAACACGGTAAGTGGGTTACACATTGAGTTCTAAGTAACTCACCCTGTTTTTCTTACCCATCTCAGGTAATGACAATTGATGGAGGCTTGAGTCGGGGATGACTTCGTGTGGAAGCCATACTACGAATGATGGTTTATAAAAACTTGAACTTCTTTTAAGTATTTTTATTTAAGTACTATTTTAATTGCGATGTAATAAGGCCTCTGTTATTATTTTTATGGATTTTTATGCGTGGATGAATTTTATTATGTTTTAAATACTAAAAGGGGACTATTTAAGATTTTATAATGTTTTCCTTAATTTTTCGTATAAAAAGAGATTTTTCTTAAATATCACTCACTCGTAAAAATTTTGTGAAAACTCTTTTATAAATTTATTTCAACCAATTATTTAAGTTTTTAACCAATTATTTCTCTGAAAATCAAATTGTAAACTCTTATGTTTTAAAATCATGGTTTTCAAATAAATCTCGACTATAGATAACCTCTATCTTCAAAATCGTTTTGAAGAATTGTTTTCATTAAAAGCATTGATGACTGGTCGTAAGTTCGAATTGTGTGGCATGCCAAGTCTGGTCTTAACGCATAGGTCGAGTTTGGGGTGTTATAGTAGGGTTGTGCATGAATTGACAGACCCGATTTACGGCATAGGCAATATCAGGCCTGGTCAAAACAACATATTGAAGAACACCCGCAAGGCTCCTGTACTCAGTGGGATCCTCCAATCGATCTCCATCATCTTTCGACATAGTAGATGAACTGACCATCGGTGTAGGAACACTCTTAGCTATAGTCATTGAACAGCGATCAAGAATTTCCCGGATATACTTCTTCTGGCAAAGATGTAGACACCCGGAGGACCGAGTGACCTCTATCCCGAGAAAATAGTGATGTTCACCCATATCCTTGAGTGAAAACTCATTATTTAACAACTGAACGAACCAGTCAATCATAGTGGGGAAACTACCAGTAATGATAATATCATCGACATAAACCAGAACATAAAGAATGGAGTCTGACGTTACCCGGACAAATAACGATGCATCAGATTTAGAGACGACAAAACCGACGGAGACCAAGAACTGTCGTAGTTTCTCAAACCAGGCACGAGGGGCCTGACGAAGGCCATATAAAGCTTTCTGCAGGCGACAAACAAAAGGTTTACCCTCTGAATCGTACTGTTCATATCCCGGAGGTTGTTGCATAAAAACCTCAGTATCTAGATCACCATTGAGGAAGGTGTTGTTTACATCCACTTGTCTCAGGAACCAAACCTTGGAGATGGCAATCGACAAAATAACTCTAATGGTCGCAGGATTCACTACTGGATTGAAGGTCTCCTTGAAATCACAACCAGGAACTTGAGAACAGCCTTTGGCAACTAGCCGAGCCTTTTGTCGGGCTATGGTACCATCAGGACTCTTCTTGACTTTGAAAAGCCATTTGCACCCAATGACTTTGCAACCGGCTGGTCGAGAAACGAGTTGCCACGTAGAGTTGCGAACAAGGGCATTATATTCAGCTTGAGCTACTTCACGCCATTCAGAAGTGGAGAATGCCTTTTCAATCGACGAGGGCTCCACGGCTTCAACATTCATAACTTTAGGCTTAAAAATGCCAGCTTTTGACCGTGTCACCGTTGGGTGACTATTTACTACAGCATCACAACTTGTTGGGTCACCACAGGAGGACTCTTGAACCTCTATAAAACGATTTCCATCAACATTCTGTAACTCACGGGCAGACCTATCATCAGGCTGAGGTGCGACAGTAGGAGTAGAAATTGGACATTCCACTGTCTGAGGAAGAGAGGGAGACGATTGGGCGCAAGGAAGTTCAGAGGGCTGAGGCAAAAACCACCGAACTATCGGAACAAACGTAGACACAGTCGGACTAGACCCTGTGAGTTTCTCTGCTGAACCATTCTCAGACGAAAGAAAACGACTCTCATCAAATACAACATGACGTGATATAACTATCTTACCCGACGGTAGGCAACAACGGTACCCCTTGTGTTGAGCACTGTAACCCAAGAAAATAGAGGGCTGAGAACGAAAATCCAACTTGTGTGCCACAAATGGTCGTAAATACGGGTAGCAACAGCAACCGAAAACTCTGAGATGATCATATGTAGGTTCATTTCCATATAGAGCCTTATACGGAGTTTGTCCATTTAGCACAGGAGTGGGAAGTCTATTTATGAGACGAACAGCACAGCAGAACGCATATCCCAATACTCCATAGTCAAGTTTGTAACAGTCCAAATTTGACCCAAATCGGAACGGTGGTTTCGGGACCATGAATCCGAGTCCGAGAAATATTTTAATATTATGATTTGAGTCAGTTATATGTGAATTAATGGGTGTGAAAGTTTCGTATAAAAATTTAAATGTTTGTGTGCTCAATTAGTTAAAAATGGCTAAATCGCGTAACGGGTAAAAGTGGCCTTTTAATTTGATTTATGGTTAGATCGATGTGGCTTTATTTTAGTGAAGTCCTTAAAGGGTAATATAACCATTTTAAGTCATAGTGGACGGCAATGTGGTCCTATAACATGTTTTTAAGTATTATTTTATATGTTAAAGAGTATATTATAATTGTTTTATGATTTAATACTAAATTATAATAAAATCCCACTTGGGAACAACTCGATTTTAGCCTGATCAGAAATGTGATTTCGGGACCACGAGTTCTAGTTGGAAAAATAAATTAATATTATTTTTCGTGTTAAATATGTATGATTGAGCATGTGTTAAAATTTCGTGAAATGATTTGACTGTTGGTATGTTTAATTTAAGAAAAAGGACCAAATTACATAAGTGGTAAAAAGTAGCATTCATTAAATTAAAGGGGTTTAATTGAAGTGTTGTTTGAAAGAATGAATTTGCATGTCAATTAACCCAAATCTCATGATGTGGACGGCAAGCATGCTAGGAGAAACAATTTTATATGTATAATGGGTGCATTATTTTAGTTTAAGTATATTATAATAAGTGTTTATTTTAGAAAATAAAAGAAATGTGTTTTAAATTCATTCTCTCTTTCCCCATCATCATCTTCATTTTGATATCACCGAAAATAAAAGGAGAAAGGAAGGATTCAAGCTCTCCACATTTCGGCATTTTGCATGTTCTAATAAGGTCAGTGATTAAGCTTAATTTTTGAAAATTTTAACATTTTTTTAGGTGGTTGACATGTATATTTGCTAGCCCATATTCGAATTTTTATTTTGGTTCTATGTTTAAAGTGTTGCCATGGACGAAATTTGGGTGTTTGTATGATTAATGATAGTATATGTTATATATAAGTTAGATTAATAAGATTTCCTTTAGAATTTTTGATAGATTTCGGTATAAGGGTGATTTTGTAAAAAGAAGAATTTTGGATGGACTAAATATCAACAAAAATGGAAGAATTGAGCTGATGGGAGGGCTATAAATATTCGGCCCTTAATTGATATGGTCAACTTCTAGATATTTTGTGTTTTGAACTATAAGGACTTATTTGTAAACATTGTAAAAGTCAGGGGTAAATTCGTAACTTATTAAATTATGTGTTTAAGGATCAATTTAATGAGAAAAAGTGATGAAGGAGTTGATTTAAATATATTTAGATCAAGATCATAAAGAAAAGAGTTTAGATCGGGGGAAGGCGAAATTGAACGAGTAATCGGGAAGCTTTATTCATCGACTTCCGAGGTAAGTTTGTAAGCAATTGGATTGATACAAATTTTATTCAATATTTAATTGTATATGCTAAACTGAAAGAATAGACTTAATTGTATAAAGCCGAATGTGGTATGGGGAATATTTTATTATATTCGAAATGAGATTAAAATGCATATTTATATATGTAAGATTGAACTAATTGGGTGGATTAAATAATTGTATATGTATCAAGGTATAGTATACGTGAAAATGGAATGTAATTGATGCTGGAAATTGAAAATGAGGATTTATATATATATATATATAATTCAAAATTATCGACTTCCGATGTAAGTTATAAGCAATTGGAGAAATTAAATTTTCTTTTATCTATATTATAATCATAAGTTGAATGAGCTAATGATATGTATATATATATATATATATATATATATACACACGAATATGTAAGTTTAATTTATTTTGGGTTTAATATAGGTATGCGCATATATGTATATTTATATTTGGAGATTGTATAAATGGAAATAAATATAGAGAAGGATTATGGTTGTATTGAAATTGACGATTTGGCTTTTATATTATATGTCAGCCGAATGTGATGGAAATCCATAATGAACGAGAGTTAACTTTGATATATAATTATAGTTGTATATGCATTGTTGGATTGTCTAAGGATATAATGGTTTTGTTGGTTTAATGTGAGCGAGCCCAATTAAATTGGACATATGTATAAAATAGTTATGAAGTGTGTTGGGATGTTTAACTGTATTGGTATGACTCGGGCTTTTACGCCTAGCAGACCTTGTGCCGGTGTTATTTATCAGGCTTTTACGCCTAGCAGGCTTGATGCCGGTGATGTGTTTTACAAAAGAGGAACCGAATTTGTGTTCAAGGTGAATTAAAGCTAATTTATTGAGTTAATGGCTCAGGTAAGCATGTCAAGTAGGAATTAACTTCTTACATATTCAAAGTAAGGTAAGCAAGTAATTCAGTTATCTATTACAAATAATATGTGTTCTCGGTTTTACTAATGAATGATATGAATATTGTGGCTTTGGTCTTCTAATATGTGGATACAAGACTAGGTATATTCGGCCACATGGATTGTTGTGTATTTGATGCTATATTATAGAAATTGAACTTTAAGTATATGAATGTTTCTACATATGGTTACATGAGGACATTTTGGTTGTGGAAGGTTGGATTATGAGTAAATATTTTGTTTATAAGCACCTGGTTAAAAAGAAATTATTCTATAAATTTTATACGTTATATAGGTATGAAATTGACAGTTTGAAAGTAAATATGAGTACAAACGTACAAGTTGAATTATTTCAAATTTAAATGTTTAATGTTTAAATGTTGTATTATCATGAATTTAGGACTTACTAAGCTAGTAAGCTTACTAGTGTGAAATGTTCTCCTTTGTTCTATAGATTTTGATTAAGCTACGAGCTCGAGAGGGATCGTCAAGAAAGTCATCCACACTATCGCCTTCTGTTGGTATTTTAAATTTTGGTTACGATTTAGAAGGCATGTATAGGCTAGATAAAGTTTTAGAAACATACGATGTTTGATCTTGTACATGAATATAGCCATGCGAAAATGGCTATTTCTCTTGGTTATGTATCGTTTATATGTTTGAATTTTTATAACTTGCTCGTATGTAAATGTATGTTTTAAATTTGATCATGGCCTAAATTACATATGGGATTTGTTTTTGGTATATATATATATATATATATATGTATGGTTAAGGTATAGAGTTTAAATAAAATTGAGTAAGGAGGTTATAATCTAGTTAATCGTATTTTTGCAATGAAATAATTTTTAGTTAGCAGCAGTGATGTGATTTTGAAAAATCACCAAAAATAGGATAAATTGAATTAGGAAGTGAATAAGATATAGGATTAAAGCTTATTGTGTCTATTTTGATATGAAAGAAACAGAGTAGGCAAAGGAATTATATATTATGAGATATTTAAGTTTTAGTGAAACTTATCCTGAATGATTTCGTGAGTCCCTGTTCTGTCTTGGAAAAATTGTTAAAAATTGTACAAAAATAATTATGGATCATGGTTTATATGTTTAGAATCCTTAATGAGTATATTTTTGATTGGAATAAACAAGAACATTATTGAAATGTTGTACAATGAGATAACTGAGTTTTTGTACAGATAGGTCAGAAATATCAAACAGTGAAATAGGGGTAACTTTGATGAATAAACTGTACTAATTGGCCACATGAAAAATTCTGGAAAAATTATGGTAAAAAGTTATATGAGTCTAGTTTCAAAGAAAATTTACGGATCTAAATTTTGAATTTTGTAACTCGAGTTATGGTCAATTTAGTCAGCATGATGCAGTTGGACAGCTTTAAATTTTTATGCCCCAAATAAATAGTCAAGCCTAGTAATGCCACATACTCGACTCCGGCAAAGGTTTCGGGTAAGGGGTGTTACAAAGTTCGCCTGAGCTAAAAGAGTAATACCCATGTCAACAATATGTCGGTGTTTGCGTTCAGCAACTCCGTTCTATTCAGAGGTATGTGGACACGTGAGCCGATGAATAATTCCTTGCGAAGCTAGAACAGATGTGAATGCTCTATTTTTAATAAGTTGCTGAAATTGAATAAAACACTTCACAGCCTGAGACTTCTGACGTAACAGGTAGAGCCACGTGAACCGGGTGCAAACATCAATGAAAGAAACATAATACCAATCATTACCACACGAAATAGATGCAGGACCCCAAAGATCAGACACCACGAGAGTAAAAGGATCACTATATTCTGTCGTGGATACAGGAAACAGGAATTTATGGGACTTTCCTTTTTGACACGCGGTGCATACAGTATCACTACAAAGCTTATCAGCAGTAATACTACATTTATTTAAAACAGATTTGACAATACTAGAAAACGGATGACCTAACCGTTTATGCCATAAGGAAAAAACATTACAATCCTTGGATGTATTTTGTACTGCAGAGGAATCAGCAGAATGAGTTTCAACCGACTGAGTAGATAAAACTGACACCGGGAAGTGATACAGTCCATCACAAATGTGGCCCGTCAACAAAGTTCTCTGGGTCAAGATGTCCTTAATAACATAGAAGGTCGGGTGAAATTCAAAGAAAACATTATTGTCATTCACAAATTGAGACACCGATAATAAATTCTTCCTGATGCTCGGAACACAAAGAACGTTAGACAAGTGCAGCAATTTAGACAGAGTGGATAAAACACTATGACCTACTGATGTGATCTTGGTGGAAGTGCCACTGCCCATTAATAGATTAGAATTACCTAAATATGGAGTTGTATGATTCAGAGCCGAAGGATCCCGACACACGTGGTTACTGGCGCCCGAATCAGAGTACCAAGACGTGGAGCCGAACAGCACGGGAATATAAGAATTTGAAGCATCATTAGAACCAACTTTTGCAGAATTGACATTGTCCTCAGAGGAGTCGTAATAATCAGATGGATGTAGATCGCCCAGCCGTGGTAAACCAATGCATGGGTCGGACCCAGAGTAAACACGAGCATGTGGTTTAGTATACCACGAAACAACACCACCACCAGATTGATGAGTATTCAGCCCTACACCAAGAGCAGAATTAAATTGGACATTGTTAGTAGTTGGCATGGGTGGAGCATTCGGTTGTACAGGCCCAAGAACTGGCCCAACTTCATGTGGCACAGTTTGTGTAGGCCTAGGCGCATCGTGAAAATGTGGCCTCTGATTTGCAAAATTATTAGCACCATGAATAGGAACAGATGGCCCATGTTGACCATTCAACCCACAATTAACACCAAAATTGTTTTGTGGCCCACGTGCTTGACAAGACTGATGATAGCCATCGACCTGCCTAAAGGAACCCCCATATTGTTGACGACGCATTTGTGGTTGACCAGCACCAAAATGAAACTGACCAAAATTTGGTTCAAAACGAGGCCTCTGATTTGCAGGAGAATACCAACCAGCTTTCACCGCCGGAGGCCGCAAAACAAACGACGGTAAAGAGATCGGACCGACAGGAGCAGACGACGGACCCATCACCGGTGGAGCATCATCACGATGGTACCTGTAATAACAACGTTGAGCAACGTGTCCATACCTCGCACAGATCTGACATTGAATCCTCGGCCGAAAGCTTCTTCCACGACCGCGCGCGGAGGATCGACCACCACGAGCAGAATCGTCCATCATTTGTGAAGGAGTGCTCTCCACCATATTCGCCGCAAGAACAATCTCCTGGACAGCTCGTTGTTGACGGCGTTCACACTCAAGGAGCGCATCTACAATGCGTTGAAAGGGCAAAGGGGACGGGGAGAGACTTACTGTCGAAACCACGGCTTCAAACTCATATGGAAGTCCCGCAAGCAAGATCTCTGTTCGCTCCGCCTCCGAGACTAGTGATCCAGAAGCTTCCAAAAGAGCACATAAACTTTTAAGTTTCGCAACATATGTGTTAACAGAAAGCATACCTTTCCGCAATGAGTGGAGTTCGTGGCGCAAGCGAGACTGTTTCGCACCAGTGTCGGCCGCAAACAAAGCACTCGCCGTCGTCCAAACATAGGAGGCGGATTGCACGTCAATGAAAGAGGGTAGAAATGACGAACTAATGGTTGAGAGTAACCATGACGTAAGAAGATTATCCTGCTGAGCAAAAGCCGAAGCAGCCGGATTCGACACCAGTCCACCATCGGGCGCTTGAACAAATCGAGCAGGAGTTGTTATGGAACCGTCCAAGAAACCAGCCAAATCATAGCCGGAAACAACAAAGCGCACCTGCTTTTACCATTGAATAAAGTTGTTCTCGTCAAGTTTGATAACATCATGCCTAGGAAAAGAGTTAACGACTCTTTCACCAGTGAAGGGAGAGCCAGGAGGCTCAACAAACGCAGAATCAACTGAATGAACGGTGGTCATGGCCTAGGATCGGTGGCGACTGATACCATGAAAGAAGGTATAATCACTTGAACAATCTTTGAATAAAGGAAAACTAGAAGAGAAAATAGTGAAGAATTCTCTGATTTTTATTCAAATGAATCTAGTCTCCTATGTGACTATTGTACATGTGCTTTTATAGAAAGTCAAAGACTGTTAACAGCAATCAGTTTCATCTTACCTACTTGAACGAAACAGTTATAACAACTAAACTACTCTTGAGCTATTGTTGAGTTATACTCTTGAGCTATACTCTATCATGCATTATGAGTATGATGTATGGCAGGTGTTCTGAGAAGAGAGCGAGTGCACTTGCTGCAAGGAATGATGGTCTTCATGTCTATTTGGCTGACAAATTTGCAGTTGTTTGGGTGGTGAATCTTTCAAGAGTTGCTGGAACTCGAAGGTCCTCATAACGAGAAGGTAGTGCCATTACTTGCTTATTATTGTACTATCATTACTCGCCTGGTAATTGATTATATTTTTTATTTTTACAATTTTTGATAAATTTTTAACTTTTATAATTTCTATATCTTTTTGAATTTTTAAAATTTTTATCATATATTTTTTAATTTTCTTTAAATTTCTTATAATTTCAACCCAAATGCCATGTCATCATGTCACGTCCACGTCAATTTTTCAATTAAAATCAGATTAATTTGAAAAAAAAAAAGAATAAGGATGAAATTGAAAAACCCCTAAATATCAGGGGGCAAATTTTGGAATTATGACTTTTTTTTAACTATCATAAAATATAAAATTTATATAAAAATATATTTCTAGCCACCGACAATTTCTATTGTTTATATATTCGTTTCATTTGTATCATTATTCTATCTAGATCCTTAAAGAAAAAGTATTTCTTGATCGTTACTCTTATATACTAAAAAAAGAAAAACAGATGGCTCTAATCTGAGCTAGCTTTTCAACACCTACAAAATTCATTACAAATTCAGATAAAGTCTTTGAAACTACTTTTTCCATATATACTTGAAAATACATACATAATATCAGTTGGGTCACATTTTCTCTCCATCGATGAAAATCTCGGGGATGTGAGCAATCATTGACCAATTTTTGCATTTCTTGATTTGGCCTGTGTCGAATAACTTTGAACAGCTTGAAATTTCAAGGTACTCTAATGCTTTGAGAGAGTACAGTGTTTGTGGGAAAGATGCTAACTGAGGACAGTCCAAGACTTCAAATCTTTGAAGTGAAGTCAGATTTCCAATCCATCCCGGTAACGTCTTCAGATTCGAACAGCTCGAAACCTGCAAATCTTTCAGTGTGGTGACATGTTGAAGACCATCAGGCAGAGAACTTAGTTTCGGCAAATCCCCGATTCTCAAGGTGCGGAGGCATTCCAGTTCCATGACATTCTCTTCCAAATCTTTTGACAGATCCAGCTCTCTGCATTCTTTGATTTCAAGCTCTTCAAGGGCTGTTAGATGTTTAAACCCTTTGAAAAGTGACTTGAGCATTTCACAACATCGAATATTGAAAGATCGGAGTGAAGTTAAACTCTTCAGGCCTTCCTCAGTTAGGCATACTAGATCAGGACAATTTTCTATTGATAGATGTTGAAGAGATGTAAGATGATGAAGCCCCTTCTCTGGAAATGACACCAATTCTATGATACCATCAATATGCATAACCTTTAGCTTGGAAAGATACAATGGATACACCAAATTTGCTCCTGCTGCTACCATTGCTGACTGTTGCAAAAGCCTTGCAGGCGTATTCTTTAGCTCCAGTTCTTCCAGAAATGGATGCAATGGCATATGTGTCAGGTTGGTGCAAATCCCAATTTTTAATTTCGAAAGACAAGGGAATGAGGGCATTGATTCCTTCTTCTGCGATGGCCTTTGTGGTGATGCTGCTGCGCCATGAATATCATTGGTAACAGGAGGGGCTTCCCTCCACCATCCCTTCAGATTTCGCAAGTCAAAAAACACTAATTCTTCTAGGCAAGGGAAGAATTCTTTACCTTCTCTTCCTCTATTCATTGGATTTCCCTTGAATGATAAAGATGAAGAAGACTCGGCACTGCTATCTTCAATGTATTCGACAGCAGTTATCACTTCAAGCCTGAGCACCTTAAGCTTGGGAAGCTGGCTGAACAGCGGGAGATGTATGCATTTAATACAATTCCATATGGTGATTTCAAGTAAGTTTGGGAGTAGCAAAGCCATGTCAAAGCTCATCCATTTTGGGAACCTTTCAGCTCTATATCCATAAATGTGAAACTCTTGAATATTTGAATGTGGCTGCAGGCCTTCCAACAATGCTTCATCTTCTTCAAAACTTACATGATTATTAACTTCTCGGCTCCAATCTAAAGTCAACACCTCAAGGTGTTGTTTCTCCTTCAAGTTTGCTTCCTTGCATTCTGCTGCAACATTTCTCAAATTTTCCAGCTTTGCTATCATTAGTTCTCCCCTCAGCTCATTTAGGTCTTTCAGTTCCCTTAGACCTCCACTGGCCATTTCGAAGGAACTCGTGCCTACTACAAATCGTGTTAATGTTTGAAGCGAAGTTAGCTGCCCAATCCCAGATGGCATATGTGTCAAACCAGTACATTGACCAGTCTCAAGATGCTTAAGACTAATCATGTTACTTAATTTTCTTGGAAGCTGTTCTAACCTCTTACAAGAATAGATTTTTAGTGTCTGCAAATTAAGCAGCTTAGTAATGGAACTTGGGAGTTTTCTGATGACTTCATTCTTGGAGAGATCAAGATACCTCAAATGTTTCAACTTACCGATGATCCTCGGCAGGATGTGAAGCCCGGTATTGTGTAGATCCAATACACGCATAAGCCTAAAACTTGAAATGATTGCTTCATGATCAACCTTGTCCAAAACTACACGATGAATAGGTTGCATCGGAAGAAGAAATGTCCGTATTTTGTATGCGTTGAGCAAAGTGGTTGGGATTTTCCAGGATGAATCTAATTCGGCACTCAACGACACATGACGAGTTCTTTCAGATATGTTTTCACAATCCAGATCTACCATGGAGCAGTCACTCCCTGCAATTAATTGAGCAAGGTCATGCATGAGGTCATGCAGTTTGCAACTTATTACATTGCCCCATTCATCATATTCCACATCTTGAAAAAAGGACCGCCTGAGGAGATCCATGAAATACTGGTCCCCCAATTCCTCGAGGCATTGAATTCCCTGCAATGGTTGTATAAACCCTTCTGCAATCCAAAGTGAAATCAGCATTTGCTTGTTTATCTCATAGTCCTTAGGAAACAATGAACAGTAAGCAAAGCACTGTTTTAAATAGGATGGCAGTTGTTCATAGCTTAGCTTCAGTACGGATAATACATCATCTTCGTTTCGAGTTACCATTGACAATTGCCTCTCTTTTAAAGAGAGCCACTCGGTTTCAGTATCTTTGGTATATAGAACGCCACCTATGGTCCTTATCGCAAGGGGATTACCGGCACATTTTTTGACAATGTCCTTCCCAATTGCTACTAATCTTGAATCATTTGGCTCTTTGCTTTCTTTAAATGCCACTTTTTCGAACAAGGACCAAGACATGTCTTCTGGAAGGCCTTCCAACAGGTAAGGCTGGCTTGTGCCTGTAATGGAAGCAACCAGTTGAGCACGTGTAGTGACAATTATCTTACTCCCCCTTGCACCATTCATCAACAAATCTGCCAAATTCAGCCACCTCTCCCTACTATCATTCCACATATCGTCTAACACAAGTAAGTATTTCCGGCCATCGATCCTTTTACGAAGGTGAATTTGCAAGGAATCCATCTCAAGACTTTCATACTTGGAACTAGTAGCAGACTCCAAAATCTTCCCAACTATCATTTTCACATCAAAAACATCGGAAACACACACCCACATCCTCAACTCAAAATGCTTCACAGTTCTCTCATCATTGTACGCTAGTTGAGCTAGAGTGGTCTTGCCTTGTCCCCCTATCCCAACTATTGGTATCACTGAAACATTGTCAACGCCATTACTCTCCAACAACCTTTTCATGATGGCGCCTTTGTCACCTTGTCTCCCAACTACATCTTCCTTTCGGACAAACGAATGTGTCTGCTTCCTCTCAACCTTTACAAGTGGTATGCTTATAGGGGATCGGTCCGTAAAGTGGTATTTAATTTTATCAGCAGCTATTGCATCTAATATCTCCCTAATGGCCTCGATTTGATGACTTATCTTAAGATTGTAAGCTACTTGACTAACTTTCGAGAGTAGAAAGCTTACCTGTTTTCCCCTTTTCCCCTGTTGACGTTTCAGAACATGAGTTGAAAAATCATCCAACAGGTCATCTGCATCATAAACTGCATCTTTAAGCTTTCCAAGCCAATCCCTAACCTCATGGCTCTTGGCATGCTGATCCTCTGCATCCAAAAGTACAGCTTTAATGGTGGAAACTGTGTTTTTCAGTTTCTCAAGCTGTTCTTTGACACCCCACACCAATCCCAATTCCTGGAGGGCAAGGTTGCCTATCTTTCCCAGGATCCCATCAGCTATGTTGAACAAACCTGCTTCTGCCATTCTTCTCTTATCGTAAAACACTAACAGCAGCAATGGTTAAAATGCAAAGCTTTTGTTGATCTGGTAAGCAGTTTAGCCATAAATACAAAGGGTTGACATCAATTTCATTTTCAAATTAGATTAGCTGGCTATGTTAACAAGTCTAGTTTAAAGATTAAAATAATCTATGAGGAGGATAACATGGAAAGTTCATTGCAAGTAAAGGAAACCCATTTTTAATTAGGCCCCAGATAGGTAAGACAAAAACATGCTTGACCTTTATTTATGCTTTTAAGTGGTTGTGGAAAATACCCCACAATCCAGCCGTGTCAAAAGGGACAAACTCAATCTTAGAGAAGACAACTATGAAATATGTGCATCAAAATGAAGGATTCCATTAAAATCGAATGAGTCGATTATTACAGTAACAGGATGAAACTTCAATCATTTATACCATATTTAGTTGAAGGGAATAGAATAGCACTAACCATCCTCATTCTTTCTCCTCCCATAATAGTTATTCTATGGTATTTAATATGAGAGTTTCTTTAGTATGGTATTTAATATGAGAGTTCGATCGAATCGAATGAAAAAATTTTGAGTTGACGAATTATATTTTATCATTTTAACTTAATTTAAAATTTTCTCGAATCGAATTGAGTGAGACGGAATTCGAACCGAACCGAATATATTTGTTCAAGTTAAATTATTCGAGTTATTCGAATTCGAAAACCAAACTCAATTTGAACTCGAAATTTGAAAAAAAATTTGAGTTGAGTCTAATAACTCGATTTGTTTAACTCAAAATTTGAAAATTTTTTCGATTTTTATTTTTATTTTTTTGAGTCGAATCGAGTTTTGTTCACCCCTAATGGTATGACCAAAAGATGACTATTTCATGCAATCTTGAATAACAAAACAAATTTAATTTCCAAATTACTCCTTTAGAGCTTGTACTTAAAATATAAAAAAACAAAATATTTGAGATATTTTAACATGGTTTAATAAAAATATTTTATTTCAAAATATAATTTAAAATAAAATCTTTTATTTCAAATATAAAAAAACAAAATATTTGAGATATTTTAACATGGTTTAATAAAAAATATTTTATTTCAAAATATAATTTAAAATAAAATTTTTAATATAATTTAATAAAAAATAAAAAAATAATAATTATATTAAGAATGTTATTAAATTTTTTATTTTATTAAATTATATTTAATAATAATTATATTAAATTATGATTAAATTATTTATTATTAAATTATATTTAATAAAAAAATTTCTAAGTTACTCTAATCATTTCAACTTTTTTCCTCATGCTATTACAATATTTATTCTATTAATCAAACACAATAATATTATTACAGTTCTATTTTATTCTATTCAACTAAACAATTGAATTACTAATTACAACTCTATTTCATTACAATCCTATTCTATTCCAGTGAACCAAATATATCGTAAATTTCTTATAAAATCACATTCTGATTTTAATCTCCAATTTAAACATAATTACTTTAATGCAACCCATATGTTTGCTTTGCCAAAATAGATCTTAATTTACTTTTTTTTTTTTGAAGTTTTTATATTTAGTTAAACATCCAACTTTCATAAAGAATTTGTAAACGATGTGTTTTTAAGTTTTTATATTTAATGCAACCCATGTGTTTTGGACATTGAAAAAGAATTTGTAATATGGGGCACTGTGTTTATATATTTTTATCATTTTACTCATCTGCCATTAATTTGTCATTATATACACATCTTAGTCAATCAATTTTAGTAATTTTTTTCATTTTGGTCTCTCAATTTATTCTTTAGAATTAATTTTCTTTGTTTTTTTAAAACAAAAGTTAAAAAAATAAAATGAGTAACCAAAATGAAAACTTATTAAGATTGAGTGATTAAAATGAGTGTATGTAATAAAAAATTAACAGTAGGTGACTAAAATGATCAAAGTATATAACAACATTGCAAACTTTATTTTAGTGCCCAAAATGAAAACTTATGAAAATTGAGTGACGAAATGTGTAATTTACCCTTTATTTGCTAACTTTAAGTATATATATATATATGTGTGTGTTTTTGGCTTAATGCACAATTTGGCCTCCTAACTATGTCTATTTTCCTACTTTGGCACTTAAAACTTTTTTTTGTCCTAGATTGATAGTTAAATTATTATTTCGTTATCCAATTCAACCAATTATTTTCTAATGGTGTTAAAAAATTTTGTTGCCACATGACACTAATAAAAATATGCCATGTGGCACCTTTAAACCAATCAAATAATATGCCATGTGGCGCTAATAGAATGTGTCATGTCACCCTTTCTTTTTTTAAATATTATATAATATATTGTTAAAAATGTAAAAGATCATATATAATATAAATAATTCAAAATAAATTAAAAAAGTTTAAAAATAAAAAATCTAAAATATATCAATATAAATTTTAAAAAAATCAAAATATTATAAAAATTGAAAATTTGTCATAATTTTTTTAAAAAATCTAAATTCTAAAATTAATATATATTTCTAAACATTTAAAACTATATATATTTGATGAAATTTGTCTATTTTGGAAATTTATATATATTTTTGAAAATTTAAAATTTAGAGTTTTTTGAAAAAAAATAAAATTTATGACAGTTTTTAGAATATATATTTTTTGAAAATTTAAGTTTTCTTTTGTAATTTTTTAAAGTTAAATACATTTTTATATAATTTTGTAAAAAATTTCAATTTTCATATAATATTTTGATTTTTAAAATTTATATTTATAAATTTTAGATTTTTTAAAACTTTTTTTATTTATTTTATATATTATATATGATTTTTTTTTACATTTTAAAACAGCATCTTATATATAATATTTTAAAAAAAGGTGATGTGGCGTATTTTAATAGTGTCGCATGAACAATTAAAGTCGGTCAATTGTGAGTTGATGTTTTTATTTTAAATAAATCTAAGTGTTTCGTGACACATTATGATTGGTTAAAACTGCCACTAGGCATATTCTTATTGGCACCATGTGATAATCTATTTTTTTAACATTGTTAGAAAAAATGGATTAAATCGAGTAGCAAAATGATAGTTTAAGTATCAATTTAAAATAAAAAAATTAGGTAGCAAAGTGAGAATAAGCATAATTCAAGGGTCAAATTGAGCATTAAACCTTTTTTTTAAAATACAAATTATTTGAGGAAACGTCGAATACAAATAAAAATAACTAACAAACAAAACCCTAAGCAATCGATACTCTCTTACAACGATACGAGAGTTTGGTTTCATAAAAGGGAAAGAACAAAAAAACCCCTAAACAACTGTCAAGTATTGTCCCTGAAATAAGTACAAAAGTGAGAGACGATAGGGTTTTAAGAGGGACTTTTTGGGTAGGAGGTGCAATAGAAAATGGGTGACGAAGAAGAAGAAAGAAGAGAACTGAACTTGGTTTCAAAGAAGGATGAAGAAGAGAGCGAAAGCTCAATGACTCCATGGGAGCAACACGCCAAAGTTATAAGCATTCCTCGCTTCGATTACAAGGCTCCTTCTTCTTTGCTTCAACGTTCTCACTCTGGTTTTCTTATCACTTGCACTATCAGTACTTCTGCGGTCTCCTTTCCCTGATTTTCTTCAATTTTCTGTTCTGTTTTTTGTCTGATGGGCTGCTTCTTTTTTTTCAGTTTGGAAATGGGGTTTTGACATTTTCTTTTATCTTGTTATCAGAGAGGGAGAAGAGCGCAACGAAAGAAGCCATGGCTATCTTTTCTAAGGTATTGTCTTTTTCATCTCAATTTTTTGATTTAGTCTTCCTATTATAGGCATAGCTAATTGTTGATTTCATTGAACCATGTCCTGAGATTTCGAGTGGGATTCGAGAACCGAAAAAAGAAATGCAAAAGTTTTGGCATCCAATGTTAGAAAGTAATAGGAAGCAGTTGAAGTTCTCTCTCTGAGAGCTATAATTGCTAATTGTTGGTTGCATAAATAATGAACGTTGCTTTATCCTTCCATATGTTTAAGTAACCTCTAGAGTCTGTATAGTCCTTTCATAGTGTGATTGACACTGCCACTGTTGTTTCACAATATCATTTTCGTTTTTCTTGCTAACTGACTGTGAAAAAGATGCAAAATCTTCAAATTAAGCTGTATCCGTTAATACATTATAATTGAAAAAAAATGAAGAGATTTTCTCTTTCTATTTGACATTGACTAATTGGAGTGTGCACCACTTTTGGATGATGATGCTAAAACACTGAATTGGTGCCTTTGATCATGTAGAGCATGCGCCACTTTTGAATTGTTTCTTTTGAGGTTTATGGAAACAGGTTTCTGGTATTGGGCATGTTGTTGTACTGTTGTCAATGCTAATGCTTGTTAATTGTTTTAATATTTTGCAGTATGTTGGCCCCTTCAATGGTGATGATGACACCTTGGGATGTTCAGGAAACTCTGATGCAAATGCTGATACTAAGAGAAGGAAAATATATACAGAAGAAATTGATCAGAATATTGGCAATAGTGTCGACAGCTCAGAGATCACTGATGCAGCCGGTGGGTAGTTTTCAGGCCTAAAAGACTGGAACTTTGACATTCAGTTCAATTTTGCTTATGCGCTGGATTCTAAATTTATTGAGAATATCTCATTGTGGTAGGGGGAATTCCAAAAGATGACTGCTTTGTCTCTGCAAAGACGGATAAAAGTCAAGCACCAAAATTTGTTCTTTCACTAGTCAAACTAACAAGGAGTGGTTTGCTTTTGCTTACCTTCCCATGGGGGAACTCGTTAGACACGATAGATGTTGTTTCAAAGATCTTTTGTGATCTGGAGTCTGGGAGTTTAAAGTCACCACTGTAAGTTTGTTGCAGATATCCTCAAGTTTATTTGTTTTCTCCTTTTGGCATGTTTATAGTTCTTACCCTGGCTTCTGTTTCCAGAAACTCTGGTTATGTCTGAATCATCCTCCAAATGACACAATGAGATCTCTTCAGAAAATATTGTTTGAGATAATATCTCAAGTAGATCAAAGCATAATTGGCTCCTAAACCCTCAATGAGCTGGTCTAGAAGTTCTTTAAGAGAATAGTATTACTAAAGTCCATTTAAACTTTTTATCAGAACATATTTCCTTTGTACTTAAAATTACATGTTATCACTTTGCAGTAGTAGATGGATGGAAATTGTGTAGGAAACAAGTTGACATTATTCATGAATAAGTTGTATGTAGGCTGCTGTTAGAACTGAAGACATGGATGATTAATACCTTGCACCACCCCAATGTTAATATAAGAAAGCTTAGTCTTAAATTTGAAGTGCATTTAAATTTTTTCCTTTTTTTTTGCACATAAAAGATTCCACAATATCTCCAATGCAGTAAGTTAAATTATTTGCAGATCATGTTTTCACTTGCCTCTTCTATGAGCTTGGTGAGTTATCACTTCCCAGGATTGCCAAATTTGTATTTGTGATATCTTCACGGCTGACAATCGCTGATTTCTTTTCCATCCTTGCATTATCATTCATATGTTTTTCCTTTTTCTTCAGCAATCTATCATGTTTACTGAATTTTGGGTTAAATTTCATTTCATTGGTGCAGTTGGTGTCACCGCATCTTTCCCATCCAAGCTACCTGTACTTTGAATGAGAAGGAACTGCAAGCAGTTGTATCGAAACTTGTCTTTCAATTTGTGAATGATAAGCGGAATAAACTTGCACAACCTCTAAAGGTTTGAGCTTTAGGTTTTAGCTCTTATACTTGAAGTATGTTGCCTGAGAGGTTTATGGAACATTGGGATAGGTTATCTTGGTATGGTCAAAACAAAATGTTAAATGGAATGCATTTTAACTATTATATTTGTTTAGATGACTTATCTTTCCACGTATGTGGACACCATAAGAATAAACTCACTGCATCCCTAAAAATTGTGGTTTCTAACTCAAAATCCAGCCACCTAGGTTTATTTTTCTATATTCCATATCTGAGGTATATTGTCAAATGAAATCCGTCTTCCTAACATTAATGTCTGCATTTTTTTTAAAATACGAAGTTGTACAAGTTCAAAACATTATTGCTATCTTTAGTTTGCAGTTGGGTTTAACAGAAGAGGGATTGAAGAGAGCCAAATGAAAACTCCGAAAGATGCATCAAAGAATTCTGATATGTCTGTATTATTGGACCGCAACAAATGCTTTGGTGCCGTGGTTGCTGCTGTTAAAGGCATTGTTTCAGATTCAGTCGTGGATCTGAAATCTCCTGAGGTACAAGATCCTATACAGCTTGTCATAATGTTTTTCTGTCCTTTTCCCTGCCTAACTGCAATGGCAAATCTTTCAGCTATCTATTCTTGTCGAGTTGCTTCCCCTTTCTGGAGTGCCTAATGGATCGCTATTGGTTGGTGTGTCAGTTTTACCCCAAAACCTGGTTAGTACTAAGCCAAGACTCTGCATTAAGCCACTGGTTTGCGATAAAAATGGGAAGAAGGCAAGTTAGAGCATGTTTGTGTTTAACAATGTTTTATATGATGAGACTCAACGTCTTTGCAGTAACGGTAATACGAGTCCATGGTGAAATAATTTTGTATCCTGTACCTTCACCCCATTGGAGTAAAAATGCTTTAATTTTGATAAAAAGAAAGTGCTTTCATGGTTGAATTTAGAAGTTAGTGTGAGCAAACAATGGTCCATTTATCTCCTAAATGGTTTTACACGTGCATGCCGCGGTGGTTGACTCCATGGAGACCAATGTTGAGATGTCGCCATAAACCATGAATTGCTCGTTAGAAAAAAAATTTTTTAAAGGAAATTTAAGATTTGCTATGTCAATTACAGCTTAGGGCATTAGTCTTCAACAAGTTCTTCACCCACTGGTGAGAGTTTCGGAACCTGAACTTGTAAATTGTGAGATATATTTATTTATATGACTTGCCAATCCAAGGTAGCTTTTCCCATTGGTATTCTGTGCAATGTAACATTGAAAGTTTTTCCTTTTTATGGATAAACAATCTATGGCATTATTCTTATAGCATCACTTCTAACTATCAATCAATTAGTTGGGTTGCGACTAACCTTGTTCGTGACCAGACAAGGTTGGGCCAAACCTGATTACCCAAAAATGTGTTTTGTTTATGGTCCGGTTCTATCCAAAGTAAATTTTAAGATTCATGAGTTGGGAGGGGTTATGGATAGTTCTAAGTATTATATAAAAAAGAACAGATATGATTAGAATTTATAATTTAAATAATAATGGTGAAGCAAATTCACAAACCATTAAAATTGGCTTTGGATTTAGGATTACCTTTTCCTTAGATTGAAAGTTAGAAAATTCGAATTTGATTCTAAGTTAGAAAATTCGAATTTGAAACTAAAGAAAAGAAAAGATTATAAGTACTCATTCCAATCCTAAATTTATTTGATATTAGTTCTTTAAAATGACTTAAACTTATGAAGCTATTTACACCATGATTGGTGTGGAGGGCTGAATCCCCTTTGGTGAGGTGTATTCATAGAGGAACGAGGGTTGGATTTAGGGTAGAGTTACTCTCTCTGTGACCAGGTGATATATGTGTTTAAGATATTGTTGGAGTCGACTTGAATGAGTCGGTTGAAGTGTGTTGTTGGATATGATCTTGAATGAGTCGGTTGAAGTGTGTTGTTGGATATGATAAAACATATCTTTTATGAGTTAATGTGGATTCTTGGGAATGATGTTAAAAAGTTGTTGTAAGGTTATGCATGCCAATTTCTTATGGTTTTCAACTGTGCTGACAATGAGGTTTAAGGTAAAGATAAAACAATTGTATAAATTAATTTAATTAAACCTTAGATTTTCTATAAATCAAATCTAATTTAATTAAAAATTATCTATTATGTCAAATTGAAATACATCAGTCTTCCAAAAAACATTTAGAATTTCAAGTTTTTTTTTGTTTTTTTTTTATTTTTTATGGAAAACAGAAAAATAAAGGTTAAAATATGCTATAAATATTTGTATTAATCGTCAAAATTTATGTGCAATTGTTAATTTTATTAGTCATTACCCATACAAGGCCACTCAGCCATATTTCGAAACAAATGATATCAAATTTAAAATTTGCATACTGAGACGAAGTTGCAATTTATAAGTAACACATACTGAGATGAAGTTGCAATTTGTAAGTAACACATAAGTATTTTCTTTTAAGCAGCTTACAAAAACTTTTATAAGGAAAACGGGTGAAGTTAATATATTAAAAAAAATCCGAACGGGTCATTAGACCCGTCAATACACCTATGTATATTTAATGTTGCAATCATGTTTAAAGTACCTTATATTTATATCAATTTTAGCTAATTAACAATTTATTTTATATAAATATTTTTATATCATATATATTTATTTTGTATATTGTTTAACATTGTCATGCCTGGTTTAAGACAGAAGTCAATATCTCAAAACCAAGTTTCTCTAAGAATCTCCGATCTTTAAGTTTTACTTCAAGCGTTCAAATGGGCTGGTTTGTAGACATTATACATGTATCAATGCCCCAATTGACCAGGTGGAATCGTTTTTTTTTTTTCTTTTCTTTTTGATGAATTACTTGGTGAGATAGTTGTGAGCTAAAACCATGATCTACATGCCCCAATGATCAAATAGCAAAAGATTTATTACACATTGTCATTGCATATTATTTCTCATTTGACGCATATACCGCCGGTTATGCATATCCATTGTATATCTGTTGCAATTAAATAAACACCAAACTGAAGCATATTTACCTAGTTGGCTAAGTGAAAACGATTGTTATAAATATATCTGAAAAAGAGATGTCCATTTTGATGAGCAACTTTATTCCATAAACAAAGTTGATGAGCTGATGACAGATCACAAATGAAATAGTCCTTACATTCGTCCACAACAAACAGTTTCAAACTCCCCCCAGACAGGTGACAAACATCAAGATATCCGCCAAAGTAGTCTAAACCCTCCTGCCATGTATTTAAAACAATGGAAAATGAAAATGAAAATCATTAAAGCTCTAAGAGCAATATTACAAAAACTAAAGCCCAATAAGATATTAATCTGAAAATTGAAAAACAATATCGGTGGAATGTATCATTAGCAACTAAATGTTATGCAGACGGGACATAACAAAATTGCATTGCACCTCATCTTTTTTTTTATTTTTCTTTATGTAAAGAATCTTCTGGACAAGGGAAAGTCAGTAATTCTTAAATTTGGATCATTCATTTTGTTGCCCATGCACACATATTGTATGCTAGAGTTCACTTTTTTACTTGGAAGAGAATATCTACCAGTCTAATGCATATTAAGAGTGGTGAATACGGTTATACGACCGGAAATGTACCTACAAGCTGCTGAAATAGACCTTAGCAGTAACATCAGTAAAGTTTGTACTTGGGACTTAAGAGTATACTATACTAAGGCAAGTGAAAAGAAAAAAACTGACGAGTTTTGCTGGTGCCTAATTTCAGCTTCTAATCTAGCCATTGTTGTGAGTATGACATTCTTGTGCTTTCAGAATTTGAAAATATCGTATTTGTTCCTTCAATTAAGTTTTTCTTTTGGCCATTTGTTAGGAGTGGAGGGGGAAGGGGCTGTCTAGGGTTTGAACACTGAACCCGTTGTCAACCAATACTTGAAATCAACACAAGACTTTTGCCACTACACCAATGGCTTAGTTGATATTCCTTCCATTAAGTTTGCTTCAATATTTACTATAAATATAATTGTCAAGAAATTGATATATTCGCTAAACTTATAAAGTACTCTCAAATGTTGACCAAACATTTCCATCAACTTAGAGATTAGAGTAAAGCATAACGCATCATCAAATGGGTAGCTACAGACAAGTTCTTTACTCTTGATTATGTTCCTTTCAAGCTCAAGACATAAGACTATATCTCGGATCTAAAACAGCAGCATTATCAAATTCACTAGCCCAGGCCTCCTAGGATACCTCATTAACATTTTGAATAATACCAGCCCCACTTGATGGGAACAAGCAAGAACAATCAAACAAAATGATAAATCAGAAATTCATGTTTGGTAAATAACTGGGATATTCCACTTTTATGCATCTGCATGTATGAACTCAGTGCTTTGCTGTTAAACTCCTACTTCTTCTTTACATTGTAATCAAACCATCTTATACTGACCATAATCAAAATATTTCCATTGGCTACACCTACTAATTTATTCACATGAAAGAAACTAAATACAGAAGCCAACTTTTTTTGCAAGCCCCCCACACCCCGGGGAGAACAGGTAACTGAAAAGTATCACAAATATATCCAAATTACTCGCAAAGCATAATAAGCAATCTCATTAACCAAGGTCCAAGAAACACTTGATTGTTAAGTCTTACTCAAACCCATCTATGGGGGTTATCCAGAATGCATGTTGTTCTCAATCTCACTACAAGTATCCCCCCACCATATTTCGAATCATTAGGCAAGAACAACTTAATAACAATTTCAAAATCTTCAAAATGAAATGCTAAATCAAACAAAATTCCATGGACAAAAAGACCACAACGCAGAAACGGACTGATACGGAGATATTCCAGTTCACCATTTCTTTCCAATCAAACGTCATTGGAACCAAACAAAATAAACCCCCAAATCACTACACCCTACTATAAATAGACTAAATGAAAATAAGTCCCTTAATAGAAAACAGGAAACCAGTAAAAACCTCAGAAGTATTGACAATGGAGCACCAGAGTCTCATATCAATCAATCTTGTATCCAACAAAGGGAAAGAAAGGGTTAAACGCTTCAATTTCAAAAATAAGAGCAGACAGGAAAATTCTATCGAACATATAGCAGCCAACCTTGATTAAAACAAAGCCCTAAAAAAGTTAAACCGATCAATCATGCCAACTAAGAAAGAAAAAAAAACAAAAATTTAACATAGCTAAAAACCCCAAAATTTTGGAACTTAAAACAACCCTTAATGCAAAGATCAATGAACCCATCAACAAACTATGAACGAAAACATCAATAGATAAATATCCAGTTATTAAAATTATATATAAAAGAAATTGAAACAAAAAGAAAGAAAGAAAAGAAAATTTGACTGACCCTGGAGGCAGCTTAAGCATTAGCAGTTTTGGGAATGAGAGGAACAGAAGCGCCCTGTTTCCCAGCCTGTTTCAACTTGGCCTCTTCTTCACGGATCTTCTGCATCTGCAGCATCCTCTCCATGACGAGCTCGTACTCGCACTTTTCATATGAGTGGCGTTCAATCTCGCATTTCCAAGGTAAGTAAAACTCGGCTTGGCGGCACTTGTTGAGCGGGATGAGAAGATGTGCACATTGATCCCTGTACGGGATGGGGACCTTGTTCTCCACCATCTCAGCTTGTGTTGCTATCATCTTCTTCGATGAACCCTCCACTTCCATTCTTTTTTCTCCCTTTGATTTGTGTTTGAAGAAAAAAAATTGGGCTATTAAAATGCTTTGCTAGATCTCCGAGTCCAACTCCAAGGTAATTATCGGCTAGCTTAGCTTTTCTTGTACGCCCAAAGGTAATTTGGAAGGGCTGGGCTCAAAACTATTATGCCCAAAATGGGCCTAAAAAAACTAATTCCATTTAGAATATGATTTGAGTTTCGCTCGGTTGAATTTATTTTTCAATTTTATAATATATATTATATTATGGTTAAAAAGACTTTTTAGTCTCTCTCAAATTTAATATTGACTAAATTAGGAACAGTTTAATCTCTATTAATTTCAAATGCGAATGAGCACTTGAGGGTAATTAATTGCAATGTTAATATTTTCTATCAATTGTATATAATTTCGATTGATATAATAACAAATTTAACTCTCATAATTTATATATTTTTTTAATTTGATCTTAATTTAACAAATTTAGATATATTTTGTGTTTAAATTTAGAAAGATTGCAATTTCATATGTTTTGAGAGTTCGGGTATTGAGCACCCCCTCCGAGTTCTTCTACATTCACTTGTTGCATTACCAAGACATAATACACAATGTGAATTATATCCCTTTCCCGCTTTCTGTTATAATTTATGAGTTTGTGACCGCCATTGTTCCAAGCTTTTTTTATTTTACAATTTTTAATGTCGTTTGCATTGACCGTTGGCTCCAACATAATATACCCTTAATTCTCACCCCCTCTCTAGCATACTGAACCAAAGACCCAAACCCAGGTAACAAGACCATAGTCGAGCACCATAATTACCTCGCTCCTCGTGCCTTTTCCGATGCTTCCATTTTGGTTAGTATGATTGGATTTTTAATGAAGGTTATGAAATATTGATCAAATAATAAGACAAGCAGTGGTTTAAGGAAGGAAGATTTAGAGAGAAAAATGTGAAGGTTGATGTTTGCTTTAGATTAGTTTTGCTTGAGAAAGGAGAGAGCAGTGTCAGACTCCCAATGTTAAAATCCAGACAATATATACTTCTTTAAAAAAAAGGGGGGGGGGGGGGTTAACAAAACTGGCTATTTAAGTAGCCATTTCAAATCAACATTTTATGTGGTTGATATTTGTTCGTTATTCATGTAGGAAATGACGAACGGTCAGCTAAGTAAGATTCTTTGTGTAAACGTGTAATGTTAGAGATTAATTTTGTTGATTTTTTTAGAATTTAGGTTAAATTGATAAAACATGTAAATATTAAAAGCAACTTTCTATATGCATTGATGCCGGACTAGGGTGCGATGCCTCGACCATCCTTGGCACCTTTTGCATGTTGTTAGGGTGTGATGCCCTTGCTCTCACGCGGTAGCCTAACATGATTGCTCTACTAAGGCACGAGGCCTTGGCCGATGCTGTGTGCCTAGCTCACACAATGGGGTGCGATGCTCTGACTGTTGACCACAACGCCAACTTCTCTTTCTTCAACTGTTCATCCATTTTTCTGCCTAATCTACTTCGAGGTCTCTGGTTTGTATTTGGTTACATAAACCTTAATCAGTTTCCAGCTCACAATATTTTTTATTTTAAGGAAAAAAAAAACCTACATGGAAATGATAGTTTACGATATAATTACATAATAAAAAATTTAACCTAAAATACACCCGATCTAATTTTAGAAGTCACAACTTTAGCAAAATTAATAATTAAATTTTTTATAACATCTATAAACATCCATTCACGTATGCAATCCAAAAACACGCATAAGATAATAATGTCACTTTCTATTAATTTAATCAAACAATAGAGAGACGAGATAATTCGATAATAAATTCACAACATAACACAACCTAGTATGATACCAATTGATGGAAAAATTAGTTACGAAAACGAGTTTTATTTCACAACGAAAATTTTAAAAATTTTCATAAAACCAAACCTTTGTTGCGTTATTCATGGCAATAAATTTTACCAAATTTAATATCTGCATTTTAGTCTAGTGCGATCAGTCGATTTCCTAGCTTTCTACCAATCAATCTTCTTTGTTATTCTCTTATCTTTAGTTGCAAAGAGAGAGCTCCTAGTCCTAAATCAATCTTAATATCCAAAATAAAAAAACTCAAGTGCTAACAAAATTTAAAATTTATTTGTAGCTAATAAATTTCCCTAAATTTTAATAAAATAACCACGTATCGATGAGTGTTTGTATTCCAACTTCCCATGATTCCTTTATATAGAGAAAAAAAAATTTATAAGAGCCTTACTTGAACAAGAAGAGGGATAAATAATATTTTAATAGAAAACTCATACTCCTACTAAGAGTGCTTGTGGTAGGCGACACACCCTTACTAGGATTACCCAATGTGCCGCCCACTAGTTTAGTAAGATGGGCTTTTTGGTCATTTTATTGTATTGGGTACAATTATATTTACAATCTAGTTTTTATTAAAACAAGCTCATATAGTTATCCAACCCAATAATCAATTTCTATTCTCAAAATATTATTTATTGAATTAATTAGTTGAATAAATAATATTTTAGAAATAGAAAACTAGTTATTAGTTGAATAAATAATATTTTAGAAATAGAAAACTAGTTATTGGGTTGAACAATTATATGAGCTTGTTTTAATTACAATGGACCTACATATATAATTGTACCAAATACATGAATGGTTAAATGAGCCCAATAACACTAGGGGTGGGAGGCACACTAAGTTTGGGAAACCTAGTATGTGTTGTCTAGTGCATTAACTCCTAGTAGGATTTTGGGTTTCTATTAAAATATTTCTTCTCTTCTCTTGTTCAAGTAGAACTCATAAGTGACTATGGGATAACTGAAGACACACACTTCTGAGATGAGGTACTTTGTCGAAATTTAGGAAAATTTATTTAGCTACAAAATGAATTCTATTTTTCATGAGTACTCGAGTCATTAATTTCGATTTGATTTCCCATAGAAAAAGTGAACTTTCTCCTCTAGAAAGTTTTAGTTTTTTTTCTGTGATCGGTTTCTGATAATAGCCCACTTCTTAGTAACTAAGAGTTTGAGGATACTGAAAAGATCATTTGCTTGAAAGCCAAGAACCAGCAAATTTCGCTAGTCCAATAACGTAGGTATTATGTTTGGTAAAATATATAGCCATAGATATCACAACAAAGGTTCAAGTTTTATAAAAGTTTTTGAAATTTCGCTATGCAACAAAATCATTCTCATAAACAAATTTTCCAACAATATTGTGTTGGAGTATGCCCGAAGACTAATCATGCGATGATTGTAATCAGATACTTGTTCACCTAGTTTATTAATAAAAGAAATTACCATTATTATTTCTATTCTAAGAATAATGTGATTATTCTTAAATGTCCTTAGTCAAGTATTATTGCGAGCTTGAGCAATAATAATATATTGAGACTGATATGTAGTTGGTTGATAACAAAATGTTGTCATTGACATAGGGTTGTCATGTTGGAAGATCGGGTTTGGAAAATGCAACGGAAAATAGGTTTAACGGAAAGCTAGAGTTTTAAATTATTTTTCGAAAAACAAGAACTTGATTGTATTATCTAAAATAATAAACTTTTAATCAAAATCATACCTTTATGATTCGTCTAGGATGAACGTTTCGATCGAGTAGTCTTCCCCGTTGTCCTCAAGCACACGTCTGCCAAGTGTGAGCTCGCTTCAAATCAGAAAATTTTTCACAAAATTACCAGTGGAGTAATTTCGTAATTTTTCTAAACTTAAGGTGTCAAGTTGTAAATAACAAGAATATCTCTAGAATTTTTCTGAAATCATTTCTTCAAAGAATTTTCTCTCTACAACTTTTCTTAAATCCAAGTGTATGAGAATAATGGCCCATGCTCTCTTTATATAGGGAGAGTTTAGAGAGAGTTTAACTAGGATTAGAATTAATCACATTAATATTAAATTAATAAAATATTATATAGATAAATATTAAATTTAATTTAATATCCCATATTAATATCTTGGTAAATATTAAATTAAATTTAATATCCCATATTAATATCTAAATAAATATTAAATTCATTAAACTAATATTATCTTTGGAAAAGTTAATTTGAAATCAAGTTACCCAATAGAGTCCCATTATGAGTCTAATTTTCCTCCACTCTACCACCGAAGAACCGCTATCCCCGACCATCCGTCGGTTGTCGAATTGTCATTGTCGTAGTCGTCGTGCTTGGCTGTGCCATCTCTAGCGTGACTCCCCCAACACCTCGAACTATCGCTGTTTTTCCCAAATGGGCTTGACCAATTTGGCTGCCGTCGATTCGATTCCGGCCAGTGATAGCCCGGCCTGTCCGGTCCAGCTACCTGTTGGATCGTCGATCCAATTTCATACACAGAGCCCGATTCGACCAATTTTTGGGTTTTAGTCTCGAGTTTTGATTCTCGAGTTCAATTTTCGATCTCGAGTCCAATTTTTAAGTTGATTACCCATTGGGCTAATTGTCTGACTTGAAAGTTAATTTCAAAAAATATCATACTTATTTTAATTAACTTAATTAATTTAATTTTACTTGATCAAAATTAATTTTCCCAAAAATCACTGAGATTTTCCAAATTAATTTTTCAAGAAAATTCTTTAATCAAATTCTCTAGTTGAACAATGCTCATGAAAACCTAATTTAATTCCACATCGAATAAATCGACCCAATTAAAAGTCGTATAATTTTCTTTTAATTCAAATGCAGTCCGATCAAGCTTTTGTTACTCTAGCGAATGAACCAATTGGACATATACAATTAGGCTCAAGTTAATTGCAATTATGTCCAGAAATATCGTTCTGATAATTCAAAATTTACTTAACTATGGAGTCAGTTCACAAGAAGTATCATGATTGAAAACTCCTTATTGTATACTCTTTATGAAAGCAACTCATCCAATTGCTTTGCCTATTGACCTTGCCATGTATGTGTTACCCTCATATGATATCATTGATTTCTTGAGTTAAATTTGTTCACTTAATGCAATTTTGTTTTATCTCATTGTCACCATTGTGTCTTCTTAATGGTTAATATGACCACTGTCAACTAATGAATGTGATAAATTGCTCGTTCGAGAACAAGCAACCTGTGGCCACATTCCATATTTATCAATCCACACAATGTCAATAAGAGGATATCGTTAACTCTTTAATCGAGCTATGAATTCTATTATTTCTAGTAAAATAATGCCTACATAAGTCATGTACCCAACATAATGGCTATCGACTCGATCATCTTTAGAGCATAAGCCTCCACTTATATCAATTCACATGGGTTATATACGAATGGTCAATGACTAACTCAGGATTTAGGTAAGTCACACTATGAATATCACAATTGAATTAATTTAAAAACGGATTCAGTACTAATTCAACTTGGGTCCAGTCCCATGTATCATTCTTCCAATGAGTACATTAATATCTCTACCCATGGAGTCAACTGCTCTGATAGCCAAGACTAGTCATCTCCCTAATTGGAATTGTAGATGACATAATAATCCTTCTGAGTATTTGAATCAAATGTTCACTTTGATTCTTTTACGGGATTATGAACTCGTTTAAATTATTTATTGAAGTAAGTTATCTTTCTTGTAATGTAAACATTCTTACAGTGCCAATTATTATCAGCTTGAACTTAGAAAAATCAATGAGCTAACATTTGCTCGTCACAATTTCGCTATGTATGCAAAACATGAAATACTAACACAAAAGATAGTGAAATGTGAAATTAATTTTATTTATTTATTCATTGTTCAAATACATAAAAAACAACTACATGTTTACTACAATGCGAACACATTTCCCAACATGTCAAAGTCAATGCATAAGTACATGTTAGAGAACAACGTATTGGACTGACCTGCCATGGGAATGTTTCTTGGATTATTATGTAATAGTCATAATATTTCTCATAGTGATAATTATATGTATGACTCTCATCTTGAGATCATCATTATTCCAACACCTTAATTCATATGCTTTGACACAATCAAACCTTTTCCATAAATGGTTGCACTTTAAGGACTAATGTTGGGTGTGCCATAATCTATGTAGTGAGATGTGATTGATTAAGATAGGATTTGTCCCTTCTATATAATGAGAGAAATATCTTAGGCCTTTTGATCGAATGAGACAAAAAATGCATGACCATTCTCAAATTAGTTTATATGAGATATCACACTTATTTGTTTATCTTAGTCTACACGGGAATCAAGAAATAAGAGATTAGACTATACAAGTTTGACAATTTCATGACTTGTGTTCAATCTAGATATAAAAGACAAATGGATGTGACACATAATAATATTGTCACAGAAAACCATGTTGAACCATGACTTCTTGCGACTTGGGTAGCAGTGATGCATTGCTAGATGTCACTCACTATTTGTAAAATTATAATCTTTTCAATGTTATTGCCAATGTTATAAAATCCTATAGATCACACCCTTTGGTTGGGACAATCAGAATGTAATGAAAGTTGAGACTATGTTTAAAATGTCACAAAAGTTCAATTGATTATAGAAATGTTCTAATAAATAATTTAATTTGAAAATGTTAAAATAAAACATAATATATGTACATACTTGATGCATATGTATATATAGGACTCAATTAAAATAGTATGAAAAATGTGTTTCATATAATTTAATTATAAGCCTGCCTAATTGAATTTATTAAATATTGTATTTAATAAAAAAATTTGGTTGAGGGATTAAAAGATATATCCTATTTTCCCTTTAAGAGTTTCAAGGCAATTAAAACTTGTTTTTGAAAAAGGCTTAATCCTAGTTTTTGTTTTCACTCGAAATCTAACTTCACTAGCAAAAAGAAAAAATTTCGTTTTTGCTCTAAATAGTTCAAAGAACTTTCTTATCATTCTCTTTCGGATGAGTCACATAGAGGCCAGAACTTTACATTGCGATTATGGCTTGCGAGGTAGGCAGAAGGAACCCCTTTGTACTATACTTGATTCCAAATTATTAAAGGTATATTTTCAACCTTTCGTAAACCCGTTTTCATTCCTCATACATGGATCATTGGTTGTGATTTCCAGAATAATTTTTCTTCTACACCAAAGGGTGTACCGACAATCCAACATATTGGTATAACGTTATAAATTTTGGTACAAGCTATTGGTCCCCACACATTGGCGGGAAAAGGAAAATTTTGGCATACCAAAATATCTAATGATTTCCATTAGAGATATTAGTATCCGTTAGAAATTTTGGTGGTATCATTAGAAATTTTGGTATTTGGTTACAAATTTTGGTACCTGTTAAAGATTTTGGTATATGTTATAAAATTTGGTATATCAAAATATCTAACAATATCCCTTGGAAATTTTGGTATGCATTAGAATATTGGTATAGCGTTAGAAAGTTTTGGTACATGTTAGTGGTCCCTAACACAAGTAGGAAAAGGAAAATTTTGGTATAGTAAAATATCTAGCGATTTCCATTGGAGATATTGGTATTGCATTACAAATTTTGGTATTAACTTGTAACCATTTGGTAAACATTTTCCTATTTTTTCAAAGTGAACAATAAACCTCCACACATAAATGGTTAGAATTTCAAGTTTGTTTTCTTTCATGGAAAAAAATAAATAAAAATATCACAAATAAAATTATTGTTGACACCGATTGAAAGTCAATTCCATCTAAGGCTTATGGACCGTATTTTGGATTAAATGGTATCAAATTTAAAGTTTGCATACTTAGATGAACAAGTTGATATTTATGAGTAACGAGTAAGTTATTTCTTTTCTGCATATTATAGATTTTTAAATTTTGTTCCATTAGTTTATGTAATGTGCTGTACAAAATCCTGACAAAAGTGATTGCTAATTAGACTTCGCAAATTCCTTCCTAATCTTATAGCTCCAAATCAAGTTAGCTTCATTTTAGGAAAGCATATCTCTGATAACAATAGTGATAGTAGAAGAAGTTGTTCACTCAATGTGAGTCAAGAAAGGCAATGTTGCTTGGATGGATATTAAGGTTGATTTGGAGAAGACATGACCGCATGCATTGGGATTTCTTGGATGAGTGTTTGTTTGACATTCGTATTCTTGTTAAATTGCATTGTCTTATCATGTATTTTGTTTCACCTTTTTCTATGTAGGTTCTTTGGAATTGGTCATTAGTGACAACCTTCATACATTCTAGAAGATTTGTAACAGCCCGTTTTAGGGTCAAATCGAAACAGTGGTTTCGGGACCATAAATCTAAAGTAGAAATATTTATTTTATTATTTATTTTAGGTCTACAGTATGATTGAATGATTGTGTGAAAATTTCGTTAAGAAATTTTATCGATAGAGTGTCCAATTTGACCAATAGGACTAAATTGCAAATGGTGTAAAATGTGTGTTCTAGAAGCTAAGGGTGTTTAACTGCTATGGAATTTTAAATTGGAGGCCATTAAATGGTAATTAGACCATTATACCTTAAGATGGACAAAAATGAACATGGAGTTAGTAAAATTGCAAAGTTTAAGTGAAGGGTATTTTGGTCATTTGGTAAATAAAGACAAAATAACTAAAATAAAAGATGTCATCTTCTTCAATTTCATCCCCATAGCTGAAAATTAGAAGAGGAGACATAGCTAGGGTTTGGCCAAGCTTTCAAGCTCGATTGTAAGTCCGTTCTTGTCCTGTTTTTAACGATTTTTATATTTTTGAGATTGTTGTAACTTGATTTAGCTATTTCAAGGACTAATTTGAAAGAAAAACAAAGTCTAAAATTTTAACCATGTGGAATATGTGTGTATTTTGATGTTTGATGGTAGAAAATGCATGTTTGTTGATTGTTAAATGACTTTTGTAAAGTGATTTTTGGTAAAAACATCGTTAGGGACCTATTTGTAAAAAAGTTGTAAAATGTGTGTTAAAATGTGAATAAATGAAAAAAGTGGGCTGTTATGAGTATGAATAAGTTTTTTCTAGGCTTAGGTTTTTAAGAAATTAAATTAAAATCATTTTACGAGCTTAGGGACTAAAATATAAAATGTTAAAAGTTTAGGGGGCAAAAATGTAATTTTTGACATAAGGTGTTTTTGGGCTAAATTGAATAATGTGATGATTAAATGAGATGAATTTGGTATTATAGATCAAGAAAAATGAAGTTCGGGTCTAGATTAGAGGAAAACTAAAATAATTGATGAATAGAACCTTTTGGCCATTTTTGTAACCGAGGTAAGTTTGTATGTTAAATAAACTTTACTTTAACTGTAATTTATTTGCTTAAATTTATGCATGAATTGTGTAATCGACCTTACAGACACATATAATGACGATTTGGCAAGCGGGAAATCCCAATCGAACCCTAGGAATAGATTAGGATACAAGTGACATGTCACTAGGGTTTTATGTTATGTGATTTCGGGTGCTGGTCCTGTATGTCCTATCAGTGGCTGAGTATACCAGCATATGTTGCAGTTACTTGACAGCTTGTGTGAGCAGCACAATGTAGCTACGTCTCGATTGACAGCTTGTGTGAGCAGGCCCGTTGATAGCTCGAGAGCGAGCACATATGTGTTATAAGATAAAGGTAGCAATAACTACATATGTGGCACCTTGTGTGCAAGGTTTCCTGTGTATCTGATATTATTATTCCGAGTGGTTCATTGGGTATAACAACGATGAGACTAAGTACGAAATTATTACAAGATGGTACAGATATGTACTCAAAGCTTATGATTATTAACTCGTGAAATGACGATTTCAAGGTAAGTTGTGATGGAAGTGAATTATGATCATGAGGTTACGGTAAATTATAATAACTTATGTTATATTACTTGCATGATTAATGTATGGTAAGATTTTCTTATATCTTACATATGGGCTTACTAAGCTATATAGCTTACTCCGTTTATTTTTCCATGTTTTATAGTGCCACCAAGCTAGCTCGGATTGGGGATCGTCAGAGATTCGCCTCACACTATCAAAACTATCATTTTGGGTATTGATGAAATTTAGCATTTTAAGTACATGGCATGTATAGGGACTTGGTCATTTTGGGTATATGTGTCATTATGATTTGGCCAAAAGTATTGGCTTGTAATTGGTAAATGTTATATTTTGTATACGACCTTGAAAGATGGCCTATCTTGGTTAATTTGGGTGTGAGTTATGCATGGGCTAATGTTATTTGTGATATTCCTTTTATTTGCTTGGTAGATGAATGATTGTGGCTAAATAATTTAGGTGTTAAATGGGGAGAATTGGCTTACTGGTAAGCTAGTGAAATTGGGCTAGACTATACATATTGAAAGTAATCATATTGAATGTTTTTGGATGTGCTTGTGGTATACCTGAGTTTGGCAAAGTATAATGTTTTCAAGCATGATAGATATTGGCTAGTAAATGACATGTTTAGGCCTTAGTTATGATGGTATTGGTTGCTTGTTTGTGCTATGAATTATGCCATTGAAGTTGTGTACAAGTGTGTGCAAATGAGGGTGGCAAATGACTTGATAAATAGCCTTTATTTTGTCCACACGGGTAGACACACGGGCATGTGTCTAGGCCGTGTATGACACACAGTTTTTCCCATGGGTATGTGTTCTGACCGTGTGTCCCCTGCACCTTAAATTTTGAGAAACAGAATGCTCAGAATTGAGCATACGGGCGTGTGTCCCGACTGTGTAAGGGACACCGCCTCAGGCACGGGCATGTGTCCCAGGCGTGTGTCCCGGATGTGTGAAGTCTGCACCTATTTTATGAAAAATCATGAAAATTAAATCAACCACACGGCCTAGCACACGGGCGTGTGACTTGGCCGTGTGACTTCAATTTGTTCATGAGTTACAAACAGAGAGTTACACGGGTTAAGGACACGGGCGTGTGACCCCTATTTCTAGCAAAAATTTTCTACGTTTTGTAAAAATTTCCTAAGTGCTCGGTTTAGTCCAGAACCACTACTAAAGCATGTTTTGGGCCTTGTAGGCTCGTATTAGAGACTTTATGATTGAGTATGAATGTTTTTAATTTGGACGCAAATTTATGACTCGGAATTGTATGATTGCTTGTGTTGTGAGTCTGGTAATGCCTCGTACCCTGTTTCGACGTTGAATATGGGTAACAGGTGTTACAGGATTACACCAGGGTGATCTGTCTCACCATACTTATTTGTCGTTGGTATGGAGAAATTGGGCTTTTGCATTAGTTTGATTATGGAGGGTGTGTCATGGAAACCAATTAGACTTGCGATGAATGGGCCTCCATTGTCCCATTTATATTTTTCTAACAACTTAGTGCATTTGGGTATAGAGGATTTGGATCATGCTTCACTCATCCATAGAATTTTAGACCAATTCTACATTAAATCAGGTCATAAAGTGAGTGCTACTAAAATGAAAGTTTTCTTCTCTAATAATAATTTTGAAGAAGCTGTCATTTCTTTAAGTGCTAAATTGAGTTTTCGAGAGGTAAAAGATCTTGGCAAGTGTTTGAGAGTGCCACTTTTCCATCAAAGATTTACGAAGAGGTTTTTTTTTTCCTTTGTGCTGGATAAAGTTTGTCAAAAGCTCAATGGTCGGAATGCTCATCTCCTATATTTAGCGGGTAAAGTTACTCTAGCTAAATTAGTGTTACTATTGATTCCTAACTATTTTTTTGCAAACAACCAAGGTTATGAAGGGCAAACGTGAAGACATTGAAAATGTTATTCGAAGATTTATTTGAGGGTCATTAGAAGATAATCTAAAATCTTCTTGTGGCATGGAATACATTATGTCGATCTACTACAAATGGGGGTTCAGGACTAAGGAAATTAAAAGATTAGAATGATTCACTCTTGCTAAAGCTTGGATTCAAGCTTGTAAATAATAACACAACTTTGTAGGTTAGAGTGCTTAAATCAAATTATAAGTTTAGTGTTTGATGCTTTCTCGATATAAAGAGAAGCAATTCTTCCCATGTATGTTTGGCATTCGATTATGAAAATATATGATATGCTTAGAGAAACATTGATTTGGTCTATTGGGAATGGGTCAAAAGTTAGTTTCTGGATGGATTCTTTGGTTCGTAATCTTGGGCCATTAAAGTTTTATTGCTTTCTATGCTCTAATATGATGCAATGAATATTGGTTCGAGAAATGTCAATAACCATCGTGATTGGGGTTGGTTAAGAATTAAAGGCATGTTGGATGATTCCATCCTAATGTAAATTGCAAGTATACAATAGTTGAATGCGCATGATAGAGTGGACCGATGTATTTGGTCAAGATCTATTAATGGTAAGTTGACCACTATATAAGCTTATAGATTCAAAGCTAAGCATTTATGGAAGCCAAAGTCTAGCAAATGGGAGTTACTTTGGAAATCAACAGTTTTGCAAAGAGCCAAGCAATTCCTATCGCTAGCTTTTCATAATAGAATTATAACTAATGTCGAAAGATGTCGGAGGGGACTAGCTAGGTTAGATAGTTGCTCGATGTATGGTGCACCAATTAAGGATATGATCCATGTTCTTAAGGACTGCAATATAACGAGATCTATCTAGACCCAAGTAATCCTAATTCTAAACATGATAAGTTCTTTTCATTGTCTCTGAATGATTGGATTTGCTCAAACCTTAAAAATTTTTATCTCTTTTGTTTTTGATGAGTTTGATTGGGAAACGTGTAACACCCCTTACCCGTATTCAAGCCGGAACTGGGTTTGAGGCATTACATAACTAACTTTACTTAAACGTCTCGAATAGGGGTATAAAGTTTCGTTTAAACCAATCACTCTAAGAGGCCCTAAACATACCTCATAGAAGTTTCAGAACTATTCCGGGAACTTTTATGAACTCGAGAAACCTTTCAACAAAACAGGGGCCACACGCCCGTGTTGGTCTAGGGCCACGTCTGTGTGCCCCTAAGACATGCACGTGTCTTCCACCCGTGGTCGATTCTGACTAAGGTCACACGGCCTTGACACGCCCGTGGCACTAGCCCGTGTGCCAAACCTTGACATTCTGACCTATCCACACGGTCTATGCACACGTCCTTGTGCTTCAGCCGTATGGCAATTTAAATTCCAAGTGCAAGGTGCAGACTTCACATGGCCTAGGCATACGCCCATGTGTAAGCCGTGACTCCCACACGGCCTAGACACACGTTCGTGTGTCTACCCATATGGACAATTAGTAGGCTATCTACTAAGCCTTTTACCACCCTACGTTGCACACATACATACTTCAATTCAAAACAATACAACTCCTATCCCAAAGGCACATCTAAGTACTCATTCCAATATAAAAGATAACCCATAGGTACCTCTAGAAGCTCAAAGAATTAAGACATACATAAGGGCATATACTTAATGAAATTCATCTTCATTAAGCAATAGAATTTGCCAAGTATTTGCCTAACTTATAAGGCCATTTACAAAATGACTTTAATAACTTACATAACCAGCACTTTGACTAACAATTACAACTTAACAAAATACTCGAGCCCTATACTCAAAATAAGTCTAAATTTATACCAAAGTGATGTCGATAGTGTGACTTCTGAACTCCAAAGTTCCATGTTCCTCGAGTTATCTTGGCAATACTATAAGGAAAAAGGGCAATGAAAAGGGGTAAGCATAAAGCTTAGTAAGTTTGCATGGAAATAAATAGCAACAATGAGCTCATAATATAATTCATCCATGGAATTAACTAACCATAAACAAGTCATAGACTTCTATCCATACGTACTCACACTTGCCCTTATTTAGCACATACCATGCCACATATCGTAATCGTTTCTTCGTGACTCATTCACGAGTACCTGTATTCACTCATTCACATGACTTTAGTACTAATTTCATTTCTACTCCCAAACTTATCTACTTATCCCATTAGTCACTAGGGATACTCAAAGATGCATATTCATCGTTATCAATGTAGGTACGAAGCCAATGCCACATCCCTGAGGTGGTCATACATGGAGTCACCTCTAAATGCCGATGCCATATCCCGGATATGGTCTTATACAGAATTGCACATCAAGTATCGATGCCATATCCTGGATATGGTCTTATACGATTCTTATAATTTATTACCGAAGCCATATCCCGGATATGGTCTTATACAGGATCTCAACTCGGTGCCGAGGCCAGGTCCCAAACATGGTCTTATACGGGACCTTATCTATTTCATATCTCGATGATAGCCTTTTCATATTCATTATAGTCCACTAAGACTTCAACATCATATTCAACATCAATCACTCAATTTAGTAGAGTATCATGCATCAATATGATACCAAGCATTCTCAATTATGCTAACATGAATGTTGCATTAATCACATACAAACTTACCTCGATTTCAAAACGAGCCAACTCGTCGATCTAGTCCAATACCTTGTTCTTTCCCCGATCGAGGTAGATTCTCGGTTCTTCTTGCTCTATAATTGCAATTTATCTCATTTTAATCACCGCATTAATGAAAGCATTTCAATAATCATACTTAGGCAAAATTACTATTTTGCCCCTAGACTTTGGCAAAATGACCATTTTGCCCCTAGGCACGGAAATTAATTCTAATCACATTTCTACCTTCAACAAGCCTAGGTGAACATTTAATACTCTTATAGCTATCATCAAAACTCAACCTTACACATAATTACTAAAAATTTGTCACATTTTCATCAAGGTTCAATTAGGTGTTTTCAAGACAACACCTTTCACAAAAGTTGTTCATCTAACAATTAAGACTCAATTTCTTCCATAAAAATGCAGCAAATAACTAAGATAGCTCTCATGGAAAAACTCTAAACTTTTTACCATATTGCACAATAGTCCCCTCATTTGAAAGCTTAAGCTTTAAGGGTCCCTAAAGTACAACTATTTTCAAGAAAATATCACTAGAACACTTACTTGTATGGATAAGAGCTTGCTGAAATTTTGAGCTTTCAAAAACCCCTATTTTCTTGCTATTTTTGGTGGAGAAGGATGAGCAAAAAGATGGACATCATCTTTTCTTTATTCTAATATTAAACTAACAATTTAGTCCACCAAACACCACCAACTTTGACCAACTTGGTCAATTCTTGTCTCCTATGCTAGTCTATGGCCGACCAAGCACATATTGGGGGTCTAATTGCCTTTTAAAGACCTCCAATTATCAATCTATGGCTATTTGGTACCTTTAGCTTATAGAATGGAACTTTCGTACTTTATGCGATTTAGTCCTTTTTCGCGATTAAACATGAAACCGCAAAAATTAAAGTACCAAAATTCTCATGTACATATCATCATGCTCTGACTCATAAAATGACATAAAAATAAATTTCTCTAATTTCGAATTAGTGATCCCGAGATCACTGTTCTGACTAACCCCAAAATCGGGCTGTTACAATTCTCCCCCTTAAGGATTTTCGTCCCCGAAAATCTTATCTATGAAAAGGTTAGGATATTGGTTTCTCATCGTATCCTCGGGCTCACTGTAGCCTCTTCTATTCTGTGCCTTTGCCATAAAACTTTCACTAGGGCTATGCTTTTGTTTCTTAAATGCTTGACCTCTCGCACCAAGACTCTAATCGGTTCTTCACCATAAGTCAAGTCCGGTTGTATATCTACCTCTGTCGGCACTATGACGTGTGAAGGGTCTGAACGGTATCAGTGTAACATGGATACGTGGAAGACATCATGAATCTTTTCCTGCTCAGGTGGCAAGGCCAACCGATAAGCTACCGGTCCTATCCTCTCGATAACTTCATAAGGTCTGATAAAACGGGGACTCAACTTGCCCTTCCAGCCAAATCTGAGACTTTCTTCCAAGGTGGTACTTTCAAGAACACTTTATCACCGACCTTGAATTCAATCTCTTTCCTTTTTAAATCCAAATAGGACTTTTGTCTATCTGAGGTGACTTTTAGACAATCATGTATCACTTCTACTTTCTCTTCAGTTTCCTTAACTAAATCAACCCTGAGTTTCTGTTTCTCTCTGAGTTCTGACCAATACAAGGGCGTTCGACACTTACGCCCATACAATGCCTCATAAGGCGCCATATTCAAACTTGACTGAAAATTGTTGTTGTAGTAGAATTTCACCAACGGTAAGTATTTCTCCTAATTACCTTGGAATTCTAAAACACAACATCGAAGCATGTCTTCGAGTATCTAAATTACCCTCTCCGACTGCCCGTCGATTTGTGGATGGAAGGTTGTACTGAAACTCAATTTTGTGCCTAAGGTCTCTTGCAACTTTTTCCAAAACCGTGATGTGAATCTCGGGTCTCTATTCGAAATGATCGACAACGGTACACCATGAAGTCTTACTATCTCTAACATGTATAAGTCCGCCAATTTATCTAGCGAATAATTGACCCGCACTGGTATAAAATGGGCTGACTTTATGAGTCTATCAACCACAACCCACATCGCATCTTTCTTCTTTGGAGTCAATGGTAAGCCTGTCATGAAGTCCATGGTGATACGGTCCCATTTCCACTCAGGAACCATAATGGGCTGAAGTAAACCCGAAGGTACTTGGTGTTCAACCTTCACTTGCTAACAGATCAGGCATCTCGATACAAACTCAGAAATGTCTTTCTTCATACCAGGCCACCAATACCATTTCCTCAAATTATTGAACATCTTCGTGCTCCTAGGGTACACAGCTAGACATCCACTATGTGCTTCATGCAAGATCTTACGAATAAGCTCGTCATTCTTAGGTACACAGACCCTATCTTGAAACGTCAAACATCTATTAGGACCTACTCGAAAGTCTGACTCAATATTTGACTCACATAAAACCCTTTTGGCTTGTAAGCTGCTGTCTTCTTTCTGAGCTTCACAAATCTCTTGAAGGAACAATGGTCTAGCCTTCAACTCGACTAGAATGGAACCATCATCTAACAAAGCCATCTGAGTACTCATGGCTCTCAGTGCTACAATGATTTCCTACTTAAAGCATCTGCGACTACGTTCGCCTTTCCCCGATGGTAGTCAATTATCAATTCATAATCCTTAATCAGCTCTAACCACCTTCATTGCCTTAAGTTCAATTCCTTTTAAGTCATCAAATATTTTAGGCTCTTGTGATCGGTGAAAATCCGGCATCTTTTACCATATAAATGGTGTCTCCATATCTTCAACGCAAACATAATTGCGACCAACTCTAAATCATTAGTCGAGTAATTCTTCTCGTGTGGCTTCAATTACCTAGAGGCGTAAGCAATCACCTTACCCTCTTGCATAAGTACACAACCCAATCAATTCAAGGACGCGTCACTGTAAACCACAAATTCTCTTCCCGGCTCAGGTTGCACCAAAACAGGAGCCTTAGTCAATAGTGTCTTCAGTTTCTCAAAACTCTGTTGACACTTTTCTGTCCAATCGAACTTCACATCTTTTTGCAACAGTCTTATCATCGGGGTAGCTATCATGGAAAACCCCTTGACCAAACGTCTATAATAGCCAGCTAGGCCTAGAAAACTCCTTATTTCAGTTACACTCCTTGGCGGTTTCCATTCAACAATTGCTAAAATCTTACTCGGGTCTACTCTAATTCCATCTTCCGAGACAATGTGCCCCAAAAATCCCACTTCCTTGAGCCAAAACTCACTCTTACTGGACTTGGCATACAATTATTTTTCTCTTAAAACTTGCAGAAGCATACTCAAATGTTCAGCATGTTCGTTCTCATCTCGAGAGTAGATCAATATTTTGTCGATGAAGACCACAACAAATCTATCCAAGTATGGCTGAAAAATGTGATTCATCAAATCCATGAAGATCACAGGGGCATTCGTTAGACCAAAAGGCATGGCCAAAAATTCATAGTGGCCATACCTAGTCTTAAATGCAGTTTTTAGTACATCAGAGTCCTTGACTCTCAGCTGATAGTACCCGGATCTTAAATTTATCTTGGAAAATACCGTGGCTCCCTTTAATTGATCAAAAAGATCATCAATTCTCGGCAACGGGTACTTGTTCTTCACAATTACCTTATTAAGCTGCCGATAATATATGCATAACCTCATAGAGCCATCTTTCTTCCTCACAAATAAAATGAGAGCACCCCACGGGAAAAAACTCGGCCTGGCAAAACCTTTATCCGTTAACTCTTGCAACTGTGCTTTCAACTCTTTTAGCTCGATTGGTGCCATTCTATATGGAGCAATAGAAATAAGGGCAGTACCCAGAGCTAACTCAATTTCAAATTCAATCTCTCTGACTGGAGGTAGCCTTGGCAACTCTTCTGGGAGAACATCTAGGTACTCGCATACTATGGGCACCGACTCAATTTTCAATTCTGTCTCTTTAGTGTTCAACACAAAGGTAAGGTAAGCCTCGTACCCCTTCCTCAAATACCTCCGAGTCGACAAGGTTGATATCACTACCGGTGATCTAGCTTGGTTATCTGATTCAACATGAATAAGATTACCATATTCATCTCTCAACTCAATATGCTTTTCCCAACAATTCATAATTACTCCATGAGTAACTAACCAATCCATCCCAATGATGATGTCAGACTCATCAAATGGTAATAGCATAAGATCAACCGAGAAACAATGACCCTTAATCATCAAAGGGCAACCTTTGCAAACTCTATCAACCAACACGCACTTGTCTAAGGGATTAGACACTCTTATGATAAATTCGGTAGACTCTATAGGCATGCTCATGCTAGAGACTAATTTCATGCATATATATGGGTGGGTAGATCCCAGATCAATTAAATCTATAACACGAGTATTATGGAGAGAAAAGGTACCACTGATTACGTTGGGGGAAGATGCCTCTTCACAAGCACGAATGGCATATGTCCTCGCCGATGCTTTACCCTCGACTCTAGTAGCCTGCTCTCTAAATGGGTTCTTGCTACCCATTTCATGTCCCGAGTTTCTCAGTGGTCTTCCCGTAGTAGTACTTCCCGATCTTGCATTCTGGGGCTTTTGTTTCTCACCCACCTCGGGCCAGTCTCTGATAAGTCTAAGGACCCACATCTAAAACAAGCTTTCTCATTAGCTCGACACTCACCAGAATGGCGCTTGCCACATTGAGGGCATTCCGGTCTACTTGGTCGAACGTTGCCCACACTAGTAACTAATGTGGTCTGCCCTTTCGACCCTAAAAATTGCTTGCCTTTACTTCGAGTTGAAAACCCCGCTGAAGTGACTGATTGAGTAGAGAAATCCCTTGATTTCTTAGATGAGGATTGGTGAGACTTATTCAGTTGTCTCTTCCTCGAGTCACGAGACTCATTCTCTGCTCTTTTCTTCTCTCTAGCCAACTCTTCGGCTTTACAGACTCTATCTACCAACACTACAAATTCCTTTAGTTCAAGGACTCCAACGTATAAACGAGTGTCCTCATTCAGTACATCCTCGAACCTCTTGCACATGACTGCCTCGGTAGACACGCACTCCCGAGCATATTTGCTAAGCCTTACGAACTCCCGTTCGTAATCAGTCACTGACATACGGCCTTGTTTCAGTTTCAAGAACTACTTCCTCTTATGGTCGATGAACCTCTGGCTGATGTACTTCTTCCGGTATTCCTCTTGGAAAAATTCCCAGCTATCTCTCTCCCTTGGCACCACCGACACTAGGGTGTTCCACCATCGGTAGGCTAAATCTCTTAGGAGAGATACCGCACACTTTAAGCACTCATCAGGTGTGCAGGATAACTCATCGAATAATCTGATGGTATTTTCGAGCTAGAATTTTGCTCTCTCCGGGTCATCATCCTTATTTGCCCAAAATTCCTCAACTCCCTTCTTCTGGATCTTATCCACTGGAGGCCTTTCTCTTCTCACCACCTCGACCACTTGAGGAGCTACTGGAGCGGGTTGAGGGATAGGTGGGGGTGGAGGGGGTTGAGCATTAGGATTTGCTCGGGTATACTCAGTATACCAGTTGCTCATCATGTGGAGAAAGGCTTCTCGAGCCTTTTCCCCCCTGACCCAAGGTCTCTGGTCTACTATTAGCTGGCGCGGTCCCTTTAGGGGGAGCCAGCGCGTTACTCACAGCATCATCAGCTGCAATTCTATCTGGATCAGAATCCATTTACTACATAAAACATGATTTTAAACATTAGGAGTTATCACACTATCATTACTCAAACACTATCTTACTCAAACTATTCCGGGAACTTTTATGAACTCGAGAAACCTTTCAACAAAACAGGGGCCACACGCCCGTGTTGGTCTAGGGACACATCCGTGTGCCCCTAAGACATGCATGTGTCTTCCACCCCTGGTCGATTCTGACTAAGGTCACACGACCTTGACACGCCCGTGGCACTAGCCTGTGTGCCAAACCTTGATTTTCTGACCTATCCACACGGTCTATGCACACGTCCGTGTGCTTCAACCGTGTGGCGATTTAAATTCCAAGTGCAAGGTGCAGACTTCACACGGCCTAGGCATACGCCCATGTGTAAGCCGTGCCTTCCACACGGTCTAGACACACGCCCGTGTGTCTACCCATGTGGAAAATTAGCAGGCTATCTACCAAGCTTTTTACCACCCTACGTTGCACACATACATACTTCAATTCAAAACAATACAACTCCTATCCCAAAGGCACATCTAAGTACTCATTCCAATATAAAAGATAACCCATAGGTACCTTGATCACTGAAATCAGAGCTTTAAAATTTATAAAACGAATGATCAAACCTGGAAACTAACTCTGACAACAATTAAAGGCAAGTGTACCTATCGAACAGTAGTATAGCTTAGGTAAGACCGGATTGTCGAACCCAAAGGAACTAAAAGTACTAATACTAACTTTCTTTTTATTTTTTAGCCTAAAATAAAGTGAAATTGCTTTAAATCTAAATTAACGACTACTAAGCTAAAGACGCAAAGGCAAAAAGAACGAATTGGAAAATAACATGAAGAAAAACTTAGTTGATCACGACGATACCCTCAGGAAGAATCCACCTAGACTTCACCTGCTATCTAACACTGAACCATATGATCTATTCACTTAGTTTGATCCGTAGGACTCCCTAACGTCTATTAAACCCTCTCTTGAGGCGAATAACGTCTAACCCTAGGTTAATTAGTGGAACTCTCGTTCTCCTTTAATAACCCCTTAGGATAGCAGTAAATCGATCTATGGACTCCCATATTAGGTTTCACCCTAATCCGGTAAAATCTCGTCACCCTATCTCTAGGCGTGCGATCAACTCCGCTTAATTATGCTAGATCTACTCTTAAGCAGGGTTTATTCCTCCCCCACCTAAGCACATCAAACTTGAATCAATATCTGCGAAATATTAACTCAAGAATTAAGCACACATAATTAAGAACAAACTAAGTATTTATCATATAATTCAGAAAACGATAACAAGATTCATCTAGGTTTCATCCCCCTCAGGTACCTGAGGGGTTTAGTTCATAACAAATAAAGAAAATATCTCAAGAGAAAAGATAAAACAAAACATAAAAAATCCCTAAAACTCCCTGAAGGAATTGAAGGAGAGATCCGCCGTCTTGATTAGAATTTCGGCTTCTTGGGATGGATCAACTGGCTAACTTCGAGCAATTCCCTCAACTCTGACCTTTTCGGCTTGGCTCATTGGCTTAGCTCGACGGCCCTTCAAATGTGGTACTTAGGGGTTATTTATAGGCTCTTGGAATGCGATTCTTTCTCCCTAAGTATCCTTTTCCGACTAAAATTGTCTAAAGCCACGACAGGGGCACGGCCATGTCACATGCCGGTGTGACTCATCTTCAAGCCGTGTTCAGATTTCTAAGTTGAGGCACGGCCTTGTAGATCAGGGATGAGGCCGTGTTCTAGATGCTTGGCAAGGCATAGCCGTGTGCTCTTTGGGCCAGGCCGTGTCGATTTCGTGATATGGCCCATTTACTTTGTTTTGGGCCCGTTTTATGTTCTTTTCATCCTCGGGTGCTTTCCTGGGTATAAGACATGAAAAGAAAGGATTAAAAGCACCTTTTTACATAAATTGAGGAATAAATCATCCAAAAGCATATTAAATGTGGGTCTAAAATATGTTATAATTACGGTTTATCAAATACCCCCACACTTAAGCTTTTTCTTATCCTCAAGCAAAATTCTCAACATACAATTAAAACGATCTTTCCATAATTGACAATTCCTACTGACAATGCCTTATCATAATTCATAGATAATTTATACATGGATAATTCAATTTAAAGAGTCCTAAAGATTCAAACAATGATAAGTTATTCATTTGTAATTCGAAAACGTAGGTGTCTCCCGTTATCTGAATAATTACCTTTAATTCGAAATTGACAAGAATTGACATCCTTACTAAAAGATTCACTCAAATCACTCAAAGTGTTTAAGGTTTATAAAAAGAAGTACTCATACGTCGAACCTGAAAAGTTAATCCCATAGGATTGCCTGAAAATCAAATCTCCACCACTGTAAAATGAGATGATAAACAGATCAAAAGGTCTTTGTTAGGGTTGTAACGGGGCTAGGGTTAAGGTGTGGGTAAAGGCTGAAATTAGAAGGTTAGAATCGAGATTGAATTGACAAGTACCTACCTAAGAATACTGAAATAATATTTACATCAACTGATAATAATCCTATCAATACGAGCTTTTCTTTTGAAAAATAAGCTTTAACTGTATAGGCTCACCACTAATACTGAATATACTTCGATTTTTTTAAGAACAAACTAAATAATAAAGGATAAATTCAATTACTGAGATAATATATTTAGGTAACTGATCAAATCAAATCTTGATATAAGGGTAGTCAAAAGGAATGGTGATAACAAATACAAAGGGATTTTGGGTTAATATTAGCTAGTAAGTCAATAAAAAGGGTTGTTAGCATTAAACGGGGTTCACTAGGGGTTAATTTATGGAGGTAGGCTATTTAGTGGAGTGAGTGGGTTAAAACCTAGGTGCCTTTATCATCTCTGTATATCAAATCATGAATGTGGTCTCAACATGTATAAACGAGGCAAGTTCTAGAATAACAGTTCAAAGTTGACACACTCATAATAAAAAAGTGAGCACGAAAAAGAATATATGCTCTATAAGGCTCAGAATCTCACAAAAATTATGGGTGTTTTGACATTAATCTCATAAATTTCAAATTTCAAAGCAATATTATAATTTAGGTTAACAACCTAGCAAAAAAAAATTTATTCTGAAAAATAGATTTATCATGCTTGATTCTCTAATATTCTTCAAATTTAATCATCAATGCACAGTTAACTACGACTTAATCTAAAACATGTCAATAACAATAAATCATCAGAAATTTCATCCTAATTAGTAATATGAAAATTTTACTTAAAAAAAGACTAAATTCAGGGATTTGAGAATAATGAAAAAGGTTTGGCTGGATTTGAGAATAATGCAGAAAGTTAGGCCTTTCTTTAGATAAATATTCACACCCACACTTAAGATATACATTACCCTCAATGTACAAAGATAGGTATAACATTTATGGGATAAATCAAAAGAGAAGGGGAAAGAATACTCCCTGAATTTTGGATGGTGTCCTTGGAGGATGGTGGAGGTCGTGGTGTGTATGTTTGAAGAGGTCAGTCTGGATGACGAACCTGTGCTAGATGAAGAAATTGGGGAGCTCGTAGAGGATTAGCCAGCGATTATTAAGACACATTTAAACTAACCTAAATATATAATTTAAGACAAGAAAGAAAAAGGAAAGGAGACTAAGAAGGAAAATAAAAATAAAAGGAAAGGTGGATGGACCGGAGAGTCCTTATTGATGGATGGTTCGCGAGGTGGGTGTGACTTCTAGGGCTGCGGAGGTGCTGGCGGAAGTGGCGTGATTCCCTAGCAGCCTGGCGAACCTGACACTAAGAAACTAAAATAAGTTAAACTAAACTAAGCATAAGATTGTCAAAGAGAAGGAAATTGAAGCAAAAGAGAAAAGAAAAAGAAAAACTAATTGGTCTCAAAGACCCTTGGCTTGGTGAGTAGACGAAGTTGCTGGCATGAACTCATGTTGATCGTTCTTCTTTAAGAAGACTATGGTTGGCCTTTTTCGCTTCTTTGACATGATGTTGGATGGATCAAGGTTCTAGAGATTTATTATAAAGAGGAAAAAGTCTGAGAGGGGAAAGGGAGAAAAGAAAAGAAAGAAGAAATCAGATAGGGAGAAGGGGAAGGGCTGTGGGGTTTAAATAGGATTTCAAATCTGGCACGTTTCCACGCCCGTGGACCAGGGGCGTGTCGATTTACACGGCTTCTCACACGGCCGTGTGTCTGTGCATATTGTATCTTCCTGGCCGTTCTTCTGCTAACCACGCCCATGTTTGTGAAGTCTTTATGTTGGCACGGTCGGTAGGCACGGGTGTGTTGTGCCCGTGGTCGATTAGTCAGTAACCTCACACGGTTGTAAGACACAGATGTGTTCTGTCCGTGGTGTGTAAGTCAGTAGCTTCACACGGTCGAGAGGCACAGGCGTGCCACTTTTACTGAGCCCGTGGGGTAGTGGTTGGATCCGTGACGTCGAAAAGTGGTTGGGACTGATTCGCACGGCTCCTGATAAGTCAGTGCGGAGATTCTGGTGGTCCACACAGTCACGGACACGGCCGTGTGTAAGACCGTGTGGTCTGGAATTCTGTACTTTTGTGTTAGTTTAAAAGAAAAGAAAGAAGGAAAGAAAACAAATTTAAAAATTTGAAAGTAAATAGTGTTAGTGCTCGGGTTGCCTCCCGAGAAGCGCTCGTTTATAGTCTTAAGCTAGACTTCCTCGAAATTGAAAAAAAAAATTAGGGATGTTTAAAGGTTTGAATATCTTCCCTCATGCTTATAGTTCTATTTTCTTGATAAAGTTTAAGTCGAGAAGCGTTTACCTTAAAAGTGTCGAATGTTGGATTGCTTACCTCGACTGTTCCGTAGGGGAAGATATCATGTACCTTTAGAGGAATTTCCTCGCTTACATTTAGGTCTGATGTGGTGATGCAAGGATCGGCTTTGTCTAACAGCACCTAGTCTCCTATTTTGAAGTGATTTGATGTTCCTACGAGTTCTTCAGGTGGTTCCTTCGGTTTTGCTTTGTGTGGTTCTGGTTCTTCTTTGACGTGTGTCTTCTGCTCTTCTAATTTGTCAACCCTAAGGCTTTTTTCCTTATGCAATTCATCTTTGTTGGTTTGGGGTCTAAGATTTGGCTCAGGGTTGTATTCCTGTGGTGTTTCCTGCGATGAAAGTTGAACAATTTGATTATCAAATGAAGTGACTTTCTTGCCTTCAACGACTATTGCCCTAGCCGAGTCAAGAGCTTGGAGACTGAGTGATTCGTCACCTACGCAAAGAATGAGTTCGCCTGTGGCAATATTAATTTTAGTTTTGGCAGTTGCTAGAAAAGGTCTTCCTAAAATTAAGGGGATTGAACTATCCTCATCCATGTCTAAGACAACAAAATCTACTGGGAAAACGAATTTGTCGATTTTGACAAGAACATCTTCGATAATGCCCCTAGGAATTCTAACAGTTTTATCAGCTAATTATATACTCATCCTAGTTTGTTTGGGCTTCCCTAGACCTAGTCGTTTAAACAATGTATAAGGCATGACATTTATGCTTGCCCCTAAATTAGCTAACGCATTATCAATAATTAAACTACCAATTAAACATGGAATTGTAAAACTCCCTGGATCTTTTAGCTTTTGCGGTAGTTTATTCTGTAACATTGCTGAGCATGCTGCGTTTAATTCCACATGGTGCTCTTCATTTATTTTGCGTTTGTTTGTCAAGAGCTGTCTTAAAAATTTCCTCGAGTCTGGCATCTGAAAAAGAGCTTCAAGAAGAGGTAAGTTAATATGTAATTTCTTTAAAAGTTTAAGAAACTTACCAAACTGTTCTTCTGAATCGTCTCTTTTCATTGCTTCGGGATAAGGTATACGAGGTTGGTACTCTTTGATTACCGGTTTCGGCTTTTCTTGCATTACCTCTATTTTACCTTCATCTACCTCTTGGTTTGGTTTGTCTATCCCTTTGCTATCATGATCTGTGATGGCTTGAATTTGCTCCTTAGGGTTAATCTCGGTGTTACTTGGTAGACGTCCTTGCGTCGTTCAGACATTAGATTTGCGAGTTGTACGACTGCATTAGTGACTTCCTTGACTGACTTCGTAAGTTCCCCAACTCGTTTCTCGTTGTCTTTAATTGTTCTCTCAGTCTCGTGGAAATGGTTTTCTGTGTTTGTCATAAATTTTGTCAGCATCTCTTCGAGGTTTGGCTTCTTCTCTTGTGGATAGGGCTGATTTTTGAAGTTTTGAGAAGGCTGCTGCCTTTGATTTCCTTGATTTCCTTGGCCTCCCCACGAAAAATTTGGGTGGTTCCTCCAACCTAGATTATAAGTATTATTATAAGGATTATTATTAGATCTGAAATTATTACCTATATAGTTCATCTGTTCGCTCTCTGCATCTGGTTGGTAGGGTGGGTACTTAGGATTCACCACGGTTCCACTTGCGTCGCACTGCATGACTGGATGTGCCTGCGAAGAACACAAACTATTAATCTTTTTATTCATCACCTCTACCTGTGTTGATAGCATGGTTATCGCATCGAGGTTGTAAACTCTGACTGATTTCGTTGGTTTCGTCCTTGTAACTTGCCACTGATAATTATTCAGTGACATCTCTTCAATGAACTCGTAGGCTGCTTTAGGAGTTCTGTTGTTCAGGGTTCCACCGACGGCTGAATCGATTATTTGTCTCATTGAGGGGTTTACACTGTTATAGAATGTTTGGACTTGTAGCCACAAGGGTATACCCTGGTGTGGACACCTTCTCAAGAGATCCTTGTATCTCTCCCATGCGTCGTATAATGTCTCTAGATCCATCTGCACAAAAGAAGATATATCATTCCGTAATTTGGCTGTTTTGGCCGGTGAGAAATATTTCAATAAAAACTTTTCGGTCATCTGTTCCCATGTAGTGATTGACCCTCGTGGTAACGAGTTTAACCACTGTTTGGCTTTATTCCTTAATGAAAAAGGGAATAACCAAAGACGTATGGCATCATCAGAAACGCCATTTATTTTGAAGGTATCATAGAACTCTAAAAAATTAGCTATATGCGTGTTTGGATCTTCGTCCTGCAAACCATGAAATTGAACAAACTGTTGAACCATTTGTATTGTGTTAGGCTTTAATTCAAAATTGTTAGCAGCTATAGCAGGCCTAACAATACTTGATCCCGGTCTTGTTAAATGCGGTTCAGCATAATCAAACATTGTACGTGGAGCATTGTTCTCCCCCACATCATGCGGTGGTGGGTTATTCTCGTCCATACCTTCAGTAGGATTTGATCTGCCTTCTTGATCTTCCTCTGTGTAACTTAGGGCTCGCCTGATTTCTCTGCGAGTCCTACGAACGGTAGCTTCAATTTCACTATCGTATACCAAAGGTCCTCTCGGGTTCCTTCTAGTCATAAACTAGAGGTACCTGCTGAGAAAAGAAAAAGAAGGAAAATTTAGCAAAAATTAAAATTTAACCTAAAAATTAAAAATAAAAGTAAATAAAAAAATAATGGCTAAAGTAATAAAAATAGAGCTTTCTTAATATTTTAGTTCCCCGGCAACGGAGCCAAAAACTTGACTGTTGAAATCAGAGCTTTAAAATTTATAAAACGAATGATCAAACCTGGAAACTAACTCTGACAACGATTAAAGGCAAGTGTACCTATCGAACAGTAGTATAGCTTAGGCAAGACCGGACTGTCGAACCCAAAGGAACTAAAAGTACTAATACTAACTTTCTTTTTATTTTTTAGCCTAAAATAAAGTGAAGTTGCTTTAAATCTAAATTAACGACTACTAAGCTAAAGACGCAAAGGCAAAAAGAATGAATTGGAAAATAACTTGAAGAAAAACTTAGTTGATCACGACGATACCCTCAGGAAGAATCCACCTAGACTTCACTTGCTATCTAACACTGAACCATACGATCTATTCACTTAGTTTGATCTGTAGGACTCTCTAACGTCTATTAAACCCTCTCTCGAGGCGAATAATGTCTAACCCTAGGTTAATTAGTGGAACTCTCGTTCTCCTTTAATAACCCCCTAGGATAGCAGTAAATCGATCTATGGACTCCCATATTAGGTTTCACCCTAATCCGGTAAAATCTCGTCACCCTATCTCTAGGCGTGCGATCAACTCCGCTTAATTATGCTAGATCTACTCTTAAGCAGGGTCTATTCCTCCCCCACCTAAGCACATCAAACTTGAATCAATATCCGCGAAATATTAACTCAAGAATTAAGCACACATAATTAAGAACAAACTAAGTATTTATCATATAATTCAGAAAACGATAACAAGATTCATCTAGGTTTCATCCCCCTCAGGTACCTGAGGGGTTTAGTTCATAACAAATAAAGAAAACATCTCAAGAGAAAAGATAAAACAAAACATAAAAAATCCCTAAAACTCCCTGAAGGAATTGAAGGAGAGATCTACCGTCTTGAGTAGAATTTCGGCTTCTTGGGATGGATCAACTGGCTAACTTCGAGCAATTCCCTCAACTCTGACCTTTTCGGCTTGGCTCATTGGCCTAGCTCAACGGCCCTTCAAATGTTGTACTTAGGGGTTATTTATAGGCTCTTGGAATGCGATTCTTTCTCCCTAAGTATCCTTTTCCAACTGAAATTGTCTAAAGCCAGGACAGGGGCACGGCCATGTCACACGCCGGTGTGACTCATCTTCAAGCCATGTTCAGATTTCTAAGTTGAGGCACGGCCGTGTAGATCGGGGGTGAGGCCGTGTTCTAGATGCTTGACAAGGCACAGCCGTGTGCTCTTTGGACCAGGCCGTGTCGATTTGGTGATATGGCCTATTTACTTCGTTTTGGGCCCGTTTTATGTTCTTTTCATCCTCGGGTGCTTTCCTAGGTATAAGATATGAAAAGAAAGGATTAAAAGCACCTTTTTACATAAATTGAGGAATAAATCATCCAAAAGCATATTAAATGTGGGTCTAAAATATGTTATAATTACGGTTTATCATACCTCTAGAAGCTCAAAGAATTAAGACGTACATAAGGGCAAATACTTCATGAAATTAATCTTCATTAAGCAATAGAATTTGCCAAGTATTTTCCTAACTTATAAGGCCATTTACAAGATGAAATTAATAACTTACATAACCAACACTTTGACTAACAATTACAACTTAACAAAAATACTCGAGTCCTATACATGCCATACTCAAAATAAGTCTAAATTGTTATACCAAAGTGATGTCGATAGTGTGACTTCCGAACTCCAACGTTCCACATTCCTCAAGTTATCTTAGCAATACTACAAAGAAAAAGGGCAATGAAAAGGGGTAAGCATAAAGCTTAGTAAGTTTGCATGGAAATAAATAGCAACAATGAGCTCATAATATAATTCATCCATGGTATTAACTAACCATACACAAGTCATAGGCTTCTTGTCATACTTACTCACACTTGCCCTTATTTAGCACATAGCATGCCACATATCGTAATCGTTTCTTCGTGACTCATTCACGAGTACCTGTATTCACTCATTCACATGACTTTAGTACTGATTTCATTTCTACTTCCAATATAAAAGATAACCCATAGGTACCTCTAGAAGCTCAAAGAATTAAGACATACATAAGGGCATATACTTCATGAAATTCATCTTCATTAAGCAATAGAATTTGCCAAGTATTTGCCTAACTTATAAGGCCATTTACAAAATGACTTTAATAACTTACATAACCAGCACTTTGACTAACAATTACAACTTAACAAAATACTCGAGTCCTATACTCAAAATAAGTCTAAATTTATACCAAAGTGATGTCGATAGTGTGACTTCTGAACTCCAAAGTTCCATGTTCCTCGAGTTATCTTGGCAATACTATAAGGAAAAAGGGCAATGAAAAGGGGTAAGCATAAAGCTTAGTAAGTTTGCATGGAAATAAATAGCAACAATGAGCTCATAATATAATTCATCCATGGAATTAACTAACCATAAACAAGTCATAGACTTCTATCCATACTTACTCACACTTACCCTTATTTAGCACATACCATGCCACATATCGTAATCGTTTCTTCGTGACTCATTCACGAGTACCTGTATTCACTCATTCACATAACTTTAGTACTAATTTCATTTCTACTCCCAAACTTATCTACTTATCCCATTAGTCACTAGGGATACTCAAAGATGCATATTCATCGTTATCAATGTAGGTACGAAGCCAATGCCACATCCCTGAGGTGGTCTTACATGGAGTCACCTCTAAATGCCGATGCCATATCCCAGATATGGTCTTATACGATTCTTATAATTTATTACCGAAGCCATATCCCGGATATGGTCTTATACGGGATCTCAACTTGGTGTCGAGGCCATGTCCCAGACATGGTCTTATACGGGACCTTATCTATTTCATATCTCGATGATAGCCTTTTCATATTTATAGTCCACTAGGACGTCAACATCATATTCAACATCAATCACTCAATTTAGTAGAGTATCATGCATCAATATGATACCAAGCATTCTCAATTATGCTAACATGAATGTTGCATTAATCACATACAAACTTACCTCGATTTCAAAATGAGCCAACACGTCGGTCTAGTCCGATACCCTTTTCTTTCCCCGATCAAGGCAGATTCTCGGTTCTTCTTGCTCTATAATAGCAATTTATCTCATTTTAATCACCACATTAATGAAAGCATTTCAATAATCATACTTAGGTAAAATTACTATTTTGCCCCTAGGCTCAGAAATTAATTCTAATCACATTTCTACCTTCAACAAGCCTAGGTGAACATTTAATACTCGTATAGCTATCATCAAAACTCAACCTTACACATAATTACTAAAAATTTGTAACCTTTTCATCAAGGTCCAATTAGGTGTTTTGAAGACAACACCTTTCATAAAAGTTGTTCATCTAACAACTAAGACTCAATTTCTTCCATAAAAATGCAGCAAATAACTAAGATAGTTCTCATGGAAAAACTCTAAACTTTTTACCATATTGCATAATAGTCCCCTCATTTGAAAGCTTAAGCTTTAGGGGTCCTTAAAGTACAACTATTTTCAAGAAAATATCACTAGAACACTTACTTGTATGGATAAAAGCTTGCTGAAATTTTGAGCTTTCAAAAACCCCTATTTGCTTGCTATTTTCGGTGGAGAAGGATGAGCAAAAAGATGAACATCATCTTTTCTTTATTCTAATATTAAACTAACAATTTAGTCCACCAAACACCACCAACTTTGACCAACTTGGTCAATTCTTGTCTCCTATGCTAGTCTATGGCCGGCCAAGCACATATTGGGGGTCTAATTGCCTTTTAAAGACCTCCAATTTTCAATCTATGGCTGTTTGGTACCTTTAGCTTATAGAATGGAACTTTCGCACTTTATGGGATTTAGTCCTTTTTTGCAATTAAACATGAAATCGCTAAAATTAAAGTACCAAAATTCTCATGTACATACACCATTATGCTCTGACTCATAAAATGACATAAAAATAAATTTCTCTAATCTCAGATTAGTGATCCTGAGATCACTGTTCTTACTAACCCCTAAATCGGGCTGTTACAAAAAGTTTTTTGCTATTCGTTGCTAGAAATTATGGGAGCAATAGAACAACTATATTTTCCAACAAGGCAGTGTATGAGTGTCTCAGCTTGTTGTATTATTGAAGCTAAACTATTTGTTTCAATGCTACCAATAGCAGAGGCAAGGGACCCTCTAATTGAAATAAGGAAAATAACAAGTGAATGAATCTAAACCTTGGATCGATTAATTGTTAGAAAAATTTGATTAAGAAAACAATTATTTTAGCTGTAACAGAAGTTTACAATTTTTCTTAAACCGAGTCTGTTATGTTATTTATAACAATAAACCATAACTGAGATGTAGATGTAAATGTGCTTTGTACGAGGGGGACTAAAGTTTATCCTTATTTTCAATTGAACAACCTTCTCCGCTATCCTCGAACCACAAATTGCTTCGTGTGTAGGCTCAAGCAACACAAACCAAGTCACAGAACGAAAACAATTTGTTTACTTTCTGTGGGAAAATAAATTCTCTTCTTAAACCGATAATTATTCGATATTCCCAAAAAATTGAATTCATTCTTTGTAAATAAATTACCACTACTTTCTGGAAAAATAACGACGTTTATCAAGTGTGTATTTAGGTCAACCGGTGGTCTCTATTTATAAAGAAATGTATAAGAGTTCTACTTCAATAAGTTTTGAATTAATAATATTATTTTAATAGAAAATACAATTCTACTCTAAGTGGAGTAGGGGGTGGCGACAACCTAGAAAATACCAAGGTTGCTACCCATTGTATCTCAGACAAAGCTCCACTTTGAGTCTATCATGTATTGAGTCCAATTATATGTGTTTTCTGGATTTTTAATCTAACACTTATAATTTATCCATATTTATTTTCTATTATCCAAAAAAAATATTATTTGAACAATTAATTTGATTAATTATATTAACTAAATTAATTTCTTAATCAACTAATTTTCTCAGCTCAATTCTAATTATATTAAAGTCATAATAACTTTAACGTAATAGAATCTATAAAGAAAATATATTTAATTTCCTTATTCAATAAATTCATAATGACTTGACTAATCTAATTTTATCTTCGAACACCAATTATTTAATTATAATTCAAAAAACATTAAGTTAATTTCTAAGTCATTTCTTGTCCTTAGCGAGAAAAAGCATTCACCGCGGATAGTAATACACGCGATCTATTTCTCCTACTTCATCATTTTCATTCATTGGTTCTACATGTAATTCGTTTCTGGTTATCTCGAGCTAGTAGAGAGAGTAATTAATAATTAGGGATAAAATAATTTATAATTAAGTTCTGGCTTTTTACCTATTAATTATAAAATTATTTAGTCATGAAGTGATACATGTAACACCTCTAACCCGTAACTATCGCCGGTCTAGGGTTAAGAAGCATTACCTGACAAAACAGAACCTTTACGAACATTTCACAAACATGATCTTATCATCATCATATCATAGCAAATTATATGCATAGAGTCCCTTTAAAAGGCTTACGAGACCTTAAACATGCATTAGGAAGGCGTCGGGACTAAACCGAGCTAATACAAATTTTTTTTCGAAAACTTAACATTTTTCAAAGTTTCAGAGGTCACACGCCCGTGTGGGTAGGCCGTGTGCCTCACATGGCATCAGACACACCTGTGTGTCTAAGCCGTGGAAAAATAAGGCATACATACTTACTTATCCACATGGCCGAAGACACGCCCGTGTTCTTGACCCGTGGGCAACACTAACTTAACTCACACGGCCTATCACACGCCCGTGTGTCTAGCCCATGTGCAAGACTGACTTGTTTCAAATTATTAACTTAACAGACACGGTCGAGCCACACGCCCGTGCGCTCAATCGTGTGGGCAAATATAGGCCATTTGCAAAGTCAATTTGCCACCCAAATTTTGGGTTACTCCTATAATCATCAACCCCTACCAAATTCATATATCAAATGCATCCAAAACATATATTTTAACCATCATTCCCATCAACCAATTCAAGCATGAAACATACCACTTACATATCACCAAAACATACCAAAATAATGATTTACAAAACATCACATATTCACCTTATAACTATCATTTTCACATATCCAAAACACATACAAAAGTCATTTAACTATCAAGCCATATCACATGGCAAGTTCTATACATCTCAAAACATACCATAATCACCAGCCTATACATGCCATATACCAAATATACAACTTCCAAAAGTACCAAAATAGATGGCCGATAGTGTGATTGAGTCGCTGACGATTCCCGGAACCAAGCTAGCTTTAATGACACTGTAAAACAGAGAAAAACTTCACACTGTAAGCTTTTTAAGCTTAGTAAGTTCGTAATATAACACATTTAACTCAACAATTCCAATTAAATATACAATATTAACTATCACATGGTGTAATTCACAATAATACACAATCTCATCCATAGTCAATACTCACATGATCATCCATTTATTCCATATACAATATCATCAACCACATAGATTTCGTACATACTTGTACCATCACTTAATTAACGATCACTTTTGCTACTCAATACTCAATACCACAATTCGTTTGATCTTCTTTAACCATTCGATTAACTCGCACACTTAGTGCCAATTTCTTAGCCGAAGCTTTAATACCATCGCACACTTAGTGCCTTTACATTAAACTGAATTTGACTCTGTATAGCACACACAATGCCAATTAATATAGTCGATGCTTCCTTTATCTCGCACACATAGTGCCATTCACCACTCTATCAATTCTATTTACGCACACTTAGTGCCACATCTCTTCAATCTCATATTTAGCATTACAACTCATCAACCACATTTTCATTCATTACATAACATATAAACATAATTAAGACAATTCGTATTATACACGAACTTACCTCGGACGTAGAAACACGATACAAGTCGATTAATCGAGCACCTTGTTCTTGCCTCGATCTAAATTAGAATTCCTCTTTTCTTGATCTATACATATTCAAATTTAGCTCATTCATTCACCAAATCATTCAATTTAATCCAACAACACATATTTTGAGTATTTTACAAAATAGCCTTCATATTTGCACATTTTGACATTTTAGTCCCTATTTCATAAAATCACAAAATACTCACAATTTCCACTTACATATGCTTAGCCGAATTTCCCTAGCTCATACAAGCCCACATATTTCATTTATTTCACATTTTAGTCCTTCAATTTCTCATTTTTACAATTTATCCCATTTTTGACATTTTTGTCAAAAATCACTTTACAAAATATTAAAATCTATCAACAATTATTCATTATTCATCATCAACTATCACAAAACTCAAACATTCATCAATGGCACCTTACAAAATCACCAACAAATTCAAAAATTAAGACATGGGCTTGATAGTATGCTAAGCAACGATCACAAAAACGTAAAAATCATTAAAAACCGAACAAAGTTCGTACCTCAATCAAGCTATGCAAGTGACGAAAGTTTCAAAGCCCTAACTCTTTCTTTTCTTCTTCAATTTTTGGTATTAACACTTAATTAAAATATAACTTAAATCATCATTTACCAATTTGCCCTTAATGAATTAACTATTAAAACATATAATGGTTGTCCATAACAGTCCACTATCAATTATAATGGTATAATTACCATTTAAGGCCATCACATTAAAAAGCCAACTCATTTAAGCACATTAACAATTAGCACACAGCTTTGCATTTTATGCGATTAATTCCTTTTTCGCAAATTGACACACAAACGATAAAATTTTCACACAAACTTTGTCACATACCGTAAACACGAAAAATAATATTAAAATATTTTTTTGACCTTGGATTTGTGGTCTCGAAACCACTGTTTCACTAGGGTCTAAACCGGGCTGTTACAACTCTCCCCCCTTAGGGATTTTCGTCCTCGAAAATCTTACCAGTGAATAAATTTGGATATTGCTATTTCATAGCATCTTTAGGCTCCCACGTAGCCTCTTCACCTCCGTGTTTGTGCCATAACACTTTCACCAAAGAAATTTTCTTATTTCTCAATTCTTTGATCTCACGAGCCAGAATTCGAATATGTTTTTCCTTTTAAGATAAATCTGACTGAATCTCAACCTGAGTAAGGGCAATCACATGTGATGGATCAGATCTATATCGTCTAAGCATCGATACGTGAAACACATTATGAATCTTCTCTAGCTCAGGTGGCAACAACAATATATAAGCAACTGGCCCGATGAACCTCAGACTCAATTTGCCTTTTCTGTCGAAACGAAGTATTTTCTTCCACGGAGACACTTTTAAAAACACCTTATCACCGATCTCAAATTCAATATCTTTCTGTTTCAAATCTGCATAAGATTTCTGATGATCTGACGCTGCTTTCAAACTATCACGGGTAATTTTCACCTTCTGCTCAGTCTCTTTGATTAAATCAACCCCGTGAATCTTATTCTCACTAAGCTCAGTCCAATATAATGGAGTTCTGCATTTACGACCGTAAAGAGCCTCATATGGTGCCATTTTAATGCTTGACTAAAAGCTATTATTATACGCAAATTCAATCAACAGTAGGTATTTTTCCCACATACCTTCAAATTCAAGAATACAACATCTTAACATATCTTCGAGAATTTGAATGATCCGCTTGGATTGTCCATCCATCTGCGGATAAAATGCAGTACTAAAATGCAGCCTCATACCTAAAGCCTCTTGAGTTTCTTCTAGAACCACGAAGTAAACCTCGGATCTTTGTCAAACACAATGGATAATGGTATCCCGTGTAATCTCATAATCTTAGAAACATACAATTCGGCTAACTTATCAAGCGAATAGTCTGTTTTCACCGGAACAAAATGAGCTGATTTCGTTAATCTATCAACTACACCCAGATTACATCTTTCTTTCTCGGGGATAGAGGTAATCCCGACACAAAGTCAATCGTGATTCTCTCCCATTTCCACTCAGGAATCATGATCGGTTGTAACAAACCTGATTGCACCTGATGTTCAGCTTTGATTTGCTGAAAAACTAAACATCTCGAAACAAACTCTGAGATATCCCGTTTCATACCATGCCACTAATAAGACTGTTTCAGGTCATTATACATTTTTGTACTTCCCAGATGAACAAACAAACAACTATTATGAGCTTCGTTCAAAATCAATTGGATCAACTCTGAATTTCTCGAAATACAAATCCGATCTCGGAATCTCAAACAGCCATCATCATCAACTCGAAATTCTGAATTAGAATTTAAGCCACACTGAGCTCGTTTTGCCATCATCTCAGCATCACTTTTCTGGGCATCACAAATCTAAAATATAAACATTGGTCTCACTTTTAACTTAGCTGAAATCGAACCATCATTACACAGATCTATCTGAGTACTTATTGCTCGTAAAGCAAATAAAGACTTTCGGCTTAGAGCGTCAGCAACAACATTAGCTTTTCCCGAATGATAGCCAATTACTAATTCATAGTCTTTAGTAATTCCAACCATCTCCGTTGTTGCAAATTCGATTCTTTTTGAGTCATCAAATATTTCAAGCTCTTGTGATCAGTATAAATGTGACATTTCTCACCAAATAGATAGTGACGCCAAATCTTTAATGCGAATACAATAGCTGCTAATTCAAGATTGTGAGTCGGATAATTCTTTTCATGCGGTTTTAACTGTCTTGAAGCATACGCTATAATTTTGCCTTCTTACATCAACACATAGCCTAAACCATTCAACGATACATCACTATAAACTATGAATTCTTTACCTGGTTCAGGTTGAATTAACACTGGTGCTTCTATTAATAATACTTTCAACTGTTTAAAACTTTGCTGACACTTTTCTAACCACTCGAATTTAACATCTTTCTGTAGCAATTTTGTCAACGGAGTTGCAATCATTGAAAAGCCTTTCACAAATCGCCTATAATATCCCGCTAGTCCTAGAAAACTATGGACTTCAGACACATTTCTCAGAGGTTTCCAATCTAAAATTGCTGAAATCTTGCTCGGATAGACTCGTATCCCCGTAGTTGACACTATATGTCCCAGAAAACCAACCTCGCGTAACCCAAACTCACATTTACTAAACTTTGCATACAATTGCTTCTCACACAGAGTCTGTAACACGATCCTCAAATGCTCAGCATGTTGCGTCTCATTTCAAGAATAGATCAATATGTCATCTATGAACACAACCACAAATCGATCCAAATACTGTCTGAAGATCCGATTCATCAAATCTATAAAAACAGCAGGTGCATTAGTAAGTCCGAAAGGCATAACCAAAAACTCATAATGTTCGTACCTCGTTCGAAAAGCAGTTTTTGGCACATCAGAGTCTTTAACACGTAGCTGATAGTAGCCCGATCTCAAATCTATCTTAGAAAACATTGTAGCTCCTTTAAAATGATCAAACAAATCATCAATACGTGGAAAAGGATATTTATTCTTTATTGTCACTTTATTCAACTGTCGATAATCAATACACATCCTTATAGTACCATCTTTCTTTTTCACAAGCAACACAGGAGCACCCCAGGGCGAGAAACTTGGTCGTGCAAATCCTCTATCGATCAAGTCTTGCAACTGAGACTTCAACTCTTTCAATTCTGTAGGTGCCATTCTATACGGAGCTATTGAGATAGGAGTCGTCCCCGGCACTAATTCAATACCAAACTCAACTTCTCGTATTGGAGGCAATCCCGGTAATTCTTCAGGAAACACATCAAGGAATTCACAAACCACAGGTACAGATTAAACTTTCTTTTCTGTCACTTCTGTAACTATCACATATGCAAGATAAGCTTTACATTCCTTATTTACATAATTCAATGCTTTCATCGAGGATATTACTGCTGATAACCCGTTCAAATCACTGGATTCAATTCGAACCATCTCACCATTTTGACTTTTCAAATCAATACTCTTCTGTTTGCAATTCACAATAGCATTATGCAATGTTAAGCAATCCATACCTAGAATTATATCAAATTCATCAAAGGGTAGTAGCATAAGATTAGCCGGAAAACAAATATCCCGAAACATCAACGGACAATTCTTGCACACTTTGTCAACCAGAACACACTTGCCTAAGGGGTTCAATACTTTAATTACAAACTCAGTAGACTCAATAGGTAAAGTCTTACTAGATACTAGGTTCACACATACATATGAATGAGTAGATCCTGGATTTATCAATGCAATCACATCAGTATCAAAAAGAGTAAAAGTACCAGCAATGACGTTTGGAGATGATGCTTCTTTGCGAGTGAGAATAACGTAAGCGTGGGCAGGTGCTCTCGCCTCAGATCTCACAGCTGTATCTGTTGTTCCTCTCTGGCTGCCACTCACATTTCCAATGTTTCTGGGTGGTCTACCCCTAGCTGTCGTGTTACTCGGCCTCGCGTTCTGAACATTATATTTCTCAGCTAACTCTGGACAATCCCGAATAAAGTGATCTCGTGATCCACATTTATAACAAGTTCTATTATTATACTTGCCCCAGCATTCTCTGATATGACGCCTCCCACATTGTCTACACTCAGGCTTATTGCTTCTGACACTTCCAACACTTGATTCCATTGGAGTTTGAGTTTTAGAACCAGTATTTTGTTTCACACGATCTTTACTCGAATTTCCAAATGAAACATTTGAGCGATTGGTTGCATATTTGAATCTCTTGAACGATGAGTAATACAACTTATTCATCAACCTTTTTCTCTCGTCTCTAGCTTCTGAATCTGCTTTTTTCTTTTCTTTACTAAGTTCTTCGGCTTTGCAAGCTCTTTCAACCAATACCACAAATTCATTTAAATCAAGAATTCCGACCAGAAGTTTAATGTCTTCATTCAATCCTTCGATGAATCGTTTACACATAGTAGTTTCTGTCGAAACACACTCTCACGCATACTGGCTCAATCTCAAAAATTCTCGCTTGTATTCTGTAACAAACATACAACCCTATTTCAGCTCAAGGAACTCATTATGTTTCTGATCTATAAACCGTTGACTGATATATTTCTTCCAAAATTCAGCTTGAAAAAAATCCCAGGTGATTCTTTCCCTCGAAACCGCCGATATCAATGTATTCTACCAATGATATGCCATATCTCTCAACAATGAAACAACACATCTTAAGCATTCATCAGGAGTACATAATAATTCATCAAACACTCTTACGATATTCTCAAGCTTAAATTCAGCTCACTCAGCATCATCATCAACTGTGGCTCTGAACTCTTTGGCCTCGTACTTGAGGGGTGGAGGTTGTTGAGCAGTCGGATTCATGCGAACGAACTCCGTAAACCAATCACTCTTCATTTGGAAGAAGGCTTGCTTTGCCTCTCCCTCATGACTACTAGCATTCGGCCTAGATTCAGTCGGCGCTGTCCCTTGAGCGGGAGCAGTCGCATTACTTTTGACATCGTCAACTACTGCTCGATCGGGATCCATTTACTATATGAAAACACATTTTAGCTGTCAGGAATCATCACACTATCGCAGGCATATATATGGCATGTATAGCTAGACTCTCACATGCTACGTTAGTCCTAGGATCGACTAAACCGTAGCTCTGATACCAATAAAATGTAACACCTCTAACTTGTATCCATCGCCGGTCTAGGGTTAAGAAGCATTACCTGACAAAATAGAACCTTTACGAACATTTTACAAATATAATCTCGTCATCATCATATCATAGCAAATTATATACATGGAGTCCCTTTAAAAGGTTACGAGACCTTAAACATGCATTAGGAAAGGGTCGGGACTAAACCGAGCTGATACAAAATTTTCTAAAAACTTAACATTTTTCAAAGTTTTAGAGGTCACACGCCCGTGTGGGCAGACCGTGTGCCTCACATGGCATCTGACACACCCATGTGTCCAAGCCATGGTAAAACAAGGCATACATACTGACTTATCCACATGGCCGAAGACACGCCCGTGTGCTTAACCCATGGGCAACACTGACTTAACTCACACGGCCAATCACGCGCCTGTGTGTCTGGCTCGTATGCAAGACTGACTTGTTTAAAATTATAAACTTAAAAGACATGGTCGAGCCACACGCTCGTGTACTCAACCGTGTGGGCAAAAATAAGCCATTTGCAAAGCCAATTTGCCACCCAAATTTTGGGCCACTTCTACAATCATCAAACCATACCAAATTCATATATCAAATGCATCCAAAACATACATTTTAACCATCATTCCCATCAACCAATTCAAGCATGAAACATACCACTTACATATCACCAAAACATACCAAAATAATCATTTACAAAACATCACATATTCACCTCATAACTATCATTTTCACATATCCAAAACACATACAAAAGTCATTTAACTATCAAGCTATATCACATGGAAAGATCTATACATCTCAAAACATACCATAATCACTAGCCTATACATGCCATATACCAAATATACAACTTCCAAAAGTACCAAAATAGATGGTCGATAATGCGATTGAGTCGTTAACGATTCCCGGAACCAAGATAGCTTTAATGACACTGTAAAGCAGAGAAAAACTTCACACTAAGCTTTTTAAGCTTAGTAAGTTCGTAATATAACACATTTAACTCAACAATTCAAATTCCATATACAATATCAACTATCACACAGTGTAATTCACAATAATACACAATCTCATCCATAGTCAATACTCACATGATCATCCATTTATCCCATATACAATATCATCAACCACATAGGTTCTGTACATACCTGTGCCATCACTTAATTAACGATCACTTTTGCTACTCAATGCTCAATACCACAATTCGTTCGATCTTCTTTAACCATTTGATTTACTCGCACACTTAGTGCCAATTTCTTAGCCGAAGCTTTAATATCATCACACACTTAGTGCCTTTACATTAAACCGAATTTGACTTTGTATTGCACACACAGTGCCAATTATTATATTCGATGCTTCTTTTATCTCGCACACATAGTGCCATTCACCACTCTATTAATTCTATTTACGCACACTTAGTGCCACATCTCTTCAATCTAATATTTAGCATTACTAACTCATCAACCACATTTTCATTCATTACATAACATATAAACATAATTAAGACAATTCGTATTATACATGAACTTACCTCGGATGTAGAAACACGATACAAGTCGATTAATCGAGCACATTGTTCTTGCCTCGATCTAAATCTGAATTCCTCTTTTGTTGATCTATACATTTTCAAATTTAGCTCATTCATTCACCAAATCATTCAATTTAATCCAACAATCCATATTTTGAGCATTTTACAAAATAGCCCTCACATTTGCACATTTTGACATTTTAGTCTCTATTTCATAAAATCACAAAATACTCACAATTTCCACTTACATATGCTTAGCCGAAGTTTTGTCTAGCTCATACAAGCCCACATATTTCATTTTTGTCAAAATTCACTTTACAAAACATTAAAATCTATCAACAATTATTCATTATTCCAACTATCACAAAACTCAAACACTCATCAATGGCACCTTACAAAATCACCAACAAATTCAAAAAATAAGACATGGGCTTGATAGTATGCTAAGGAACGATAAAAAAAACATAAAAATCATCAAAAACAGAAGAAAACTCGTACTCAATCAAGCTATGCAAGTGCCAAATATTTCAAAGCCCTAACTCTTTCTTTTCTTCTTCAATTTTCGACATTAACAAGGATGAATGCTTTCATTTATGTTTTACTTAATTAAAATATATCTTAAATCATCATTTACCAATTTGCCATTAATGAATTAACCATTAAAACATATAATGGTTGTCCATAATAGCCCACTATCAATTATAATGGTATAATTACCATTTAAGGCCATCACATTCAAATGTCAACTCATTTAAGCACATTAACAATTAGCACACAGCTTTTGCATTTTATGCGATTAATTCCTTTTTCGAAAATTGACACACAAACGATAAAATTTTCACATAGAATTTTTCACACATACTTTGTCACATACTGTAAACACGAAAAATAATATTAAAATATTTTTTTGACCTCGGATTTGTGGTCCCGAAACCACTGTTCCGACTAAGGTCTAAACCAGGCTGTTACAATACATGCACCGATAGGGTGAAATTTATTTGATTCCATTCAATAAAGTTATCAATTTTCAAGTTTGGAAAATCAATTGACTTGTGATGACTTTTGGATTGGATCCAAGTATTTCATGGCTGAGATGTCTTCATAACGTTTAAAGATCTACCTCTTAGCTTCGAAAATCACATTGAAACACTCAATTTCGAGTTTAGGAGATCAAGTTATGACTGTTTTAGTAAATACTATGCGAACAGAATTTCTAAATGAGATTATTATGCAAAGTACGAGTTTCGAGCTTTTAATTTGAGTTTAAATCATATTGGATCCAACTTTTAGGCTTAATTTTTATTATATATGAGCCTAATATTGTATTTATTAGGTCGTACTATTTCATTATTTATTCCAAATTTTGGATATATTTTTAAGTATTTTAAGTTATTTAGGAGTTTCATGTTTCTTAGTCAACAAGAAAGTTTAGTTTAAAACTACTTTTTATTTAGATTAATTAGAGTTCCAGTATACTTGAGAGTTTTATTTGGATGTACTTAGCTAGCTTATATAAAGGCTCCTTCATTGTACATAATTCATAATTCATTCAACAACTTCTCTTTTTCAGTTAATAAAATTCTTTTTGAGTTTTCTTTTAGAAGAGTTTTAACAATCTTTCCAGATTGTGTGGATCATCTTCAAGCTTTTTCTTGTCAAGTTTTATTTCTTGGAGGAAAAATTAGAGTCGTTTGAAGTGGGTTATGGATTCATCTGGTTTCCAAGGCTCCTTAGGTGTAACAGTCCGAATTTGGGCCTAGTCAGAATAGTGGTTTCGAGACCACAAATTCGAGGTCAGAGAAATTATTTTAATATTATTTCAAGTTTCATGGAATGATTATATTAGTGTTTGAAATTTTTGGTAAATTAGTTTTAGCGATTTCATGCTTAATTTTGAAAAAAGGACTAAATCGCATAAAGTGAGAAAGTTTAGTTCTACAAGCTAAAGGTGTTAAATAGCTATGGACACTAAAGTAGAGGTCCTTATTGAGTAAATAGACCAATGAAATTATGGTGGCTGGACATGAATTTTTAATTCATGAAATTGGTCAAAGTTTGGTGGCATTAGGTGACTAAATGAATAAAATAAAATAAAACAAAGAAAAAGCCATCATCTTTTCCCATCTTCCTCCTCTTCCACAGAAATTTTCAGCAAACTTAAGGGTTTTGAGAGCTGAAATTTCAGCCAAGCTTTTCTCTTGCAAGTAAGTGATTTTGGTGGTTGTTTTTGTTAATTTTTGTGTTTTTGGAACCCCTATAGCTTAATCTAGCTAATGAGGGGACTATTTTGCAAAATAGTTGAGAATCTAGGGTCTTACCATGTGAGTATTTATATTGTTTGCTGAAATTTTGTGGAAGAAAATGAATCTTGGTTGTTAAATAGACAACTTTTGTGAAAGGGGTTTATGAAATAACCTAAAAGGACCATTTTGTGAAGTTTGTAAAATAGGTGATATGTGTGCTAGTGTAAGACCATATCTGGGACATGGCATCGGTGTTGATATGTGTACTAGTGTAAGACCATGTTTGGGACATGGCATCGGTCACATTATGAGAGCTAGTGTAAGACCATGTCTGGGACATGACGTCGGCATTGAGATGAGAGCTAGTGTAAGACCATGTATGGGACATGGCATCGGCCTCGATATGTGAGCCAGTGTAAGACCATGTCTGGGACATGGCATTGGCATCGTACCCTTTCGTGTGAGGCTTGTCGAGTATCTTTTGGTATTTCAACTGGTTCAACGGGTAATTTTAAGTTTGTGTCAAAAGTGAGAAAGTGATACATGTACCTACACGAAATTCATGAGAAATGAGGTCGATTTATGTTGTATGATTAGTAAGGATGAAAATGAGTAAGTTATGCCTTTAATCATTTGAGAATTATGTGCAAGTTTATAATATGTTATGAGTATGATAATGCATGGTAATTGTTGTTAGTTATTTACATGCGACTTACTAAGCTTTATGCTTACTCCCTTTCTTTTCCATTTTCTTATAGTGCTGCCAAGCTAGCTCGGGGATCAACAGACGTCGGAGGCATCAATCACATTATCAATTGAAGCATTTGGTGTAGTTAGTCTTAGTATTTTAAGTATGGCATGTATAGGGACTAGGTCTTTTTGTTAAGTGTCATAATGTTTTGGCCATATGTGTTAGCTTGTCATGAAGTTGATCCATTTTTTCTAAGGCCATGGATAATGGCTAATATTTGTTGTTGATATATAAAAATGATGATGATTTTCATGAATGTGCAATTTGCATGGTGAAATATATGGTGTGTTAATGCATGAATGAGTAAGTCGTATGATTGGATTCATAAAGTATGTGAGAAGTTTTGCATGTGAATGGAGTGTAGTGGCCTTGATGTATGGATGCCTTGGTTATGGTTGATTTAGTCATGTGTTTATGTGTGAATTGGTTTTGCTTGGTGTGGCTTATGTTGGTGCAAGTAAGGGTGGCAAAAAAGGTTTGGTAAAGAGCATTGTTTTTGTCCACACGTGTAGACACACGCCCATGTGTCTAGGCCGTGTGTGACACACGGTCTGCCCCATGGGCGTGTAATTCGGTCGTGTGTCCCCTGCATCTTAATTTGGTAAAACAGAATGCTAGTAGTAACCACACGGGCTGAGGCACGACCGTGTGTCTCAACCGTATGGAAGACACGGCCATAGGACATGGGCATATGCCCAGGTCATGTGAAGTCTGCACCTTGAATGTGAAATTTAGAATTTCCACTTAGCCTTGCACACGGGCATGTGCCTTGGCCGTGTGACCCTAAATGATTGATGACATTAGAAACAGAATATCAAGGTTTTTGTATACGGGCTAAGACACGGACGTGTCATGGCCGTGTGAGGGACACGAGCCATGGACACGGGTGTGTGCCAGGCCATGTGAAAACCCCTGTAGGTTCGAACTGGAAAATAAATCCACACGGGCAAGGAACACGTGTGTGTCCCTATATGCTGAGGGCGTGTAAGTTACACGGTTTTTCAACATGACCATGTTATTAGGTCACACGGGAATATGCCCCTGTTTTTAGTGACATTTTCCAATGTTTTTCTAAAGAACTCGGTTTGGTCCCGAACCATTTCTAAATTATTTTTGGGCATCATAGGCTCATATTAAGGATTTTAAGAAAACTTTGAAAAGTTTTAAATTTGAACGAAATTTCATAACCCCGGAAGTGTTTGTATGCATGTTATTAAGTTAGGTAACGCCTCGTACCTTGTTCTGGCGTAGGATACAGGTAATGGGTGTTACATTTAGTGGTATCAGAGCTATAGTTTAGTCGATTCTCGGACTAACCTAGCGTGTGTACGAGTCTAGCTATACATGCCATATATGGATTATAATAGTGTGACGGCTTCTAACAATTTAAAATGTGTTTTATATAGTAAATGGATCTTGACGGAGTAGTGGCGGATGATGTCGAAAGTAATACGCCGGCTCCCACAGAAGGGACCCCGCTAGTCGAAAGTGGGCCCGTGACACTGAGCCAGGGCAGAGGGGCTAGAGAAGCCTTCCTCCATATGATGAATGCCTTGTATTCGGTGTTTTTATTCGTGCAAACCCGAATGCTCCACCTCCTCCACCCCCTAATTTCTCATTCTGCCCCTCTAGCTCCCCAAGTGGTGGAAATGTTAAGAAGGGAAAAACCTCCCGTTGATAAAATTCGGAAGCAAGGGGCTGAGGAATTTAGAGCAAATATAGATGATGACCTAGAGAGGGTAGAGGTCTGGCCAGAAAATACCATTAGGGTATTTGATGAATTGTCTTGCACACTTGAGGAGTGCATGAAGTGTGTTGTATCACTTCTGCGAGACTCGGCCTACCAATGGTGGAACACCCTTGTGCCGATTGTACCAAGGGAAAGGATTAAATGGGAGTTTTTCCAAGAGGAATTCCGAAAGAAGTATATTAGTCAGAGGTTTATAGACCAGAAAAGGAATGAATTTCTAGAATTGAAGCAAGGCCGAATGACAGTAACAAAGTATGAGCGTGAATTTGTAAGGCTCAGCAAATACGCTCGAGAGTGCATTCCACCGAAGCCATCATGTGTAAGAGGTTTGAGGACGGATTAAATGAAGACATCCGACTATTAGTTGGCATCTTGGAATTAAAAGAGTTTGTGGTGTTTGTTGAGAGAGCGTGCAAGGCCGAAGAATTGGCCAAAGAGAAAAGAAAAGTTGATATTGAGTCTCGTGACTCAAAGAAAGGACAGCTGGGGAAATCGTTTCAGTCCTCATCCAAGAAATTGAAAGAGTTCACTACTCGATTAAATGCTTCAGCAAGGTTCTCGAACAAAAATAGGAGTAAGCCGTACTCGGTTTCTAAGGCTCAGACCACTTCTATTGCGAGTGTTGGTAGTGCTCGACTAAATAAACTGCAGTGTGGTAGATGATATTTCGATGAGTGTCGAGGAAATGATAAAGGTTGTTTCAAGTGCGGTTCACTAGACCACTTCATTTGAAACTGTCCTAAGATGGATGAGAAAGACAGAAAGCAAGATGTGCGAGCGAGTAATGCTCCTTCTAGAGGTAGGCCACAGAAGAACCCAGGAAGTGGAGCTAGCAGTAGAGGTGCGCCTAGAGATTCCATTGTGAGATCAGAAGGTAAAGCTCCTGCAAGGACATGTGCCATTCGCGCTCGTGAAGAGGCATCGTCACCAGATATGATTATGGGTACTTTTTCTCTTCATGATATCTCTATTGTTGCTTTGATTGATCCGGGATCTACCCATTCGTAAGTTTGTACGAAATTGGTATTTAGTATGAATATGCATGTTGAGTCTACCGAATTTGTTGTAAAAGTGTCATACCTTTTAGGCAAGCATGTGCTAGTTGACCAAGTGTGTATAAATTGTCCTTTGACAATTAGAGGTCATTATTTTTCGACTAATATTATACTGCTACCGTTTGATGAATTTGACGTGATTCTTGGTATGGACTGGTTAGCAGCTCACGATGTGATAGTAAATTGTGGGGGAAAATTTATTGAACTGAAATGTGAAAATGGGGATATCCTTCGGGTTGAATCAGGTGAATCGAATAGCTTGCTTGTAGTGATTTTTTCTTTGGTGGCTGGGAAATGTATAAGAAAAGGGTATGAGTCTTATCTTACATTTGTGTTTTTAATACTCAACTGTCGAAAGTAAAGATTGAGGCAGTGCCAGTGGTATGTGAGTATCCGGATGTGTTTCCGGAGGAGTTACCTGGATTGCCTCCAACTAGGGAAATTGAGTTTGGTATTGAGTTAGTCCTTGGTACGGCACCTATTTCAGTTGCCCCATATAGGATGGCACCGTTGGAGTTAAAAGAGTTGAAGATTCAGCTACAAGAGTTAACAGATAAGGGTTTTACGAGACCGAGCTATTCTCCGTGGGGTGCTCCGGTACTTTTTGTGAAAAAGAAATACGGGTCGATGAGGTTATGTATAGACTATAGACAGCTCAACAAGGTGACTGTGAAGAACAAGTATCCTTTGCCAAGGATCGATGATCTATTTGACTAATTGAAAGGAGCCACAGTGTTTTCTAAGATAGACTTAAGGTCCGGCTATTACTAGCTAAGAGTTAAGGAAAAAGATGTACCGAAAACTGTATTTCAGACGAGGTATGGCCATTATGAGTTCCTCGTCATGCCCTTTGGCTTAACGAACGCTCCTGCCGTATTTATGGATTTAATGAACCATATTTTCAGACCATACTTGGATAAGTTTGTAGTTATTTTTATTGATGACATATTAATTTATTCTAGTGATGAAAGTGAGCATTCGGAGCATTTGAGAACTGTCTTACAAACTTTAAGAGATAAGCAGTTGTATGCCAAGTTTAGTAAAAGTGAGTTTTGGCTCCGAAAGGTCAAATTCTTGGGACAGATCGTGTCGGGTGATGGAATCAGAGTTGACCCGAGTAAGATCTTGGCTATTATTGAGTGGAAACCGCCGAGGAATGTAACGGAGATTAGAAGCTTTCTAGGCTTAGCGGGTTACTACAAACGAATCGTTAAAGGATTCTCCATGATTGCTACTCCGATGACGAGGTTGCTACAGAAAGATGTCAAGTTCGAATGGACAGAGAAGTGCCAACAGAGTTTTGAGAAACTAAAAGCATTGTTGACTGAAGCCCCATTTTTAGTGCAACCAAAACCGAGAAAGGAATTTGTGGTGTATAGCGATGCATCCTTAAATGGATTGGGGTGTGTGCTTATGCAAGAAGGCAAAGTAATAGGTTATGCCTCGAAACAGCTGAAGCCATAATAGAAAAACTATCTAACACACGATTTAGAGCTGGCCGCCATTGTGTTCGCATTGAAGATATGGAGACACTATTCGTATGGTGAGAAATGTTGGGTATTCACTAACCATAAAACTCTAAAGTACTTGATTACTCAAAAGGAGTTAAACCTATGGCAGCGGAGATGGTTAGAGTTGATAAAGGATTATGAGTTGATAATTGGCTATCACCTTGGAAAGGCGAATGTGGTTGCCGATGCTTTAAGAAGGAAGTCATTGTTTGCCTTGAGGGCTATGAATACCCAATTGTCTGTAACTGATGATGGTTCGGTCATAGCAGAGTTAAGAGCTAGACCGATGTTTCTGCAAGAGATTTGTAAAGCTTAAAAAAGTGATAAAGAGTTACAAGCCAAGATAACTCAGTGCGAGACAGGTATTGAATCAGATTTTCGGATGGGTACCGACGATTATTTGATGTTCCGAGAGAGGATTTGTGTACCTAAAGATAAAAAGCTTATTCAGAAGATTTTGCAAGAGGCACATGGTGGTTGTTTGTCTATCCACCCGGGTAGTGTGAAAATGTATAATGATTTGAAGAAAATGTATTGGTGGTCGGGAATTAAAAGAGAAATCTTAGAGTTTGTCTCTAAGTGTTTAATTTGTCAGCAAGTGAAAGCCGAACACCAAGTACCTTTGGGTTTACTTCAGCCCGTGATGGTTCATGAGTGGAAATGGGACCGTATTACTATGGATTTCGTGTCCGGGTTGCCTTAGACGCCAAGGAAGAAAGATGTCGTATGGGTTGTGGTTGATAGGCTCACTAAGTCGACTCATTTTTATACCAGTGCATATCGATTATCCGCTTGAAAAATTGGCCGATTTGTATGTTTCTGAAATTGTGAGACTTCACAGGGTACCTTAATCGATCATTTCGGATAGAGATCCGAGGTTCACATCACGGTTTTGGAAAAAGTTGGAAGAAGTGTTGGGGACGAAACTGAATTTTAGTACTGCTTTTCACCCGCAAACCGACGGTCAGTCGGAAAGAGTAATTCAGATTCTTGAAGATATGTTGCGGTGTTGTGTTCTTGAGTTTCAAGGTAGTTGGGAAAGGTACTTATCATTGGTAGAGTTTGCCTACAACAATAGCTATCAGTCAAGTTTGAAAATGGCGCCTTATGAGGCTTTGTATGGACGGAAGTGCCGAACGCCCTTGTATTGGACTAAACTCAGAGAAAATCAGATTCACGGGGTTGAATTAGTCAAAGAGACCGAAGAGAAAGTAAAGGTAATTCGTGACTGTTTGAAGGCAGCTTCAGATAGATAGAAATCCTACGCGGATTTGAAATGGAAAGAGATTGAGTTTCAGGTCGGTGATAAAGTATTCCTAAAAGTGTCTCCGTGGAAGAAAGTTCTCAGATTTGGCCGGAAGGGCAAGTTGAGTCCACGTTTTATAGGGCCGTATGAGATTACCGAAAGGATAGGGCTGGTAGCGTATCGGTTAGTGTTGCCATTTGAGTTGGAAAGGATTCACGTGTGTTCCATGTGTCTATGTTGCACCGATACCGATCAGACCCTTCACACGTTATTTCACCAACTGAGGTTGAAATTTGACCGAATATTACCTATGGTGAACAGCCGGTTAAGATTTTAGATTGGGAGGTCAAGAAATTGAGGAATAAAAGTATAGCACTTGTAAAGGTATTATGGCATAGACATGGGGTCGAGGAAGCCACATGGGAACCCGAAGAGATTATGAGAGATCAATACCCAAACCTTTTTATTGGTAAGATTTTCGGGGACGAAAATTCCTAAGGGGGAGAATTGTAACAGCCCGATTTTGGGCCTAATCCGAATAGTGGTTTTGAGACCACAAATCCGAGGTCAGAGAAATTATTTTAATATTATTTCAAGTGTCATGGCATGATTATATTAGTGTTTGAAAATTTTGGTAAATTAAATTTAGCGATTTCATGCTTAATTTTGAAAATGGACTAAATCGCATAAAGTGTAAAAGTTTTATTCTGTTAAATAGCTATGGAGCACTAAAGTAGAGGTCTTTATTGAGTAAATAGACCAATGAAATTATGGTGGCTGGACATGAATTTTTAATTCATGAAATTGGTCAAAGTTTGGTGGCATTAGGTGACTAAATGAATAAAATAAAACAAAACAAAGAAAAAGTCATCATCTTTTCCCAACTTCCTCCTCATCCACCGAAATTTCCAGTAAACTTAAGGGTTTTGAGAGCTCAAATTTCAGCCAAGCTTTTTTCTTGCAAGTAAGTGATTTTGGTGGTTGTTTTTGTTAATTTTTGTGTTTTTGGAACCCCTATAGCTTAATCTAGCTAATGAGGGGACTATTTTGCAAAATGGTTGAGAGTCTAGGGTCTTACTATGTGAGTATTTATATTGCTTGCTGAAATTTTGTGGAAGAAAATAAATCTTGGTTGTTAAATAGACAACTTTTGTGAAAGGGGTTTTCATGAAAACACCTAAAAGGACCATTTTGTGAAGTTTGTAAAATAGGTGATATGTGTGCTAGTGTAAGACCATGTCTGGGACATGGCATCGGCCACATTATGAGAGCCAGTATAAGACCATGTCTGGGACATGGCATTGGCGTTGATGTGTGTGCTAGTGTAAGACCATGTCTGGGACATAGCATCAGCCACATTATGAGAGCCAGTGTAAGACCATGTCTGCGACATGGCGTCGACATTGAGATAAAAGCTAGTGTAAGACCATGTCTGGGACATGTCATCGACCTCGATATGTGAGCCAGTGTAAGACCATGTCTGGGACATGGCATTGGCATCGTACCCTTTCGTGTGAGGCTTGTCGAGTATCTTTTGGTATTTCAACTGGTTCAACGGGTAATTTTAAGTTTGTGTCAAAAGTGAGAAAGTGATACATGTACCTACACGAAATTCATGAGAAATGAGGTCGATTTATGTTGTATGATTAGTAAGGATGAAAATGAGTAAGTTATGCCTTTAATCATTTGAGAATTATGTGCAAGTTTATAATATGTTATGAGTATGATAATGCATGGTAATTGTTGTTAGTTATTTACATGCGACTTACTAAGCTTTATGCTTACTCCCTTTCTTTTCCATTTTCTTATAGTACCGCCAAGCTAGCTTAGGGATCAACAGACGTCGGAGGCATCGATCACACTATCAATTAAAGCATTTGGTATAGTTAGCCTTAGTATTTTAAGTATGGCATGTATAGGGACTGGGTCTTTTTGTTAAGTGTCATAATGTTTTGGCCATATGTGTTGGCTTGTTATGAAGTTGATCCATTTTATCTAAGGCCATGGATAATGGCTAATATTTGTTGTTGATATAAGTAAATGATGATGATTTTCATGAATGTGCAATTTGCCTGGTGAAATATATGGTGTGTTAATGCATGAATGAGTAAGTCGCGTGATTGGATTGATAAAGTATGTGATAAGTTTTGCATGTGAATAAAGTGTAGTAGCCTTGATGTGTAGATGCCTTGGTTGTGGTTGATTCAGTCATGTGTCTATGTATGAATTGGTTTTGCTTGGTGTGGCTTATGTTGGTGCAAGTAAGGGTGGCAAAAAGGGCTTGGCAAATAACCTTGTTGTCCACACGGGTAGATACATGCCCGTATGTCTAGGCAGTGTGTGACACACGGTCTGCCCCATGGGCGTGTAATCCGGCCGTGTGTCCCCTACACCTTAATTTGGTAAAACAGAATGCCTAGTAGTAACCACACGGGCTTAAACACGGCCGTGTGTCTCAACCGTGTGGAAGACACGGCCATAGGACATAGGCATGTGCCTAGGCCATGTGAAGTCTGCACCTTGAATGTGAAATTTAGAATTTCCACACGGCGTTGCACACGGGCGTGTGCCTTGGCCGCGTGACCCTAAATGATTGATGACGTCAAAAATAGAATATTAAGGTTTTTGCATACAGGCTGAGACAGGGGCGTGTCATGGCCGTGTGGGGGACACTGGCCATGGACACGGGCGTGTGTCAGGCCGTGTGAAAACCCCTGTAAGTTCGAATTGAAAAATAAATCCACACGGGCATGTCCCTATATGCTCAGGCCGTGTGAGTTACACGGTCCTTCAACATGGCCATGTTATTAGGTCACACGGGCGTGTTGCCCTTCCACACGAGCGTATGCCCCTATTTTTAGTGACATTTTCCAAAGTTTTTCTAAAGAACTCGGTTTGGTCCCGAACTGTTTCTAAAGTGTTTTTTGGGCCTCGTAGGCTTATATTAAGGATTTTAAGACAAACTTTGAAAATTTTTAAATTTGAACAAAATTTCATAATTCAGAAGTGTTTGTATGCATGTTATTAAGTTAGGTAACGCCTCGTACCTTGTTCCAGCGTAGGATACGGGTAAGGGGTGTTACATTAGGACTTCTATATGTTGGAAAAGAGCCTTGGAAACCAGATGAATCCATAACCCCGTCCAAACGACTCTAATTTCTCCTCCAAGAAAGAAAACTTGGCAATAAGAAGCTTGAAGTTGATCCTCACAATCTGAAAAGATTGTTAAAACTCTTCTAAAAGAAAACTCAAGAGAAATTCTTGAAGAGAAAAACTTAAAGAGAATTTTATTAACTTAAAGAAAGAAGTTGCTGAATGAATTATGAAATGTTTACAATGAAAAAGCCTTTATATAGGTTATCTAAGTACATCCAAATAAAACTCTCAAGTATACTGAAACTCTAATTAATCTAAATAAGTAGTTTTAAACTAAACTTTCTTTTTTACTAGGAAACATAACACCCCTAAATAACTTAAAATACTTAAAACAATATATCTAAAATTCATAATAAATAAATAATGAAATAATAAGACCTAATAAATACAATACTAGGCTCATATATAATAAAAATTAAGCGAAAAAATCAAACAAAGTATGATATAAACTGAATTAAAAGCCCGAAACTTGCAATTTCTGTAATAATCAGAAATTATATTTACGCAGTCTCACTAAAATGGTCATAACTTGAGCTCACGAACTCGAAATCAAGTGATTCAAAGTGAGTTTTGAAGCTAAGAGATATATCTTCGAACTCTATGAGACATTACAACCTAGAAATGACTGGATCTCATCCAAAAAATCATCGCAAGTCGATTGATTTTCCAAACTTGAAAATTGGCAGCTTCGGTGAATGGAATTTAACAAATTTCACTCTGTTCGTGCATGCATCACGAAGTCATTCCACTAAAGTATTGTGACCGAGCTCTCCTTTATTATATACCATTATGAAAGCTACTCAAAAAGTGTTTGTCCAATGACCTTGTCATAAGTGTTTTACCCTCATAGGATATATTTAATCTCTTTGGGATAAATTTGTTCTCCCAATATAATCCTATTTTATCTCATGTTAACCATTACATCTTTCTTCATGAAAATCCAATTACTATCAAATAATAATTAAATCATTTATCACAAAGAAAAATGACTCATGGCTATGTTTCAGTTTTCATCTATCATGTAATGCCAATAAGAAGATATCATTTACCCTTTAGTTGAGTTATGAATTCCACTATTTTGAATGATGTTATGAACTATAGAAGTTGTATACCCAATGTACCAGCTTTCGGTTCCTTTTCTATTTGAACTCAGGCTTTAATTTACATCAAAGTATACAAGTCATGCATAATATTCCATCATCCTCTCAAGATTAATGTATGTCACACTCTGAATGTCACAAGTGAATAAAATCATAAACAAATTTAGGATCTATTCTACTTGGTTCCTATTCGATGTACTATTAGTCCAGTCAGTTACATTTATGTCTTTATATTTTAGGAGTCATTCACTCTGATACCTAAGACAAGATATTTCTCCAATTGGACTTGATAGAGGTGCTCATTTTCAATTAGACTAAGGACATATTTAGATTATCTATTATATAAGTTGTCTTTTCGTATTATGATCCAACCACGTAATACCATTTAGTATTAGTTAAATGTTAGATGATCATTGAGTCAATATTTGCTTTAATTTCGCTTTGCGTGAAAAAACTATTTAGGACAATATATAAATAATATTAATGTAACTGGTGGATATTTTATTAAACCAATTTGTTTAAAAAATACAAGTGCATATAGACGAAAATACTACACTAAAGGCACTAGATCTAACGCTAAAATTAGCATAGACGGGTATTGAAATTTGGCCAACAGGCAAGCTTTAGCCGGAAAAGTTATAAGGAATGATAAAAGGGGTGTGGGTTTTTTTATATAATAGTAGAAGTTTGGGGTCATGCCATATGGAAATGGTGGAACTTTGAGCCATTATTGATGGCTTCCATTTTGCTTGGCTTATTGGGTTTAAGCATTTCATTGTCAAAAGTGACAGTGTTAGTATAGTGTTGTGGTTGAATGAGGACATAGAGGGAAGCTATATGGGCATCATAAAGCAAATAGATAAGCTGTTTTTAAAAAAATTAATTGATTGAATCAATTAATTTAAAAATTGGAAGTATAATCAATTCTATCTCCAACTTAATTCTTATGACATCAAGGATTGTCTAATTAAACCTACTCATGGGGTTGGACAAAATATTTTCAACTTCAAGCTAATCTAGTTTGTTCGAATTAAAATTAAATAATTTTAAATTTATTTTTATTTAAATTTAATTATAAAATATATAAATATTAATATAAAATTATTTTTAATTTCATTTTTAAAGGCTTAATGTATACTTTAGTCCGTAACATAAACTATTTTTCCCACTTTGATCCTTAAAGTTTTTCTTTCACCACTTCAGCCCCTAACATTATTCGATGTTCCCAGTTTAGTCCTTTGGATGTTAAAAAATGGTTGGGATATTCAGCCAACCATAAATTGCCACGTGACATACGCTGACTCACAATGAATCATCATTTGAAAAAAAACCTAAAAATCTTTAAAAATATAAAAATTACAAAAAATATTTAAAAATTAAAAATATGTTAGAATTTTTAAAAATTTAAAATTATAAAAAATAAAAAACGGAAATTGTAAAATATTGTAAGAAATTATAAAAATTATTAGAAATTGTAAAAGATTGTAATTTTTTTTTTAAAATAGTAAAAATTGTTGCAACTTGGAATAAAGTATGCATTCTCTAATCACATTGAAAATATTAACTATTTCATATAAAAACTGTTTGTCGTAATACAATCAATTTTTATAAAAAAAATAGTTTTAAAATATTTTAATAAAATTTAAATAAATTTTTATATCGAAATTTTAATATCTTAAAATATATCAATTTTTAGTACTATACCAATGTTACTGGCAGTATGTTTGTTTCACTTGACTACCTATTTAATGTCAGCGTAAGTTTCTTCCATCCATCATCCATCATCGTGCACATGTTCCTTTTATTTTGTATTAAAGTGCTTTAGAATGGTTAAACACTTGACCCAGGGGCAAGTCCAGTGGGGCTGGTAGGGGCCTCGATCCCCCTAAAATAGAAAATTTTTCCTTTAGACTCTTTAAAATTTTTTTAAATTAGTAAAGGTAAAATTACATTTTGCCCCCTAAAAATGATAAAATTTTGATTTATTCCTTTAAAAATTACATTTTTACTATTGTAAAAATTACAATTTAATTTCAACACCCTCTAAAAAAATTTTCTGGCTTTTCCCGTGACTCGACCATAGTACTTAAAGATATTGGTCTACAAACAAATTATTTGTCTTGAGATAGTAAAAAATATATGGAATAATTAAAAATATTTTTAATTCTTATTTAATTGAAATAAAATTATTTTTTATTATTTAAATAAATTGAAAAAACTTATCCAAATTTATAAGCTAAAAAGATCTACCAATTATAAATTTCGATTGATTGAAATAAAAGTTATTGTAGATGGTATCCTTCTAACTTCTAAAAGCTAACAATCTCATATTCAGGATCTAATAATGTGATTTAGAAAATTTTAAATATATTAAAATTTCTAATATATATATTTTAAATTTTTTAGTAAATTTTTATATTATATATATTTTTAAATTTTAAATTTTAATAATTTTACTAATTTTTTTCTAAATTTTTAATTTATTTTTTTCACTTTTTAAAATTATTTATAGTTTTTCGAATAATGACGTCACTTTGACATCTGATAGTATATGATTAGCTGGGACTAAACTAAAAATATATGATAACTTTAAGAACTGAGGTGCACTAAAGAAAACTTAAAAAAAGCTATATGACTTTTTTTTTAAGAGTAAATTACAATAACAGTCATTTAATTTTAGAATAGTTGATAAAATAATCACTTAAATTTCATTTCAATCACTCAACTTGAAAAAAAATAACAAAACAATATTTTTTTTTTCGTTTTCGTTACATAACGGTAAAATAATAGGGCAGATGACGGTTCCAGCTGGTCGGTCCTTTTGAAAATTTATAACCATCAATGCTATTTACCAAGCCTTATGTCATCGACTCCGACGAAGTTTAATACTAACAAACAAAAATTAGGCTTCTCCGCCGTTCCGGAGTTGCATTCACCACCACTTTTCTTTTAATTTTTCTTCTTTAGTATTAATTTTATTAATCCCCACACGTAAGCCAGGCCACATTCTTCTCGGCCTCTTCTTTTTCAAATAACACCAGAAAATGAAACGAAGTTGAAAAACCCAGAACAGAAAAACAAAGAATTTTTTTATTACTTTTTTGGAGAGATTTCTTTATTTTTTTTTTCTCAAATTATGGGATCTGTTACAATGGACCCTGCCGTTTTGGATAATATAATATGTTGTTTATTGGAGTTTAAGCAGGAAAGGACAGGGGGCAAGCAAGTGCAGCTGATGGAAGGTGAGATCCGTCAGCTTTGCACTTTTGCAAGGGAGATATATTAGCTTTTTAATTCATATTTTCTTTTTTGGATTTTCCATTTGAAAAATGGTGGAAATTCATGTTTTGTTTCTTTGGGTATTTTAGTTAGGATTTGGGTGTTCCTAATTTTGACTGGTTAAAGGGAAAAGTTGAAGACTTTGAAAAAAATGTTATTAAGGGAAAAGTTGAATGCATTTGAAGGAATTAAGGAAATGTGTGTGTGTTCCTGAATGGTTATGTAAGTGCTTAGGAGCTGCATTGAGATAATACTTGATTTCTTATTTAAATTGCATTAACTGAAAATTATATACTTTTTGATGTTCTTCTTGGTATGATATGTTTCTTAGCCTGCTTGCTAATTGGTGTAAAATGGAAGTAGGGGATTAATTGTAGTTTAATCTTTAGAATAATTGCAAAAGAGATTGAGTACGTTTTTTTCTTAGCTATTAATCAACTCTGTCATGAGCATAATCTGAATTAGATGAGAGTTATGGATGGTGCGAACTTATCACCTTCTTGGTGCATTGCATCCTTGTTTTAGCTTTTCTCTGGAATTTAATGTCATAGGAGGAAGATAGGGTAGCTACGGTCTAGGTATGAGGATCTTTAAACTTGGTTTGCTTCTTTTTATCTTAGCTACCTTCATTTTCTTTTTACAGTCTCTTCTTTTTCTTCTTCCTTTTCTTTATTATTAGGGTTTTTTTTTTCTTTCAATTTCTTCATAAATGGGATAGTGGACATAACGTGGCTAGTTAACTTGCCATATCAGCGATCCCATTAAGACATTAACAAAAACTGTTAATCAATGACAGTTATATCACTTTTTTATAATGTTAGTGACATGAAATTTAAGTGACTGTTTTAACTACCTTAAAATTGAGTGACTGTTAGTGTAATTTACTCTTTTTTTAAAGAATAAAAGTAATCAAGTTAGGCTCGAACCCATAAATTCTTACAGAAATAGGCCTTGACAGATTGAAAATTCTTAAAGAAACGAGCCCTTTAACTTTGTCAAGCACATAGAATTCCCCAACGTCTAATAAATTTGAATGATCAGTTGTGGTCACTTCCTCTTAAATAAAAAATCATTGAAATATTGGGTTTCTAGACATTATACATGTATTAATGCCCCCATCGACTCGGTGAAATGGTGTATTTTTCTTTTTATTTTTGATGTATTACATGGTGAAGTGATTGAACTATAAACTTGTTAGCTAAAGCCATGATCTGTTTGCCCCCATTGATCAAATAGCATATCCATTGTATATCTGTTGCAATTAAATAAACACCAACCTGAAGCATATTTACCTAGTTGGGTAAGTGAAAACCATTGTTACAAACATATCTGAAAAAGAACATGTCCACTTTGATGAGCAACTTTATTCCATAAACAAAGTTGATGAGCTGATGACAGATCACAAATGAAATAGAGCCCTTACATTCGTCCACGACAAACAGTTTCAAATTTCTCCCAAACGGGTGACAAACATCAAATAACCACCAAAGCTGTCTAAACCTTCCTGCCATGTATTTAAACAAGGTATTGTAAGCAGAACTCATGGCAAATGAAAAAGAAAATCATTAAAGCTTTAAGAGCAATATTACAAAAACTAAAGCCCAATAAAATATTAATCTGAAAATCGAAAAACAATATCTGTTGGAATGTATTATTAGCAACTAAATTATTTGGAGACTGAACATAACAAAATTGCATTGCACCCATCTTTTTTTTATTCTTCTATATGTAAAGAATCTTCTGGACTAGGGAAAGTCAATAATTCTTAAATTTGGATCATTCATTTTGTTGTCCATGGAAACATATTGCACGCTAGACTTACTTTTTTACTTAGAAGAGAATACCTACCAGTCTAATGGATATTAAGAGTGGTGAATACGGTTAAATGAATGTACCTAAAAGCTGCTGAAATAGACTTTTGCAGTAACATCAGTAAAGTTTGTACTTAGGACTTAAGAGTACTATACTAAGGCAACTGAAAAAACGAAACGAGTATAACTAGTGCCTAATTTCAGCTTCTAATCTAGGCATTGTTGTGAGTATGACATTCTTGTGCTTTCAGAATTTGCAAATATCATATATGTTCCTTCAATTAAGTTTTTCTTTTGGCCAATTGTTAAGAGTGGAAGGGGAAGGGGCTATCTAGGGTTTGAACCCTGAACCTGATGTCGACAAATACTTGTAATCAACGCAAGACTTTTGCTATTATAATATTATTGTCAAGAAATTGATACATTCCCTAAACTTATAAAGTACTGTCAAACATTGACCAAACATTTCCATCAACATAGAGATTATTGTCAGCACAATGCATCATCAAACAGGTAGCTGCATACAAGTTCTTTACTCTTTATTATGTTCCTTTCATGCTCTAAACAAAAGGCTATATCCTGGATTTAAAACAGCAACATTATTATATTCACTAGCCCAGATCTCCTAGGATACCAGCACCACTTGAGGGGAACAAGCAAGAACAATCAAACTAAATAATGGTAAATCAGAACTCATGCTTGGTAAATAACTGGGATATTCCACTTTTATGCATCTACATGTATGAACTCAGTGCTTTGTTGTTAAACTCCTATTTCTTCTTTACATTGCAATCAGACTATCTTATACTGACCATAATAAAAAAATTTCCATTGGCTACACCTACTAAACAGGAACATACAGGTAACTGGAAAAAGTATCAAGAATATATCCAATTACTCTCAAAGCATAATACGCAATCTCAATAACCAAGGACCAAAAAAAACTTGATTGTTAATAGTCTTACTCAAAGCCATCTACGGGGGTTATCCAGAATGCATGTTGTTCTCAATCTCACTACGAGAATCCCCCCACCATATGTCGAGTCATTAGGCAAGAACAACCTAATACCAATTTCAAAATCTTCAAAATGAAATTCTAAATCAAACAAAATTCCATGGACAAAAAGACCCCAAAGCCGAAACTGATTGATACGGACACATTCCAGTTTACGTTTTCTTTCCAATCAAATGCCACAAGAACCAAACAAATAAACCCCCAAATCACTACACCCTACTATAAATAGACCAAATGAAAATAAGCCCCTTAATAGAAAACAGGAAACCAGTAAAAACATCCGAAGTATTGATAATGGAGAAGCAGAGTCTCATGTCCTTTAATCTTATATCCAACAGAGGGAAAGAAAGGGTTACACGCTTCAATTTCAATAATAAGAGCAGACAGGAAAATTCTATCGAACATATAGCAGCCAACCTTGATTAAAACAAAGCCCTAAAAAAGTTAAACCAATCCATCATGCCAACTAAGAAAGAAAAAGAATTTTAACCTAGCTAAAACCCCCAAAATTTTGGAACTTAAACAACCCTTAATACAAAGATCAATGAACCCATCAACAAACTATGAACGAAAACATCAATAGATAAATATCCAATTATTAAATTATATATAAAAGAAATTGAGAATGAGAAAAGAAAAGAAAAGTTGACTGACCCTGGAGGCAGCTTAAGCATTAGCAGTTTTGGGAATGAGAGGAACAGAAACGCCCTGTTTCCCAGCCTGTTTCAACTTGGCCTCTTCTTCACGGATCTTCTGCATCTGCAGCATCCTCTCCATGACGAGCTCGTACTCGCACTTTTCATAGGAGTGGCGTTCAATCTCGCATTTCCAAGGTAAGTAAAACTCGGCTTGGCGGCACTTGTTGAGCGGGATGAGAAGATGTGCACATTGATCCCTGTACGGGATGGGGACCTTGTTCTCCACCATCTCTGCTTGTGTTGCTATCATCTTCTTCGATGAACCCTCCACTTCCATTCTTTTTTCTCCCTTTGATTTGTGTTTGAAGAAAAAAAATGGGTTATGAAAATGCTTTGAACTCGGAGTCCAACTCCAAGGTAACTATCGGCTAGATCCTCTTTCTAAAGTACGCCCAAAGTAAATTGGAATGGTTTAAAGTAGAACTCGCAATACAGCCCCAGCCAGAAACTTTGTACATTCCGAAACGAGCTCTAAATGATTCGAATCTGAGTGGGTCTGAGATCAATTTAGCCCGAGTTGAAAATAAATCCAATTCAAAGTCCAAATTTACAAAATAATTAATATAATTTTATGATGTTATTGACAATTATTTATTTTATAAAATGTCTTCATAAATCTTATATATTTATATTAAAATGCAATTAATAATTAAATTGTAAAGTGAAATAAATTATTAAAAATATTAATTGAATATAAAATAATTTTAATGATATATAAAATATATAATTACACTTATCGCATAGGATTAAACATGATTTATTAGGTCATACTAATAATATTATTAATAAATTTAATTTTAATTTTAATGATTTGAGAGTTTAGCTTTTACTTTACTTTTTTTTTATTTGAAAATTTAGGTTTTAGTTTTTAGTTTTCATTGGGTCAAGATGTGTGCTATTAATATAGTAAAATAGTTTTAAAAATAAATATATAAAAATAGATACCTGAAAATTTTTAAGGATGTTTATGTAATAAAAAAATATTACCAATATATTAAATGCTAACCCTATTTTTATTTAGGTTGGGTTTTAAAAGTTTAAATTGAGCTTAGGTTTAAGTTTGGGTTTAAATATATATTACATCTAATATATTAACCGAGAACATCAAATCAACCAATTACTTTTACTCTATCTTAATGCATATATACAAACTATTAATATATTATATATTATATAATTTGATATAACATTATAAATATAGTAGGAGAGTTAACTTTCAAAATTTGCGAAGAGTATGTAAAATAGTATTACATAATAGATTAATATATTTTAAAACTATTAACACACATATATCACTATTAATTGATCCAAAATCAAAACTAAATTTACCAATCAATTTGAATTGGTTCGATTTGATTAATTAAATCAGTTTTAATTGCTAGCTATACTAGATAATATACTATTACATACTATAATTAATAATATAGTATATGGAGATGGATCTACTTACACAAGTGTAAAATTAAAGTAGTTTTACACCATTTCATATCTCTTTGTACTATTATTATTTCAACAATCCAACTGTAAAATTTATCAATATAATTGTATTTTGTTGCATGTAAATTTTCAAATTGATCCAGTATCTCTATCATATTGATCTAAAATACTATATATCAGGGGTGTAACCAAACAGGGGCATGCAAGGGTCTTGGCCCCCCTCTTAGCTCAAGGAGAAATTTTCTTTATTGCCTCTCCCTAAAATTAAGAGATTTAATTTATTCCTTTTTTAAATTTTAATTAAATAAAAATTTATAATTTTAGTCTTTTTAAAAAAGTTAATGATTTGATTTAAGCATTTTAATACAATTTTTTTTAGTTTCGGCCTTCCCAAAATTTAGAATCTTATCTTGGCCCCCTTAAAAAAAATTTTAGCTTCACCCCTAATAAAATATATATATTAATATTACTATTTATTAAAATTTTGGAAGTTTTTTTACATAAAATAAATAGTTAGAAATTTTTAATTTACATCAAATTTAACATGTATGATCTATATGAATAAAATATATCAGATTTTTAAAATTTTAAGGGTAAACTACACCAAATGTAACTAAACTTTGGTAATTCATTTTTGCCACTAAACTTTGAAACTTACAAAGATATAACCAATGTTATCGCATTATTACAAAAATGCCACTCAATCGTTTATTGTTGTTGTTAGGTAATGTTCATGGCGTGTCTCGTTAAATTTGCCACGTCTTTAATTTTTTAATATTAAAATGTTATTTTCTTTTTTTCCTCTCTTTTATTTTTATTTTTTTCTATTCATCTTATTTCCCTTCTAAGAAAACCCTAGTCGTTACCAATTCTATCACCATCGATGGCTTCCTTGGATACCAAACCTATCGTTAGATATCCCAAAGTTGTTCCTTAATTTCGATAATCCAATCTCAACCCTTTCTGTAACACCCCAAACCCGGCCCATTCGTTACGACCGAATTTGAAATGCCACTGCGGAAAACGTTTAAAAATATTCTTACTTAAAAGTAAAAACCGTTAAAAATTGTTTCCTTTAATAAAACATTTTCGTAATTTAAAACATTCTAAGAAAAATATAGCCATTTGCAAATAGTATCTCAATTGTCAATCCATAATAAAACATAATAATAAAGATACTTAATAAGAAGACTTAAATACTTTAATGGGCCTTATTACAATAAAACAAACCCAAATAGTTTAAAGTACTTAAATAAAAATAAAATGTCCAAATAAAGTAATTCCTTGCTGAGCATGGCCACCTTTAAGCTCCTGCCGACCCGGTCCATTACTGATCATCACTTGGAAGAAAATATTCCCCAACGGGGTGAGTCAAACAGACTCAATGTGTAACCAACACTAAATCCAAACACATTCAGGTAGATCATACATATCACATTCACATAACAAATAAAGATAATGATGCAAACCCAAACCCAAACCTAGATGCCATCCGCTACACATCACCCGTACCAACCTGCACACCGTGGGGACTAATAAGTCAACCCTCCATCCGCTACACACCATCGAAGGCAGTCGCTGCAGTCGACGTGCTCATCGCCCTTATAAAATTCGTGGCATAGCCACCAGATACATATTTTGTGTCATGAGACACCATATTCGGATATCGTGTTCTTAGGTCACCACATTCAGATATCGTGGTCTTAGGTCACCACATTCACTTCCCCTTTCTCATATAACCTGAATGCCCCATTTCACACATATCATGCATATCATGCCTTAATTCACATTCTTATCACTTTTCACATGTTAAATATAACATATATTCATAATCCTAGTAGGAGTAGGAAACATACCTTAGTACTTTGTACCATGGCATGATACCTTAGCCATATTTTTCACATTCTTATAAACACTTATATATTAAAACATAGCCTTAAATCAATTAGGATTTTAGTGTGGGGTACACACCTGATTTACTTAAAGCTTTTAATCCAAGTCCCGAAAATCCGATCTAAAACCTTAGATCTCAAATCCCGAAATTAACTCCTTGGCTATGGAGATGTCGATATGCCTATAGAGTACATGTTAGATTTAATCTAACGTTAAAACACAATGGAATGGCCTATGGCCGAATCTTATAGTTACCTACCTTGTGGATATTCAAATCCCAAAAGATCACTTCTCTAAATGATAGCTACGAGAATCCTCAAAGACCCCTTTCAAAGTTCGGTCAAAAGAATAAAAAAAAGGATTAGTTTCCATAGCGTCGACTTAATTGAAGGCATAGAGAAGAAGATCAACAACAAAGAGTTCCTTACCCCACTATTAGAACCGATCGAATAGCTTGCAACAAAAGATCAACCTCACCCCTCTCTGGCTACTAAGAGATTCGGCCACAGGAGGAAAGGTGATTCGGCTATGACATCTAGAGGAAGAAGGATTGGTAATAGGAAGAAAAGATTGGAGCCTTGAATAGTTTTGGTTTGGTTAATTTGAGAAGAAACAAATGGAATGGGATGAGAGAAACAAATTTCAGCGAAAAGAAAATGAATGAAGAAAAGAATACCCAAAATGATACTCCTTCCTATTTATAACCCCTTATTTCTTTCCTATATTCTCTCCATACCTCTCTTTCAAAATAATTTAAATAAACCCAACATTTAAATAATAATAATAAAATAATAATAATCTATCACATCATCCCTTATCTTCCCATTTAAAAATAAACTAAAGCCACCATTATCTTTATATATACTAAATAAATCCCCACTTATTCAAAATAAAATAAAAACAAAACCCCATTCATCCACTATCTCCATATTTAAAACAAATAAAACAAAATACCTAATTATCTACCCACTTAAAATAATAAAATAAATCCCCACTTATTCAAAATAAAATAAAAACAAAACCCCATTCATCCACTATCTCCATATTTAAAACAAATAAAACAAAATACCTAATTATCTACCCACTTAAAATAATAAAATAAATCCTCACTTATTCAAAATAAAATAAAAACAAAACCCCATTCATCCACTATCTCCATATTTAAAACAAATAAAACAAAATACCTAATTATCTACCCATTTAAAATAATAAAATAAATCCACACTTATTCAAAATAAAATAATTAACCCCCATACATCCACCTTGACGTCACATGCCAAAAATAAAACACACTCCTTGCTGCCCAAGTGATTCGAACCTGAGTCCTCCTGAAGCCCCTTTGACGCAAATGCCCCAAGCCACCTTGCTGCTGATTCTTTTGTGTCATCAACTCCCCATAATTTCTTTTAAAGCTTCCTTATCTAGTTTCCCCTTTTCACTTAAAATTCCAATATTTTCCAAAGTTTTTCCCCTTCACCTAAAGTTCTCAAAAACTCCTAAAATATATCCAACCACACTTAAAGCCTACTAACACTTGAGTTATGCTCCAAACGCATAACCCCTAATCTAGGTTGTTACAGTTCTACCCTCCTTAAAATAATTTCGTCCTCGAAATTACTTACTAACGAATAATCGTATATCTTAACTCACCGCACTACGCTTATGCTGCGCACTCTGATCTTAAGAGAACCATCATACTTCCTAGGCACAATTTCTAAGTTCACGTCCCCTAGAACTCATTTCTAATGCCGCGATTTAGTTCGATTAAGAAGTTTTATGCATCAGAATTTTGTCCCACTTATTAACCGCGAACAATTTATGAAATAAAGTATTTAGAAGTAGTTCTTTTGATCAAACAAAGTTCTCAGCTCAAGTTCACTATTCAGAAAGTCACGTTCATTCCTCAATAGAGGTACATTCATTCATCAACAAGAACACATTCGTTCAGTGGTATCTACCACACACATTCACTATTCGGACATTTCTGTCCGTTCCTATCCCAGGGGTATTTTCGTCATTTGTCCTACAAGGGTATTTTGGTAATAAATCGGGGTTAGTTGAAAATTTCAATAAATTAGGGTACTTTGAAATTTCAAAACTCCCAGGTACTTTAAAAATTTTCTCAAATCACATGTATAGCAAAATTTTAGAAAGTAGGGTCATTTTGGTAATTTTGGTAACCCTGGGGTAATTTCGTAAATTTTCAAATCGAGGTATTTTGGACTTTCGCAAAATAGGGTTTTGGACACTTTTTCAAAGTAAGAAAGTTTTATTAAAAGTTTGGACAGTATGGAGATTTTTGAATCCAAGGGCATTTTTGTAATCTTACCACTAGGGGAATTTTGGTAATTTTGGAAATCAAAAATATTTTGGAAAGATTTTCACAATAACCTCTTGCTACGATTAAAAGGGTAATTTAAGGATTTTAAAACTAGGTTTTTCATAAAAAAAAATATGGCTAGTCCCTTTCGGGTTTTAATTATTGGGTTTAGCCTATGAATAAGTCCGCTTGGTTAGGGTGAACCGAAGCTACGCACCAGGTAGGATTCGAGTAAAGAGGAGGTGAGTCGCTAGGACTGCTTAAATACCAAGCTCTTACCGAATCCACTCCTAGACATGCGTACAATAGTTACCACACCCTAGTTCGGCGACTTAATCACAGGTTTGTTTGATAATCCTTAAGTCTTATGAATCTTGTGTTTGAGTAGACTAGTTCTAGGGTTCAATAGCCCTAATCTACTAATCTACATTCATACAGTTCACATAAACAAATCACTTCAATAATTAGAAGTACTTACCTGGTGGACTTCGGGCCGGAGATACAGGTGCCATGCCAGAATAAACCTGAAAAGTTTTCATAAAAGTCTGTATTTTCGAAAAGCCCATTTTTGAAAACTGTTTTCGGGCCCAAAACCTCAAAGCCGAGTTTTGAACAGAGCTTTGATACCAAACTGTAACACCCCAAACCCGGCCCATTCGTTACGACCGAATTTGAAATGCCACTGCGGAAAACGTTTAAAAATATTCTTACTTAAAAGTAAAAACCGTTAAAAATTGTTTCCTTTAATAAAACATTTTCGTAATTTAAAACATTCTAAGAAAAATATAGCCATTTGCAAATAGTATCTCAATTGTCAATCCATAATAAAACATAATAATAAAGATACTTAATAAGAATACTTAAATACTTTAATGGGCCTTATTACAATAAAACAAACCAAAATAGTTTAGAGTACTTAAATAAAAATAAAATGTCCAAATAAAGTAATTCCTTGCTGAGCATGGCCACCTTTAAGCTCCTGTCGACCCGGTCCATTACTGATCATCACCTGGAAGAAAATATTCCCCAACGGGGTGAGTCAAACAGACTCAATGTGTAACCAACACTAAATCCAAACACATTCAGTATATCATACATATCACATTCACATAACAAATAAAGATAATGATGCAAACCCGAACCCAAACCTAGATGCCATCCGCTACACATCACCCGTACCAACCTGCACACCGTGGGGACTAATAAGTCAACCCTCCATCCGCTACACACCATCGAAGGCAGTCGCTGCAGTCGACGTGCTCATCGCCCTTATAAAATTCGTGGCATAGCCACCAGATACATATTTTGTGTCATGAGACACCATATTCGGATATCGTGGTCTTAGGTCACCACATTCAGATATCGTGGTCTTAGGTCACCACATTCACTTCCCTTTTCTCATATAACCCAAATGCCCCATTTCACACATATCATGCATATCATGCCTTAATTCACATTCTTATCACTTTTCACATGTTAAATATAACATATATTCATAATCCTAGTAGGAGTAGGAAACATACCTTAGTACTTTGTACCATGGCATGGTACCTTAACCATATTTTTCACATTCTTATAAACACATATATATTAAAACATAGCCTTAAATCAATTAGGATTTTAGTGTGGGGTACACACCTGATTTACTTAAAGCTTTTAATCCAAGTCCCGAAAATCCGATCTAAAACCTTAGATCTCAAATCCCGAAATTAACTCCTTGGCTATGGAGATGTCGATATGCCTATAGAGTACATGTTAGATTTAATCCAACGTTAAAACACAATGGAATGGCCTATGGCCGAATCTTATAGTTACCTACCTTGTGGATATTCAAATCCCAAAAGATCACTTCTCCAAATGATAGCTACGAGAATCCTCAAAGACCCCTTTCAAAGTTCGGTCAAAAGAATAAAAAAAGGATTAGTTTCCATAGCGTCGACTTAATTGAAGGCATAGAGAAGAAGATCAACAACAAAGAGTTCCTTACCCCACTATGAGAACCGATCGAATAGCTTGCAACAAAAGATCAACCTCACCCCTCTCTGACTACTAAGAGATTTGGCCACAGGAGGAAAGGTGATTCGGCTATGACGTCTAGAGGAAGAAGGATTGGTAATAGGAAGAAAATTGGAGCCTTGAATAGTTTCGGTTTGGTTAATTTGAGAAGAAACAAATGGAATGGGATGAGAGAAACAAATTTCGGCGAAAAGAAAATGAATGAAGAAAAGAATACCCAAAATGATACTCCTTCCTATTTATAACCCCTTATTTCTTTCCTATATTCTCTTCATACCTCTCTTTCAAATAATTTAAATAAACCCAACATTTAAATAATAATAATATAATCTATCACATCATCCCTTATCTTCCCATTTAAAATAAACTAAAGCCACCATTATCTTTTATCTATACTAAATAAATCCCCACTTATTCAAAATAAAATAAAAAACAAAACCGCATTCATCCACTATCTCCATATTTAAAACAAATAAAACAAAATACCTAATTATCTACCCACTTAAAATAATAAAATAATCCCCACTTATTCAAAATAAAATAAAAACAAAACCCCATTCATCCACTATCTCCATATTTAAAACAAATAAACAAAATACCTAATTATCTACCCACTTAAAATAATAAAATAATCCTCACTTATTCAAAATAAATAAAAACAAAACCCCATTCATCCACTATCTCCATATTTAAAACAAATAAACAAAATACATAATTATCTACCCACTTAAAATAATAAAATAAATCCACACTTATTCAAAATAAAATAATTAACCCCCATACATCCACCTTGACGTCACATGCCAAAAATAAAACACACTCCTTGCTGCCCAAGTGATTCGAACCTGAGTCCTCCTGAAGCCCCTTTGACGCAAATGCCCCAAGCCACCTTGCTGCTGATTCTTTTGTGTCATCAACTCCCCATAATTTCTTTTAAAGCTTCCTTATCTAGTTTCCCCTTTTCACTTAAAATTCCGATATTTTCCAAAGTTTTTCCCCTTCACCTAAAGTTCTCAAAAACTCCTAAAATATATCCAACCACACTTAAAGCCTACTAACACTTGAGTTATGCTCCAAACGCATAACCCCTAATCTAGGATGCTACACTTTCGCTCCTTCCAAAAACATAAACACAAACCCAAACCCAACTCACCGAGGATGATGATGTTAAATCGAGAGGAGTAGGTTAATTTATCAAAATTATTTGCAAATTAATATCTCTCTATTCATCAGTAGTGGCCTATCATGTGTTTTAGATTTTTTTTCCTTTCAGGTGTATATATGTGTATACACCAACATATATAGCAATTATAAATGATGGTATATTGATTTTTTAAGCTAACTTCACTTATGGCAATAGAGACATAGAGCTAGAATGGGTGTTCATACACAAGAATAACAACCAAAAATCAACCATTAAACAAAAAAAAAATTTGTTTATAGTAGGATGAAAATTGTCGAAACCATTTTTTATTAGTTTGAGAAGCGGGGATCGACTTTAAAATGAAATATGGAGTCGCCACCGACCTTTTTTCGAGGTGTGATCGGATCACCTTGAAATTGATCATTTTAATAAAACTTTGATTTATTAAAACATATTTTGGTCTACAAAAACTTGAGAAAACGGGTTCGGGAGTCAGTTACGTACGAGGAAGGGTTAGCACCCTAGCAACGCCCAAAATTGGTACCAAATTGATTAATTAATGTCCTAACGTTGAGAATTTTGAAAGGATTTAGAAATGCAATTCCTTTTAAAGATATGGATAACTCGAATTGGAATCTAAGATTCTCTTACTCTGAAGAAATAAAATATCATATCCAGCACGATAGGATATGATGTTTCAAACCCTCAATGCCAAGATCCTCTCATGATTTTCAAAGTTCACGCGTTGAGATTTTTATAAGGATATTCAATTATTTGGATAAATGAAAGACCGAAACCCAGCACGCTAGGGCACGATTCCTCAAGTTTCCAAACACGAAATATTGCCTTATTTTTGAAAATATGGACAAAATTTTATAAAGGATATTTGGTTATTTGGTCAAATAGAAAACCGAAACCCAGCACGATAGGGCACGATTCCTCAAATTTCTACACACACAATATCACCTTATTTTGAAAACATGGACTAAATTTTAGAAGGATATTTGGTTATTTAGTCAAACGGAAAATCGAAACCCAGCACGATAGGGCACGATTCTTCGAATTTCCAAACACACAAATATTACCTTATTTTGAAAACATAGACTAAATTTTAAAAGGATATTTGGTTATTTGGTCAAACGGAAAATCGAAACCCAGCACGATAGGGCACGATTCTTTGAATTTCCAAACACACAAATATTACCTTATTTTGAAAACATGGACTAAATTTTAAAAGGATATTTGGTTATTTGGTCAAACGGAAAATCGAAACCCAGCACGATAGGGCATGATTCTTCGAATTTCCAAACACACAAATATTACCTTATTTTGAAAAGTTTTCAAATATGCAATTTTAAAATTGACTCAAAATGCATTTTATTTGGTATACACGTAATAAAAATGAACATTTAGTAAAGGCTCGAATACATTAGAATTTGAGACATACAACAATAACGAGTAGCACAAGCATAACATTAAGCATGAAGTAATATACAAACTCAACATTATAAGGATGAACGTAATTATGGACATAATTTAACGCATAAATATACAATAACGATAACCGCATGGTTTAAAGACACATATTAACAAGCAAAGATCAATAAGCTACACGATACGATAATTCTACAAAATTAACATTGGCAAATTAATATAAGCAAAACTTTGAAAGCCTACACATTAAAAATAAAGAAAGTGAAGTTTGAAATCTACGAGTTATGAAATTATTTAAAATAGGGTTATTTGTAAATGAATTTATGAAATATGTATATAAAAAAATAAATTGAAAAAATTTATACAAATCTAAAAAAACAAAATGAATTTTAAATATATAAACATATATAAGTAATAGTATATAAAAATATCTGAAATAAATTAAAATATACAATAAAATATGATTTTTTTTCAAGGTGATAAATTATGTATACTAAATTTAAAATAGAAATATATATATATATATATATAAGTAATTTTAAAAGAACTAAATATACATATAGATAATGGAAAATAAAACAAATTAAAACATTGTAGAATATATTTCAAAACAATTTTATTAAAATAGCTTGAATAGTAAATAAATTTAATACAAAAAAAAGGGTACAAGAATTTAAACAAAGACTAATTGAAAAAGAAATGAAATTCAAAGGCTGTTTTATAAATAATTTGTTTAACAAAATCTAGCACTGAATAAAAAAGGTTCAAATAATCGGGGATTAAACTAGCAAATATTCTGGTAATCAAAACGCAGCACACATATTGGACTAATTTAAAAAGGCGCACAAATCCTTGGGCAGAATTAAAAAACAAAAGAAATAAAAGAAAGCTTAATTAAATTTAACAAAAAACAGAGGGGCCGAGCGCGCTATTATACCATCACCGCAAAAATGCGCTGGTCCCATGGATATCGGGTCGGGTCGAAACGGGTCACCCTATACGACACCGTTTTAAAGCCACTGAAACAGGCCCTAAACGGTGCCGTTTCATGCGCTTTAATAAAATCCAAACTAAACCTAATCCCTAACCTTCCAACCACTTAAAACAGAAAATTAAAACCCTAAGCACTCTCCTAATCCGTCCCCTATTCAGCCGACTCCTAAAACCCCCCTAATCCTCTCCTTCATCGGCCGCCTCAAAACCAGACCATTCGACTGCCATGCTTCAATGATCAGTGATGGCATTGGTTAAAGGCCGAATATAGCCCTCTGTGCCTATATACGAAAGTGCTATCACCTTCATACCTAGATCCCTATTCTGTCTTCAATTTCGACGAAGTGAAGAGGAATCCGGTGATGGCAATTAATGGGTAGATGTTTCTATCCTTTCTTTCTTTGAATGTAATAGATTAGAAAATAAACAAAAAAAATATCGCCAGTCAAAAAGGTCGTAAACTTTAAAGAAACTAAAATCTGAAATAACCTTAAAAATTTGTCTTTTGATTTCTCTGTTTTCTCTGTATTCAGTGTGCGTAAAATTGTGAAGAAGGCTTACATTCGTTGGCTTTTTGTTTATATAGCCGAAAAGAAAAAAACCATAAAATAAAAAAAAATACAATGCTATTTTCTATTTCTCTGTATTTGCTATCGCTTTGTTCTCTTGTGCAGGTACGAAGGGGACGTGGCTAGGGTGCGGAGGCCGTACAATGCTGATGCGCTGGAGGCGGTATGGAGGTGCGCTGGTGAAGGCCTGCGCGTGGCGTGCGCGTGGTGACGTGCGTTAAGGCACGCGCGCGGCGCAAAACTCCCCCTGGAGCCCTAGGGTTTCTGCCTGCCGAAAATGTTTGGGCCATTCGGGCCGTGAAATTGGGTCTGTAATTGGGTTTAGTAATGGGCTCGGGTTAAATGTAATTTGGGCTATTAAAACCTGATGGACTGTTGTTTGATTTTGGATTATTCTGGATCTATTTCACGTTTTTATTATTTATTTATTGAATTTGGTTTAATTATGACGGGCCTGGGCGAAATGGGCCTTGTACAGCTGTCCGTCTTTGCTCATTGTCGTGTAACGAGAATAGATCAAAGTCTTCAAAAAGGGCCAATTTTGCCCGGTCTTGCCAAATCTTGACCTCTTTCAGTGCTTTTCTTTTTCGAGTAGCTTCATTTCATCCTACTGCATCTTCAGGGGCATGAGAACTAACTCTTCGATCCTAGACTTGTAGCTTCAATCTGCTCCGCCGGAACTTCGGGGAGATAAGATTTGCTATCTTCGGTCTACTCCGCTGTAACTTCAGGGAGATGAGACTTGTATGGTAAATTCCATCCGACCTACTGCAACTTCAGAGGTATAGGACTCGTCGTTTTAATCCACTCCACTGCAACTTCAAGGAGGTAGGATTAACTGTCTTCGGTTTGCTCCACTGCAACTTCAGAGAGATAAGACTTGTTTTGATCTGCTCTTCTACAACTTCAGAGAGGTAAGATCTGTAATTTATGGCTTCAATCTGTTCTACGGCAACTTCAGGGAAATAAAATTTGCCGTGGTGGATTTGATCCGACCTACTGCAACTTCAGAGGTATAGGACCTGTGGATGCGTCCTTTTAATCTGCTCCACTGTAACTTCAGGAAGATAGGATTAACTGTCCTCAGTCTGCTCCACTGCAACTTTAGGGAGACAAGACTTGCATTTTCAACCTACTCCACTGCAATTTCAGGGAGATAAGGTTTACTATAGTGAATTTGATCTGACCTTCTGTAACTTCAAAGGTATTGGACCTGTGGATTCATCGATCTTGTTACATCGTCCTTTGGGGAACATGACCTGTGGAATCAATTTATAGATTTATGCTTATGCATAATGATTAGGATGCCATGATCGGAATGAATCAAATGCTCCTAGTTAAATGTGTTTTACATGAATGCAGAATTTCATGAAAATGATCTCTTTTTTAGGGTTGTCATTGCTCATTGTTCTTCAAGGTTGTGTCCCTGACGTAATATCTTGTCCTTTTGTTCAACCAACATTCTGAAAGCAAGTTCGAAGAAATGATCACTGTTTACAGTTTCCTTATCAAACATTTCCAACCCTTAGGCCTGATGAGTTCTAAATAAAAGTGATGTTTTAGGTTCTCGTATTATTAGAAGTTCTCAGAGTAATATGCAAAACCATTTTTGCGAAAGTATTATTAGTCCATTAATCATTACTTCAATACAAAATGCTTGAAAATAATCATGATGATAGACAAAAATAGAATTTATCAGAAATGAAATCTGAAAAGAATAAGTTAATTAAAGAAAGCCAACATTGCTTGAATACAAAATGATGAGGTGAAAAGATAGATGCCCGGATATCACAACTTGAGCTTCTCTGTACGGACTTTCTGAAGACCATTTTGCTCAATATGTGTTTAGGAGATCTAGAGTACTCTGTTTATGGTCCAAGACATAACATCTCTCTCCTTCTTAATTCAGGTATGGCAAGATTACCGCATGCCCCATTGTTGATTGCAATTTGAGCCGCCCTTTTCGGGTTTTCGACTCAAAACCCCTTTGGTCTCAAGGGGCCCTTTGCGGTTTTTCACCTTGGCCTCTCCGTTTTTTTTTTCTTTGAGAAGGTCTCAAAGCACCCTTTGCGGGTTTTCACTTTGGCCTATTTTCCCCTTCAAGTATAGATTTCTTGATTGAATCCGAGTTTATAGGATTGGGTAAGTTTTTCCCATCCATCTCAGCCAAGATCAGTGCTCCTCCGGAGAAAGCCTTTTTCACCACATAAGGTCATTCCCAATTTGGCATCCATTTCTCTCTAAAGTCCTTTTGCATGGGGAGGACCTTTCTCAAAACCAGGTCTCCCTCGTGAAATTCTCTTAGGCGAACCTTTTTGTTATAAGCCCGCATCATTCTCTTTTGGTACATCTGACCATGACGGATAGCCCTTAGCCTTTTTCTCCTCGATCAAGTTCAACTGATCATATCGAGACTGGACCCATTCAGCTTCATCTAACTTTAACTCTGACAAAACTCGAAGGGATGGAATTTCAACTTCGATGGGTAACACTGCCTCAATTCCGTAAACTAACGAGAAAGGAGTTGTCCCGGTAGGTCCTGACTGATGTTCGATAAGCATAGAGAGTGAATGGTAGCTTCTCATGCCTATCTTTATAGGTTTCAGCCATTTTCCCCACAATCTTCTTAATGTTTTTGTTGGCTGCTTCCACTGCACAATTCATTTTTGGACGATACGGTGACGAATTGTGATGTCTGATCTTGAATTAACTACAGGCCTCCACTATCATGCTGTTGTTCAAGTTTAATACATTTCAGATATGATCCTTTCAGGCATTCCATATCGACATATGATTTCCTTTTTTAGGAATCTGCTGACTGCTGATTTAGTAACACTGGCATATGAGGCAGCCTCGACTATCGATTTAGTAACACTGGCATATGAGGCAGCATGTACCCACTTAGTGAAATAGTCAATGACTACAAAGATGAACTGATGCCTATTGGAAGCTTTTAGAGAGATCGGCCCGATGACATCCATGCCCCACATAGAGAAGGCCACGGGGAAGTCATGACATGCAAAGGCAAATGAGGTACATGAATTTTGTCTCCATAGATCTGGCAATTGTGACATGTTTTAGCATAATTGATGCAATCTCCTTCCATGGTAGACCAATAGTATCTGAATCTCATAATTTGTCTAGCCATTGTGAAACCATTAGCATGTGTTCCACAAACATCCTCGTGGACTTCTTCCAAAATTTTCTTAGCTTCAGCGCGTCGACACATCTCAACAGTACTTGATCCTTTCTTCTTTTATATAAGATCTCCCCATCTAAAATATAGTCACAGGCTGTCTTTTCAACATCGTCTTATCATTCTCGGTCGCTTGCTCAGGATATTCACGATTTCTCACATATCGCAATATATCTTGGTACCAGGGGTGATCCTCTTTCTTCTTCCTCCACATTGTAACAATGAGTTGGGGCCTCATAAATACTCATTTGAATGGGTTTTACATCCTATTGTTTTGTTCACTTTAATCATGGAAGCCAAAGTACCAAAGCATCGGCCATTGGTTTTTGTCTCGCGGGAGATAATTGAAAGTAATGTCATCGAATTCTTCAATCAACCCGAGAACTATCCTTCGATAATTGATCAATTTGGGGTCTCTCTCCCATTCACTTTTCAGTTGGTAGATCACCAATGCAGAATATCCATATACTTCCAACGCTCTGATCTTACGTTCTATGGCTGCAAAGAGCCCCATGATACATGCTTCATATTCCACCATATTATTCGTACAATCAAAATCCAATTTACACGAGAACGGATAATGATCTCCATTTAGGGATACCAAGACTGCCCCAATTCCATTGCCCATAGCTTTTGATGCTCCGTCAAAGTTCAATTTCCAAAGGTGATCTTTCGTAGCGTCTTCTCAGTAGTTGTCACATACATTAGTTCTTCATTGGGGAAGTCAAGTTTAGAGGCTCGTACTCTTCTAGAGCTCTGCTGGCCAGAAATCTGCTATTGCAATTCCTTTCACAGCTTTTTTGGCTCACATAAACTATGTCGAATTCAGAAGGAGAATTTTCCATCTAGCCATCCTTCCATTCAAAGCGGTTGACTCCATCATGTATTTTAGAGGGTCCAACTTCAAGATTAA